>OX456984.1:129587523-130187523 GCA_949752695.1 Melanostoma scalare | reverse complement strand
TATGAAATGATATGGCGTGCAACATACCTACTCATACAATTCAAGTGAAGTCAGATACCTCGAATTATATGCAATGACACTTGTGAAGGTCAAAAAACAGTTTTTTAAACATAATTCCAAGAGTTCGTCAGGCTTTTATTTCCATTGATAGATTTAAAGTCCACTTTCGTTTACTAATAAATAAAAATCACTCATTTTTGCTGTTGCATACTTTAGTCTATGTTTCTAGTAAATGTTTTTTTGACGTCTACAATTGATCAAAAATAATAAAACTTTTTGAGGTGAAAAATTGATGCCAAATTGTACCATAACATTATCGATTGGAATGCTGATATTTAGAACAGCCTATACCTGCTAAAACATTTTTTTAATGATGAACTAGAACTACAATACCTATTTCGTTTTTCTCAAAGAAAACAACTTAATCGTATTTTTGCGATTTTTTTCACACATATTGAACATAGAGTTAAAAGCATAGCAAAAGCCTGAACAATCTTATGAACGATAGAAAAACTCAGTAAAGGACTTATAAAATCTAAGCTAGAGAACTTATGTTAATTAAAAAAAAAAATTTAAATATTATTAACTATATATTTTGAATATTAACTATCTGACCCGTCCTGCATAGCTCAGGTCTTTCGGTGATTTAGTGTAGTGTAAGGCATCGACTCTGCTCGCATAGTTTAGAAATTTAGATGAAATAAGATCTATGTTACTAAAGTATATTGAAGCATTTTTATGTTGGAATTGAAAATCTCTTCAGCAGCTTTTAATTTCCTTTTTACGTTCCCGTTCCCGTTTGAAATGGTGATGAAATATAGTCAATGTTACTAGGGAATAACACCGCATTGTAATGGTAAGAAAAATTTAAAATCGTTTAAGCGGTTTTTCGAATTTCCGTTCCCGTTACTGTGGAAATATGGGAATGAAATGAGGACCTGAAAGCAGATCAATTTTCCAATTTTAAGTTTATTGGAAAAGAAATAAGAAAAATAAATGATATGTTACCTGAATGAAAATAAAACCGTTGTTTCTTCACTTATAAGTGACAAAACCTTATTTAGAAGAAACTTTTTTAAATATTGGTGGTACAACCCACAAAAAATTCCTTCATTTACCTAATGCTTTTGTGTGTTGATTCAATACGTCTTTTTTGTCTTTTTTATGAAAAAAATAGATTGCTTTAGTTTTTTGCTGGATACCTACCTTTAATCGCTTTTATCTCATTTCTTTTAATTTGGGGTTACACCACTTCTGTTCTCAAGGCCTCAAATGTAGTAGGTACATGCTACTCATTCCTGAAATCGGTCTAGTATTTTCTAAGTTCCTGGTTATGTTCTTGTTCCCTTCCATATTTCGTAGGGAAAAATGAAATATAGCTGATATCATTTCTCAGGCTCTAGCCAATGTCTGCTCCAAAGATTTATTCAAATCGGCTCAGTAGGTAGTTGTTGACGCTATTCAATACAAGCAAACAAGAAAATCTTTCCTCCTCTCTTTTCTTAGTGCCTAAGATAAAAAAATTAATCATTTTTCTGAAGAATTTTGTCTGATTGCAGTAAAAATGTGTGTGCTTATGCATGCAACTGACAATTTTTAGTTGATACCAGTGTAGGTGTTTTTTGGAGATCACTTAAGCTGCGAGTTTATTGAACACTGTTTATTTTACTCAGTGAACACGAATAGTTTTCGTGATAGTTGACCACTTATAACTGACATACTATCAAACCAATGGTGATTTAAGATGTTCTTAAGAGCTTTAAAACAATTACATTATGCAAAACTTCGACTGTAAATACATAGTTTCTTCCTATCTATCCCATTTTTGCTTCTAATATTCTTACTGAAATATAATTTTCTTTGACTTCTTGTTACTTTTCAGAATAATAACGTCAATTGTCGAAAGAAGCTCAGGTCTTGAATGTTTATTAGAATTGGGATTTTGCTCTGGTCAATCACAATCCGATTTTCCATTTATTTAGTGCACTTCAAAGCTCAATAAATGTTTGTTAACAAAATGAGTAACTCAATTGAGCAAAACAAAGCTTAATTGTGAAATTCACTGCGAGCATTAGGTATTTAAATCAGTACTTCAATTATAGGTTCTCTGTTTTATTAAAATGTTTTCGAGCACAATAACTAAAATAGTTAATGGTTGCTCTAATTTAATTTAAATTTTATCTTACAAAAACCATTTTGATTATTTGGTTACCAAAGCCAATGTGATGGTTGGATTCATCAAACGAAATGCAAAAGATTTTAGGGACCCTTTCGTCCTTTTAACTCTGTATAATTCTCTTGTGAGATCGATTTTGGAGTATGCTGATGTTATCTGGAGCCCTGCTTTCATTACACATTCTAATCGATTAGAAAAGATCCAAAGACGATTCACTAAATTTATATTTTTCCAAATGCGTTGGTACCCGCAACCTGATTATAGAGCTAGATGTCAGTTAATAGGGATAAAATCATTAGAATCTAGGCGAACTATTCATGGTGTAACATTAATAAGAGGCTTACTATGTAACCATATAAAATGTCTTACGCTACTTGCTCTAGTACCTTTTAATGTTCCATCAAGATCTTTAAGATCGAGAATGTTTTTAAAAGAAAAATTGCATAGAACGATATATGGAAGTAATGAAACCATATCTAGATCTATTAGGGATTTCAATGAAGCCTGTGTAAATATTGATATCTTCTGTCTGAGTCGTGATAAATTTAAACTAGAAGTTTTATATTTATTTACATTCTAATTATTACCTATTATTTATTTTTCTTGGAGTGCAATTATGAATTATCTGATAGCTGTAAAATTGCTTGTAGATGAAGTATTAAATAAATAAAAATAAAAAAAAATAATTATTCGAAAATGAGACCTGTGAAGAAATTATTTTATGTTGCAAATTATTACAACGACACACTTAGAACGCCTAAAAGTAAACAAAACTATATAGTATTTTCCTAAAAGACAATGCCAACAAATTTTCAATTAAATTTTATTTTTATTTACAGAAGGAATTCCAAATCTCAAAATGACTTCAGTAAAAGATAGCCTCATGTCCCAGGTTGCCGATACGCTTCCCTCATCCGGCAACAAAATCACCATAGTTGGCATTGGTCAAGTCGGTATGGCTTGTGCTTTTAGTATTCTTGCCCAGAACGTATCCAACGAAATTTGCCTCATCGATGTATGCCAGGACAAATTGATGGGAGAAATGATGGATTTACAGCATGGATCCAATTTCTTGAAGAACCCTAAGATAACGGCTAGCACTGACTACGCCGCTTCAGCTGGTTCACGTCTCTGCATTGTAACAGCTGGTGTGCGTCAAAAGGAAGGTGAAACTCGTTTGTCTTTAGTTCAACGTAACACTGACATTCTAAAGCATATTATACCCAAATTGGTTGAACAAAGTCCCTCAACCATGTTGTTGATGGTTTCTAATCCCGTTGATGTAATGACTTATGTTGCATGGAAACTTTCGGGGCTTCCAAAGAACCGTGTCATTGGCAGTGGAACTAACTTGGATTCATCTCGTTTCCGTTTCTTAATGTCCCAACGTTTGAGCGTAGCTCCAACTTCTTGCCATGGGTGGATTATTGGCGAACATGGTGACAGTAGTGTACCAGTTTGGTCTGGAGTAAATATTGCTGGTGTCCGATTGAGGGAACTGAACCCATATATTGGAACTGCTGATGATCCAGAAAAGTGGAATGAACTTCATAAGCAAGTTGTCGACAGCGCATACGAAGTTATCAAGCTAAAAGGATACACCTCGTGGGCCATTGGTCTAAGCGTTTCTTCGCTTACATCTGCTATCTTGAAGAATTACAGCAGTGTAGTGGCTGTTTCCACATGCGTAAAAGTAAGATTGTGAAATTTTCTATTATTAACAAATTTATAAACCTTTTTTTTCCAACAGGGTGAACATGGAATCGACAAAGATGTATTTCTATCATTGCCATGTGTACTCAACTCCAATGGAGTTACATCAATTGTGAAGCAAATTCTTACTGAAACTGAAATTGATCAATTGCAAAAATCAGCTAATTTGATGGATCAAGTTCAAGCTGGGATTAAGTTTTAAGCCTGCTAATAACTTTAAAGTCTTTTTTATAAGGTGTAATTTAATTTAATTTTTTGAGTTTTTATGTTTTTATGTTTAGTTTAAATTGATTCTTATTCCTAGAAAATGGAGTCAAATATAATTATTTTAAACGTATTTTTTGTGTTTTTTGTTTTTACTTTTTTGGTTTTTAGTGAAGTATACAAGCTAAGCATAGTGAATTGTAAAAACAAATCATACTATAAGTCAACCGCAACTACCTCATTAGCTAAATGGATTGATTTTAAAAGTATGAGAAGCAAACTAGTGAATTTGGAAAACTATGATGGAATAAGGTTTAAGTACTGAAGCTTCTTCTAGAACACTACAATAGGAAAAATTTAGATATAATAATAAATATTATATAAATATGTAATTCGCTTTTATTCGCACCACGTGTTACCTGTTACGATTGCACTTTTTATATTATTTTGTGAAAAAATAATTTAGTGAACCTAACAGTAAATCTGTGAAACTTTTCGATTTGAAAACTTATTTTTTTAAATAAAACTAACCATGTTTCTATTTGTTTCCATTTATTGTGGTACTAAAATAACACATTCAGTATACTTGTAGAAAAGTTTCAGAAAATTAATTTTTCAAAACATAAAGGTTTCTTCTAAGCCATTTGTAGACAAAAATATTTAAGAACATTTTGGAAGAACATTTGTCCGTAATAAATTTAGTAAGGAATTTCCATTGAAACGCGATTGCGTTACTAATGCGTGACTATGCAGTAAACTATGGTTTAATAAAAATAATTAAATAATAATGACTATGGTTTAAAATAAATATGGTAGCCAGTTGCCATCGGTTTTCTTTCGGCTAACGAACATGTATGAGTTTGTGTACATACGCATGAATATGTATATGTTTCTATTATTATTGTTTTTAATATTTCTCAGGGACATAACTCCACGGGACATAAGTCCACTATGGACTTGTGTCCCACTTTAGTGGGACATTAGTCCAAAACTGGATTATGGATCTATGTCCCACCGCGGTGGGGCATAAGTCCATAAAAGAAATGTTTGGACTTATGTCCCAATTTACATGTTGTGTTTGAGGGAAATACAAAACCTTTGGCGAGATGAACCTTTTCCAAAAAATTGGCAATCAAAAGATATTTGGACTACATTAAAAACGTGTTTAACGGGCTTTTTCTTTGCTAGTTACTAGGCAGGGCTACCATTATGTCAAGAAGTCAGCGTAATGTCTTATAGTTAGAAAACCAAAGGTTGTTAGAATACCGCCGCTCGCTCTTCGAATTTATAAGCCAGAAACTGAAGAAAAATTAAAATGTAACAGGGAAAGGAAAAAGAAAAAAGTGAAACAAAATCATTCTGCTTTCTTTTGTTTTCCTCAAACAGAAAAACATTGAATAAAATTAGAAAAAAACAATAGAAAGCGGAATAAGATTTTGTTCTGAGAACTAAGAAAAACAAAAGTTAAAATTCGCAAAGTAGAGATATGGTTTTCCGGAATTTGAAGATAATACATATTTTATTTTTAGAAGTTAGTAGAGTTCCTTTGTTTAAAAAATAAATTTAAAAAATTTTAATTTTTGAGAATTTGAGAAATTAAAATTAAAAAATCGCGCGATTCTCAGAAACAAAATCTTATTCCGCTTTCTATTGTTTTTTTCTAATTTTATTCAATGTTTTTCTGTTTGAGGAAAACAAAAGAAAGCAGAATGATTTTGTTTCACTTCAAGAGAAAAACAATAAATAACTTTGTTGCAAAATTACCCAAGTCATTGTATTCAATTATAATAATTCAATATCAGGAATACCATGCAAGGAGTTTTTTTTTTTAGAAATTTTACTGAACGAAAATTTGATTTTTCAGGGGGTTAAATAAGTTTTAATAAAATAAAGAAATTTTATATAAAAAGTTACCTTTTTACATATCAATTTAATCTTATAATATTTTTTTTTAAAAAACTAAAATTTTTAAATAGTTTTTGGCTTATAAACTTGAAGAGCGGCGGTATTCTAACAACCTTTGGTTTTCTAGTTGTATTTCATAAGGCTTTTTATTTACTATTATTTATCGAAAAATTGAGATTCTATGCAAATTGTGAACTTATGTCTCACCTAAAATAAAAAAAAAAAGTGGACTTATGTCCCATATTGGTGGGATATAAGTCCATAATCTACTTTTTATCCAGTTTTGGACTTATGTCCCACTGAAGTGGGATACAAGTCCATAATGGACTTATGACCCGAGGAGTTATGTCCCTGCGCCGGCTGGAGGATCTAAGAATTTTTTTAGGTTTTTAGTTAGGCTAATTGCATGATAGAATATGAGAATCACATATCGTTTCCAAACACGATAAAGAAGTAGATAAGAGTTCAATTGGAATTGGTTCTTGCAATAAATATTTGTTTTTATCTTTGAAGTTTTTTTACTTGTGTTATTGAAAGTTATAACAAAGGTAGGTTACATATTGCAATAGACTACGCTAATGTAATGGTTGAAACATACATGATGTACAAAAAGAATCGCAACTTAAAATAACTACCTACCTAGCTAAATACACATATAAAAACTCTAAAAATATTGTTTGGTATAAACATATTTTTCTCCGTGATTTTTTCCAGAATACTAAATCCTAATAATATCCATCGACTATGGATATGGAATTCGGTGTTTTCATAAAATAATGACCACAGTCTAATTTTTGTGCGTGGATATAAATTGGGTGTCCCTGAATCTTGTACGTAGGTATGCATATTTTTGGGGGTAGACACATGAATGTGTTTAATGAACCGGATATTTTATTTGGTTTTTGTAGTTCTTCAATTATTTTTTTATAGATTTGACTTTCAGTTGATATGAAATGATATGGCGTGCAACATACCTACTCATACAATTCAAGTGAAGTCAGATACCTCGAATTATATGCAATGACACTTGTGAAGGTCAAAAAACAGTTTTTTAAACATAATTCCAAGAGTTCGTCAGGCTTTTATTTCCATTGATAGATTTAAAGTCCACTTTCGTTTACTAATAAATAAAAATCACTCATTTTTGCTGTTGCATACTTTAGTCTATGTTTCTAGTAAATGTTTTTTTGACGTCTACAATTGATCAAAAATAATAAAACTTTTTGAGGTGAAAAATTGATGCCAAATTGTACCATAACATTATCGATTGGAATGCTGATATTTAGAACAGCCTATACCTGCTAAAACATTTTTTTAATGATGAACTAGAACTACAATACCTATTTCGTTTTTCTCAAAGAAAACAACTTAATCGTATTTTTGCGATTTTTTTCACACATATTGAACATAGAGTTAAAAGCATAGCAAAAGCCTGAACAATCTTATGAACGATAGAAAAACTCAGTAAAGGACTTATAAAATCTAAGCTAGAGAACTTATGTTGATTAAAAAAAAATTTAAATATTATTAACTATGTATATATTTTGAATATTAACTAACTGACCCGTCCTGCATAGCTCAGGTCTTTCGGTGATTTAGTGTAGTGTAAGGCATCGACTCTGCTCGCATAGTTTAGAAATTTAGATGAAATAAGATCTATGTTACTAAAGTATATTGAAGCATTTTAATGTTGGAATTGAAAATCTCTTCAGCAGCTTTTAATTTCCTTTTTACGTTCCCGTTCCCGTTTGAAATGGTGATGAAATATAGTCAATGTTACTAGGGAATAACACCGCATTGTAATGGTAAGAAAAATTTAAAATCGTTTAAGCGGTTTTTCGAATTTCCGTTCCCGTTCCTGTGGAAATATGGGAATGAAATGAGGACCTGAAAGCAGATCTATTTTCCAATTTTAAGTTTATTGGAAAAGAAATAAGAAAAATAAATGATATGTTACCTGAATGAAAATAAAACCGTTGTTTCTTCACTTATAAGTGACAAAACCTTATTTAGAAGAAACTTTTTTAAATATTGGTGGTACAACCCACAAAAAATTCCTTCATTTACCTATGTAAAGCTTTTGTGTGTTGATTCAATACGTCTTTTTTGTCTTTTTTATGAAAAAAATAGATTGCTTAAGTTTTTTGCTGGATACCTACCTTTAATCGCTTTTATCTCATTTCTTTTAATTTGGGGTTACACCACTTCTGTTCTCAAGGCCTCAAATGTAGTAGGTACATGCTACTCATTCCTGAAATCGGTCTAGTATTTTCTAAGTTCCTGGTTATGTTCTTGTTCCCTTCCATATTTCGTAGGGGATGAAATATAGCTGATATCATTTCTCAGGCTCTAGCCAATGTCTGCTCCAAAGATTTATTCAAATCGGCTCAGTAGGTAGTTGTTGACGCTATTCAATACAAGCAAACAAGAAAATCTTTCCTCCTCTCTTTTCTTAGTGCCTAAGATAAAAAAATTAATCATTTTTCTGAAGAATTTGAGGCAAAAAATTTTGTCTGATTGCAGTAAAAATGTGTGTGCTTATGCATGCAACTGACAATTTTTAGTTGATACCAGTGTAGGTTTTTTTTTGGAGATCACTTAAGCTGCGAGTTTATTGAACACTGTTTATTTTATTTACAAATAGTTTTCGTGATAGTTGACCACTTATAACTGACATACTATCAAACCAATGGTGATTTAAGATGTTCTTAAGAGCTTTAAAACAATTACATTATGCAAAACTTCGACTGTAAATACATACATAGTTTCTTCCTATCTATCCCATTTTTGCCTCTAATATTCTTACTGAAATATAATTTTCTTTGACTTCTTGTTACTTTTCAGAATAATAACGTCAATTGTCGAAAGAAGCTCAGGTCTTGAATGTTTATTAGAATTGGGATTTTGCTCTGGTCAATCACAATCCGATTTTCCATTTATTTAGTGCACTTCAAAGCTCAATAAATGTTTGTTAACAAAATGAGTAACTCAATTGAGCAAAACAAAGCTTAATTGTGAAATTCACTGCGAGCATTAGGTATTTAAATCAGTACTTCAATTATAGGTTCTCTGTTTTATTAAAATGTTTTCGAGCACAATAACTAAAATAGTTAATGGTTGCTCTAATTATTCGAAAATGAGACCTGTGAAGAAATTATTTTATGTTGCAAATTATTATAACGACACACTTAGAACGCCTAAAAGTAAACAAAACTATATAGTATTTTCCTAAAAGACAATGCCAACAAATTTTCAATTAAATATTATTTTTATTTACAGAAGGAATTCCAAATCTCAAAATGACTTCAGTAAAAGATAGCCTCATGTCCCAGGTTGCCGATACGCTTCCCTCATCCGGCAACAAAATCACCATAGTTGGCATTGGTCAAGTCGGTATGGCTTGTGCTTTTAGTATTCTTGCCCAGAACGTATCCAACGAAATTTGCCTCATCGATGTATGCCAGGACAAATTGATGGGAGAAATGATGGATTTACAGCATGGATCCAATTTCTTGAAGAACCCTAAGATAACGGCTAGCACTGACTACGCCGCTTCAGCTGGTTCACGTCTCTGCATTGTAACAGCTGGTGTGCGTCAAAAGGAAGGTGAAACTCGTTTGTCTTTGGTTCAACGTAACACTGACATTCTAAAGCATATTATACCCAAATTGGTTGAACAAAGTCCCTCAACCATGTTGTTGATGGTTTCTAATCCCGTTGATGTAATGACTTATGTTGCATGGAAACTTTCGGGGCTTCCAAAGAACCGTGTCATTGGAAGTGGAACTAACTTGGATTCATCTCGTTTCCGTTTCTTAATGTCCCAACGTTTGAGCGTAGCTCCAACTTCTTGCCATGGGTGGATTATTGGCGAACATGGTGACAGTAGTGTACCAGTTTGGTCTGGAGTAAATATTGCTGGTGTCCGATTGAGGGAACTGAACCCATATATTGGAACTGCTGATGATCCAGAAAAGTGGAATGAACTTCATAAGCAAGTTGTCGACAGCGCATACGAAGTTATCAAGCTAAAAGGATACACCTCGTGGGCCATTGGTCTAAGCGTTTCTTCGCTTACATCTGCTATCTTGAAGAATTACAGCAGTGTAGTGGCTGTTTCCACATGCGTAAAAGTAAGATTGTGAAATTTTCTATTATTAACAAATTTATAAACCTTTTTTTCCAACAGGGTGAACATGGAATCGACAAAGATGTATTTCTATCATTGCCATGTGTACTCAACTCCAATGGAGTTACATCAATTGTGAAGCAAATTCTTACTGAAACTGAAATTGATCAATTGCAAAAATCAGCTAATTTGATGGATCAAGTTCAAGCTGGGATTAAGTTTTAAGCCTGCTAATAAATTTAAAGTCTTTTTTATAAGGTGTAATTTAATTTAATTTTTTGAGTTTTTATGTTTTTATGTTTAGTTTAAATTGATTCTTATTCCTAGAAAATGGAGTCAAATATAATTATTTTAAACGTATTTTTTGTGTTTTTTGTTTTTACTTTTTTGGTTTTTAGTGAAGTATACAAGCTAAGCATAGTGAATTGTAAAAACAAATCATACTATAAGTCAACCGCAACTACCTCATTAGCTAAATGGATTGATTTTAAAAGTATGAGAAGCAAACTAGTGAATTTGGAAAACTATGATGGAATAAGGTTTAAGTACTGAAGCTTCTTCTAGAACACTACAATAGGAAAAATTTAGATATAATAATAAATATTATATAAATATGTAATTCGCTTTTATTCGCACCACGTGTTACCTGTTACGATTGCACTTTTTATATTATTTTGTGAAAAAATAATTTAGTGAACCTAACAGTAAATCTGTGAAACTTTTCGATTTGAAAACTTATTTTTTTAAATAAAACTAACCATGTTTCTATTTGTTTCCATTTATTGTGGTACTAAAATAACACATTCAGTATACTTGTAGAAAAGTTTCAGAAAATTAATTTTTCAAAACATAAAGGTTTCTTTTAAGCCATTTGTAGACAAAAATATTTAAGAACATTTTGGAAGAACATTTGTCCGTAATAAATTTAGTAAGGAATTTCCATTGAAACGCGATTGCGTTACTAATGCGTGACTATGCAGTAAACTATGGTTTAATAAAAATAATTAAATAATAATGACTATGGTTTAAAATAAATATGGTAGCCAGTTGCCATCGGTTTTCTTTCGGCTAACGAACATGTATGAGTTTGTGTACATACGCATGAATATGTATATGTTTCTATTATTGTTTTTAATATTTCTCAGGGACATAACTCCACGGGACATAAGTCCACTATGGACTTGTGTCCCACTTTAGTGGGACATTAGTCCAAAACTGGATTATGAATCTATGTCCCACCGCGGTGGGGCATAAGTCCATAAAAGAAATGTTTGGACTTATGTCCCAATTTACATGTTGTGTTTGAGGGAAATACAAAACCTTTGGCGAGATGAACCTTTTCCAAAAAATTGGCAATCAAAAGATATTTGGACTACATTAAAAACGTGTTTAACGGGCTTTTTCTTTGCTAGTTACTAGGCAGGGCTACCATTATGTCAAGAAGTCAGCGTAATGTCTTATAGTTAGAAAACCAAAGGTTGTTAGAATACCGCCGCTCGCTCCTCGAATTTATAAGCCAGAAACTGAAGAAAAATTAAAATGTAACAGGGAAAGGAAAAAGAAAAAAGTGAAACAAAATCATTCTGCTTTCTTTTGTTTTCCTCAAACAGAAAAACATTGAATAAAATTAGAAAAAAACAATAGAAAGCGGAATAAGATTTTGTTCTGAGAACTAAGAAAAATAAAAGTTAAAATTCGCAAAGTAGAGATATGGTTTTCCGGAATTTGAAGATAATACATATTTTATTTTTAGAAGTTAGTAGAGTTCCTTTGTTTAAAAAATAAATTTAAAAAATTTTAATTTTTGAGAATTTGAGAAATTAAAATTAAAAAATCGCGCAATTCTCAGAAACAAAATCTTATTCCGCTTTCTATTGTTTTTTTCTAATTTTATTCAATGTTTTTCTGTTTGAGGAAAACAAAAGAAAGCAGAATGATTTTGTTTCACTTCAAGAGAAAAACAATAAATAACTTTGTTGCAAAATTACCCAAGTCATTGTATTCAATTATAAAAATTCAATATCAGGAATACCATGCAAGGAGTTTTTTTTTAGAAATTTTACTGAACGAAAATTTGATTTTTCAGGGGGTTAAATAAGTTTTAATAAAATAAAGAAATTTTATATAAAAAGTTACCTTTTTACATATCAATTTAATCTTATAATATTTTTTTTTAAAATACTAAAATTTTTAAATAGTTTTTGGCTTATAAACTTGAAGAGCGGCGGTATTCTAACAACCTTTGGTTTTCTAGTTGTATTTCATAAGGCTTTTTATTTACTATTATTTATCGAAAAATTGAGATTCTATGCAAATTGTGAACTTATGTCTCACCTAAAATAAAAAAAAAAGTGGACTTATGTCCCATATTGGTGGGATATAAGTCCATAATCTACTTTTTATCCAGTTTTGGAGTTATGTCCCACTGAAGTGGGATACAAGTCCATAATGGACTTATGACCCGAGGAGTTATGTCCCTGCGCCGGCTGGAGGATCTAAGAATTTTGTTAGGTTTTTAGTTAGGCTAATTGCATGATAGAAGATGAGAATCAGTCAACAGAAGTCTTAACGGCTGAAAGCAATCTATTATTCGACTCCACTTGGCTGCAATGTGAGCCTGATGTTGTCGCTAGTAGCATTGTCGATTAGCCAACGACATAAGTGAAACTGTTTTTATCAGTGAAAACAGTTTTACTTATGTATGTGGCTAGCTTTTCCGGAATACTATAAAAGTCTCTATTGCTAAAGTTGTCTGATTCTGACCACACTGATATTCTTTATTTTACACGTATGAAACAGTATAACAATTGCAGCTTTGTTTCCCCACCTCCAAACTTTCTTGAGAATATACGTGTATTAGACATAAAATTTGTGGAGGAATTTTCCGATTACTGTTATCTTCTGAATCCTGAATGTTACAGATAATTTTTTCCATATGTTAAGACTTTGCCCTACTTCTTGATCTTGCTGTGATAGGCTTGAAGATAAATTCATTTTAAAATACTTCACTAGGATTAGAATTCATTTTGCACTAAAGTTTATAAATAGGGAGGCTCAGGTTTCCGATTCCAGAAATAAAATGCTTAAAATAAAGTATTTGTAGATTTTTCATTTTTTGCTAAGTTTTCTAGTCTTTTTTGCTGTGCAATACTAATTTTATATTATTTAAGGTTCGTGCGATAGGGCTACTGGGGAACACCAAAAAACCGATAACGCGCCATAAAGCTAACCTCATGGGTGGTGTGGAAGTGCTTTAAAATTTTTATCTTATATGCACCCGAATCCAACATTACCAATTCCTCTTCCCAACTGTTCAACTTTTCAACAAATTGAAGTACATATATCTTTTTTTCTTACATATTTTCACCTCCTGTTGCACTAAATTTTACTTCGGAAGGCCCAAAGGAACACGGGTCATATTGAGTGTTCTAATATCTTAACAAGTGGTCAAAATCTTCATAGCAATATATCCTGTCAAAGGAGCAGGTTAGATTGTCATAATCCAAAGTTCAAAAATCAGCTGGCTCTTTATTTTTAAATTTTAGAATAAACTATAACTTTCTCGTGCAGCCAGTTGATTCAAGGCTGTCAGCAGGCCTAGGAGATACTAGAAAATATATCACTACTCAATAATGCTAATAGTATACATCGCACCATCACCGTCCACCAGCAAGAGTAGCTGCTTTTTGTAATTTATGTTTTAAAATCAATCAATGTGAAATCGAGTTCAACATAGAATCATAAGGTTTACTCCAATATTGTATTTTCATTTTAATAGTAACCAAATGAATTTTTCCTTGCAGGATCACTTATGATTGTTATTTTTCATTTTTGAACAATTGACTTTTGACACCAGCTGACTAGTGTTATCTATTGATTTCTGTATTATCGTTCCGTTGTTAGATTCATTTCAGTCTTAGGTGAAAAGTTGTTTCCTCCTGTACTGGTAAAACAACTCTTGCTAATTTTTTTTTTTTTTAATTCTAAATGAATTGCGTTTTCTGGTAAACACAATTGCAAACAGAAAACGTTAAGTTTATTTTTGTAAGTCTATCCATATAAAAAAGACCCACAAATATACCAAGAATTTTTAAGCAAATTAGAAAGCGAAACAATTCTTGGTATATTTTTTTGTCTCGTTTCTATACGACTAGATTAAGAAAAATGAGCTAAACATTTTCTGTTTGGTAATTGTAATTACAAAAATTGAAAAAATCCTATACCAAGAGTTGTTTCAAAGGTAATTTAATGAGTTAAATTAGTAAAAATCACTTTTGATCGGGAACAATTGAAAATTTTATTTGGATTTAAATTGTAATGCTACAATTTTGTAGTTAACTGATCAGGAAATATATAACTTATTGCTGTATGTCGATTCATGTAGATGTAGAAATGACGCCACCAAATACACCAAGGATTTTGCAGTTTCTGATTTTGTAAGAAATTCTTACTTATTACATTTGTTGGTGTCATTTCTATAAAAATATACCTACATAAGACTATGAAGTATATATTTCCTGATCAGTTATTGTATTTACTACAAAACTGTATCATTGGATTTTGAATAAAAAAAAACCTCAAAAAATCTCAATCAAAAGCCGTTTCCATCGGTTTTAACAAAAAAAAAAAAAAAGAATATGCTGACAATCAAATAGCTATTGAACTATTATTTTATGAAATATATCTTATATTGAAAATGTTGCGATGCAACTTTCTTGCCAACAAAATACACATTCAGAAAACGTATATACAGGGTGTCCCGTAATTCGTTTTACATACTTTGGGATATGATTCTTGGTCATATTCTAAGAAAAAAATTGTTCTACAGTAAAGTCCGTTTCTCAAGTTTGACATCACTTTTTGACAATTTAAAAAAGGCTAACTTTGGTGTACCCTGACCTGTGTTAAATTCGATATCTCTGTCAATACTGATGATAGAGACCTAATCTTAGACTCAATTTTTTGTAGAAATAACAACCTTTAAGACTGTATTTAAATTAGGCTTCCATAGGTTTAGGGTTGCCAGATTTTCAATTTTAAGTGGTGTTCAAATTTTCTTCCCAAAACAAAGTTTTGACTTTGAGGTCATTTTTTTGGAGAAAAGGCCTGATAAACATAGAGTTTCTTTATTTTTTACAGATGAACAAAACAATAATAAAGAAAAAACTCAGCATTAAGTTAGCTCAAAAATCTATACATTTTATGATACTAGGAAAAATACGAAATGGGAAAAATTTAAAAAAAAATAAAAAAAAGTTTTTGCTTTGAGGTTTGTTTGAATAAAACAATAATATGATCACTTCTAGTAGTTTTTTTATGTATTTAATACAAATACAATTATAACAAGTGCTCAAAGCCCCATCCTTCGTTTTGAATCCATGCCAGAGCACGTTTTTGGATTTCATTGTGGATGTTTGCTTTAAATTTGGGGTATGAATGTTCAATTGGTAAATAAGTCGTATAAAAGAATAAGAAAACAAATTTGTTCATTAGTTTGTCAAATTAAGTCACGATTGCAGTTTGATCAGAGAGTTTTTTGAAATGCTATCATTTACGAGAGAAGAATACGCAGACATTTTTTTTCTTACATGAGTTTTTAAATGGAAATTGAAGAAAAGCACAGCAAAGGATACCAGGAACTTTATACTAACTGAAAATCTGGCAACCCTTAGCCTATAGGAGTCAAATTTAAATACAGTTTCAAAGATTACAAGACTACAAGTAAGACAAGAGTTATCGACAGCAAACACCCACAATGAAATCCAAAAACGGGCTCTGGCATGGATTCAAAACGAAGGATGGGGCTTTGAGCACTTGTTATAATTGTATTTGTATTAATTGTATTGTATTATTATAAAAAAAACTACTAGAAGTGATCATATTATTGTTTTATTCAAACAAACCTCAAAGCAAAAACTTTTTTTTATTTTTTTTTAAATTTTTCCCATTTCGTATTTTTCCAAGTATCATAAAATGTATGGGTTTTTGAGCTAACTTAAGACGGAGTTTTTTCTTTATTATTGTTCTGTTCATCTGTAAAATATAAAGAAACTCTATGTTTATAAGGCCTTTTCTCCAAAAAAATGACCTCAAAGTCAAAACTTTGTTTTGGGAAGAAAATTTGAACACCACTTAAAATTGAAAATCTGGCAACCCTAAACCTATGGAAGCCTAATTTAAATACAGTCTTAAAGGTTGTTATTTCAACAAAAAAATGAGTCTAAAATTAGGTCTCTATCATCAGTATTGACAGAGATATCGAATTTAACACAGGTCAGGGTACACCAAAGTTAGCCTTTTTTTAAATTGTCAAAAAGTGATGTCAAACTTGAGAAACGGACTTTACTGTAGAACAATTTTTTTCTTAGAATATGACCAAGAATCATATCCCAAAGTATGTAAAACGAATTACGGGACACCCTGTATGTATGTACGTTAAGCTATTCAAAAATGGCATCACCAATGTTCTTGATTTTCAACTATATGGAGAGAAATTTAAAAAACTGTTAACAGCCATATTATTGAGAATTCGTAAAACTAGAAATAAAACTAGTTTCAGGTAAAACTAGTTTCGTTTCAAGTTTTGCAAAAATTAATCAAAACTAGTTTTAAAAAGAAATCGGTATTATTGATTTCTGGAGAAAAACTAGTTAAAGTTTTGAAAATGGATTCTCGTTTTGAATATCGAAACTAGATTCAGCTGCTTTGATTTTGAAAACAAAATAGAAAATTCAAACAAGTACCTACTGTAATTTGCAAACGTTTGATTTTTTGTATAAATATATGAAAATAAAATATAGGTAAGCGTTGAACTTACCATTCTATTTCTCAAGAATAAGAACATATGGGTGGTCGACGCGACGTGACGGTTCAAGATCATTGAAAGTAAAATATAGACCGAAGCAAAAATGGAGACCCTGGCATCGGTTTGTTTATCAAATGGTAGAAGTGGTATTTGGTTCAAAGAGACAAGTAGACAAGCAAAGCGACTCAAACAAAAAAGATCATTCAATGGATTACTGTCCAATCGCAGTGTGCAATACATTAACGTAATTCAGTAGGTATAAAAATAGCACCTCTTTTAGTCCTATATTAGATGCACCTACCACGAATCATATCCGTCGTCCATCTAAGACGCTTCAAATTCATTTTGATGCATTTGCGGATAGTGCACGAGAACGTCCTAATATGATAACAACGGGGGGCAAAGGTTGATAAATTGAGGTTTCAGGTGACAAACCCAATGTTAGATCTCGCGGATGCTTTTCATCTTTCGGTTTAGATGGTTTTGGGTCAGAGTCACATATTCCAAATTTGTTGACTGGCACAGACACCCTGCCAATTGCATAAATAAGATAAATATCCAACGGCAGCAGTAGCTAACTCTTTCCAATATTGCATCGCTGAGCAATGGGAAAATCTTTTGAATGCTGAAACTTTTGAAACTGAAGTCCGCAACGCAGAGTCTGTGAACCTTGCTCAAAAATCTCTGTAACAAGTCGAGTTTCCTTGCACAGAAATCGAAGCAATAAGTCCAATTAACGTTGTCTAACCAGCGACATGCAGTCACATGCAGTTTTTCCATAGCAGAAACCCGCCAAATTACTTCCAATCGTTTTGGAGTTGGAGAAACACAACAAATAAGTTCTTTTTAATCAGCAAGTACAGTTGATTATCGGTGCACACAATGCATTGGCTTGGTCCTGCAAAATGCGTGCTGCAATTATTAGTTTATGAGCAGATGGCAGTGCCATATTTCACCTATGTCGCAGTACCGGAAACCGGCCTTCACCGACTTTTCATTGGGTCAATAGCCTATACGGGGTGATTTACTGTGTATGGGGTAGCCAAATACGGTGTACTTGAATAACCTGAATCCCCTACGAAGACGTACATACTTGCCAAACTAACCGATGCCGAAACGAAGATTCAAAATGAAAGCAGAAAATGATGTGAGGTAATAAAGTTTTGATGAATAATACAAAACCGTTTCGTCTTTACGTCTTAGAAGCAGTCGTAAGATCTCTTATGTGCTACGCAGCACAAGTTTGGGGTATCTTCGAGTTCGACGAAGTAGAAAAGCTTCTTAGATATTTCATCAAGAAAACCTTCAGACTATCGGAAAATACACCAACCTGGTCCCATGCACTTAGCCGACAGTAAAATGTCCTATTGTAGTCGTTTGTACTTGATTTGAACTTCAATGTAATGTAGTTAAAATAATTTGTAAACCTTTCATTTATTTGTAATAAGCTAATCAAAAATATGGTGCGAAGATAGCCGACAATTATTAAATGAATATGGTACAAATATATATAGACATGTATTTTAAAGGAAATTATTTGTACATTCCAAATATATATTTGTCACAATTGTCAGAGGTCTATTTCGCCCACAATTAATTATTAAAAATAAAAAAATCGTTGGCATATTTAAATATTTGAGTCGCATGCAGTTGGTTCAATTGCTTCGGATCCGTTTCCTGACGTTATCAATTGCATACTTTTTGGCACTGCTCGCAATTAATCGTTTAGCCAGACGACCTAATTGTAGTGAAATGTGTTCTTCGGTAAAAGTTTGCATAATTTTAGGAGAAAATCAAATTGATAAGATAGAACGTCTTTTGAAAATCTGAGTGCATAAAATAATTTATTTCAATGATTCATTCCATACGTGAATAAAAATAGTTTATTTAATATAAGAATTAGTAAGTTTATTTAGTTAAAAAGTAATAATTTTTGCTTTAAGTAGCTGTTAAGAAAATTTCATTTTCAATTTAAGTATTTACGTGTTACGAAAAATTATAATATAGAATAATATAAATGTTATAATATACTTGAAAATAATTATTAAACTTATAAAATCCAAATTAACAGTTGATTTAAAAACGCAGATTAGCAAAGAATAGAATTTTTTTTTAATACCCGGTATACCATTTATGTTTGACAACTTCTACACAAATAGTTTCAAAATAATTTTTTTTGTTTTTTATTATTCTTTTTTTGTTTAAAATATTCAGAAAAAAATTGTTCACATTCTTAAATAAGCAGTAGGATACTTATTGTGATGTAAGTTTAAGATCACCAGCTACATAAATGGCTCCGACTGGTGTAATTTTTGGATTTGCCTTGCCGATCACCGTTTTTTTTTTTTTTTTACAAAAATCATCATACAGTTGCCAATGACCAGAAATTCTCCTACAATACGCCGTAAAGTGATCATTTTTATAATTCAAGACTCCCACCAGGCTAAAAAAATATTTTTGTATCATAAAATAAATATAAACAGCATTAAAAATTAGAAGGAAATTATTGGATACTAACCGATATTTTCCACTATCAAATTCAAGAACAGATGGTATGTCATTTAAGTCACAAGCCAATAATGGTGTACCTGGACTTCCCTCTGTTACACCAAGTTCCACAAAAATGTGAATGGATGGAATAATTTCTACGTTTGCTGGCATATTACATTTTTCACAGGGCATTGTGTTTCTAACATTCCAGTGCAGTGCTGATTGAAGTGAGCGGTATCCTTTGGTTTGAATTTGCTCACAATTCACCATCAAAGTCTCAATGATATCATCATGTTGGTAACTACAACTTGCACAGTTTATTGTGTATTGTGCACTTGGCATGGCTGCTTTACTCGAATGTCCCAAGAATTTGCACCAATTAAACACTGGACATGACTCAAATTATATGTGGTTATGACGTCACCAAGTCCATCAATATTATGCTGTATTTTTTTCATTCCGAATGGCTCCAAAAGGAGAAATCGAGATTTAATAACTGTTGCAACTGGTCCAAACTTTAGTAAATCAATAATAAAGCTACAGAATGTGTTGGCTTCTGCCTTTTCAAATGTTGAATAATAATTTGGATCATCAACAGCAACAGTTTGTATGACGTGCACTAGATCATCAAAAGCACATGTTCTGATTCCTCGATATTTTTCTCTGTCCACAGTTAACACTCCACAAATACTAGCATTCAACAACACATCATCTTTCTTGTGTATTCTTGTAGATTTAGTTTTTCGATGTAATTTAGCTCGGTGATGAATCAAATTATCATCAATTTTTTTGAATGCCAATTCTGGATTTGATTTAAAATACTTTGACTTTGACGGTACATTTTCAGCGTAACAAGGTTTTTGTTTTTCTGGACTTTGATGTTTAATTTCCGAAAACTTATTTTCATCAAATAACGACTCATCAGATACTGTGTCATTAAGCTCTGTAATATTACATCTGTTTGTCAAAGTCGCTTTTTTTTCAATCTTCCTGCGTCTGTGTACCTGGATCATCAAATACTCCATCTTTATTATTATCATACTGTTGACTGAATTCAGGAGACATTTTGTTTTCTTCTTGTACTGATTTTGTGGTGTTTTCATTCGACGATTTACTAATAATTTTTTGTTTAAAAACAGGTCCTTGTCCTCCTTCATCGAAAAATTGATTCAAATCAGATGATATGCTTCTGATTCCTCCAGTCAAACTTTCTAAGTGATGCATTACAAAATTATCTGCCTTCTGTGGTAATGGATAGTTTTTAAAAACCTGCAGTCGTATTTATAAAATTTGCTTAGAACATCCTTAGACAACTGTCCAACTAGACGGTGTCTAAAGAGTTGGACAACCCTTAGCCAATTTCGTATTTATAAATGCATTCCAACAGTTGTCTATACAACCCTTCAAACTGTCAACTTCGAATGAAAAACTAACTGGTGGCGTTCATGATGTATCCGTGCAGTACCATTTTTTGTGTTTTGATATACGAGTGCAACAACTAAATGGCTCTGAAAGATTGTGGCGTAGCACTTGAACCAGACCAAAAAAGCAGCTGATTTGACTTTGAGTTACAGCTTTTCCAAGTCTCATAAAACGATGAAATTTGTGCAATTCATAAATTAAATTGTTGAAAGTAGTATTTTTGCACCTCAAACTACTTATTTTTTTCGATCTTAGAGCTCTCAACAGTGTTTTATAACATGTTCAACAAAATTGTTTTTTGCTGTAGCAAATGCCACTTTAGCCATAGTTTAGACAACCAATTTCGGTGTCTAAAGTTAGACGTTCCTTAGACAGCGATGAAAGTGTTTATAAATACGATTTGCAGTTGGACACTGTTCTAAGAGCTGTCCAAAGTTAGACATACTTTGGAATGGGATTATAAATACGACTGCTGGTGTTTAATGTCCTTGAATGCTCGTTCCACGTAGCTACTTGTTGCATGGCCACTGTAAAATGGAAAAGAAACTGCTGTCCACAATGGAAATTCTTTACCAATTCTCATTAAATGTGAGACCAAATCAGGCTGATAAAAAGTTTGTTTTTTGTATTAGGTTTTTTTTTGAGTTTGATGAAGAAAGAATTGATTGAGCCTGGTGTTGGATGTTATTGAAGAAGTCATTGACATCTGTTTCTACTTCATCAGTATTGTCTGTATCATAGGACGGATGAAGCAGTTCACTATCCTTATTATCTTCATCGAAACTTTGGTGAGATAATTGTAAATATTTTTCTTTGTCCAATGGCCTGTCTATTAAAATTTCAGTCAATTTATTAAACGCTTGAAGTGAATTGTTACACTCATTTTCCAATTCAAAAGTCAATTCTGATAAGTTATCTTCCTGTGAGGCAGCTATTAACGTCCATCGAAAAATCGTAATAAAATCCTTGAAATTTTGACAGTCAATCATCAAACCAATGCAACTGATAAAAAATTCCTTGACTTCTCTCACATGATGAACTTGCCAGACGTGCCACCTACAAGCCAAGTGTATCAAATGAGCAACGTCAATTCGTATAAAAGTTTTTATCCAGTTTCGAGGAACAGCAGTGCCTTTTATTGCTGCATTAAAACAAATAGCATTATAATGTTTAATATTAATATCATTGCATGCTAAACAACTGGCAGATAGTAATGCTCTGGAATAATCCATAGTCATGGACAGCGGTGTTTTGAAGTTTACAGATCTAAAAAAATGAGTAATTTTTTCAGTCTCTTGAGATTCACTCAGCATTTGATAGACGGGAACAGACGTGTTACCAAAGTGAACCACTATCAAATATAAAAAAATATGAGCAGATTTTGGGCCCAGAATTCGTATCAGTTTTCTCACAACACTACCAGTAGCATCAGCACTGAGACCCAATAAACCTCCCATTTTTGTGTGCATATCTTTGTAAAAATAAATTTGTTCTGGAGTACCATAAATCACTAAAAATGGATCAGGACCAATGTCGTGTATCATACCGTAAAATTTCATACTATATTTTGCGCGACGTATACCATCGAAAGCATCTTCTCCTTTTTCTCTACTTGTACCAAAATTGGTACTGATGACTTCTTGTTTGGCATGACGAATAGCATCAGGCTTTGGTATTTTTGGAGCTTTTTTATCACCAGGTCTCAATATCTCTTTGCAAAGTCTTCGGTGTAATTCATTTGTACCTTCTGCAATAGCTAGTTTTCCAAATTCTTGTCTTTTCAATCCTTTCAAAGGTCGAACAACTGCTTCGTGTTCCACTCGTGACGTGTCTCGAGTTTTTACTATCATACGAAGTTCGCCATCAGTACATTTAGATGGTTCATTTACAGCAACTCCAATAAAATTATTACCACATTTTTCACTGCAACAACGTCCAATAATTTTTAAAAAAATATTTCGCTCGTTCTGACACACAGACCTCTGATCGTTGAAATACATATGCACAGCAATGATCAGGATATTGCTTTTGAAATTCGTCACTTATAACATCGGTCCACACTTTTGGATGTAAAGTATGACTCATTCTTTTTCTGTTTTTACAAGGTACTGGTTTAATTTTCTCCCATATCTCTGAACTCAGCACAAACTTGTATGAAGAAACTTCTTCATCTTCCTCGGAACTACATTCCTCTGCAAAATTTATTTTACTTATTTCAAAATCACTGTCATCATCAGTAGAGTTTGATTTTCTTGGCTCATAGTGTGAGTGATCTTTATTGAGTTCTTTATTGTAATTTGTTTCTAGCTGTTGATGTTGTCTTTTCTTGCCTGTGTGAGAATACCTCGTCTATCATTGGAAACACTCACACGCCAGTTGTATGCAGACCATCTACCACCACAATCTTGAGAAAGTGCCTTCCATACTGGATCAGAGTTTTCAGGAACATTATCACCATTAAAATAATTGATGAACTTCTTGAGAAAACGGATAGCTTCTTCACGTTCCAATGAGTTTTTACGACCCATTTTTTTAATTAAACCTAACATAAAAAATCCATCAATTAATGAAACGAATTTTCATTATTAAACCCTAAAACAAATCCCACTATAATATAGGGCTTTTCGCGAAGATATCTCTTTTTAACCATAACTTGTATTTCTTAAACGTTAATCAACACTTTGTATGAAAACAAAACAACATTTCTTCGGTAGTGGCATTGAGTTTAAGTTAAATTGTAATTAAAAAGTGTTTAATTCCAAATTTTATTGAAAAAAATCAGTGAAAATCAGTGAAAAATAATAGTGTGAAATGTTCAACATATTTATATATTAAAGAACTATTTAACATCTGTGAACTACTAACCAATGGCTTCATAAATGTATTCCAAATGTAACCTGTTGAGTTTCGTGAACATGGAGCTTTCTTTATAGTCGAAAACATTAGAACCAGTTGTAAAACCCCGCTATTCAACAAAAATTGAAATTATTGGAATTATGTAGGCTTGGTACCTCTGGATTTAGATTATCCAGAAGTTTTGCGTTCTTGCATAATAACTCCATATTAGTCACGAACCTACCTACGTATACTTTATAACAACATATTTACATACCTGTAAGAGGGCGAACGCAGAAAATTTTTTTTGGGAGGATTTTGAAAAAATATATTTGATATGAACGAGCAATTTGTTTTTTTTAACTCTGTCTGTCCGGCTTTCTATGTTACCGTCTCCCGCCCAAACTACTGAACTTATTTAAATGAAATTTTGTACAGAGATATTGAAGAACCTGAAGAAGGACATAAGCTACATATTTTATCTCTATATTCCATCGGAAGCGGAAACGTATACTGGAATTTATAAACCACAGCACCGACTTCAAAAGTTCTTCCACTGTTAGAATGCTACACTATCCCTGAGTATTAAAAACTTGTATTCATCCCAATATTCTTAAGGGAACGGCAGTCCTGATATCCCTTAATAAGTGCGTAAATATGTCTGTCTGTTTGTTTTTCTATGTTATCATCTCCCGCCCAAGCTACAGATACGATTTAAATTAAATTTTATACAGAGACTATCTAGAACCTAAAAAAGGACAATGGCTATATTTCATTCGAATATTCCCACGCTAACCGGTCCTCACTAATATTACTTACTTACTTACTTAGGTGGGCATTACAGTTCGGGGTGAACCTGGGCCTCAACCAACATCCTTCTATAACGATTTCGATCTCGGGCGAGCTCTCTCCAGTTTCGCACTCCAAGTCGGTTGAGGTCTTCATCCACTTGATTGCGCCACCTAAGACGAGGTCTTCCCCTTCCGCGATTTCCCTGCAATGTGCTTTCGAAAACCCGACGAGCCGGAGCGTTTGGGTCCATCCGCTCTACATGGCCCAACCATCGTAGCCTCGCGATGCGTACTCTTCTGGCTATGCCCATGTCGCGGTACAGCTCATACAGCTCGTTGTTGTATCTTCTTCTCCACACATTGTCTTCGCATACGGGACCAAAGATCATTCGGAGAATTTTTCTTTCGAAACGACCAAGAGTTTCCTCATCCGCTTTCGATAAGGTCCATGCTTCCGCGCCGTACAGCAGGACTGGGATGATTAAGGTCTTATACAAGGTCACCTTGGTTTTTCTAGAGAGGGTTTTGTTTCTCAATTGCCTTCTTAACCCAAAGAAGCAACGGTTGGCAAGAGTTATTCTCCGTTTGATCTCCGCACTGATGTTGTTTTCCGTGTCTACAGCGGATCCTAGGTAGACGAAGTCCTGTACTACCTCGAAGTTATGTCTGTCTATTGTGACGTTTTGTCCAATTCGTCGATGTTCTGTGTCCTTGTTTGATGACAGCATATACTTCGTTTTGCCCTCATTAACCATCAAACCCATTTTTGCCGCTTCTGTTTCAATACTCGCAAAAGCACCTATGACATCACGCTTTTTTCTTCCCATTACGTCAATATCGTCTGCATAGGCGAGTAATTGTACAGACTTTTGAAAGATTGTTCCTCTTGTGTTGACGTTTGAGTTTCTTACAATCTGTTCAAGTATGATGTTGAAGAAATCGCATGACAGTTTGTCGCCTTGCCTAAAGCCTTTTTCGACATCAAAGGTCTCGGTGAGTTCTTTTCCGACCTTGACGGAGCAGCGTGAATTCTCCAAAGTCATCCTGCATAGTCGTACGAGCTTTGCAGGGATGCCGAAACTAGACATGGCTCTGTACAGCTCGTCTCTGTAAATACTGTCATACGCGGCCTTAAAATCGATAAAGAGGTGGTGAATATCGATATTATGTTCTCGGGTTTTTTCCAAGATCTGCCGTAATGTGAAAATTTGGTCTATTGTGGACTTCTCTGGTCTAAAACCACATTGATAAGGACCTATCAAGTTGTTGACGTGGGGTTTCAGACGTTCACATATTACAGCAGACAAGATCTTATAAGCGACGTTAAGGAGACTTATCCCTCTGTAATTGGCGCAATTGTGAGGGTCTCCTTTCTTTAGGATCGGGCATACGATACTGAGGTTCCATTCATCGGGCATGCTTTCTTTCGACCATATCATGCAGATCAGCTGGTGCATGCTCCTTTCCAACTGGTCTCCAGCTGCCTTGAAAAGTTCGGCATCAAGGCCATCTGCACCTGCAGTCTTATTTGATTTAAGTTTGCATATGGCAAGCTTAACCTCTTCTAGGTCGGGAGGACGGCATTCTTGATCATCGTCCAAGCTGAATGGGGCAATCTGCCTGACAGCGGAATTTGTGTCTTCATCGCCGTTAAGCAGTCTGCAGAAATGATCTTTCCAAATCCTCAGTAGCGACTGTGACTCTACAATTATGTTTCCCTGCTGGTCTTTACAGGCTTGAGTTCGGGGTTTGCCACCCTGGCAGGATCTTTTTACCTTTTGGTAAAACTTCCGAATCTCGTTCCTGTCATGGCACCTCTCTATTTCCTCAAACGAGCGCTTCTCATGCTGCTTCTTTTTCTTTTTGAGAAGTCGGTGTTCTTCCCTTCTTCTCTCCTTGTAAATCTCGTTATACTGATCGTGAGCAGCCCTTGTTCGTGTTTGCATAAGCATTTGTCGTGCTCTTTGTTTGGCTGCATTTGCCTGCCTGCATTCTTCATCGAACCATGGGTTTCGTTTTGGTGGCCGAGTGAAACCCCGAACCTCAGAGGCAGCGGTTCTGATGGCTTCTTGGCATTGCTGCCACTGGTCTTCAATGTTTAATGCTGGCGGCATGGGATTCAAGGATAATTGAAGGGACACTCGATTGGAAAAGGCATTGACAATCTCTTGCGATTGTAGCTTTCCGACGTCATATCTCTTCACAGCGTTAGTTCGCGTTGGTCGTGAACAAGATATCCTCATTCGTACCTTGGCTACAACAAGGTAGTGGTCCGAGTCAAAGTTGGCCCCTCGGAAAGTTCGGACATCTAGAACACTGGAAGAGTGCCTTGCGTCGATCGCAACATGGTCAATTTGGTTGACGGTTAATTGATCTGGGGATCGCCATGTACCTTTGTGAATTTTGAGATGCGGGAAGCGCGTACTACTTACAACAAGATTCAGCCCCGCAGCAAAATCGATTAGCCTCAGTCCGTTTTCGGAGGTTTTGTCATGGAGGCTATGCTTACCGATTGTGTTTCCAAAGATGTCCTCCTTCCCTAGCTTTGCGTTAAAATCGCCAAGAACGATTTTCACGTCGTGTCTAGGGCACTGCTCATACGTTTCTTCCAGGAGCTCGTAGAAACAGTCTTTGGAATCGTCGTCTTTCTCTTCTGTGGGGGCGTGGGCGCATATAAGGCTAATGTTGGCGAATTTAGCCCTGATGCGGATGGTCATTATACGCTCATTGACTGGATTTTGGCTAATCACCTTATCCCTGAGTCTTCCTCTAACGACAAATCCGCACCCAAATAAGCGTTGTTTCTTTTGTCTGTAGCAGTCGCCATAATATATGTCACAGTTTCTCATCTTCTTTATGCCCGGTCCACTCCATCGCACTTCTTGGATGGCGGTTATGTCTGCTTTGCAGCAGTCCAGGGCGTCCGCTAATTCTCCAGCTGCACCTAGTCCGTAAAGAGACCTTACGTTCCACGTGCAGATCCGGAGGTCATTGTCCTTTTTTCGTTTGCTTGGGTCGTCAACTTTGAAATCATTATCGTTATCCGAGGCTGTTAGTTGTTTCGGAACTGTCCTTTTTTAACGTGGTTGGGTAGTTAACCCTACGCACAACCCCCAACCTGGAGGGCCAGGTCCTTTTTGGATCCCTTCGGACACAAAGGGCTGGAATATCCAGTGTCAGTACCCTGCTGCAGGGGTGTGAGTGCTGCCGTTGGCTCACCAGGAGCTCATCCGCCACCATCTCTACTTCAATACCCTGTCCTAGTATTGAAAGACCCCGAAAGACCTTTAAACCAAATATGTTGGAGTAGCTCCTTCAGGGTTTTCTGCTTTTATGGCTGCTGAAGTCCACCGTTGATTCTCACTAATATTATAAATGCAAAAGTAGCGACTGAGCGACTGGATTTTAGTATGTGTGATGAAAATTTTCATTTTTGTAGATTTCGGTCGCAACTGCTGTTAGTTTAAGAGTGACCGATACGATGTGTTTGCAAGTAAGTAGTAAAGTGAATTTTTGCATAATTATATCGCAGGTTCCCTTGTACACGATCCAATACTACTTTCACATCAACATTTCAAGTTTACTAACACTAGAAAAGGTTGATCATGATAAAAACAAACCAAAATCTGCAAATGAACTTCCGTATTTGGAGGGTTTTTTTCGTTCACAGAATGAAATTTTCAAACGAAATGAAATGAATTTTATCGTTCATTGAGTGGTTTGAACACTGTTCCACACAACAACTCATAGGCATTTTCACAACACTTCTATATATTTTTGTTCTTAAGAGTTTAAAGTTTCAATTTACTCACTATTTCTTCCTTTTTAATACAAATTCACTTCACTAAATAACAACTCTGAAACTAATTTATGTTTTTGCATACTACCGTCAACAATGTTTTCATACCAAGTGATTCTATCGCGAAAAGCCCTATTTAGTAATTATCAATCCGTCAAATACAAGCTGTTAAAAATGCAATAACATAAAATGTATAAAATAAAAAACTCAACAGATGATATCACACTCTTTTTTTAATAAAAAAAAGCAAACTTAGCTAGTTAATAATTATGGAAATAGTGAGAATCCATTTTATTTGTTCAATATATCTATTTATCGTTCAATTACTTACCGTTAAATTTTTTCAACTTTGGTACGCGTATTAAATTAAAAAAAGTAAATTATTGTATTTTTCAGCTTTTAGATCTTAATACACCAATAGAAACAAAACACTCGAAAAAACTGAAAAAAAATATCAATTTTTACTAGGTATAACTATGAAGTAGTCGCACAGTAGAAAAATAAATGAAAACGCCACTCCTTACCGAGGCCGATCTGGATAAGAAAACAAATGACTGTGGAGAATTCTTTTAGTATTTTTATGGCGTAGAACTGTCTGGTAGAATTAGAAAATTAAAATTCATAAATTGGCCCACCTTTGGATTTCGATTATTTTTTTTTTTCAAAGGAATTTTTCAAACTTAAGTTTAATAATTATTTTCAAGTATATTATAACATTAATATTATTCTATATTATAATTTTTCGTAACACGTAAATACTTAAATTGAAAATGAAATTTTTTTAACAGCTACTTAAATCAAAAATTATTACTTTTTAACTAAATAAACTAACTAATTCTTATATTAAATAAACTATTTTTATTCACGTATGGAATGAATCATTAAAATAAATTATTTTCTAAACTCAGATTTTCAAAAGACGTTCTATCATATCAATTTGATTTTCTCCTAAAATTATGCAAACTTTTACCGAAGAACACATTTCACTACAATTAGGTCGTCTGGCTAAACGATTAATTGCGAGCAGTGCCAAAAAGTATGCAATTGATAACGTCAGGAAACGGATCCGAAGCAATTGAACCAACTGCATGCGACTCAAATATTTAAATATGCCAACGATTTTTTTATTTTTAATAATTAATTGTGGGCGAAATAGACCTCTGACAATTGTGACAAATATATATTTGGAATGTACAAATAATTTCCTTTAAAATACATGTCTATATAAATATTTGTACCATATTTATTTAATAATTGTCGGCTATCTTCGCACCATATTTTTGATTAGCTTATTACAAATAAATGAAAGGTTTACAAATTATTTTAACTACATTACATTGAAGTACAAATCAAGTACAAACGACTACAATCAGACATTTTATGTCGGCTGATCAATTGTCGGCTAAGTGCATGGGACCCACCAACCTACATGTTGCACCTCGAAACTGGTTTACCTACGTGATATTTACACACAGTTCAGCTGCATTTCTCATATATTACTTACTTACTTAGGTGGGCATTACAGTTCGGGGTGAATATGGGCCTCAACCAACATCCTTCTATAACGATTTCGATCTCGGGCGAGCTCTCTCCAGTTTCGCACTCCAAGTCGGTTGAGGTCTTCATCCACTTGATTGCGCCACCTAAGACGAGGTCTTCCCCTTCCGCGATTTCCCTGCAATGTGCTTTCGAAAACCCGACGAACCGGAGCGTTTGGGTCCATCCGCTCTACATGGCCCAACCATCGTAGCCTCGCGATGCGTACTCTTCTGGCTATGCCCATGTCGCGGTACAGCTCATACAGCTCGTTGTTGTATCTTCTTCTCCACACATTGTCTTCGCATACGGGACCAAAGATCATTCGGAGAATTTTTCTTTCGAAACGACCAAGAGTTTCCTCATCCGCTTTCGATAAGGTCCATGCTTCCGCGCCGTACAGCAGGACTGGGATGATTAAGGTCTTATACAAGGTCACCTTGGTTTTTCTAGAGAGGGTTTTGTTTCTCAATTGCCTTCTTAACCCAAAGAAGCAACGGTTGGCAAGAGTTATTCTCCGTTTGATCTCCGCACTGATGTTGTTTTCCGTGTCTACAGCGGATCCTAGGTAGACGAAGTCCTGTACTACCTCGAAGTTATGTCTGTCTATTGTGACGTTTTGTCCAATTCGTCGATGTTCTGTGTCCTTGTTTGATGACAGCATATACTTCGTTTTGCCCTCATTAACCATCAAACCCATTTTTGCCGCTTCTGTTTCAATACTCGCAAAAGCACCTATGACATCACGCTTTTTTCTTCCCATTACGTCAATATCGTCTGCATAGGCGAGTAATTGTACAGACTTTTGAAAGATTGTTCCTCTGGTGTTGACGTTTGAGTTTCTTACAATCTGTTCAAGTATGATGTTGAAGAAATCGCATGACAGTTTGTCCCCTTGCCTAAAGCCTTTTTCGACATCAAAGGTCTCGGTGAGTTCTTTTCCGACCTTGACGGAGCAGCGTGAATTTTCCAAAGTCATCCTGCATAGTCGTACGAGCTTTGCAGGGATGCCGAAACTAGACATGGCTCTGTACAGCTCGTCTCTGTAAATACTGTCATACGCGGCCTTAAAATCGATAAAGAGGTGGTGAATATCGATATTATGTTCTCGGGTTTTTTCCAAGATCTGCCGTAATGTGAAAATTTGGTCTATTGTGGACTTCTCTGGTCTAAAACCACATTGATAAGGACCTATCAAGTTGTTGACGTGGGGTTTCAGACGTTCACATATTACAGCAGACAAGATCTTATAAGCGACGTTAAGGAGGCTTATCCCTCTGTAATTGGCGCAATTGTGAGGGTCTCCTTTCTTTAGGATCGGGCATACGATACTGAGGTTCCATTCATCGGGCATGCTTTCTTTCGACCATATCATGCAGATCAGCTGGTGCATGCTCCTTTCCAACTGGTCTCCAGCTGCCTTGAAAAGTTCGGCATCAAGGCCATCTGCACCTGCAGTCTTATTTGATTTAAGTTTGCATATGGCAAGCTTAACCTCTTCTAGGTCGGGAGGACGGCATTCTTGATCATCGTCCAAGCTGAATGGGGCAATCTGCCTGACAGCGGAATTTGTGTCTTCATCGCCGTTAAGCAGTCTGCAGAAATGATCTTTCCAAATCCTCAGTAGCGACTGTGACTCTATAACTATGTTTCCCTGCTGGTCTTTACAGGCTTGAGTTCGGGGTTTGCCACCCTGGCAGGATCTTTTTACCTTTTGGTAAAACTTCCGAATCTCGTTCCTGTCATGGCACCTCTCTATTTCCTCAAACGAGGAAATAGAGAGGTTGCGATGCTGGCGGCATGGGATTCAAGGATAATTGAAGGGACACTCGATTGAAAAGGCATTGACAATCTCTTGCGATTGTAGCTTTCCGACGTCATATCTCTTCACAGCGTTAGTTCGCGCTGGTCGTGAACAAGATATCCTCATTCGTACCTTGGCTACAACAAGGTAGTGGTCCGAGTCAAAGTTGGCCCCTCGGAAAGTTCGGACATCTAGAACACTGGAAGAGTGCGTCGATCGCAACATGGTCAATTTGGTTGACGGTTAATTGATCTGGGGATCGCCATGTACCTTTATGAATTTTGAGATGCGGGAAGCGCGTACTACTTACAACAAGATTCAGCCCCGCAGCAAAATCGATTAGCCTCAGTCCGTTTTCGGAGGTTTTGTCATGGAGGCTATGCTTACCGATTGTGTTTCCAAAGATGTCCTCCTTCCCTAGCTTTGCGTTAAAATCGCCAAGAACGATTTTCACGTCGTGTCTAGGGCACTGCTCATACGTTTCTTCCAGGAGCTCGTAGAAACAGTCTTTGGAATCGTCGTCTTTCTCTTCTGTGGGGGCGTGGGCGCATATAAGGCTAATGTTGGCGAATTTAGCCCTGATGCGGATGGTCATTATACGCTCATTGACTGGATTTTGGCTAATCACCTTATCCCTGAGTCTTCCTCTAACGACAAATCCGCACCCAAATAAGCGTTGTTTCTTTTGTCTGTAGCAGTCGCCATAATAGATGTCACAGTTTCTCATCTTCTTTATGCCCGGTCCACTCCATCGCACTTCTTGGATGGCGGTTATGTCTGCTTTGCAGCAGTCCAGGGCGTCCGCTAATTCTCCAGCTGGACCTAGTCCGTAAAGAGACCTTACGTTCCACGTGCAGATCCGGAGGTCATTGTCCTTTTTTCGTTTGCTTGGGTCGTCAACTTTGAAATCATTATCGTTATCCGAGGCTGTTAGTTGTTTCGGAACTGTCCTTTTTTAACGTGGTTGGGTAGTTAACCCTACGCACAACCCTCAACCTGGAGGGCCAGGTCCTTTTTGGATCCCTTCGGACACAAAGGGCTGGAATATCCAGAGTCAGTACCCTGCTGCAGGGGTGTGAGTGCTGCCGTTGGCTCACCAGGAGCTCATCCGCCACCATCTCTACTTCAATACCCTGTCCTAGTATTGAAAGACCCCGAAAGACCTTTAAACCAAATATGTTGGAGTAGCTCCTTCACTGTTTTCTGCTTTTATGGCTGCTGAAGTCCACCGTTGATTCTGTCCTTCGAATTCATCCGCTGGAACATTTACACGAAAGCTCTCGTAGACCACTGAGATTCGTGCAGTCAGTCATAGTTCGCAGAGCAATTATAGTGTTGACCGATCACAATTCTTTTGTTCCGGATTCCCTTGTCAACACTCGCACTTACTAGTTTAGCAGGTCAGCTCTGGACGGAGCATCCCAGGTCCCAGTGGATACCGCTTGGAGGTATAGTAAGCACTTTATGTATTTCATTTCTCATATATGTATTGGGAAAATCATGAATCAACCAAATCATCAACTCACCAATAAGATAGTTTTGTTTCTAAAAGACAGAAATCTTCAATTCTTGACGGAATCGACGAGATTGAGTGACATCCATGATGTTAAACTTCTCCAAAACAATGGAAGATCTTTTGGTGGCACCCTGTAGATAAAAATAAAATAAATAGGGTGGCACAACAGAGCGAGGAGCTCTGGGCCTAGCGCATTTCTCACAACCATGCCTTGTAAGGGAATGGAGGGGACCTACAATTTTCTGTAGGTTCCGAACGGCTAATTGAGAAAGAGCTTTTCATGGCAATGAATTTACTAACGGAGGACTTGCCAGTTCTTCGCAAAAGGCGAGGCACCCTGTAGATGCTTTTAGGAAACATTGAAGAATCAATATGGAATGCTTTCAAAGAACAAAGTCAGCAAAGCCAAGCAAGAAGTACCTATAGACTAGTGAGTCATGACCAAGGTGATAAAAATTATTTCCATGACCGAAACAGTCTGAATTTTATATCAACAATCTTTAAAGCCAACTACTTTGTGCAACCTACGATGCAGAGAAATATGTCACTTCATTGGTATCTGCCCCATCCTGAACCCGATCCGAAGGTTATCTTGGGAAAAAATACTCTTTCATCAAATGACAACATATTAAATGGAGAAAATTGGAAAATCCTATACAACTACCTGAAACCCGCTCTAAAATATCGACAACAAATTATTAACGAATCGTTTTGATATTGTACTTTTGTATATATAGTTATGCATTTATATTTCGCGGTAACTTAATCAACAAAGAACTTTATTGCGTCATAAAATAAAATAACTCTTTTTTCGGCTGACGACATAAGCCAATGTCTTTTTGTGAAAATTGTTAACAAAGAACTATGTATGTAACTATAAAACTATTTTTATTTATATCTCAATAAAATCACACTTTACTACTACTGCTTTACTACTACAAAAACGTTTCAAAACTAGTTTTGAAGTCCTCAGAACTAGATATTTCCAGTTTCATGAATTTCTAGTGTTCGTCCCGAACAAATCCATCTGCAGATTCGCCACTATATCGGTGCAGCCGATCACAGTGAACTTCTTTTAACTTACCTCTTCGTCCTCCACGTGCGTCGCCTCTAGCATGCAGTCAGTAGAAGTGCTGTAGCAAGTTCTCCAGCGTCTTGTTGATTTTCAAATGACTTAAATGACTTTCTGTAGGCCACCTACGCATCTTTTGTAGAATCTCCTTGATTTTCGATTGAGGAACTATTGGCTGCATCACAAAATATTTACCGTCAGAAGATTCTCATTTGCGCTTGAGTACGCCTTCTTGCACGTAAAGCGATTCCCACTATGCCCAATAAGCTTTGACATTAGTGCCCCTGTTCTGTAACTATCGCCTCGATAAAAGCAGGCGATAAACGGTGGAAAATGGAACGAAATCCTACTAAATTCATAGAATTTTGTTCCATTTTCCACCGTTTATCGACGAGGCGATAGTTACAGAACAGGGGCACTGTTGAGCAGACTTCAATTCTTCTTTGTTCCACAAGAATATGGGTTCCATTCTCATCCGCTGAGTCTGGATGAACACCTTCTCTTGCTTCCATCACCAAAGCAAACTCTAAAACTTCGGAGAGCGTTTGTTCACACGGTGCCGGCGTGGCTCTCTGAAGGTGAATGTTGGGAATGGCACAAGCGAATGACTGCACTGCAAGCTTACTAGTGATTTCTTCTCCAGCCTCCGGGTATGCCAGGTGAACCAGTCTTTGAACGGCTACTTGGAGCTGCTGAAGAGTTTCACCTCATTTTTCTGTAATCTGCTATTGAGTTGGACTTGGTACTTGGAAGACTTCTTTCAAGTGGCCATCGCCAAAGCGTTCGTCTATAGCCGCCACGAGAGAACTGAAATCGCCGCTCTTACCAGCTGGAATAGTTTGCAGTAGTTCAGCTGCCCATAAGCAGCACCTTTTCCATTGGATGTACATTACAATAGTTTGAGTTAACCTAGTTGTGTTCCCATATTGTATATAGAAACTAGCAGCATTTGCTTTTCTATATACAATGGAGACACCAATAGCTTGGAATGGAGACTGCTAAATTGGACCGGAGAAAATAGTTTCGCCACTAGTCCAAAAGTCTACATAGGTTAGGTTAGGTGGAAGTGGCTGTCAGTCAATGAGTACATTGCCTGACACACTTAGGCCGCAAGGGCCCATTGTGATACCACAGAGATCAGCAAGTTAATCACCTACTGATCTCAGAAACCCGATGTAAGATTAACGAGTTGATCACTTATTAATCTTCCATTACGGGACTAGCCGGTTAATCACCTGCTAGTCGAACCACGTGGAACTTTTAATGTATTTCGAAAGACTTTTAGGGTCTATGTAAGCTAGGTCGCTAGTATCATCGAAGAAGAATTCACCGAGATGAGTTTTCCTCCTATGAAGTCTACATAACATAGGCGGATCCACGGGGGGGTTTTCGGGTCCGGACCCCTCCCCCCCCCCCCCCCCAAATCGGAAAAAAAATATGTTATTTGTAACATTTATCGGCTCCTAATGTTCAAATTTCGTTACGGGACGGAAAAATATAGCATGAGCAAGACAAAAAAGTAAATGAGAAGTAATAGCTATTATTGCTTTAAAAATTCAAGAATTTTATTGATTACTAGCTGAGCCGCCCGGCGTTGCTCGGGTCTGTAGTTTTAAGGTTCCCGTTCTCGTTCCTGTTTCTGTTCCTATGGGATTTTAGGGATGAAATCTTTGCTTAGTTACTGAGTAATTTTGTGGCATCCCAGTGCTGAAAGAATTTTTGAAATCAGTCTAGTAGTCTCTAAGTTTCCGTTCCTATCCCGTACCTGTGTGAATTTGCCGTTCCCATAGAAATATGTGAATCCTAACTAATATTATAAATGTGAAAGTCACTCTGTCTGTCCGGCTTTCTATGTTACCATCTCCCGCCCAAACTAATAAAACGATTTAAATGAAATTTTGTACAAAGATAGTTCAGAGCCAGAGGAAGGACATAGGCTATATATTTTTTCCCTATATTCCCAAGGGAGCAGGAACGTATACGGGAACTTTGACACTACAGCACCGATTTCAAAAATTCTTCCACCGTTGGAATGCTCCATAATCCCGGATTAACATTAACTTCAACTCATCCCCATATTCCCACGAAAACGGTCACCATATTCCTACGGGAACGGAAGTCCTTTCTGATATAATAAGTGCGAAAGTAGCTCTGTCTGTTCGCCTTTCTATGTTACCATCTCCCGCCCAAATTAATGAATAGATTTAAATGAATTTGTACAGAGATAGTCTAGAGACTGAGGAAGGACATAGGCTATATATTTTATCCCTATATTCCCACGGGAATGGGAACGTATACGAGAACTTAAATGCTACAGCACCGATTTCAAAAATTCTTCCACTGTTAGAATGCTACGCTATCCCTGAGTAACATAAACTGTAAGTCATCCCCATTATTCCTACGGGAACGGTCACCATATTCCCAGAGATATAGTCTTGAGCCTGAAGATGGACATATGTTATCCCTGTATTCCCACAAGAATGCAAACGTAAACGGGAACCTAGAAACTGCTGCACTGATTTCAAGAAGTAATTCCCCGTTAGAATGCTACACTATCTCAAAGTAACATTAACTTTAATTTATCCCCATATTCCCATGGGAACGGAAGTACTTACTTACACTATAGATCCGAAATCAACTCCGTCTGTCTGTTTTGCTTTGTTACCATCTACCGCCCAAACTATTGAAACTATTTGTATGAATTTTGGTGCAGAGATTGTCTTGAGCCTGAAGATAGACATGGGCTGTATTTGTTATCCCAATATTCCTGCGGGAACGCCATCGTAAACGGGAACATTGAAGCTACTGGTGCTAGGATACTACGATTTCAAAAGTTCTTTCAACGTGAGGTGATTTCTGACAAATTGCCGATTACACAGTTGACCTGAGAAGAAATATCTATCTTGATCTTCAAATAAATATTGGCAATAGGTTATGATTGTGTGTAAAGTCAATTTTGGCGCCGACTAATGAGATAGTTAACCATATTAACTAATAAATTATGTTAGACGTATTGGGGGATGTTGTCGAATATCTATCAGAAGACAATATTAGGGACACTAAGCGACTGAGCAAGTCACATCATACCCTATAGAGTTTCTCAATTCCTTAGAATTATCAGGAGTGGCTGCAAGTTGGTGTTCTAGTGCCAATAATGAGTAATCTAGAATTGTATACAGCTACAAATTACACATCTGGAATGCGGCATTATAAAAGTTTTAATAATGACTGGAACAGCGAAAGGAAAAAACTATTGATTCCCCGTATTTCTTTAATTCCCACTGATTTGTCATTTTAGTTTAAAAGAATGTTCCAAACTCGCAAAACCTTTTTATTTGACAAAAGATGGAAAAAGTAAGAACGTCGTGTGCAAAAATGTAGGTACTTAATTAAAATATAACAATAGTTTACTCAAACGCATGAATGTGTCTTATTTGCAAAATAAGTAGCCTAAAAAAATGCTGCCGAAAGTCACTATTCCAGGCGGACGAAGTCGCGGGCACAGCTAGTTAATTATAAGTCTATGTCACTGAGAGTTAATGTTACATCCTAGAATTGAAAGAATTTTTGAAATCGGTCAAGTAACTTTAAAATTCCCGTTCTCGTTCCTGTTTCTGTTCCCGTGGGTCTATAGCCATGAAGTCTACGCTTAGTTACTGAGAAATTATGTGGCATCCCAGATCTGAAAGAATTTTAGAAATCTGTCTAGTGGCTTCTAAGATCTAAGTTTCCGTTCCCAACCCTGTTCCTGTGGGATCTTCCGTTCCCATGGAAATATGTGAATGAAATGTAAATCTATGTCACTGAGAGATATTGTAACATCCTAGAGTTGAAAGAATTTTTGAAATCGGTCTAATAACTTTAAGGTTCTTTTGAATTTTAGATGAAACATTTCGGAGGGAACATGTACTATAAAACATCATATATATAAAATTCTCGTGTCACGGTGTTCGAACTTGAACTCCTCCGAAACGGCTTGACCGATTTTTACCAAATTTTATATGCATATTCAGTAGGTCTGAGAATAGGCTACTATCTATTTTTCATACCCCTTAGTGATAAGGGCCATCTACCATTAACATTGTTTAAACTTTCCGGCTATTTTCAGCTTAGTCCAGCGGGTGTTCCTGACAATTTTTTTAAATAACTTAGATCCGAGCAACGCCGGGCGGGTCAGCTAGTATACTATATTTTATCAGCATATTCCCACGGGAACAGAAGGATGGGAACCTTTAAAATACAGACCTCATTAACGCCGTGAATGTCGAGGGATAAGGGGTATATGAGTATGTCTAAAGCAGCCCAGGGTGTTGAGCGAAGATCTCCGCTGACTCATTAACTTGCTGATATTTGGACTATGCGCGCTTAGTCTGACACGATAAGTCAGCTTTTCTTCTGTTTTTTTTTTATAGAACATTGTTTTGTTTATAACGAAAGCTAACGCAGTGCATTGATGTCGTCTCTGTTGCACGCTGCTTTATTTTTATTTGAGTCAATGAAACGATAGTCAATGCCCAATGTCGGTTTTTTCTTTTACTGCTTACTTTTCCTTTTCTGATTTTAAGCATTTTATGTCTGTGGCGTGATAAAAATGTTTTAGACGGGGTCGTCTCCTTGTCCCTCGAAATTGGTCAAATAGCTATATAAGGCTGCGTTCCCAATCACGTTCGAGTATGATCCTTAATTCGAAAGAATTTTTGAAATCGGTCGAGTAGTTTTGAGGTTCATGTTTTAGTTCCCGTAGGAATATAGGGATGAATTATAATCTTAGCTACTGAAGGATAATGTATCATCCCAATTCTGAAAGATTTTGTGAAATCTTTCCAGTAGTATCTAGGTTTCCGATCCCAATCCTGGATAAAAAAAATATATAGGTTAGGCTTCTGGCGTTGCCTGGGTCCCATGGGAATTTGAGGATGAAATAATTTATGTAAATGTGGGATATTGATAATGCACCATCTTAAAGTTGAAAACATTTTTGAAATCGGTCATGCGGTTTTAAGGTTCCCGTTCTAGTTCCCGTTTCACGGCGGCGTGGCGGCGCGCAGCGTGGCAATTTCACTGTGATTTCGTATTCAGAACAAATTCTAGCAACATGTTCATAAATACATGGAAAGTAGAATCTGCGTTTTCGCGTTTGTTCGTAAATTCATTCAAAGCGTCATTTGCCAGCTTTGTAGCCTCACCCAGATCTTGGTTTTTAGATTGCAATTCCCGACTCAAAGGCAAAACAATCGAATTAACTGATTCCATAATGTGACAGGCGATTTGGAATTCAACCGTCGAAATCGCTGTCAAAAGATGCAATGCATTTTGCGAAGCATCTCGATCTTTCCACGTTTTTATTTCTTCCAGATTCCAGATTCATTTACAGCCGGTTGCAATTCAACTTACGTTTCAACTGCTTCATGAGACTAAGCCCCTCTGGTAGGACAAACAGACTTCAACTTTTGTTTTTTTTTCTCACTTTTGTTTGTCATTTTTGAAATTTCTTGTTGTAGAACGTCTTGTCTTTTAGGCCAGTGAAAAAATGCTTCAATCGCTCCGATAGTTCCTAACGCATTTTTGATTCCTGACATTTCGCATGCTGCATTGACTGACAAACTAAAGCTATGTGCAGCGCAATGTACATGAATTGCCAGGGGAAATACGATCTCAGATGAGCCTGTGCACCAATGAATTGGACACTCATTTCCGAAGTTTCGTCGAATCCTTGGCCACACATATGAGCAATCGACGCCAACATCATGTAAATAATTTCTGATTGAATCTGCTAAACCTCGTATACAGCTATGGACAAAGAAATAGCACACTCATTCATTTTCTTATGATAACATCATTTATTTTTTCCTTTTGAACTTAAATATTTTATTTCCTATTTTATGACATGAAGTGACTTCTAAGGATTAATAATAATTAGTAATAGGGAATTATTTCTTTACAATTCAATTTTTAAAAATATATTTTGCAGTGATGATCAAATTTCTTGTGGACAAGAAAATAGCACACTTACCAATATTCGTTAAAAAAAATTATTTTTAGTGAAAATATTTATTTTTTCATAAATTTTGGTATTACCAAGTTAGTTCTTAGTTGGTTGACCACGATTTTTTAAAGTTGCTTTGCACCTCCTTGGTAAGCTTTCAACTAACGTCTGGCATCTACTTTTGTGGGATAGAGTACCAAGCTTCTTTGATTCCGGCCCAAAGATCGTTTGAATTTTTAAATTTTGTCTGTCCAATTTTGACTTTAACATAATTTCATAAGTGTTCTATTGGATTAAGATCGGGACTTTGAGCTGGCCAGGTTAGGACATCGATTTGTTCATCCACGAGCCAAGCTTTTACTATATTTGATGCGTGTTTGGGGTCATTGTCATGCATGAATATCCACTTAATTGTCATGAACTCAAAAGGAATATGGTTCCATTGTATTCCTCAGTATAGCAAGATAAGCGAATTTATCCATTTTTACATCAATCCTCACCAATGCAATGGTCCCAACCCATGCCAGGAAAACGCACCCCAGACCATTAAATTTTCCACTCCATGTTTCACCGTCTTTAAAGTATACTTAGGATTGTACGCTTCGCACTTAGGACGATGCAAAAATTGCGGTACATTTTAGGCTTGATAGACTGCATTTGTTTATCAAATCTTCATACCCGAAAAAAAAGAAACATCACAACTATTTCACATGTCGGAAATTTTTAATTTATGATTTTTCTTAATAGTGTGCTATTTCTTTGTCCATAGCTGTATATAAATTAAATTTTGAGTAATAGACCCCCCCCCCCCCCCCCCCCCCCCCATGCCCAAATCCTGGATCCGCCACTGCTACATAATAATACTTTATGTTTTTTTTTTAAGATTATTACTAATATAATTATATTATCCAATTTTTATTCTTGCTTTGAAGCAAATAGCCCAGATAAAGGAGAAAATCCGCTTGGAAGGTGAAAAAAAGCGACACAGTCGTTTGTGATGGACCATAGCGGTCCATCAACAACAAAAAAGTGTTGGATGAAAATCCAACACTAAATACAACAACAACAACTAGCAAAGCAGCGGCAACAACCGCAATGGAAATTGCGGTGCCAGCAACAGCAGCAACAACAACTGCAAAGAAGAGGCGGCGCATAAAAGCCAAGCCGAATTTGGTGGTTCGCAAACAAAAAACATCAAAAGATAAGGAGGTCGACGATGACGAGATGTCGACCAGCAGCGAGAGTATCGTGAGGATGAATTCGACTTACGAATACGAGTCCAACGGTGGTGAGGGCCGTTACACCGGTAGTGGGAATTCCTTCGCTGCATTGGCAGACGAAGGGGGGGACGGTGCTGATGAGGAACGCAATGACAACGATGTAGAAGATAAGAGACTACATGCGTTGTCAATCATCATAGAAAAATTATGCAAGGAGATCGAAGAGATCAAAGAAAAACAGGCAGGAAAGCCGAAAGCGAGGCAAAACAACAACTGTTGGCAAAGTCAGACAATGCCAAACAGCAACAACCAACAACATTAAAAACAAATGTTAAAAATGCTCCCGTGCAGCAACAAGGCACGACAGCTAATAAAATAGCTGTGGAGCAAAATAAACGAAAGAAAACTGCTACCCAAGACCAGCAACGGGGGACCGCGGCTATAAAAGCCGCGCCATCGAAGCAGCCACGAGAGACGGTGCCAAAGCAGCAGCAGCAGCAGCAGAGACAACAACAACAACAACAACAGCCAGCACAACAACAGCTGCAGCCAAGGAAGACAGCAGCCAAGAGCAGGGTGCCCCCCATCAACACCCACAAAATGGATTTCAAAGCAACATTAAACCTATGTAAGTCCGCCATAGGCGATAAATTTGTTATTAAGCGTTTAGGACAAGATCGACATGCGATCCAATGTGAAAACATTGGTGACCACAAGATCGTTCAGGCGTTGTTGCAAGCAACAACCACCGAACATTTTTCTTTTACTCCCAAAGAGGAGAAGCCAAAAAGCATGCTTTTAAAAGGGGTAGAGCCTACCTCTGACTCGGAGGAGCTCTTAGCGGAACTCCGCAGGTTGGCGAGCGACGATCTCGAGTTTATCGGGGTCAAGTCGTTCACCACGGCTAAGGCTAGACGGGAGAGGCGGCTATTGCCGATGTTCCTCGTCACCCTATCTCCCAGTAGCCGTCTGGAGAGTCTAAGGAAAATCTCCGTCCTGGACTACCAGATGGTAAGATGGGAAAAAATAAACAGGCACGGAGACATTTTACAATGTCTTCGTTGCCAACGGTTCGGGCACGCTGCATTCAACTGCCAAATGCAGTCGAGGTGCGTAAAGTGTGGAGAGAACCACAAAGAAAAAGAGTGCAAGCTCGGTGAGGAAAGGGTCGAAGATAAGACCCAATTGAAATGTGTTCTCTGTGGTGGAGATGGACACCCTGCTAACTATCGGGGATGTCCTCGATACCAAGTTATTAAAAAATCAATAAAAGCTGCTCCAACAGTAACCAAGGACGAGGGAAGGCATACAGCCAGACCGACTCCAAGGGCCGTCGTTCCCCAAGTTTCCTACGCCCAAATGGCGGGTGGAGCTGGGAAAACGGTACAACCTCCCCAGAAAGAGGCCGCACAGCCATCTGTGTCAAAGGCAGCTACTGGGGAGTCAGAGGTGATGGTCGCTCTGCGTGTCATTCAGGCACAAATGAGTGAACTATCACGGCAAATAAGTGAGCAGGCGCGTAGGGTGGACTTGATCTACCGTGCAGTGCCGTCGCTTGCGCAATTTTTAGGTTAACGGGCGCGCTGCCGGAGAGGCCTTTTAAGATCCTAGCCGTGAATGTGAATTCGCTAGTTAGGATAGAACGACGAACCAACTTCCTTGAGTTGTTAAAAGACCAACGTCCTGATGTGTGTATGGTTAGCGAAACTAGGCTAAATCAGCATCACAAACTGACGGATAACAATTACATTATCATAAGGAGGGACCGACCAAACTCGACTCTCGCGGGTGGGGTTGCGATCTTCTTACGTAAGGGCATTGCTCATAAGGTAATATATAGCGGTGAAGTACGTCGATTCCGGTTGCTGGAAACGTGTATCATATGCATCCCTCTCCAACAGGGGAGGCGATTGTATGTGGTCTCGCTCTATGCACCGCCGGGAGCTTCTCAAACCTCATGTTTTATAACAGAGCTCGAAACGCTTTTTCGATGTCTGAATCTGAACTCGGATGAAAACTATTTCCTTTTGGCCGGTGATTACAATGCTAAACACGAAGATTGGGGAAATCAATTAGCCAATCCAAGGGGGACCCAGCTATTCAATTGGCTGGGGCTCCACAGCATTGAGTGTAAAGTCGATCTGCTAGCTACTGACAGGCCTTCATATCCTCGAAGTGGCTCTTATTTGGATCTATTGCTTTTAGACTCAAGACTGAAACTGACCGACGACATTCTTCTACGGACGAAAAATTGTTTGACGACGGTTGAGTACGACAGTGACCACTGTGGACTTGCCGCCGTCATACTGCTTCCGAACGACCTTGTGGAACTGGAGGAGTACGTGCCAACGCACTCTTACAACTACGGTAAGACACGTTGGCCGCGCTTTTCCGGTGCCGTCTCAAGGGAACTTCGTTCGAACGGTATTGCGCCACCATGCAACAGGAATCTGTCGAACGTTGAGATCGATGCAACGTATGGAGGATGCAATCCGTAGTACAATGGACAGGACAATTCCTAAATATAGGCAACTTGACTCGACGAACATGTACAGAAACGCGACAATAGACGCACTTTACAAACAAAAAAGTAGACTCCTGTCAAGACTAAAACTCTTGCACAGGAGGTTTACTGACCGACACGATTTGGAGATTAGAACTCTGAAGTCACAGATCAAAAATCTCCAACAGTTAATCAAAGAAAACTACAGAATATCTATATCTCTTTTCTGGAACAACAAAATTCGGGCTGTACAGTCCAACAACCCGAGTATGTTTCCGGAAATAAATAAAATTTTTAGGAGAAAAGATCAAAATGACCTTCAGGGTATTAAACTCCAAAGGACGACAGAGAACAGAAACTTACTTATGACAATAGGGATAGATCCGGATGAGGCCATCTTGGATGATGACCACTTTATAGTGGAAGATGCTCAGGAGAAGGTAGAGACGGTGGGTGCTGTTTTCGAGCGAGTGTTAAGTTCTAACTGTTACTTTCTTGCTTTTGCTGTATAAGCGCAGCTCGCTTCAAATTGATGGCTAGAGAGCCGCAGTTTGATAATGAATTCACAGTGTAAGGAATGGAATTGATTTTATTTACATTTTCTTACAGCTATTTATACCTAAATTATATTACACATCTATTTGGGATATCCCCTCTTATGAACTATATTACAAATAAGAATGCATCAGCATTCTGCTTCTCATAAGTTACTAATTGGGGCAGTCGTCTCATTTCTAATGTTGACAAACTTGCATTCGGGAGTAGTGTAACAAAATACATTCAGTGCCACTCACAAAGCAACGTAGTCAAAACGATGTCTTTGAACTTAGCTTTTGTTTTCCAAAGGGGACAACAAAATTGTGTACATCGTTTTACTATGATATTAAGTATCAATGAAAACGTGCTTTTTGTTTGTTTCTCGTATTTTGGTTGTGGCTCTTTTCGAATGAATGTTATTACACTACATATATAAGGTGAATGAGTGCATTCGCCCGAATTACGACCATGAGAATAGAGCCTTCGTTGGACACTTCTATCTTAGAGACGAGATCTCGCATTGGCGATCCGAGAATCCTGGTTTTACTAGGTTCAATGACGACCGACTTGCAAATGCAGTCATCGCCCAGCAAAACGGGGATAACACACTGTTCGTTTCTAAGATGGACCTCTTGGACATCTTTCACAAAATAAAGAAAAAGAAGTCAGCAGGAGTCGACGGCATACCCAATGTTGTGCTGCGAAACCTCCCTTCCAGTCCCCAGCGGTGGACATATACACCACGTTGTTCAACAATGCGCTGAATAATGCATATTATCCAGTGCGTTGGAAGACGGCAGTGGTCCATCCTCTCCTTAAAAAAGGGAAGGATGGTTCCAATCCAGCAAATCTCCGGTCAATTAGTCTTCTCCCGAGTATCAGCAAGGTATTCGAGAAAGTTCTCAATAGAGCACTGTCCACATGGGCTGAGGACAAACATATTATTCCAGAAAATCAGTTCGGTTTTAAGGCGGGCCATGATACCACACATGCCGCGTCTAAACTAGTATCAGATATTCAATGGAACAAAGCTAAAAATCAGTGTACGGGTGCATGTCTGGTTGACTTGGAGAAGGCTTTCGATACCGTTTGGTTAGACGGTCTTTTCTATAAGTTGATCAGATATGGCATGAGAAACCACTGCTATATATTCTGAATGACATGCTTCATGGTAGAACGTTTGTTGTGAAAAGTTGCAATAAAACTTCTACCAGAACTTTTAAAATACAGAATGGTCTGCAACAAGGAGCGGTGAATTCGCCTATTTTGTTTAGCATTTTCACCGGCGATCTAATTGGTTCCCTTCACCATGCCATAGCGTACGCCGATGACCTAATCGCGTACAGAACAGGTCCAAAGATCGAGGTCATCAGAATACTCTTGCAGCGTGACTTCGAAAAGATTCAGCAATATTGCGATGACTGGAAGTTGAAAATCAACTTCCAGAAATCGGAAACAATTGTGTTTAGAACCTCGTTGGCTCGGGCCTCAAGGGATACGAGAAAGAACTGGCGAAAACTGGTGATCGTTGATCTATATGGCCACCCACTGCCAAGAAAAGTAGCAGTCAAGTACCTGGGCATCTGGCTAGATCAGTATCTTTATTTTAACAAACATATGGATGCGGCTCTGGCCAGGGCTAGAGGAGCTTTTGCTCTGACAAGGCGACTGTTTCACAGCAGTCAACTTGATAGCAGAGTGAAGGTGATTTGCTACATGGCCCTCATAAGGACAATGATTGTCTATGGGTGCCCTGTATGGTTCAATGTTACAGCGTCTCAGATGGAAAAGATTCGGGTGTTTGAGAGACAGTGTCTGCGTACCTGTCTTAGATTGCACAGAAAACCAGAGTCGGAGTACAGAAAATATTATCCTAATGAGATCCTTTACAACGGGGCTCAAATAAACAGAATCGACAACTTCTTGATAAAACTGACTCGGGGTCATACTGCAAGGGCGATGTCTTCGAACAAAAGCCTGATATTTGGGGCTTACTACCCCAACATAGAATATATGGAGAGAACACGTTTCAGTGGATTTGTCCCACCGGAGGCTTTCCTCTATTTTGACATGATAGGTTTGATACAGGACAGATTGGCGGTTCCGTTAATCTACCACGTCTGCCGTAAGTCCGTAGAACGACGGCTCCTTTACAACCGGGACGTCGCCGCAGTAGGCGGAGAAGGTGAAGAGCTCCTCCGGTTCAGTAGGACGGTTTCAGATCGCGATCGACGGGACGTTATCAAAACGTCGAATATGTTCTGGTGGTTGTGTGAGCAACAAAATGTAAATGTTACTGATAGCGAGTCGCCTATGGCTGGCTTACAAAGGTTTAGTATGTAAGACTTAGGGTATAGGGGGTAGGCATAGTGGCAACCAAAAAAAAAATTATAAAAACCAAAAAAAAAAAAAAAAATTATAAAAATTTTGCGGCGTCGAAAATCAAAAAAAAAATTGTAAAAAATCAAAATCAAAAAAAAAAATGTAAAAATTACTGTGCGTCCCCAAAATTCAAAAAAAAAAATAGAAAAAATACAAAATCCCAAAAAAATTATAAAACACAAAAAACAAAAAAAAAAAAAACAAAAATTATAAAAAGCTACTATGGCTGCTCTAGTTTTAAGTAGTTTTAATTAGTTTTAAGTAGTTTTAATTAGTTGTAAGTAGTTTTAAGAAAAACCAAAAAAAAAAATTACTAACTAAGTTTTTTAAACTTTCTTAGTTTTAATATTAGTTCTAGGTTGAAATAGTTATATTTTATCTTTAGGCCGAAAGGCAATAGAAATAAGTTATTGTGTAATTTAGAGTACCCGCCTAGGGTCAGTAAGTGAATTAAGTTATTATGTAAGCTAGTTTAAACATTTTTGTTAGCATGTAAGTAGTTATAAGTGATATACAATAAAAATGAATTTAAAACTGAAACTGAACTGAAGCTTGTCCGCCTGTTAATCCAGAGGTTCGAGTTCGAATCCCACCAGAGGCAAAATTGTTTTTTTTACGGGTATCGCCTTTCGCGAGGAATTGGCAAGTCCTCCGTTAGTATTCATTGCCATGAAAAGCGCTTTCTCGATTAGCCGTTCGGAACCGGCAGAAAATTGTAGGTCCCCTCCATTCCCTCACAAGGGATGGTTGTGAGAAATGCGCTAGGCCCAAGGGCTCCTAGCTCTGTTGCGCCACCCTATTTATTTATTTACTAATATAAAAAACAGTGCATAGTCTTAGGCGAAAGTTGAAATATTTAAAAAGACATTATCTCTTATAGGAGCAAAGCTAAATATTAAAAAATCTAATTATGAGTAGAAAGAAAAAAGCTTTTTTCGATATCGCAAAAGATCAAAAAGCTCTTCTCAAACTGGTTCCCAACAAAGTGAACTTTTTTGAATGTAGGTATGTATCATTAAGCTGAATCTCAGCTCGGATCCTCAGATGAAGTTTTAATTCGAATTGAGCACACCTGCTGATTGCTGAACCGTCTAGTTTTATTTACCAGGTAAATTTAAATACAGATTGTGTTTTGTGTGGTGCATTTTCAGCTCAGTGCTATTCGGTATTCAGTCGTTCGGTAGTTTCAACCACAGTCGGTTCGCTTTTACTTTTTTAATGTACACGATTAGCGGAAGTGAAACATTTTGTTTAAACCAATTTTAGCAAAAAAAAAAAAAATATATATATATACGTGCTGTATTTGGAATTTTCTCCAAAAATTATGATGCTTAGTGTAAAAACTAAATAAATTATAAAACTTCGTCAAATAAAAGTTGTGTGTTTGTTTTTCCGTAATCGGGAAACTTTAAAGTGAGTTTGGTGAATGAATGAAAATTATGTGTAATCCAGTAATTAATTTATCATAAAGAAAAAATAAGTCATATTACAATTTATTTAATGGATCAATACGAGTTCCACTTTTACTGTATGTTAAAAGCTTTAAGCGAGAGAAAATTAATTGCATTACTTGTCGATTTACTATAATGTGTTAATACCTTTTATACTGAACTTCAGTGAACCAGACTCTTTTTGGATTTTTATACATTCGTGTAGGTATTTTATTGGATTTTTATTGAACCTAATGATCCACACAAAATATGTCTATTCAGTTGAAATGGATTAAAATTGGCACCCGCGGTATAAACGTCAAAACTTATCGACCATAACATTAACAGGTGACAGCTGTTTTTGGTTTTTTGTTTTTTGTTTTTGCACCTCTGCCGTACCTAGTAATTATAATGATATATGATGATGTGGATAGTAGATGCCATGCGTTCGTTCTCTCCGTGCTCCGTGGTTCACGAATTATTTGACTCAGTTGATATTCCACATAGCAACATCCAATATTCGATTATACACATGTACATTGTACACTATTTGTATAGGTTTGTGCTACATACATCGCGATCGGATTTAACAATTGAGAGAAGTTTAGGAGACAACGCACGGGAGAAAAAGTTTACTGTTCAACTTTTCGGGGAAATCGTAAATACGGCCTTGACGAGAGTATTACTTTACTGAAAACTTGCAGTCATAATAAATTGTTTCATACCTACCTACCTACGAAAGATATTTCTTCTGAGAATTTTTTTTTTGTTTTGAGTTGTTGTGTAACAAAAGATCGGTTGGGTATTCGTATTGGTAACTATGTAGGTACCTACCTATTTAATTTTTTCGCCAGAAGAACAAAGTAGGTAACAAAGAAGAAGAAATGCAAGCACTTTCGTTTTTACCTAAGTATGTAGGTACTTGCGTATATCCATGTAAATTGATTCGTGTTTCCTTATATGTATTAGGTTAGGTTAGGTTAAAATGGCTGTCAGGAAAACAACTGACACACTTAGACCAATATTAGGTCCATTGTGGTTCCTTATATTAAACTAAGTTTATATTTTTAATTAAGCAAAACAATATTTCACTTCTTATTGCCAAAGCTAAAAAAAAAATGCATAAAGAGCAGTATCAAATTAGCAGGTTAGTAGCGCTGTCAGCGCTGATCATAACAATTAGATAATCGCACTAGTTCCGGTCCGGACAGTGTTAGTCTGTTAGTATCCGGACACGTTGACCTTTTTCTGCGATTATTAGATAAATCACTCAAAAAAATCCACAAACATCAACCAACATTGGTCCTTCAATGTATCCTAAACATGCATGTAAGGTTACAGGTACTCAAAATGCGTATATTCAAAATTACGCATCATTTTATTGTAAATTACCATCATACTTAAGAAAATTCTAATTGCAGTTTCAACACTTGGAAATTCATCTTCAACTTTATTTGTTTTTGAAAATTATAAAGTTCTAGATTATTGAATATTTTGCAGTATTCTTTTAAATTCAGGCATTCAGCATGTAGTTCATTTCCGTTTACCTCTTCAGTGTAAAATGTAGCAAAAAACTTTTCTTTTAAGTCTTCTGAATTCAGGTTTTTTAATCGAAAAAAGTCCAAACTTTGGCCAATATTCGTATACGAACCTAGGCGCTGTTTCAAATCAACGCTTAGAGTGTCAACAATGGGAAGGAAGGTTTTTAATTTCGAACCTTTCTTTCCCAGTCAAAATTACTGAGGGTTCGGAGTCGTCAAAAAAATTCTGGCGTGAGCTTCTACACCTAATACTTTCAGAAAGGTTGTTATATTCGGAATTCGGTTTTTTTTGTCTGGATGATGAATCAAAGTTATCAAAATTGTCCTTGATAAATTCATCGATTGCACTCAGCAAATTTAAAATTTTTTTTGCAAAGACTAAGAGCTTCCTGTCTGGCCTCTCGTGACTGTCCTAAGGCGTTAGCGATAGGCATCAAAGCTTTTTCAATTTATTGATGATGATTATATAAGGCGCTTAGTGCATCAGCTCGCGCTGGCCATCTTGTTTGAGAAAGACTTTTAACAACTTTTTTTTTGAACCTAAATGAGCAGTCAACACACTCCATCTATGAAATCTTAAAAAATTTAGTGCCGTTCATCCCAGAGTATATCTAATAATGAGTAGGGACACTCTCTACACAAATGCAACGCCTAAATTAACAATAGACAGCAAAAAATAAAAAACCCACAATTAGTGAAAACAGGCAAAAATTATTAATAGTATCCCTTTCGGACCATCGCATCGCAAATTTCAGAAGGATACACAAGAAGTTTTCCCATCTTCACAACACTATTTAACCTCGATCGTAAGATACACGTACGGATGTTTTTTCTGACCCTCAGAAGCAATTCAGTCTTATAGGTTCCAGACAACTCTAAATTCTACATCGGAGAAAGCAACACGTTTATTTTATCCAAAAATAACCTTTTTTAATAATATTTAAAAAGAAAATAAACACCCCATTCAAAACACCCACTGAAAGTTCTTCAAACGCTTGGCGAGAAATCCACGCAAGACATGAAAAAGACAAGCAGGAAAAAAAGATAGGTTGCCTCAAGCCAAGAAAAAAATTGTATGGGAGGGGGAGTCTATATCCCTCCGTGCAGGCGGAAGGGGCAATTTTATAAAAAATTTACTGAATTTAAAAAAAAAATTAATAAAAATCAACTTATTAACACATACTATAATATTTTTAAAAGTTAATGCTTGGTTTTTTAATAAAAACTGTAGTTTGAGTTCTGTTAATGAATGTTTTTTGAGAAATCAAGTCTCAAAATCAAAATTTCGAAAAAAGAAAATATGTTTTTCTTAAAATTTTGCCCTATTGAGGGCTATTTTTTCTTTCCGTATTCAATGCCTTTATTAATTTTTACTCAAAAGCAAAACGCGAACAAAAAAATTTTTCTTGGTTTTTGAGAAATTAAAAAAAAACGAAAGGTACTTTTTTCCAGAAAACGAGATGTCGTAAATTTCCCGCTGATTGAACTTTATTCCCAGAAGTGAAATGTGAATTGTGTTTTAAATAGCATATAAAAAAATCTTAATTTTAGTGTAAATTATAAATATCTATCAATATTTTAGAGTTATCTTTTAATTATATTAGTTTTAAGTTAAATTTTAAAAAGAAGAACTACTACAAACTTAAACTTTGGTCTCAAAGGACTGCACATATACTGATTTGTGTCCCAAATGCTGTTTCCGGTTGCAGAAACCAAAAAATTGTGTTTTTGTCAAATAAATACTCTCGAATTTGTCTACGTGCATTCAGTATGCAAACAGACACATATATCAATAAGGGATGCATTAATTCTTACTTAAAAAAAGTCAGTTACTGTTTAGTCAAGTCAGATATTCAGAGACTTGAAACTATAACTATTTAAAAGGATAAATAAAAAATAAATAGGGTGGCGCAACAGAGCGAGGAGCCCCTCGACCTAGCGCATTTCTCACAACCATGCCGTGTGAGGGAATAAAGGATACTATATTTTTATTTGAAGATTTTCAATGACGGTGAAGACATTCAAGGTACAAGGCACATTTTTAACAGCCGAACTTTACAATCTTACAATTTATTTTGATCTCATTCTATTTATATTTAACTTAAAAGCTCATAATTAATGTTAAATTAAAAAAAAAAAACCAAAGCAGTTTGCTATTATTTCAAATAAGATTTAAGTCTAATGGCTTTGAATTTAGCACGAATTTAAATTGAATTTGAGAAAAATTATTACTACCTTAGTTGCCATTTTTTGTTTTATAAAAATTTGGCTGCGCAGTTAGACGTGTGTGCGTTTTTAAGATCATTGTATCTCCAAAAATATAGCACCGGCCTTAGGTAAATATGTGTTATTTGCTTACAGATTGTTGTACTTTTCGAGTTTCAAATGTTTTTGTTTGCACAGTTTGATTTTAAAATCCAGACATAATCGTTCAATTTGAACCTCACGTCTGTGCAAATCACTAGATTAGATTAGATTAGATTAGATTAGATTGACGGGCAGAGCTTGCTCAGCTCCGGGCACTGCGGTGTCTGAATGAAACCTATTGTGCCAGCCCATGTGAGGTTTCAGGACAGTTCCTCTGCTCCTGAATTGAACCAGAAGTTAGCAATCTTCTGTGGGTGAATGAGTTTGAGTTTATCTAGGGGGATAATCTCATAATCAAGTATTTGCTTTGGCGGAAAAGTGCTGGACATTCTGTAATGATGTGCAGAGATGTTTCTTCATTTTCGAGGCATAGTCTACAGATAGGGTCCGCTACCAGCCTCATTTGGTGAAGATGTTTCTTTAAAGATCAGTGACCGGTTAGTAGTCCTGTGCAAATTTTTAGGGAAGTGCAAATCACTAAAAACACATCTAAAAAGGATCCACCAAAGTGAAACATAAAGTTTGTTGATTATATCAACCCTTATTTTATTTTGACGACAGAGTTATGGATTTTGTTTGTCAATGTTTGAGACGTAAAACGCGTGTTATTCAAAAACTATTTGACTGACCATTTTTAAACAGTAAAACTAAATTGAAACTCATAACATTTATGAATTTATTTTCTCGCAAATGATTTCTTCTATAGTTGTTATTATTTTTATGTCCGTATAATGGGAAAACCCACAGACGGTTAAGTACAGCATGAAGCTGGGTACATCCATTATTGAATAATTAGCTTACGTTTATGTACAATATCGCTTACTTTGTTGAAACAACCAATTAGTAAAAATGTGGTCAGAAGAGTAAATAAGTATGTAGTTATAAGCTATATCAATTTAACAGACATTGTTCTTCCATCTTTTCCTTGCAAATTTGTGTAATGAAAATTAGAGCAGCAGTTTTTTGCTTTGAATGAAATTGATTCTGGAAGCTTTTCTCTCTTTTAAGTTGAAATTTGTAGCAATACCTTTCTACTTGCTCTTGAAAGAGTGGTCTAAAAAGATCATAGCCATGTGAAATGCTATGAGAGTATAAACATACTTAAATTTCAAATTAGTTCTCAAGAGCTAATTCGTTACGGCTCACACGAGGCACAGTGCGTCGATTTTGTGGAAATTAATTTCCTAAAACAAAAAAAAATAGTTGTTTTAAATTATTAAGGGTCAAAATTTTACCACATTTGACGAATGTTTTATGGCAATGAGTTAAGAGGTAGACCTCCCTATCGGACGGCTTTTTTCTTTTCTTGATCCAACCTTTCTGTCCTGATCTTTTGTTGCATCTTATGCAAACAACCTGTGTAAAATTCAGCTTCTATACTATGACGAAAGTTTAATTTTAATTTATTAGTGGTTAAGGGTGTCTGGCAGAGGGTTGGGACTGAATTAAGTGTCCGGCAATAGGGTAAGAGTTTTCAAATGTTATTCCGAAAAAAATATCAAATAATTGAGCTTTGCACTTTAACGAAACTAAAGTTTCATTTTTAACAACTTTATACCACCTCATATTTGGCCAAGTAACGACAATCCAAACTCCATATTCACAAATTGTTTTTACCAGTGTTGGGGACATGCACAGAGAAATAAAATAATAAAGGTCTGGACGTCATGGGCTCTTTATAGGCTGTAAAGTGGTCAGCCCTTGGGGTACTCAGCACCGCATACTGAACAAAATCTTGAAAAAATAATACACTTGTTTAAATGCTTGCAGAGTCATTTTATTGGCATGAAATGTAAGCTTTTTTAAAAATTAGAAAAACAAGTTCGATAACACAGAGCAACAATTTATTGAACTCCGGATTTCTATAGCAGGATAGGTTTTTGGAATACATGAAACCTTTAGTGGTGTCTTAATCACTTAATTTGTAACAGCTCTGAGAATAGCTTTAGAACATACCTTTACTTAGAGATAAAATTTGTATTCATTTCTGGTGCAGAGCTCAAAATATTTTTTTTAAAGAGTTTTGCATCGCTGATTTCAAATATGGCTCCAGAATTACCCTGCCGCTTAATTTGCTAAGACAAATAACTCAAATGGAAAATAGTTGTTATTTTTTTGAAAAATGTTTGTGAAATTAAAACTCAATGTCGAGAATATGGTATTAAAATAAATATTAGACAAAATATAAAAAAAACACGTTTCCAGATTCCACAAAAACACCAATAGTTGCAGACAATCCCCTAGCCCAACCTTTCATATTACGATAACGACACGAATAAGTTGGTTTAATAAGCCACAAATCGTTTTTCTCGATTTCCATGTAACTAGTTAAATTTATTGTTGATTGTCTTTACTAAAAAAAGTACTTGATCATTTTCGATAAATTGAATTCCGATTGATTACATGTTACACATCATGACTACAACTTTGTTAATAAATCACCGATCGTTTTTTCTATGGCCCCACGATGGCGACGGATACAGTTGTTGTTGATGTTCCTTCGATTCAATCGGGTAAATAGAAGTCAAACAAGAATTAAAACATCGTCTCAGCTTGCTCAGCTACCAAAACTATTATTATTCAGTGATGAAAATCTCTGTATTAATTTACAAACTGAAAACACTTCAGATGAATTGTAGAACTTTACATTAAAAAAACCACAACAAAAAATTTTTTTTTCAATACAAACCGATAAATTTATTTCCAGTCAAATATCTATACGTTTGAAAAATTACTCAAGTTGCAAAAGGTCAGCCAAATCGCAAATATTTACCTTTCTCAATATCAAAAGCAAAAATATATATTGAGTTCACTGCCATTTATATTTAAGTTTGTAGTTTTAATTTTCAAGCCAGAGTCAATAAATACCTTCTTAGCTCTTTCATACGACATGCCCTCTAGGACAAAATTTTTTTAAGCAGAGTTTCTCGCAACGTTAACTATTTAATCTGAATGTTTAGTTGACACATGGTAACTGTCTTACACTCGATAAAAAAACCGAAAATACTGAGAAATGTAAAGTATTTTTGTAGGGTTCTGTTCACTATCACTACTATTTCTATTGCTATGGTATACAGCACAAAAGTTTGCAGTATGCGTGATATTTGTCAACGAGAGAGCGCTAATGAAGAAAGTACAGAAATGAGTACATAAAGTAATGTGCTAAATTCGCTTGATATAAGCCGTGCTTCGGGATTTTCCACTTGATTGGGACTTTGAAGATGATTCAGGACAAAACAAGTTTAAATATTTGAAGTAATTCATTGTCATACTTATGTTCCAACTTCCAACCACTATACAAAATAAAACAAAATGATAAAACTGAAGGTTAATAGATCTAATTGTGAGTAATGAGTTATCGGGTAGTTGCATAGTTGTTCTGTATAAATTTTTAAATCGTAGCTTTTCCTATAGGTAGCTTTATTTCCTTCATCGCCTTCATAAAAAATTTTGTGAGAAGAAAACGTTGTAGCTAAGCGAAAGCTTTTTACCACTAAATCTGACTTGTAAGTTCTAATTGGTTATCAATGTGGGTTTCACTTCTACCACTAAAATGAATGACAAGTTGTCAATCCTGTCTAATGAACACGGTATTAAAAACGATAAGACCGTGTGATTCGCGCATACTTAGGATGGTGGTTTCTGGCACTGTATCACAATTCAAAAATTGCATTTTACGAAGAAAGTTCTTATATAGTTTTGGCTTGATTTCTTGATAGATATGTCGATTCAAATCTATAGGTACCAACAAACGAAAACATATCTATCTTTTGGTAGTAGGTTGTGGAAGTATGGCCATATCCATTGACAATATTCTTTATTAGAATATATTGTGGGTGTTTGCTTTAGCATCCATAATACAGGATCTGTTCCCTTTATTCCGCCATTTCTTTTCTGGAAACCGTAAGATGTCTACTCGTTTTCTTTTCATCATATTGTCAAGCTCGCAATATTTTCAACGTTCCATATTTTATTTCTTTTACTACTCCTTGCTGATAATAGCTAATGATAATGTCTTCATTAAATTTTTCAAACTAGACAGCGTTTCACCTCGATGCCGCCGGTCATTAAATAATGAGTTCCACGTTTGCGATATGTAATTCAAAAACAATGAAATGGACGTTTATGCAAAACATCTAATACCTTAAGCAAAGTGCTTTGTTTTAATCATTCACTAATGGAGACAGACAGAATTCGAATTCGATTAGCAAACGAAATAATGAATTATGATGAATGTACATTTATTTAAAGAAACTTATGGTGAATGTACATTTATTTAAAGAAACTTGTTCAAGTTCACCAAGAGTTAGCAATAAATTGATTAGGTAGATAGATACCTGCAGAAAATGTATATTAGCTGTCGAAATGCATCAACAACTTTTGTGTAATCAAAAAAGTTTTTTTTTGCAATTCTTTGAATTTCTGAGTATAGGTAACTATAAAAATTTATTTTATAAGCTGTGATATTTTAACAAAAAGGCAAGCTTATGGCAACCACACAATTTTTCTCAGATAAGTAGATAGGTACGTGATGATAGGTTGTTCATTCAATTGTCACGGTGCACTTTGCTTTGAATGTTTTCTACTGATTACGTTCGTGTTTTTAGGTTGGAAATTCAAATTCCAGCTACAGGTATGGGCATTCATACCGAACGATCTCAGCACTAATTAAAAGTATTGAATTTCTTAAGACGATGATGATCGATAAGTGCACTAGTACAAAACTTATTGTGCTTAGTTCACAGAACACAAAATAGATATTTATTAGTTGTGTATGTAAAAAATTTCTAAAAATTCCCTTCAATAAATTGACAGTCGTATTTATAATCCCATTCTAAAGTATGTCTAACTTTGGACAGCTCTTAGAACAGTGTCCAACTCCAAATCGTATTTATAAACACTTTCATCGCTGTCTAAGGAACGTCTAACTTTAGACACCGAAATTGGTTGTCTAAACTATGGCTAAAGTGGCATTTGCTACAGCAAAAAACAATTTTGTTTAACATGTTATAAAACACTGTTGAGAGTTTCAAGATCGAAAAAATTAAGTAGTCTTAGGTGCAAAAATACTACTTTCAACAATTTAATTTATAAATTGCACAAATTTCATCGTTTTATGAGACTTGGAAAAGCTGTAACTCAAAGTCAAATCAGCTGCTTTTTTGGTCTGGTTCAAGTGCTACGCGACACTCTTTTAGAGCCATTTAGTTGTTGCACTCGTATATCAAAACACAAAAAATGGTACTGCACGGATACATCATGAACGCCACCAGTTAGTTTTTCATTCGAAGTTGACAGTTTGAGGGGTTGTTTAGACAACTGTTGGAATGCATTTATAAATACGAAATTGGCTAAGGGTTGTCCAACTCCTTAGACACCGTCTAGTTGGACAGTTGTATGAGGATGTTCTAAGCAAATTTTATAAATACGACTGTGATTGTTTTGTTGGCTGTATGGCATGTACAGCTATATTGTTGGAACTAAAGGTCACCCTTTTCATATTCGTTTCCAAATTTGAGTCCCTGCTCTTCGGATGTGGAACTGGAACGGCTGCGTATGATAAGCTCATTGAATTCTGACCTTGACAGCATTATTTCATGGGGTCATAAAACCCTGGAAGAATTCAATGCTTCGAAAACTCAATGCTGTCTCTTGTCGTTGAAGTTAAGTTAACATTCCCCCACTTCCATTATCCATGAATGGTATACCTGCATCCAAGAAACCGAAAAGCTGCGTCAGTACTTGGTATGTGTGTAAATCTTCGTTGGAATGACCACATATTTGAAGTCGCCAAAAACGCTGCTAAATGCTTAAGCTTCTTGAGACGATGCAGTAAGTTTTTCACCTCTTCTGATCTGGCTACAATTTATAAGGCCTTCATCCTCCCAAAACTGGAGTATAACTCCCATATCTGGTCAGGTGCTCCTCAAACATCTTTGCGCCTACTTGATAGGGTACAAAATAGAGCGTTAAAATTGATAGCTGATAGTTCAATCGCAGAATCGATTGATTCTCTTGGAAATCGTAGAAACGTCACCTGTCTCTCTCTCTTTCATCGCTTTTTTCACAAACAGTGCTCTAGTGAAATAGTCAGTTGCATTCCTCCCCTGAAACAATTTAGCCGCAACAACCGCCTCGATAGGAATGCTCATCAGTTTTACCTTGAGCCCAACTTCGGGCGTACAGTCAAGTATAGAGATTCTTATTTTAGTCGCACCACCCGTATGTGGAATGCGTTACCTGGCTCTGTGTTTCCCCTGCATTGCGATTCACAAAAATTCATCGGTGTCTCCTATTAAACCCTCTCCTACTTTCCTAAATGCTCGCACTGTGTTCCATAACATTATAAGGGTAGTCATAACCCCGTTAATTATAAAAAAAAATATATCAACATCATTCGATTTAATCACGAAAAGTCATTAATCATGTCGCTATAGCGTTCCGCATTAATGGTAACATTATGACCGGCTTCATTTTTGAAGAAGTATGAACCAATGATTCCCTTTGCCTATAGAGCACACCAAACATTGACATTTTGAGGATGTAACGGCGGAGAAGTAGCTCAATTATGGGTTGGATCATGACTGCAAATGCGACGGTTAAAAAAATCAATTTAATCATGACTTCAAATGCGACAATTCAGATTATCAACGCAAACATTCAAAAAGTGAGCTTCATCGCTGAACAAAATTTTTTTGTGAGAATCAGAATCGGTGGCCATCTCATTTTCGGCCTTGACCTTTGATGGTCGATCCGGTTTAATTTTTGCACGAGTTTGATTTTGTAAGGTTGCAAAGCAAGATCCTTCTGGGCACAGCTCCAATTGTTGAGCGCTATGACGGATGGACTCATTCAGGTCTTCTTCGATACTCTACTCTACAGCAAGAGCGCCTTCGCATTATCCATTAGACCAAAAGTAGTGCAAAACCAATGGTTGCTCGAACCTAATCAGCTGGGCTATTATGTCGACCTCAGCCAGCTTGCAAAACTTCTAAAAAAAACACTCTTTGCGAAGCAAACACTCACTTATTAGCTGTAGGTTATCAAAGCTTTTCAAGGTTGCCACACCTATTTTATCAGCTTCCTTTGTGAGGTGCTGTTCGTCCTCATCGATTGTTATTTCGTAAAAACCATCCAACTAGCCCCCATTGAGGATCAAACACAAACCGCTCGAACTTTTAATCAGTGAACTATTAATCGCTTTTTTCAAAATCAATGCTCCAGCGAAATAGCCAGTTGCATATCTCCCCTGAAATAATTTTGGCGCAACATCCGCCTCGCCAGTAATGCTCATCAGTTTTACCTTGAGCCCAACGTCAGACGTACAGTGTACAGTAAAGTATTGAGATTCATATTTTAGTCATTACGATTCACAAAGGCTTAAAGACAACGTGCATCAGTGTTTCCTTTTAAAAAATTTCCTATTTTCCTAAATACTTGCACTGTGTTTTACAAATTTATAAGGGTGTTCATAATCGCTTGATGTGCGCGTTAAAAAAAACCAGTCTCTAGTACGTGTTCATTTTTACGATGGCCTTTCGCGAGGAGTTGGCAAGTCCTTCGATACTAAATTTATTGCCATGAAAAGCCTCTCGGCTAGCCGTTCCGGAATTAGAAGAAAATTGTATATCCCTTCTAATACATGGTCGAGCAGCGAGGTCTTCTGGTAGTTGTTCTAATTCCAGTTAGAACCACTGATACAATCATATACAAATATGCTTGGTTAAAGTTAAGATTTGTATTTCCGATTATTATTTTCCTTACTGTTCTTTGATTCATAAGAAAACTTCGTCATTCGTACTTCATACTTTTCTCTCTTTTGGTCAGTTTTATGTAGTAGAATCAGAACAATTACAAATAAAACTTTGCTAGCTGTATAAAGTTGTCTAGCCTCGTTTTTGGAATGTTGGGATGGAACTCAAAAAGTTATTTGCACTTACCATTATTAATTTTATAATTTGCAATGATCTGGCATGTGAAACAATTAGCATTGATGCCTGAATTCATATATGTTAAATTTTTCCACAATCGTCAAAAATATGTTCTTTTTTATTGACTTTCTCTTTGTAACACTTCACTTACTAACTTCACTTATAAGTGAGAAGTACATTACTCTTGAAATCGAACGTTTCACCAATGTAGCTTATGCGTATTCAAGGCACTTAAAGGCATTTCGGGCTCCATCCATTACGTTAGTTTAAAATATTTAGGATGTATTTCTAAGTTAAAAACAATATGTTTGGTTTGAACCACCACTTAAAAAAAAAACTTTATTATTAATCAACTGACTTCTGTGGACACCTCTATTATATGACCATTTTTTGTTGCTTTAAGAACTTAAAACTTTTCAAAATCATTTTTTGAACCATCCTAATGTATACCTTTCTTTTTTTCAGGTAACGATTTCATCAAGTGAAGGAAAATGCATGGTTATTTATAAAGAAAAGTGAAGTGTTATTTTTAGATTTGTTCAAAAAAATTTTCATTGTGTCTCAAATATAAATTTAGAAGGTCCAACTTGTAAGCCTTGTACGGTCGTTAAAGTTCATTTAGAGTTTTTTGACGTTGTACACACACTTGTGTCAAAAGTCGTGTTTATAAATAAATGATGTTAATAATACTTTGCGATTCGAATACTCTCGTTTGAGACCTGTTATAGTGTAACAGATCCAATCGAACGTGACAACAATATGACAATATCCTATTCGGGTGAAGTTCCAAATGGCAGCAGTTTTGGATGTTTCTGGAAAATTTTGTGGAAGTAAGTCTAATTTTTAACGACGTAGCAATTAAACATGACATTACGATTGTAGAGACTACGAAAAAAGAGGTCCTGTAATTCTGTCTGTGTGTCTGTTTTTATATGAATCTACAGCCTTAACCGCATGAAATATTTTCTTCAAAACTTGCAGTTAGGGCCAAGTCTAAGGTTTCTAAGCCTTGAAGTAACGGTACCTGTCATGCAACCTATATAATAATAATAATTTTTCTCGAAAACGACTCTAAAAAGATTTTAAAACATGCCTGGTTAACTTTTAGAATTTATACAATTGATGTTCAGTTGGCAAACCTGTACCAACTTAAGAATGTTAATAGAAAGAACTTGATGTTTTACATGGGACACAATTGCAAGTACGTGCGACACAATCATGCCCATTTTTGTATTATGTGCTATTAAATCTGATGATAAGCATGAAAAAATATAAACAGAGAAAACCTGCTCATAGAATAAAAAAGGGGATGAACGAAAATTTGAACATTTTTTACATTTTTACTTTGAGATTTTAATTATCAAAAACCATTCACTAAGTTAACTTAAAGTAAAATGTTTATTAAAAAGTACAAGCTTCCAAAAACATTATAGATATAGTACGTAGTAATAAGTGACCTATGTAATTGACATTAAATATTTATTTTTACAATTTTAAGTAATTTTTTTTATGAAATTGCCATCCCATCTAAACGTAAGGGAAATAGTCCCGCCCCCACTCTCGAAGTTTTTCTTGTCTCAACCCAACCTATTGGTCCTGAGATTTTTTATGTTTGAATCGTTATTTATCTTTCTAAACATATAATTCAAATAAATCATAACATAAGCTTTAGTTGAGAAATTTACGAATTGTAAACTTTTGAGATGTGTATTGACTGCTTCTTGCTAAAATAACTACGAAATTATCGATCTACAGCTGCTTTTTTAGATAGTAAATCATTATTTTTTATGCTTTTAAGTTTCGGGCCCATGTACCTACCTTATATGTATAAGAAATATTTTGTCCTTTGTGACTACATACTTGTTGGTATAATAATGAGTAAGTATGGATATGAAAATGCCTATAGTAAAACAAAACCCTCGAAAGTCAATTAGAAAAAAGTACCACCAACTTTTACAAAACAATGACCTTAACTTGCTTTATTCTTGGACGCAATCTTCACAAGTGAATTTTCTCATTGAACACCATTTTTTTATTAGTGAGGTAGGCAAGTAGGGCAATCAATGTTTTTTGTTGAAATCATTTTACCGTCCCTGAGTTCTTTTCAGTCTTTGTTTAACATACAAAAATAAACTGTTCATTTATTTGACCCCAAAAAGTTTGATAGCCGTCGGCAGACTTATACGTTATATCACTTCAGAGTTCAGAATAAGCAAAAAGTTAATGCCGTCAACAGAGTGCTTTAGTCAAAGCGAAATAAGTCACATTGGTAAATGTATGTGTGTCTATACTGTCTATATCTTGCATGATGAGACTCCAAAATTTGTTACCTTTAAAAAAGAAATACTCAGCAAAATATTTTGAACAAATAAAAAGTAAAAACAAAGAAAGTTTGTGTAGCGTGTGCTTAAATGAGTTGTGTCCTAATCCGAGTTTTAATTTCACCGAATGTGTGCCCTTTATTTTAAAAAGACTCTCAACAACAAAGATAAAAAAGAAATAGAAATAGGTGCCGCTTTATACGGGAATCAGTCTAGAGTCTAGGTAGATAGGTATTACCATAAAACGTCACAAACCCGTTTTGGAATTGCAAATTCGTAGTGTGCCGAATGAATAATCGTTTCGGGGTGCCCCAAGAATTTCCATTGCGGGAAAGCTAAGTTTGGAATTCTTGTTTATGGAAAAGATAGCACATTGCACTTAATGAGACCTTTCAAGGTTCGTTTACCTTGAATGGCACCGGTTTCCTTAACATATCTATGGGGAGCGGGACGCAAGGTGATACCCGCATATCTAAGCGTAAATTCTTTGAAATATTTACTTTCATTCTTTTCATGTGAATGTAAGCATTAATGGGTATGGGCTTTGGGGTCTATGATGTATCAGGTATCAAAAATTGGTATTCAACATGCATGCGCTGCTGTTTAATTTATTTCCCGTTCACATAGGTAGCGTTCCTGAATATTCATACGAGATAATTGTACGGCACATTTTCTTTAGATACTTTCGCAGACGTTTAATGTAAGTGTTGGTAGTCCTAGTAGAATTGTCTCATTTTCTCTTCATAAAAACATATGCAAAAAAGTCTGATCTTTTTGCTACTTATTTCTGTAGTATTTCTTACAAAGCCATTTCTATACGATTGATTATTTCTCAAGTTTTTGTGTCTTTTTTCCCAATGTATTTTTCTACTTATTACAGGAAACGTGATGCTAAAAGGGATGCAGGGATAGAATCAGCTAAGGTGATATCTGATAAGAGTCAGTTCCGAAATAAGTCTAATAAGTAAAGTGATTGTCATAGATAGAAAAATATCTACGAATCCCCAAAAACCTATTGAAAGTTCCCTTCGTATGGGAAACTGCTAGGTACCTATACAAAATTAGAAATCCGCAGAATTTGGTATCACCAGAACAAAAAAAAAAAAACTGAAATATTTTTCTATAGCAACTCATAAAATAATTCTCTAATGCAAGTGAACAATTTTTGTAGTTTTGCAAATATGTCAATTTCGCTTAAACGAATTCCACGAAGGAGTGAAGTACCTACTTTACTTTACTTTAACGACCCAACAGAAACATTTATTTCAACAAATATCTTGATTCTATGATTTCAAATGGTGAAAACAACCAATGCAACAGGCTTACGAAATTGTATGCAGGAAACTCGACATATCCAAGGATTGCTTGCGTCTCTCAATCACCTACTTTGAATTTTCAGTTATTTCTATTACATTAATCTTTTCATGAATAGCGAGAATAGTTTTTGCAATTGCTTTATTTAAGGGCCGATTTTTCATTCCCCAGATAGAAGTCTAATAAAATGTATACCTTTGATAACCAAAAAATCAATTTTTGAACTATCAGAAAGCGTTATTCTTAAGAATAAATACTTTATGCTGCTCCTACAACAAAAAAGTTCTTTTTATAAATCCATTTCGAGTTTTGACATACAATATGAGTTGCTATACATCCTATGGTCTCGACGAATCTTTAATCCGCATGCTTACTTACTTACTTAGGTGGCCATCGATTTCGGGCGAGCTCTCTCCAGTTTTGCACTCTAAGTCGGTTGAGGTCTTCATTCACTTGATTGCTCCACCTAAGACGAGGTATTCCCCTTACGCGATTTCCCTGCAATGTGCTTTCGAAAACCCGACGAGCCGGAGCGTTTGGGTCCATCCACTCTACATGGCCCAACCATCGTAGCCTCGCGATGAGTACTCTTCTGGCTATGCCCATTTGCCCGTGTCGCGGTACACTTCTGGCCCATTCCCATGTCGCGGTACAGCTCGTTGTTGTATCTTCTTCTCCACACATTGTCTTCGCATACAGGACCAAAAATCATTCGGAGAATTTTTCTTTCGAAACGACCAAGGGTTTCCTCATCCGCTTTCGATAAGGTCCATGCTTCCGCGCCGTAAAGCAGAACTGGGATGATCAAGGTCTTATACAGGGCTACCTTGGTTTTTCTAGAGAGGGTTTTGTTTTTCAATTGCCTTCTTAACCCAAAGAAGCAGCGGTTGGCAAGAGTTATTCTCCGTTTTATCTCCGCACTGATGTTGTTTTCCGTGTCTATAGCGGATTCTAGGTAGACGAAGTCCTGTACAGCCTCGAAGTTATGTCTGTCTATTGTGACGTTTTGTCCAATTCGTCGATGTTCTGTGTCCTTGTTTGATGACAACATATGTATACTTCGTTTTGCCCTCATTAACCATCTAACCCATTTTGCCGCTTCTGTTTCAATCTCGCTAAAGACTATGACATCACGCTTTCCATTACGTCAATATCGTCTGCGTAGGCGAGTAATTGTACAGACTTTTGAAATATTGTTCCTCTGGTGTTGACGTTTGAGTTTTCTACAATCTTTTCAAGTATGACGTTGAAGAAATCGCATGACAGTTTGTCGCCTTGCCTAAAGCCTTTTTCGACATCAAAGGTTTCGGTGAGTTCTTTAGCGACCTTGACGGAGCAGCGTGAATTCTCCAAAGTTATCCTGCATAGTCGTACGGGTTTTGCAGGGATGCCGAAACTAGACATGGCTCTGTACAGCTCGTCTCTGTAAATACTGTCATACGCGGCCTTGAAATCGATAAAGAGGTGGTGAATATCGATATTATGTTCTCGGGTTTTTTCCAAGATCTGCCGTAATGTGAAAATATGGTCTATTGTGGACTTCTCTGGTCTAAAACCACATTGATCAGGACCTATCAAGTTGTTGACGTGGGGTTTCAGACGTTCACATATTACAGCAGGCAAGATCTTATACGCGGTGTTAAGGAGGCTTATTCCTCTATAATTGGCGCAATTATGAGGACCTCCCTTTTTAAATCGGGCATTCGATACTGAGGTTCCATTCTTCTGGCATGTTTTCTTCCGACCAACTGGTCTCCAGCTGCCTTGAAAAGTTCGGCATCAAGGCCATCACCCGCATGCTGAGTTAGATTAATCCTTTCCCTTTTCTTTTCGACCTCAATCTTCCGAATCCTTGTCTAAATGTCCTCCTTTTAAACATTTTGCTATCTTTATTTTGACTGTATTGCATACAGCTTTAATACAAGGGCTGTATTAAAAAGTATACCAAAATTTTGAACCGTGCAGCTATATTTCAATATGTATCTCATTAGCTTTGATAAAGTCTATTCACATGTTTAAAAGCTTCGAAGAACAATAGTGAATATTATTTTAATTAAGTGTTATTATCAACATATTTTCTAGATGTGAATGACTTTAAATTGTTTCAAAGCCTTTACCTACATTGAACAGTATTAAAACACCCTCTACAGCATTTGAATCTTTTTATTAACTGTGTGAAATCATGGGTTAGTAGTTAATCATTGCATTGTTCGGTGGTGATGAGTTTCGTTTAAATACACCCTTGTATGGAACAAAATATGTATTTTCAAATTGATAGATAACGAGTAACGACGCGACGCACGTGAGAAAATCTCAATCCAGTTAGTTACAAAAATGGTAGACATGAACCTGATCGTATCACATTGACGCGTTAAAAACTCTAGGTGAACCAGTGGCACGACATCAATGTTTATAATTTGATTACTGCTCAAACTTCAGTTTTATGTATGCTGAACATGTTGTTAAAAGTTAAAAAATATCTTCCAATTCAAATATTAAATAAATTTTATTCTCAACACTATCTGTTCTGAGCTAATTAACTAAAAAATAGACAAGTGGCACACTGCTCATCATTACTCGTCAATGTCTTATTTCATCTTAGGCTCTGGTCGCATGAAGGCCGATGGAAGCTGTAACTTTTTGAAGAATTTAAAAAAAAAGATAAAAACATCATTTGTTTAAAAATAAACTCAAATTTATTTTGAAACTAGCTGAGCCGCCCGGCTTTGCTCGGGTCTGTAGTTTTAAGGTTCCAGTTCTCCTCTTCCGTGGGAGTTTGGGGAAGAAATATAATCTGTCTTACTGTGGGACTAAGTGGTATCCTAATTCTGAAAGAATTTTTGAAATCTATCCAGCAGCTTCTAAGTTTCCGTTCCCAACCCCGTTCCTGTGGGAATCTTCTGTTCCCATGGAAATATGTGAAGGAAATGTAAGTCTATGTCACTGAGGGATAATGTAACATCCCAGAGTTGAAAGAATTTTTGAAATCGGTCAAGTAACTTTATGGTTCCCGTCCTCGTTCCCGTTTTTGTTCCCGTGGGATTCTAGGGATCAAATACACGCCAAGTTACTGAGGGATTATGTGACATCTAAATGCAGAAAGAATTTTTGAAATTTGTCCAGTAGCTTCTAAGTTTCCGTTCCCAACCCCGTTCCTGTGGGAATCTTCCGTTCCCATGGAAATATGTGAATGAAATGTAAGTCTATGTCTATGTCACTGAAGGATAATGTAACATCCCAGAGTTGAAAGAATTTTTGAAATCGGTCAAGTAACTTTATGGTTCCCACCCTCGTTCCCGTTTCTGTTCCTGTGGGATTATAGGGATGAAATATAGTTTTAGTTACTGATGAAGGAAGATAATGTAGGACCCCAAGTGCTGAAAGATTTTTTGAAATCTGTGGAGTAGTTTCTAATTTTCCGTTACCAATCCCGTTCCTGTGGGAATATGGGGATCAAACCTTGACAGGAACCATCTCTGAACTAAACTATGTCTACCCAGAAAATTTCATATAAATCCGTTGGGTGGCTTAGGAGCTTACCCCGGACATACATACATACCTACATACATACATCCTACTTTATATATATAGATAGTTTTATACATTATTGCTTCACAATAACAGAAGGTTTATTTTGGATCCACTCAACGTTAGAACGACCTTACCAGACCATTGAACCGTGCTCCCAGCTAGACGTTCTCAACCGAAACCGTTTTGTCTCATAGTGAGTGATGACTGGTGTCGGTGTGGATGTACATATTTTAAACAGCTAGGCTGTAAGGCCTTATCAAATATTTAAATTTTGCAACAAAGATACATACATACTCGTACATACACGTTAAAGTCAGTTTCCTGAGTTGAGTCATTTGTCTTAAATGCGTCTTATGTTTGTTTGCAATTGAAGAAGAAAACAGTTAGTGAAATGTTTACTGCCTGTTAAGATTCTTTCTGCCATGAGTGAAACAAACAAATCATAGATATTAATAATGTCGACATCATCGAAACAAAATAAGTTTCAGTTTAAGAACACATTTTGTATAAAATAGCTTATAAAATGTTCTCAGGCCATCAATCAAATCATCAATTCTCAGAACTAGCACCATTATTGCTTATTCTACTAAGCACCTGCGGTATTCTTAAGTTGAAATATCAAATTATATTATTTGAATGATTTTAAATACAGTCTTTCTCATGTAATTACTCAACAGTTTTTGATTCGACACGACGCGACGTAATAACAATAACAAATAAAAGTTAAATTGAAACGGAGATACCGGGCTGTTATTAAAAGCGATTAACATCTAAGCTCTAAGGCATTCTAGCTAGCTTTTTTGGGAAGTAATTGTAGTGTCTTGTTAGTCTTATAATCTGGCCTATTGATATAGGTATAAATGCACATATTAATGCAGTTAAATTTATTATGTTTTGTCAAAGAGGCAAACCATGCTTTTTGTTTTTTGTAAACTATGTAATCAACAATTATAAATGTAATCAAATAAAAACAACTATCTACATATTAAAGCAATACCACTAATCAAACATTAAAAAATGCATATATGTATATATTTCATAAGTACACATCTTCTTTAGAGACATCTATAGGTAGACAATAATTGGAAAATAGAATAATTGAATAACTGAAAAATGAAATCCGAACCGGCGCGGCAGTTTCGAATGTTTTCCGTTTTGCATTGCTCCAATTTCCTTCAGCTTGCCTAATATAAGAGAGTATAATAAACTGCACTGTGCGTTTCGTACGCACTCACCTTGATTTTGGAATCAATTCATATTGAAGTCAATTATAAAACAAACGAGAAACACTGTCGCCTTCGATTGTATAGATACATGTAGGTATCACTTTGTGCCACACTTGCGACTAGGAAAGCAAATTATTTTGAACATGAGTTATATTCATCACATTTCCAGCTACTCTCTTCAGACAATGGATCTTACCTTCGATAATCGCATTAAATTTAGAAACATTATTTTTCTTGTACGATATTATGTACACACATGATCCTAATTATTTGTAAAGCACACTAAATTTTGCTAGCTCATGTAGAACTGCTGTGATACTCTGGGCTAGATTCTATTGTTTACAGTCCAAGTTTCCTTCGTACATGCTTCTCTATTATGGCACTCATTTACCCATTAGGACAACCACAGACAGCGACAACGGCCTTGTCAACCGAAAAGAGTCGGTTCCCATTAGAACACCATAATTAAATCGGAATGAGCGCTGTTAGTGACAAGATGGGGGACCGTCCGTAACTACTGCGTGCTGTTGTCATGTGTTATTTGTTCTATGTAGTATTTGTGTAGTTAGTCTTGTGGTGTATCAGCCAAATGGTCTTTGTCGCCCGGCTGCAACCCCCCTACTCCGCAGATTTATGTGTGGAGTAGGTTTCATGTAAATGTAATGTAAATGTAACCACAGACATGAACACTTTTAAAGTGACGAATACTGAGTGAGCGTCATCGCTGAGCGATAAGTTGCGAAAAAGCAGATGCAGTTAATCATCGGCTCTTTGTTGAAAGTCGCGTTCGTATTTACATAGCTATTATAAGATCGAGAAAACCAAGATTCGGTGTGCATTACAGAATAGTAAAAAAGTCAACTCATAACCCCTTTCAACACTAAAACTTTTTCTCAGGTGAAGTCGCGATACTCCCTGCAGGTCTTTTTACTGGTCTGCGGCCCACAGAGTAAAACCAGAGAGTCAACTGCGGCAAGGTACCGTCATATTGTTTCCACAAGCTGAATTCGATCGACAACCCTCGACCGGGAACTCTCGTCGACAATAATTTGTTGTCATTTAGTTTGAAATCAAATAAATGAAAAGATTAGTAAAGTTTTTAACAGTTAAAACACTTATTTGAAATCAATTTAAAAGTGAACTTGTTTTCGATATTTTTCGGTTTGTCACACTGAAGAATATTGCAAGATTCATTCAAAACTGCCTTATTATTGTTATCAAAGTACCTACAATAAAAAAAAGCAAAAACAAAACCCACAATAATGGCAATCGAAATGAAACAGAAAATAGGATGGTCAGGCTCACAAGTATTAATTTGAGTAGAAAATCAAATATATTTGGTCTCCTGAACGCTAAGCATATTCGGACCTATAGATAACTGGAAATTATTTACAATATGTTGCTTACAATCTTTCTCTTGTCAATAAATTCATTCAAAATTTTAATTCTAAGTTCACTATAACTTTTGGCGGTGGGTAGCAAAGCAACAAAAAGTTGGTGCGGACTGGAAAGCTCCTCCTTTCCATTGTTTCCGTTGGCCAAACCAACGTTTTGTTCCATGAAAACCGTCATAATTCTTATTTTACTTTTATTTGCCTGTACAAATAAATAATTAGCTTATTATTTTCTTGGTTTCAACAAAGTTTACTTAGATTTTTGTCGACTTTCAAAATATTGCTACCTATAAATGAAATATTAAATCTGTCTCTTTACTTTCTGGGTAAAGTTTGGGAAAAAGCCCGGGAAAAAGTTTGGGCTCGAGCTTTTCAATGTTGTTTTTGTAATCTCCATCCGAAAATGAAAAGTAAAGATACGCCTTTGGGATGTTTCTTGCTGAATGACATTTATCATGCACTCTCATTAGAGATATGTACTAAAAAACATATAAACAATTTTGTTTCAGAAACGTGTTAAAATGAGCTCATAGCAATGTTACATTGCATTCTTAACATTATTTTGAATTTTCAAACCTACTAAGACAGATTATGCTTTCCATTTTTCATTTAATTTCAAATATACATAAACTTGAATTCAATCGAAATGTTTCGATCAGCTGATTTCACAAACAGCCGATTTGACAAGCAAGAAAGTGCACGAGCAAATTGTTCTTGTAAATTCTTACTGGAGGGGAAGTGCCAAAAAAGCAAAAGCTCTGCCACTTTTACGTCAAAAAAAAAAAGTAAAGATACACGTTTTGGGATCCCGCGTGAGTAAAAATACAGACCTGTTATATGCAAACTTAAATTAATCTAACTGTATTTCTTTGACAGCTTTCAAATATTTGCTCTTTCAGTGATACCAAATAAAAAGAAAAAAATTTGATCTCAAACTGATCTTCTTAAACAGACGGAAAAGCCATAACTATCAATTTGATAACAAAAAAATCACAGTCAAATATCACCTTACTCTATTCCACCCCTGTTTCAATTTCCTATTCTATCGCTGCACGAGGAAGTTTAGAACATAGAGAAAATAAACGCAGACAGTTTGATCTCAGTAGCCCAAATACGCGCAGTCTTAGATTGAACGAGTAGCGGGCGTGCGGTTCCGTTCCAAACTGACAGCTCGATGTAATACACACGCGCTTAGTAGCCCAACTTTCTAATTTGTCGCGCGGCAAAGCGGGTGACATTTGTTGTCAAAACCAATCAGAAGTTCTCTCTTGTTACTAGTAATGAAATAGGACAGAACTAATATCTCATATATGTGACTCAGTTCTGGTTTCTACTGCTACTGAAGTACATAACAGGTGAAGTAGCATTTTTGAGCAGATTTTATTGTCAAAGTAATTTAAAAGCTGAAAAATACATATTATTTTGAGATTACATTCTACCTAAGGTGTATGATTCTAATTAAATAATGAAACATGAGCATTTACAGCCTTATTTATAAACTCGTATTATCGGCGGATTAAAGTTACTCCGAATTCAGTACGCCTCTAATACTGCAAACCTTATTTAAAAAAAAAATACACCAGTTTTAGAGGCGGAGTAAGCTAAAACTGGTTCATATGAGTATTAAAGCCGGCGGCGGCGTAAGGTTGTATTAAAGTCTAATAGTCGAAATGTCATTTTGGGGATGAAAGTGTAAGAAAAATAGTGTTCAAATTTTTGGAGAAAAAGTGGAAAATTATTTAGGTTTTGTGAATGATTTAAATTCTTATAACGCCTTTACTACGAGATAAATAATATTTTTTATTTTGTTTTGTTTAATATCCATTTTAGAAAAATTTCCGCAAACCACAAGAAAGAAATAAATCATAATGCTCGGGCAATTAAGTTTTTCAGATAATCTAACTTTTTTTCGATCACTGATTGGTCAGAAGTCACGTATCAAAAGAAGAACTGAAATTCTGGCCTATCAGAGTCCGAAAAAAATTAGATTATTATCTGAAAACCTAAATGCGTTGAACGTGCACAATGAAATCAGCTTAGATTTGTTTACGTTTATATTAACCAGAGCTATAGATAGGTCATTTTTTTTAATGAAAAATTTGACATAAGCAAGGCGTAACTAATACGGGTTGGAAAATGTTTTATAATTAAGGATTCGCTCGACGTGGCGTAAGGGAGGTTTAAGTGCTACAACTAGTATTAACTATAACTAATCCGAGGTTGAAACGAGTATTAGTGAAATCTAATAAATAAGGCTGTTAAAGTTTGTCTACAGTAAATACAAATATTCAAAAACGTATTGTTCGATAAAATTGGACTATAAATTAATTGCCAATATTCACGCCTAGCTTGAGAAAATATCAACTAAAAAAAATTGTTGTTCTGCATGTTAGCTCAAGAACTCCGTTATTCACATTTTAGGTTTAAGAGTTCTCGCAAAGCGAAGCAAATCTGCTGTTGCGACAGTTCGACACATAACATTTGAAGTATGGCGACAACATCAAAAATAAAGCGTCGGTGTCGTAGCTTTTTTGTGGCTTGGAGTTGAAAAAAATACTTTTCAAAATCAATGATGCCGCCATCTTCTCTCAACATTATAAACCTTTTCCACATTAGTTTCAACTATCGTGGAGGATCTCACCAACTACGTAATTTAGAGTTCTTACATTGCTCCCACACCACAGAACTAACTATGGCATGCATGAGCCATTAGCTCGCATGAGTAGGTTATCTAACTCCTATCCTTTTGTTTTCGATTTCAACCTAAGTAAAAATACTTTAAAATTAAAACTAAGAACCAGTGTGCCACCTGCATGACTTATATTTGATATTTTGTTACTGTAATTTATTTTCTGTTCTTATGTATAGTTTTTGTTTAATAATGTTTGTTCTATTTATTAATGTACTTTTTTTTTGTTTTTTTTTTTTTGTTAAAAATTGTAATGTCTTTCATTTTTTTTTTCTCGTATACGTTCTCTTTGTGCTTGTGTTGGCGTATTTACTAACCACTAACACTTGCATTAATGATGAAGAGCGTAGATAAGTGTGTACGAATGAGCTTGCTCTAAGTTCAGTACAGCTTAAGTCTCTGAGATGCAAAGAAAAAAAATAGAGAACAGTCCCCGAAAAAGCGAATAGTTGAATCTGCGGAACGCATAGTTTTATAATTTCTTGCAAAAAAAAGCATTGTTTCAAACTAGTTAACAACATTAGAGCAAAGGAAAAAATAAATGAATTTATGTTGGTACTTTAGTTGTTAAGGTCAAAAAGTTTATTGTTTTGTGCTCAACATACCATAAAAAGTATAATAAGAAATGTATAAACTGACACTGAAGTGTGATTCAATTCTAAGTGGAAACGGGGTATTTGAAGCATTCATCAAAATACCATCCAAATTCGAGTGAAGCCTCACTCATTTCTAGCTGCAGTGACTCATCAACTCATCCATAGTTCGTTTGACATTTGATAAAACAGCTAAAACACCCAGTTGGATTTATTCGGTGGGCAAAGCTCACGAACGATAATAATCTAAAAAATTATGGAAACCGCACCCAGAAAAAAGTCTGATGTTTGTTTCAAATAACAAGCTCCTGAATAAAGGAAAGTTGAAATAATTGGTTCCCAAATAAAAGAAAGCTCTTAACTTCCAACTTTCCAAAGATAAGATCAGAGATTTTTAATTTCTGGCTTTTATTTTACCAGCACACGCTGGTTTCTTATCAAAGTGATGCATTTTTTGAATAATAATAATTAAGTGATTTTTAGAAAAAAAAATTCTTAAAAAAATGATCTCTTGCGGCACCCTTAAATTACCACAAAATATATTTCAAAAATCTGTAGAAACCAAAGAATAATTTTTTCTTTTGCTATTTATCAGTGTTTCTTTTTATTTTAAAACTATAAAGAATTGTATCAACACCATTAGCTGATTCCTTAAAGAAAATGCAAAGAGCTATTTAATAAAATGTAACGCATTAAATTAAATTTTCTGCTTTATTTTAACTTTTTATTTTGAGACTTGGTTACTCAAAGAATATTCACTTAAATTACTTGAATTAAATAGTTAATTGAACAAACAATATAGCACGAATTCATTTATTTATTTTTAATCAATTTTTTATAAAACCAGCACACCTGCTTAAACGTAGGGATCGATTCGTTCTAGGCTTTTGTCGTGTCGCTCAGTCGTATCCTATGCAAAACACTCTTTGGTCACATAGCCGAGGATCGAGGTGAGGTACTCATTCAACGAAAAGTAATGAGAGTTTTTTTCTTATTAATGTTCCTTAATACATCACTACATAGTATAAAACAAAGTCGCTTTCTCTGTCCCTATGTCCATATGTCCCTATGTATGGTTAAATTTTTAAAACTACATCATCGGATTTTGATGCTGTTTTTTTTTAATGAATAGAGTGATTCAAGAGGAAGGTTTATATATATATAATACATGCATATTATAGTAGAGAAAAGCCGAGAAATTTAAAGATTTGTAAAAGTCCGGGACACAGCATATGTTTATCTCTTAAGGATAACCCACAGTAACCATTTTTATCTTTTACATATTACAAAAAAAATATGGGTTATTTACCAAGCTATTTTAAACGATACAGTTTCATTCCTTATCCAATTAAATACATTAGATACGTTGTGCATTTCATGTAGACCAAAATTGCCCTTTACAGCATGTGATTTAAATGAATATTTTCGAAAATATTACAGATTTAAAAATAGCGGGACGTAGCGTTTGCTTTAAGCCTGAACTACATCGAAACACAAAGTGAAAAAAGTAAAAAACTGAATAAAGTAAAAGCTTTTAAAATACACATAATTACTGCGTGACACCTGTTGCCAACATAAGAAAAACTTCGAAAAACTTTTTGACGGTTAAATATTTCAAAACAAAACAGTAAACCATTTGCCAAAAATTAAAAATTTCTGTTTTCGGGAGCTGGTTATGGTTAATGTTCAATAAATTCCAAAGATAGCAAGAAATCCTCGTGGTATAGGGAAAGGGGAATTGATTTACTTCAAATTTAACGCGTACGGGCAGTCATGAATAAATCAAAACTACTAGATCGATCTTAATCATTTTTTTAGTGAGTGACATAGGCTATATATTTTATACCCGTGCGAATCCATAGCGGGCCGCTGTGTTTTTATATACAACTTTCACAGTTTTTCTGTAGTGTATTTAGTATCAGCATTGTACCCGTGCGAAGCCGGGGCGGGTCGCTAGTAACTTATAACTGTAATATACAGCTGCGGTCAAAATAATAGTAGTATAGAGCTTAAGAAACAACAAAATTGAAAAAAACTTATCCGTCAATTCTAATTTAAAAAACCAATAACGTGGTTTTCAATTTATAATTGTATTTGTATAAAATACATAAGAAACTACTAAAAGTTCTTGGAAAACTGCTCAATTTGCAAATTGTTGCAATAAAAAACCGTAAAAAAGACAAAATTAGAATTTTTACCGGTTTTAGTTTTTTCCAAGTATCATAAAATGTATGGGTTTTTGAGTGCACTTATTATTAAGTTTTTTTTTTATTATTGTTTTGTTCATCTGTAAAAAATAAGGAAACTCTATTTTTCTATTTTTATCAGGTATTTTCTGCGAAAAAATGACCTCAAAGTCAAAACTTTGTTTTGGGAAAAAATCTGGCAACCCTTAACCTATGAAAGCTCAACTTAAATACAGTCTTAAAGATTGTTATTTCTACAAAAAATTAAGTCTAAGATAAGGTCTCTATCATCTGTATTGACAGAGATATCGAATTTCACACAGGTTAGGGTACACCAAAGTTAGACTTTTTTTAAATTGTCAAAAAGTGATGTCAAACTTGAGAAACGGACTTTACTGTACAACAATTTTTTTCTTAGAATATGACCAAGAATCATATCCCAAAGTATGTAAAACGAATTACGGGACACCCTGTATAATATACATATACAGAGATGAGGTCCAGTAAAACGAATGCCGATATAACGAATGATCGATATTACGAACACTTTTTTCAAGTCCATTAGGTATTCTATAAAACTAACAAATAACGAATTTCAGACAAAATGGCATTGAAAACTCTAAAGTTTAGTTCTAAGAAGTTTACGGGAAGAGGCATTTAACAATAACATTCCAAAAAAGTGCATGTATGTACTAATTGTGTATATAATTTGAAAAAAAAAAAAAATAATAAGTCTATTCCTTAAATGTTTTGTTATATGTAAATTAAATTAAATATGTTTTTAATTCTATTTAGTGAAGTACATATGTATTTATTTTTTTTATGAAGTATGAAATAAATTAATGAAAAACACAATCGTAACTAAAGATTTGTATGACGAAAACGTTTCGATATAACGAATTGACTCTGGACATTATATCGTTCGTTATACTGGGCCACCATTCCATTCCCTCACAAGGCATATGGTTGTGAGAAATGCGCTAGGTCCAAGGGCTCCTCGCTCTGTTGCGCCACCCTATTTATTTATTTTATACTGGACCACCACTGTATATAAATGAATCCCCATATCCCTCAGTTACGCCGTCACGCGTGAACGGCTGAACCGATTTCACTTTTTTTTTGTTGTGTTTGTTATTGTCTGGAGAAGGTTCTTACGGCAGAAAAAACTTAAAAAATTGCGCGAATATTTTCACAGGGACGGAGTTGGGAACGGAAACTTAGAAGCTACTGGACAGATTTCGAAAATATTTTCAGCATTAGGGGTGCTACATAATCCCCCTCCATTAGTTACTTAGACTATATTTCATCCCTATAATCCCACGGAAACAGAAACGGGAACGGGAACGAGAACGGGAACCTTAAAGTTACTTGACCGATTTCAAAAATCCTTTCAACTGTAGGATGTTACATTTGATTCAGATATTTCCACGGGAAAGGAAGATTCCCACAGGAACGGGGTTGGAAATGGAAACTTAGAAACTACTGGACAGATTTCAAAAATTCTTTCAGCACTGGCATGACACATAGTCCCTCAGTAACTTGACTATATTTCATCCCTATAATACCACGGGAACAGAAACAGGAACGAGAACGGGAACCTTAAGGTTACTTGACCGATTTCAAAAAATTTTCAACTCTCGGATGTTACATTATCCGTCAATGACATGGACTTATATTTCATTCCATATTTTACATATTTCCATGGGAACGGAAGATTCCCACAAGAACGGGGCTGGGAACGGAAACTTTGAAGCTCCTGGACAGATTTCAAAAATTCTTTCAGCTTTGGGATGCCACATTATCCCACAATAAAAAAGATTATATTTCATCCCCATATTTGTAAGGAAGCGGAAGAACGAGAACGGGAACCTTAAAACTACAGACCTGAGCCAAGCCGGGCGGCGCAGCTAGTAACAAGTAAAAAATACAGTCTCAAATTATGATGTTCAATCCAAAACAACAACTTTTACTTATTGAAAGTGCTTAACTGAATACTACTGCTTCAATTTTGTATATTGTGTATATTTGTACTAATCACATACGTTACCGCATTTGAAAGGATTTATCTCTCAAGTTATCTGAATCTTAAATGTTTATATCAGGTAGCATGTCAAACGCTACAAGGCGTGAGCTCTAAAACAAGATTCAGTTTGAATCTAATTAAAAGTGAAACTAAATAAATAGATACATTCCGACTAATAGGTTCGGAACACTCTTATTGGAATGAGTTGAGAAGATGTTGTTAAAAAACGGGTGCCGAGCTCACTTACGAGACGACTACTTAATTTTGTTATTATTGTTTAGGTACACACTACTGAAAGACTAGTCATCAATGTGAATCTCTAAATTTTTTAATAATAACTTAAGATTTTCGTGTGAAACATTTTAACATACCTAAACCAACATATTTATGAATTACTTTAAAGTTTTTGTGATTATTTTTCTTTGTGTAAATATAATTATGCCGTCGTTATTTATATAAACACACGCGAATTATCATTACAATTTCTTTCTTACTTTTTGGGAAAATGAATAATAACACGATTATGATTGTAATATCCTTGATTGTCGACTCAAAAGAAAGTTATTTGAACGAAAACATGAAAATAAAAATATCAGCTTTAGCATTGAATTTGAATTTATTGAAAATGTATTTAATTCGTGCAATTTGTTATTTCCCTCCATAAATGAAATATGTTATTTAAAAAGGAGTCTTAAATATATTCTACAAATCAACACTAAATTTTTATTTAATGGAAATATAACTTTGAAATTTTCCATATTCTGTACACAACAAGAAGTAATGTTAAAGTATATTTAATCTTAAAAATACATGTTTACGTATATTAGCAAAATGCGCTTTTCTCGCAACTCGGCGATCCTATGGTTAACTCAGCGATGCAGATTACAACTGAATATGAATACCATAACAAATCAAACTGTACGATTTTAGCGGAGTTTTAAATTGTTTTTGAGTTCACTGTTAAACTCCATTGCACAAACTCACCTACCTATTTATTATAACACAGACATTGTGAGATGGAAGAATATTAAGGACAAATTGGTATGATCAAGTGGCGACATTTTGGTAAATTTTTAACGGCAAACATATTGCCATACAGCGACTAAAAAAATGGAATAAGCACAAATTTAAGAACAAAAAAATAGAATCATTTTTTATGAGGGGCTTTTAGTAGACCAAGAGCTGGAACCAAATTTTTGTAGTGGAGTGACAACCAAAATTCATGCATATGTATTTTGGAACGCCCACCACGGTTACGGCTGATTTTAAAATAATGAGGCGTATATGTAGACATACATATGTGCATGGATTTTGGTTATCACTTCACTCCAAGAATTTACTTCCAGGTTCCAGCTCTTAGACGATAAATTTTTTGATATGAAAATTTATTTTATCTTTAAATAATACCCACATTTCGATTGGAGTTTTGATTCTCTGCGAAAGGTTCTTTTAAGAGTTACCGAAACCAATACGGGTGGATTTTTACCCTTGTCTTTGATGGAAGTGTTTATATCTATGCACCAAAAAAAAGTCATGCATGCTGGTGTTTGTTCGTTTTGAAAAAGTTAAGTGGAAAAAAAGTCGTGTAGGCTGGTGTTGATTCGTTTAACGCCCCATTTTTGTGAAGAGAAGTGAAATCTCTGAAAACATTTGACAGAACCAAATGCCTTTTGTAGCCTGAAACTGAATTGCGAGCGAAAAAAATGTCGTGTAACTGGTGTTGATTCGTTTAACACCGCTTTAGTGTAATTAGTTTTGTCATTGAAATGAAAAGTGAAAAATAATTTCATCTTTCAATCACACTACTTGGCTTGAAACTCCCGCGCGGATTTTGAGCCATTGTTATTCTAACAGCAAGCTCTGTGATTGAAAGGCAAGTTTTAAATAATTTTAAGTCAGAAAAATAATGGCTTGCAATTCGCGTCCGAATAAAAAAAGGGCACGACTGGGTCGCACGAACTTGCGATTGTATGCTTAATACAATATCAAAATCTTGAGACTGAGTACAAGATCTAGTGCCAATCTTTTGCAGTTGCTAATACATATAAACACTGAAAATTTGATCCAAATCGTTCACTAGTTTAAAAAAAACGATTTTTTACTTTTCACTATTTAAAAAACGAGTTTTTGAATGGTCAAGAATGCAAAGTTGAAGAACTTGAAGAAGTTGTTTTGACAAAAATTTTTAAGAAAATAACATATATGGGTTTGCAATTATTTCAAAAAATTAAATTTTTCTTATAGAATTTATTAAAATTTCAAAAATTAAAATTCAAATATTGACATACAATCTTTCTTAAACAACTCAAAACATCTAAAATATTGAATTTCGTCAACACCGTGCAAGCCATTAACGAGAAAGTCAGTTTTGAAAAAACGGTACTATGCGAGGGACCGTTTTTCAACTTTTTCAAAAATAAAAATTTACATCATAAAAAAGACAACCTTAGACTAATACTTCACACAAAATTTAAAAATCAAAATCGTTGGAGCCGTTTTCGAAAAATATAAAATTGTAACGTGCGCTTAGTTCGCAATAATAAAACTTCAATTTAATTTTACCACTTTTATTCGATATCTTCTTTATTCGATTTCAACTCTACCAATAATCACATTAACTCACTCTTAACATTATCACTCTATAATCAAAAACTGACTGCTGGTTGCGTCAGCGACCTATTTATATAAAACAACATTACATCTAGAGCGTTCCAATTTGTTCTACATTTTAGACCATTCCAGTATTGAGCTGTCAAGGATTTCCCCTCCTGGTATATTTCTGCACAGTATAGTGTTGCCGCTTGTGTTTTCGGTTGAACGTTTTCGGTTAGGAAATTGGTATTAAATGTTGGGTGTGCATTACAGTATTATAATATCGGCAGGTACCGTTATTTAAAGACCTAGAGGCTTAATTTCAAAAACATCTCTGTAGGCTGGGCCACGGAGCCTAACTGCAAATTTTGTAAAAAATAGGTCAAGCGTTTCAGGCTATAGATCTATGTACTGACAGACAAACATGCAAAAATAGTGAAATACAGACAGACAGAATTGCAGGTCCCACTTCTTTTGTATTCCCTAAAATCGTAATTCATGGTTAATTGTTATCAACAAATATTTTTTCTGCAGGATTGCAAAACTTGGCTTATAGTAAAAGCTATAACAAAATAAAATTATTTAAACTTTGCCAAATGACAAAACTTATAATATCTTAAAATCCGCGCGAACTCTGGCAACTCCAACAGACTTTCATCTTACTCATTTAAGATTAACCAATAGAAATCTTTTTCTTATCACAAACGACGGTGTTAAACGAACCAACACCAACCTAGTCGCTTTTTTTCATTCAAATTATTCAAAATATGCTGTTAAACGAACCAACCCCATCTACACCTTGGATGCACTGCCACTGCCCGCGACTGGCATTTCCTCAAAATTTAAATTATTTCTATAAAATGCTAACTATATAGTCGGCTGGTTATTGCTGTGATAATGCTCCATATTCTGAAAAAAGTTGTCGAGAATTGGACCCCTCGCATGCCGCATGGAATTTATTCGACCCAACCGTGCCGGCTACTTGCCCGAGATCATTTTTAAAAAATAATGGCAAACCCTTAATTTTTATGATGAAGCTAAATTTCTGGTCATAACTTTAAATTACATACCTTTTATATCTTCTTGAAAAAAAAAACACATTCAACTCCTACTTGTTCCGGCTTTCGTCATCGACCTGTCTTTTCTGAAGTTTCACTTCGGGCGTGTTAGAACTGTACACACGCACTTTCATATGCTTTCTGTTTTTGATTTAAAGCTAGAAACTTTCATAGGGCCAGAAAAAGCATTTTGTTATGAGAAAAGGGGACTTTACCCCATAAAAGAGGGAGTCTGGAGTCCCCAATTGAGCCTGATAAAATAAAAAAGACTTTTTTATGACAACGTATTTATTGTTCGTGGAATGAAATTATTGGTCTACTTTTTTTAATGCGTATACCTACCAATCCCTAGTGTTTATTTGAGAAGCTGCGAAGTAGAAAAAAAGGCAATCCTATTGCCACATTACTTTTTTTGCGCTCAAGTGCAATAGAAAAAGAAAAAAAAAGATAAATCTACGTGGTTTTTTTTTTCATAATTATGAAGACGGCTGAGAGGATTACCAATTTCGTGGTAATTTAAGATTTTTCACCTCCAAATCATGCGCAACAGAACATAAGGAATTTATATTTTGCCGGCCTATTGAAGAATAAAGCCCTCTATTCATTTCTGTTTGTTGTTTTCATTGAAAGATTTCATATTTCAAAATTCGCCAACTCATACACTTATTTTTTATTTACAGATGGCGTGGCAGCGTATATAAACTAGTGTGGCGTGAACTAGTAGCTTATTTATGTTTATATTATACCATTAACTTAGTCTATAGATTTGTACTCAATGGTAATCAACAAAAGTGAGTATACATAATTATTTTGCTTTGTTTCTTAATTTTTTTTTCTTAATTTAAACGAAAACAAAATGCCTTAAGCAAAGCACGTGCGTAATGTAAAGAAAAAACACAACTATCAAATTTAAATACTCACCTTGCAGGTTTTGAATGTCATTTGGTTTTGCGATAACGTGTTTTCTATCAATTGAAATAAAAACAAGTTCTTCACAAAAAATATTATTTACTGACAATCTTGATTTTCCAGAATATTTGAAAAAATCCGAGTTTACTTCGGTGAACAAAGTGAAACTATCCCGATGTCTTTTGTGCTCGGGTTCTATGTAAGTTTGGTTGTAAAAAGATGGTGGGAGCAATACAGACTTCTTCCATGGCCTGATACCCTTGCCCTTTTTATAAGTGCTGCTATTCCCAACTCCAATGGATCTAATACAGGTGTAAGTGTTAGTGTTTTTATTTGTAATCTAAAGGTACTGCAAAACTAATCGATTGATCTCTCAAGAATGAGACAGGACGGTTAATGCGCCGTAATATTATGCGTTACATGGTCTTGGCTTATGTTATTACTCTGCAGCGGATATCACTTCGCGTGAAAAGACGTTTTCCATCCACACAGCATCTTGTGGATGCCGGTCTCATGCACGAGAGTGAGATGAAAATTTTTGAAACCATGAATGCTAAGAGTCCCATGTCGAAGTATTGGATGCCTTTGGTGTGGGCGACAAATATCATCAATCGGGCACGCAAGGACGGCCTGATCTCATCTGATCATATTGTTCAGACAATTTTGGTGGAGTTGTCCGACATTCGACGAAGGCTAGGCGGATTGATTGGTTATGATACGGTTTGCGTGCCATTGGTTTATACTCAGGTGAGTTAATTTCTTTCCAAAAAACCTATGCATTGTTAGGAAGAAATGATACAAGCTTATTAATCCATTTTAAGCAGAACAGTGAGGCAAGACGTTTTTGATTATTTTTCGTTTCAGGTGGTGACATTAGTGTTGTACATATATTTTATTGCCGCTCTTGTGGGTAAACAAATGCTTCCAAATTTGCCAGATCGAAATGGAAAGGCAGACTCTGACCTGTTTTTTCCACTGTTTACAGTTTTACAAGTAAGTTGCTTTTCACCACATTGGTTTTTGATAGAAACCAATTGTTGTACATGTGTATATGTATATACGTATATGACTGACTGAAACAAAAAGATTAATTTCAGTTTTTTCAACGCTCATCTTGTCTTCAATCTAATTTAATACCTTTATTCACAACGTTAAAGAGGTGTGGTTTTTCTTACTTAGGTACCTATTGTCTCATTTTCTTTATGAAGTTGTAAAGCAAAGCGATCAAAATACATAAGCAAAGCTGTTACAAAGAAAAATCATTGTTGCATTATCGTTCAATTTAGATTACTACTTCTAAAGTGTTTAAATAGCTTTTTGCTTTATTAAAAATCCAATTACAAACTTTAAAAGTTCTCGTGTTATGGGGGTTTTATGTCACCATTAACATGATAGATGTTGCCACATTGTACCATGTCAGTTTAGAAAAAAAGCTTCTTCTCTCTTTGGTCTATTAAAATGAAATTCCACTCATACTTAATCGGTTGCTTTTGAAATTTTATTATACCTTTATAGGTATAGAAGCCAGGTCAGTTCAGTCATGTGATATAACCAATATGGTAGTTTTCAATTGGTTCAACTGCCTATTAAAAAAATATCAATTCGTTGCAACCGCAAATCAAATAGCGCAGCGTGCCGCTTTGTCGTAATACTTAAATTAAAAGTTGGTTGGTATCAGCATTGTTTTTTGTACATGAAAATAAAAAAATTAGTAAAACAGAACAGTAACCACAATCAGTATTGCTAGTACGTTAAATGGTTGTTTCGTATATACGGGTATGTTGTTCAAGCTCATTCAATGGTTGACGATAATATTTGTGTAGGTACCTACATAACATTGTTTGGCTTATAATGTTCAATGTTTAAACTAATTTTTTAATTTAAACGGATTGAAATAGATAGGGGGGGGGGGGGGGGGGTTACATGTAAATATTTGTACGTAAGTATAAGTCGTTGTTCAATTGTATTGATTAGGTTTTTTCCAATTTATTGATATACAATAATAAAGTGCAGAAAATAAGAACATATGAAAATACACGAAATTATAAATCAATTCTTCTCTGCTTTGCGCGAATCATTCGATAACTTCTTCCACCTTAATGTCAATGTGCCTGTTAATGCTCATAAGAGCAAGCCCATTCAGCTTATCTTTGCCTGCAGAATTCCTAATCCAATATTTTAGACGCCTCAACGTGGAAAAACTACGCTCGCTGCTAGCAATGGTCGCAGCCAATGTTGCACCTATTTTCAAAAACTTGAAAATGTTTGGAAAAAGTGCATCGTTACAAAGATTTAATGATTCTATAAATGTCTTTGGTTGAGTTTCTGGCCCAAATTTTGGTTGTCTCCAAAATAACACTTCATTTATTATTTATTACGGTTGAAGCAGCTGCCTCAGTTGCTGTTGGCCATTGATTCATTATTACTTCCACGGTTTCATCAATATTCTCAACGTCTTTCCTGACCAATTTTTCAGGGATGGTATTTCCGATTATTGACAAAATTTTTTTGTGTTTCGCAAATCTGTCAGATATGGATGATATGAAGTGATCCAGGAAAAGTATGAATATTGATATACGGTAATAATCTTCTGCTGAGCTGCTTTGGTAATTTTGTCGGTGTTTTTGACGATGCACAATCCTGGAAACTTCAATTTTTTCTCCTATAGACTCGACTATTTTTTCAGCATCAGCGAATTTTCGTTTTACATTCCGATGATGATGAGTAAAAGTTTGAAAACAAGGACACAGTTGAGCTGAGAATTATGTCCACAAAACTGTTTGCGCTCCGTCACCGTGACATTGAGCGCTCAGTGAGATTTTTCTTTGTGGAACTGGCGTAATAGATCATTGTGATTGAAGCATTGTATTGACTTATGATACACGGACTGCTAGTTGCATTAATTCTCTATACAAAAGTTGGATAGTAATAGGTGTGTTTCTTTACTGAAAATTCGCACGAAATGCACCGAAATTCGTCGAAAGTCAGTCTAATGCCGTTCCAGCACAGCGATTTTTCGTAGCAGTGCACAAAAGAGAGTGCTCACGAGAGAGTAAAATATTTCCCCACCCTGTGAATTTCTGCCAACTAAATTTCTGTGGACAGAAATCGTGCACAGCAAAAACAAATACAACAACTGTCAAACAGACATTTTTCCAAGCGTTGCTGCGAATGTTTTGTTCAAGGCGTTTCTTTACTTTTAGGACAATTAGGCTCTTTCAGAGAGTTTCTGAGAGTTTCTGAGAGAATATTACCCCCACTCTTTATAATATGACAGATTGTGAATTTCTGTCCACAAAGTAAAGAAACAGACCTAATGATTGCACTTATTTTTGGTTACACTAGCCAATATCTTACTCTTAACTAAAACACTAACGACTTCTGCTGTGATTTAGCTAGCGTGATTATTTAGCAGTGTCAAAAATGTTTCACTAGTTTTCCGCTGAAATGATGCTCGCTAGTATTGCTTAGACTAAGTGGAGCCATCGTGAAGTTGGGTCCTAGCAGTCCATGTTTAAAAAGTCAATGATTTTAATAAATAGGAGCCCTACTAACGCATTTCAACTCATTTCTATAGCTCAATGTAGGCAAAACACACACATACATGTATTTAAATACTGATTTGTGAAAAGCTCGAACTTAAATTTTAAATATGAAAAACAAATTTGCATCAATAAAAGAAAAAAAAAAAATGAAGCGTTTAAATGATATTCGACTGAAATATTTTCGGGGGGGGGGGGGGGGGGGGGGTTTATCCCCAACCCCCCCCCCCCTACGCTACGCCACTGGTTTGAAACGCTTATAAGAAACTCAAAAATTGCACAATAATTGTTTCTTATAAACGAACTTTTCTTATATCCTTAGAACGGATATACATATGAGAAACAAGTTTCTTATACAGATATAAGAAACAAGTCTCTTAAACGGATATACGCAGGAAACAAGTTTTTTGTATGAAATATATAATTAAATTTTTCACAGTTTCGAACTATTTGTTCATAATCCTTATCTTAAATTTCGTATTTTCCAACTCTTTTTCTTTTCTGTTTTAGTTCTTGCATTTATATTCTTCTTCTTCTTCGAATTGTTTTTCGTTTTTTAATATTTTCGATTATGTGCCTTTAGCAATTTTATATTTCTCACAAATTTCTATTCGATTTCTGCCCGATTTAATTTCTTTTAAGATAATCAATTTAGTTTTTATTGAAAAAATTATTTCGGGACATTTTCAGGGCTCAGATTCATTGGGTAACTTCAGAAGATTATCGTTCAGTGTTCAGTCGTCTATCGTAGATTGCATCGTCAAAATATTGTTTCATATAACCTTGCTTTCAGTGGTTGAAAGCTATTTTACTATCTTCTTGCAAATTTTGGCAACCTTTTCAGGATCTTAAACACTTTTTTTACTGCCTAAAATTCAGACGATAGTCGTCTAAAACGTTACAGAATCCAGTCCAGGTAAGCACAACGATAACAGAAAGAGTCTAAACACAAATTTAATGTCAAAATGACAATCTTAGTGGAATGCTGCTATGCACTGAATTCAATTCAATTCCTCTGTGCACTGAATTTTACTTCAAATGTCATCATAAATGACGTTTGCTTTCTTCGTTTTAAATTTTCCTTAAGGGTTTGTTCATATTCTGTGAGTTTCGTGAGTTTTCTGCAAGTTTCTTAAATCAAACCATTTTACATGGAAAAAAGAAAGTTTGTGTTTGTAAAATGTTTCTTTTATCCGTATTTTTCTTATAAACGTGTTTCTTATGAACATAAAATTCAGCATTATAATGTATGGGAAAGCACTCAGTGCTCTTGTTCAAGTTTCTTCTAAGCGAGGTTTTCTTATAAGCGATAAATACTGTACAACCAATTATTTACAAGTGGCTAGTATTTAGATTTTACCTTTCCTTAAGTTTATCCCTAACACCAAATTTAAGCTTTGATGAGGTCTCTAGCCTTTTTTTTCAAATCGTCAAAAAGTGACGTCCATGTCGAAAGCAGTTCTTATATAAAATAACTTTTTTGCTGTGCGAATGTATCTTAGCCAACTAAAAAAAAAGTTTAAAGCTGATAGCTTTCTTTTGTTTCGTAGCTATAGTATCGGGGTTTCCAATAAGGACTTCACGGCTTTTTTTTAAATGCAAGCCATTGGAGATATTTCAAAAACTTTACTGTCTGCTTGAAGTACAATAAAAAAATAATTAAAATTTATGAATGGAACTGGACTTCGACCGGGCGAGAGCTCGTTTACAGCGGTCGATTCGTTGGACCTAATTGGACGCCGCGGAATGAAATGATTGAGATCATTTGCTACGGACGCCTGAATAGAAGCGATATTTTCGGCGCTTCGACCAGCCCGTTGACTCACTGACGGCAACATCATACAACGGATATGTAGACTCAAATTTTAGCAAAAACTTGATATTGCCTGGCTAGGGCAATTTATACCGAGAAAATTTAGACCGAAAATTTGCAGCTAACGTTCTTAAGGTTCTCTTAAGGTTGCGGTCACCGACTGTGAATGATGGTAGAAAATTTTTATAATTTGCAGACGTTCCTCGTTCGTGTACTTTACCATATGTAAACGTAGCACCATACGCATAAAAAATAAAAAACTTAATTTACGTATACTTAAATCCATATCAGGAGAATAGAACATTTTTCTTACTAATTGCGAATGGTCAACTCGCAAAGGAGAGGTAATTTGATGTCCCACCCGTCACACATTTTATACCATCAGTTTCTCATAACAATAATGATATTTTCATACTTTTTTCGATGGTACAGTATGCAATGACTATTCAAGTATGTGATAATGTCCTAATTCAGTACGTAAATCGTTGCCGTTTGACGGAAATGAAGCAAAGTGTAGGCAAGGAAAAAGAGTATAAATGTCCCACCCGTCAGAAAATAATAACCCCATGGTAAAAATGTTGAGTTTACTAAAGAAATTTACGATGATAGTTCCAAGGTTAGTGAAAACGTGCAGTTTCAGATTAAATTCAGTCTCTTTTGGAAAACCTAAATTTTGATTTTTGGAAGATCGTTTTTCTTATAAATTTTAAAATTCTCGTACATGATAATGGCTTCGGCCTAAGTACCTACTCTACAAACAAACTACCTGTATTTTTCTTACTTTGTTTCGAAATTAAAAATACTAAACAAGGAAACAAAACAAAAAATAAAGTGGGAATTATGGAAAAACCAACAAGAAGAACTTTCCATAAAGTTTTCAGTGAAATGCCGATCTGGTTGGAAGCTTGTTTTTATAATCGTCACCTGCCGTATTCAAAAATACCAAGTTAACTATCTTGAAACTAATGAATATTTAAATATAATATATATTTGTTTACTGCAAATGATAAAAAGTATATAAACAAATTTAGAAAAATAGCTGATGGCGACCCTTTACTTTTTTTTTGAGGTTTCATACCTGCCAAAACCCTTTCGTGATGTACCTTTGCAAGTGGCAAACACTCTGTGGCTGGTATTTTCTGTGGCAAATCTAATTCAAAATAGAAATAGACGCAGTACCTGGCAGAAGATCCCCACTCACATGGCAAAAGAGTAGTACCGATTCACAACAGCATTTCATTTGTTGTTTTATTGTCCTTATTTTGGTTATAAGAAAAAAAGTTTTTGCTTGTTCTTTTCTCTGGATTTCTGTGGAATAGGTTTCATGATGCCCATCACCCTTCCTTTAAGGCCGATATTGTTCAAACATTTATTCAATAAATTTGGAACCTGTCTTATTTTTTTTATTTTCTTAATACTGCTCATACTAATATTTTTTCTTTTCTTTGTAGTTTGTGTTTTACGTTGGATGGCTGAAAGTTGCCGAGGTGCTAATCAACCCCTTTGGAGAAGACGACGATGACATCGAGTTAAACTGGCTCATAGATCGGCACATCAAGGTGATATACCTAGTCATAATATTTTTACTTTTCGGTACAAGTTATAGTCGTTATAGGCCATTGATCCCCATATTCCTTCCGGAACGGAAACGGGAGGTTAGGTTAGGTTAAAATGGCTGTCAGGAAAACAATTGACACACTTAGACCAATATTAGGTCCTCTGTGATACCATAAAAATTATGCGAGGGAGTACCTCACTTAACAAAACCACTTGGATCTTTTGATAAAGCGAAAGAGATGCAGGGTATCTATGTTCGCCAGATCGCTTAGATCATCAAGGAAATATTATCCTAGATGCCGTTTTCTTTTAAAGGAGAGTACAGGGCATGAGCAGAGGAGGTGTGGGATTGTCTTCTCCTCCTCCTCATCTAAGCAACTTCTGCAGAAGTCATTAGAGGAAACGCCGAGTCTTATGGCGTGTCTTCCTATCAGACAATGTCCGGTGATGACATTGATTACGGAGCTAACGTGCAATCTGGTTATGGATAACAAATTGTCTTGTGCGTTTTGAATCTAGTTCTGGCCATATGTGTTTTGGTGCCACACACGTAGTGATATTGTTCCACCTATTATTTGTTTTATCCATTGCCTCTTGCTTTAGCATAAGTTTGCATGTAGCGATTGGTATACCAATGTTCAACCTGCTGGTTGAGGAAGGTAGAACGGTTCCTTTTCTGGCGAGTTCATCGGCTTTGCAGTTACCCACGATATCTCTTTGCCCCGGCACCCAAATAAGGTGAATATTGAACTGTTCAGCCATCTCCTTAAGAGATAGGCGACAGTTAAGGTCGGTTACTGAGTTCGTAGAAACACCGCCGAGTGATTTGAGGGCTGCTTTTGACTGTCTGAGAAAATCCGGATATTCGCTGAGGATATCACGTTTTCTTTTAGCCATGATAGGACCTCTTTGATTGCCAGAATTTCCGCTTCTAACACGCTACAATGGTTTGGAAGGCGGAATGAGAGACGTACGTTAAGTCGGTTTGAGTGCACCCCGCAGCCTACCCCTTCTTCGGTTCTTGAACCATCTGTATAGAAATGAATTGAATCATCTCTCAAAAATTCTTCGTCTTCCCCGGTAGTTCTCGGTGGGATTGAGACATTTAACTTATTATCAAAAACCAATTGGGGGATAGTATAGTCGGAGTGGCAAGGAATTGATCTGAATAAATTCATGATTGTAGCGTGGCCGATGTTGTTAACTCGTGGCCGATGTTGTTAACTCTACAAACAGTCTGGGGAACGCAAAAGAGAACTTATAGTTTGTATTGAGTAAGCGCCAAAATTACTGACCCAAATTGAATAATATTTGGAACAGATATGGTCTAGAGTCTAAAAATGATATAAAACTTAGAAAATACTGGACCGAGTTCAAAAATTCTTTACCGTTAGAGTGTTTCGTTATCCTCAAGCTTGGACTATATTTCATTACCATATTCCCACGGGAACAATACCGGGAACTGAGAAAATACTTGACCAATTTCAAAAACTCTTTCACCGTAACGGTGCTACACAGTTAAAGTTACATGATAAAACCTTTTTTTATTGCACTATGCCATATAAATTGTGTTTTTTTAGACGTGTGGTTTTTAATCGGGTAGTCCTTTTTTCGGAGTTGGCTTTTATGACAACTGTCATCGTGAAAGAATTGAAGCCAGACGACCGCTCTGCGTACGTTCGGTGAATTTTTTGAAAAGAGATTGCTGTTGATTCGATTTTTATATAGTTTCGAGTTTTAAACTTATAAGTCACTTTAATGATTGGGCAACTCAACACCACTTGACTATTTTTTGTGGGATTGTGTGAAGTCGCTTATCTATGCAGATAAGCCCGATGCAAACGGTCCAAATACTGCAAAAAGTGGTTGAAAATTGTGCCTCTTGGCTGGAATTTTTTTGAGCCAGCCGTAACACTAAATTATTTGCGTTTTATTAAACCTTTTATAAGGTTAGAACCTGTTATTTATAATACGACATACAATTATTGTTACACTTGCATGACAATGTTGTGGCAAATTTGTTATTATATGCAAGTGTAATACTGCCTTTAATGTATTTTGTTTAAATTATTATTTTTTCAAAACAACTAAGTTCAATTTTCCATTTTCAAAGTCTTTTAATAGCAATTTTTTGATTTTAAAATATTTTGTAAGGCAGCAGGGTGTTTCTAAGATTTTTCAACGCTTTCGTGAAAGAGTGAATGTGTTTCAGCTTCCAACCAAAACATTGCAGCTAAGATCTTAAGTTTTTTACGAGCGCATTATACAGACAACTAAGTTTACTAAAACCATCAAAGAGTTTTCAAATATCCACAGAAATTTCTTCCAAGCTGTGCAACTTTTTGAAATGTAATGAAATAGTTCTATATACTAAATTGTAGTTAGTTATTTCACCATTAATCAATAATGTCTTGGCATAAATTGAACACTGCTATTTCTTTTCTAAACAACAATACCCAAGATAAAAACCACCATAATAATTTCAACTGGTTTCAAAAGCTTTTTAATTTTTTTTAATCTTATTGCCAAGAGCTATCTTGCTACTAAATAAACTGGATTTAAACACAAAATAAAATCTGTGCTACACATTGCCTTCTAGCTTTTGTTTGCTTAGCATTTTTTGTTCTTAAAATTGTGAAATGTGAACACTTTGTGTCTTTAACCTTCACAGTTTGCGAAAAATTCCCCGATTGTCTTTTTTCCACGATTATTGTGCGTTGAAAAAACGAAAAACAAATAACTGAAACCGAAAAAATATACATAAATCATTATTGAATAACTCTTCAAAATTTTAGTGGCTCTCAACTCTTGTTTTGCTTTGTAAACATGCAAATGCAATACTATTACAACTTAAGTATTGTTTGTGATTTCAAATACCAACACAAGTATTTATTTGTTTTTCTTCAAAGTAACATTCTGATGCTGAGGAAATAAAAAAAATAAAAAAGATGTGTTTATCATTGTCACGGTCATGTGATTTTTTTTACTTAATCTGCATGGGTTTTTTTTTTTTTAATATGACGGCAAGTACTAAATGCCTATAATTTTAATATTATAATTTTTTTTCATTGCTCAACAATACAAAGTAAATATCTTTATTTCCGTTTCATTACTTGTAAAGACTGTACAACTCCAAATTCAAACAACGCGACGCGACACGTGACGTAATGCTATTAAAGTGGGTTTAAAAAAACATAAGCTGAATTGTAAAATCGGTTCATTGGCAACAAAAAGGTTTGCTTATATTTCCCATCTACTGGAATGTTTTAATGTTTTGATAAATGCAAGACAGGTATTTGGTGTGTGCTTGCTTCTCGTCTTGTTCATTGGCAAAACATATGCGTTACCTGCAAAAGAAACTATCGAATTACATGTTATTGTTGCCAAAATACCGTCCATTCTCCATTATTGGGTTGAACCTAGTGTGTTACAGAGTTTATTGTTTAAGTGATTTCACACGTTTCCTTACCAATAATAATCCACTAAACTGAAAGTGAAATCATCACCCAAAAGCCAAAATGAAAATAAAAGTTGGGCTGCATTGCTACCTCAATTTAAATAAATACTGTTTTGTGAGCTTAATTTCAGGTTTACATTACTCAATGAGAGGGTCTAACATACAACAGCTTTGACTAGAAGTAAGGTAGCTAGTATATCTGTTTGTTAACCCGGAGATTCTGGTTCGAATTCCAACAAAAGCAAAAATGTTTTTTTCACGAGTATCGCCTTTCCCGAGGAATTGGCAAGTCTTCCGGTACTGGTACTAAAATTCATTGCCATAAAGCGCTTTCTCGATTAACCGTACGGACGCGGCAGAAAATAGTAGGCCCCCTCCATTCCCTCATGTCATAAGGCATGGTTTTGACAAATATTTATATGCTAGGTGTGCCCGCGACTTCGTCCGCGTGGAATAGTGACTTTCGGCAGCATTTTTTTTTTTTTGTTTTTAAACTATTGTTATATTATTTTATTTCAGTATACATTTTTGCACACGACGTTCTTACTTTTTCTATCCATCTTTTGTCAAATAAAAAGGTTTTTCGAGTTTGATACACTCTTTTAAACTAAAATGACTAATCAGTGGGAATTAAAGAAATACGGGGAATCAATAGTTTTCTAATTTCGCTGTTCCAGTCATTATTAAAACTTTTATAATGCCGCATCCCAGATGTGTAATTTGTAGCTTTGTACAATTCTAGATTACTCATTATTGGCACTGGAACACCAACTTGCAGCCACTCCTGATAGTTCTAATTAATTGAGAAACTCTATAGGGTTTGATGTGACTTGCTCAGTGTCCATAATATTGACTTCTGATAGATATTCGACAACATCCCCCAATACGTCATAACATAATTTATTATGTTAGACTATTGCCTATTGCTAATATTTATTTCAAGATCAAGATAGACATTTCTTCTCAGGTCAACTGTGTAATCGACAATTTGACAGAAATCTCCTCACGGTGAAAGAACTTTTGAAATCGGTCCAGTAGCTTCAAGGTTCCCGTTTACGTTGCCGTTCCCGCAGGAATATTGGGATAACAAATACAGCCCATGTCCTTCTTCAGGCTCAAGACTATCTCTGCACCAAAATTCATCCAAATAGGTTCAATAGTTTGGGCTGTAGATGGTAACAAAGAAAAACAGACAGACGGAGTTGATTTTGGATCTATAATGTTAGTAAGTAATTCCGTTCCCATAGGAATATGAGGATAAATTAAAGCTAATGTTACTTTGAGATAGTGTAGCATTCTAACGGGGAAATAGTTCATTAAATCAGTTCAGTATTTTCTAGGTTCCCGTTTACGTTTGCGTTCTTGTGGGAATACAGGGATAATATATGTCCATCTTCAGCTCAAGTATAGCCTATATGTCCATATTCAGGCTGAAGACTAGGTTAGGTTAGGTTGAATGGGGGGTGCAGCCACAAGTGGCAACACCTCACTCGGATCTCAAGGATCCATTGTGCTCCCCGGGAAATCAGAGGATGAGGAAATGGGAGGATTGGAGAGGTGGATGGTTATTGTGGTAGGGAACTCCCACTGAACCATTTGGAGCCCTGAGTAAATTTCAGGACGTTGCTCAGTGGGAGGTTAGAGATGTCGCCCAATTCGTCGAAGAAGTATTCTCCGAGGATTTTTTTCCGAGTGTGGGCTAAGCTAGGACACTCACAGAGGAAGTGGAAAGATCCCTCCTCTGCCTCCTCATCTTGGCAACCTCTACATAAGTCGGATGTGCTAATGCCCATTCTCATCATATGGGTACCCAACGAGTTGTGACCCGTGAGAATGCCAATCAACAGAGAGAGCCGAGGTCTGCTTAGCTGGAGTAGAAATTCTGTTTTTTTCTTGGAAATATCTGGCCAAAGGTTTCTAGAGACTCGGCATGTTTCTAAAGATGACCACCTGTCATTGGCGATTTTTAGAAAATTGTGTTTGATTCTGCTTTTTTCTTGCTCTAGTGGCTTTAGAACTGAAGTGTTCGCTTCGCTGGATTCGAGTGCTGACCCGATTTTTGCCAGCTTATCCGCCATTTCATTACCGATAATGTCACGATGTCCAGGAACCTAGGTTAAACTAACTGTGTTTGTCTCACTGAGCAGTCAAAGGTTACTGCGACAGCTGTCTACTAGCCTGGATTTTGTGATAATGGATGAGATAGCTTTAATGGCCGCCTGACTGTCTACAAAAAAGTCAATATTTTTGTTGATCAAGTTTTGCGTAGCAAGGTGCTTCGCGGCTTCGCACACTGCGAGTACTTCTGCTTGAAAGACACTGCAGAAGTCGGGAAGCTTTATTGATCTATTCATGGTAGGGTAGTCTGAGAAGATACCTGATTCTACCCCTTCGTCCGTTTTGGAACCATATGTGAAGACGGAAATGTGATTTTCTTTTATAACCCTATTTTCCTCCCAGCTTTCTCTAGTCGGAAAGACTGTTAGGGCTACTGGATTGAAATCAATATGCGGGGGGGTATAGTCTGTTTGGATGTCTATATCTGTATGGTTCATGATGGTTCTATGGCCTGATATGCCTGTTTTACAATTGTTGCATTGTTTGAGTCGCAGTGCGCTTTTGGCCGCCATCTCCTTAGTAAAGAGATCTAGGGGGGCTAGCGACAGGAAGGTTTCCAGAGCTGCAGTTGGTGTTGTTCTGATGGCACTAGTTGAACCAATGCATGCAAGCCTTTGGATTTTGGTCATGGTCTTAAGGTTTGAAGCCTTCTCTAATGATGGCCACCAGACTAGACAGGCATATGCGAGGATTGGTCTTATTATGGATGTATACATCCAGTGAATGGTTTTGGGACCAGGTCCCCATTTTTTACCAAAAATTCTACTACAAGTGTAGAAAGCGATTTGAGCTTTCCTTTCGCTTTCTTTTAAATTTTCTTTCCAGTTAAGTTTACGATCAAGGACAGTTCCGAGATATTTTGCCGTACCAGATAAGCTTATTGATATACCATTAATGGAGGGAGGAAGTATATCTGGAATGTTACGTTTTCTCGTAAACAGAACAAGTTCTGTTTTTGAAGGGTTGACGTTTAGCCCACAGTTTTTCGCCCAGCTGGTGAGCTTGTTTAGAGCTGTCTGAAGAAGTTCACAAAGGGTGGTTGTGAATTTTCCCGAAGTCATGATGACGATGTCATCGGCATAGGCTACTGCTTTTATTCCGCTCCTGTCGAGTTTAACCAGGATTTGGTTAACTACTAGGAGCCAGAGTAGTGGGGATAACACTCCTCCTTGAGGTGTACCTCTACAAGTTTTGACTTTTAGGGTACTTTCACCCATTTCTGCTTTTACTTTTCTCGTTTGGAGCATGGAGTCGATCCAGTTTGATAGCGTTGGCTCGATATTTATGGAACTTAATGCCATGCGAATAGCATTGTATTCAACGTTGTTGAAGGCCCCTTCTATATCGAGGAATGCAGCCAACGTGTACTCTTTATATTGGATTGACTGTTCAATGGTTCCGACTACTTCATGAAGTGCAGTCTCAACTGATTTGCCCTTTATATATGCATGTTGGGCTGTAGAGATCACATTGTTATTCAGTTTTGTTCAGATATGCGTTTCTATAATTCTTTCTAGAGTCTTAAGTAGAAAGGAGGATAGGCTTATTGGTCTGAAATCTTTGGGTTCAGTGCGTGAGGGCTTACCGGCTTTGGGAATAAATATGACTTTAACTTCTCTCCAACTAGTTGGAATAAAGGTGAGGTTAAGACAACCTCTGAATATTTCCACTAGTATCAGCACAATCAAGTCTTTGGGACTTTGGAGCATCATTGGAATGATACCGTCCGGACCCGCAGATTTGTATGCTGAGAATGAGTCAATGGCCCACATTACCTTCCTATTATCTACTAATAGATGTTGGATCTAACGTTAGCGCTAGGGCTTCCGAGTTCTGTTGATGTCATTTGAGAACACCCTGGAAAGTGGGTGTTCATGAGTGACTCTAGAGTTTCAGAGCATGAGTCAGTCCATGTGTTATCAGGTCTTCTAAGAAAACTAGGGGTATTTTGGACCTTGGACATGACTTTTCTTAGCCTTGCTGCGTCATTTGTGCACTCAATATCTGAGCAGAAGTTGCGCCAGGCTGCTCTTTTTGCGTAGGTAGTTCTTTTTTTGTATTCATTTTTACTGATCTTGTATAGGTCCCAGTCAGCCGAAAGGTTGCTAAATTTTGCTCTATTGAAGAGCCTCCTAGAGTTCCTTCTAAGGGTCGATAGTTCGCTTGACCACCATATGGGGTTGGATCTACCTTTCCCTTTGGATTGCGGGCATGAGCTTTCGTAGGCATTGATTATGTCTGACGTAAGCTTGTTTACCTGTGTCTCTATGGCTGAGCAGTTAAGCAAAGGCTGATTGTTGTTCGGGCTGAGAGTTAGGGCCAGTTTTTGGTTGAAGACTATATCTCTGTACAAAAATTCATATAAATAGGTTTAAAAATAGACAGACAGAATTATGATATAAGTAAAGAAGGTAACATAGAAAGAAAAACGGACAGAGCTTCTTTCACACTTATTATATTAGTAAGGACTCCGGTTCCCGTAGGAATTTGGGGATGAATTAATTTTTATGTTACTCGGAGATAATGTAGCATTCTAATGGTGGAAGAATTTTCGAAATCGGTACTGTAACTTCTAAGTTCCCGAATACGTTCCCGCTCCCGTGGGATTTTGCGATAAAATATATAGCCTATGTCCTTCCTCAGGCTCGAGACTATCTCTGTTCAAAATTTCATTTTAATCAGTTTAGCAGTTTGAGCGGGAGATGGTAACATAGAAAGGCGAACAGACAGAGCTACTTTTGCATTTATAATATTAGTGAAGACTGGTTCCCGTGGGAATATTCGAATGAAATGTAACCAATGTCCTTCTTCAGGTTCTAGATCATCTCTGTATAAAATTTCATTTAAATCGGTTGTGTAGCTTGTGCGAGAGATGGTAACATAGAAAGACAAACAGACAGAGCTTCTTTCGCACTTATTATATTAGTTAGGACTCCGATTCCCGTAGGAATATGGGGATGAATTAATTTTTATGTTACTCGGGGATGATGTAGCATTCTAATGGTGGAAGAATTTTCGAAGCTGTAACTTCTAAGTTCCCGTATGCGTTGCCGCTCCAGTGGGAATTTAGGGATAAAATATATAGCCTATATTATGATATTTATCATATTGATTTATTTATTTATATGTTTGTATATTTATTTATTACAACGGCCAACACCATTTACTGGTCTGAGTCCTATATTTTTAGTTTTAGTTTTTATTAAACTTCACTTTTGTAGAGCTGGAGCCTTTCTAAATTTTTTCGGCAAAAATCATTAATTAATTTTGATAATTTTTGATTAATTTACGCTTTTATACCATCTTATTTTGAATTATGGAAAGAAAAGTTTTCATTGAATATCGGAGTCTTCTCTATACAGGATTGCTAATAGCAATAGCATATGTATAAGTGTGAAGTAACGTATTTCGTTTTTGTTCGTATGGGCGGTCAAACCCCAAACGTAGTCTCCTAATCATACTCTCGTTGTACTGCCCTTGATAACGCCCGCCGTTTAAAGTCCATTACATCTTGGTTTAAACCTTCTCTCATGTTATCTTCAAACTAGTCTTAAAGCAAATGTAACATATGAGACATTCTGCAGATCAGCTTTTACGAATTGCTTCATTAAGACTAAATCCATATACTATGAAGGTATCAGTACATTTTGACGGTGTACGCATGGCTCTGTTGTGGAACAGAAGTTATTTTAAACTATAATATAAATATATAAAAACATATATGCATGGCATTATGCCGTCTGCCCGATCATTTAAAAAATTACAATAAATAAGTTCTCAAAAGTTCCCACTCCTTATTTTATTCCTATAATTTAGCGCATTTTTGGCAAAATTAAAAAGTTTTTCCACATCCAGCTCGTTTAACTCCGTTATACTCTCATCATCCGAAAGGTAGTTTTTTCCAAATACCTGACGCCTCACTTCACTTAATATTGGACATTTCCCAATGAAATGTAAGACATCTTCTCTTTCATTCCTGTTGCATAGATCACAAAGACATGGAAGATCTTCCCTATGTGGTATGTAATTCAGGTTAATAATTTCACCTCTCAACCTCATCATCATTGATATAACCTGCACACTGTTTTTATCATGGAAATAGTTTTTTCCTACCAAATTGTGGTCCAAGCGACTGTACACTGCTCTATGTACCGAAGCTTTTGCTTCTTCTCTATACTCCAGTAGCTTCAGTTCATCAACTTTCTCCACCAGCTGATATAAAATTGAACCCCAGTTATCTACATTTCCAATACTTAGATCAACCTCCATCTTGCATTGAAGCGCCAGATCCATCCATTCCGCATACCAGCTTGACTTGTTATCCACCGCTTTTAACGCCACTATTTTTGGAAGCCTTGTATCCGCCATTTTCATTACCTTCAGTATGTAGTCTATCTGCAACTTCAAAGTTTTTATAAACAAGGGTGAAAGTCCTGTTTCGATCATCAACAGATAATTTGGAGCATTAGCAGGAATACAGAAAATTCGTTTTATATAGAACCGTAGGAGCTTCTCTACTGCCTCATGTTCTTTATATCCCCACACCTGTGCCCCATAGAACAAAACTGATTCAGCCACTGCTTCAAATACTTTATATTTACTGCTATGCGCAATTGCTCCATTTGAAAAACATCCTTTCCACGTCGCATTGATTGCAGCTTTTGCCTTGAATAGTTTTTCGTTGAGGTGTTCACTCAAATTGAGGTTTGACGAAAGAAGCATGCCTAAGTACTTGAACTCGTTCACCAGTTCTAATTCTCCGCCATTGTAGTTCCAAATGTCCTTACGACTTCTTCTACCACCTCCTTTTTTTAAAAATCATTGCTTTGGTTTTTTCTCGGTTCACTGTCAAATTCCAGAGCTTACAGTAGTCTCCAAGCCGGTTTATCATTAGTTGAAGACTTTCAGCGGAGCTAGCTAACAACACCACATCATCCGCAAACATCAGTCCCTTAATGCATGTATTTGCATAAAGAACACCCCCCGGAAGTCCATCCAGCAGATCATCTATGAATAACGAAAACAATGTTGGGCTCAAGGCGCATCCCTGTTTCACACCTGATTTTGTCTCGAACCAGTCTGACATCTCTTCACCATTCCAAATAGCAGCTTTGTTCCCTGTATATAGGTTTTGTAAGACTGTTCCAAACTTAAGTGATACTCCTTTCAAGTACAGCTTATAAAGCAACGCATTTCTGTCAATGGAGTCGAAAGCTGCTTTGAAATCCACAAAAAACGTGTAAAGTTTTTTGTTTTGATTCTGGAACGATTCCGCGATGGTTGTAAGGACAAACAGTTGATCAACTGTTGAGTAGCCTGACCTGAACCCTGCCTGGTATTCTTTCAGGATATTATTCTGCCTTATCCATTCATCCAGCCGTTTTTTGAGGATCGCCGTAAAAATTTTATATGATGCATTCAGGAACGAGATTCCCCTATAGTTTTCTGGGTTAGCTAATGATCCTTTCTTGTGTATCGGAAAAATTAATGCTTCTTTGAATCCTTGCGGTGTCATTTCATTTTCAAGGACTTTGTTCATTAAGTGGCAGAGCTTGATTTTCATAGCAAGCTCGAACCATTCTTATAAAATTCTATCGGAATGGAGTCTGGTCCCGGTGCTTTGCCCTTTTTTAAACATTCAAGTGCATGGCTCACTTCTTGTACCGAGATAGTAGCATCGTGTGTTTCATTTTGGATCCCTGGGACAGCATATTGGAAGGAATGTATTACTCCACCAGGATTTAGAAGGTCACTATAATAATTTCGAAGAATATCTGGGCTCAGATTCCGATTTATCACATTTACTCTTCCATTTAATTTCTTCACTAGGCTCCAAAAATCCTTCGAGTTTTTGCATGTTGTCAGCTTTTTTGCTTCTCCTTCCCAGTAATTTTTCTTCTTTTCTCTGCAGATTTCTTTGTATTGCCGATTGGCTTCTAGATAAGAGCATTTAACAATAGATGTGTTTTTTTCTCTTAAAAGCGTAAGCCTTTCAAACGAGAGATCTCTTGCCTTCCTACAATCATTATCAAACCATGGAGTAGATTGCGTTGTTCGCCTTGAGTTGGAATAGGGACGTGCAGCTGCACATTTTATACATTTTTCCAATGTGGGAAAATCAAATTCCGTTTGGCCGGTCAGCCTTCTATCCAATTCTTTTCTATATACATGACCCATAGAATCTTTCCATTTCAGCATTGGTATAGGCAGAAGAGTGCGATTTCCATCTCTTACTTCGCTTTTATGTCCAAATACAACAACAATAGGTAAACTATATTTTAAACTATATATTTAAAAAAAAAAAAAAAAAAAAACATTTTTGCGCCTCTGCTGGGATTCGAACCTCTGGGTTAGCAGGTGGTCATGCTAACCATCGCACCACGGGTACCACATATATTTCAAAAGCTATCGAAAATAAACCGTCAGTAATGCTTCAGTCGTGAACCTTGAATCTTCACTTTACTCTTGGATAGGTCAAGGTCTCGGGCTAAAGCATTAAATTCAGTTGGGCTGATGAAGTGGATCCTTAAACTTTGGGCTTCATGAATTTACTACGATCAGTGTTAATTAATGATGAACTGGATTCTGTTAAACTTCAGAGCTATCTGAAGGTGATGGCACAGAAAAATCTTCATCATGATGTATTGGAGGGTGAAGAATGGCAAAATGAGATAAATATCCAATTTCATACTGATAACAGATTTTTCGGTTCATAAAGGCTTCATAGATTTCACAAAGTTTCAAATTTGTTGACAAAGCAAATTTTTTACATCTAACTTTAATGTATTAACCACAAATAAAACAAAATGAATCAACATCATGCTTACACCGTCTTGAAACCGTTTTCTAACTGATTAAAACACAAATACAGTTATTACACCTGTTATAGACCAGTTAATACTAACTTCAATGCTTCTTTCAAATGATAACACAGTTTACTTTCATGTTAATCAAAGTGCTGCCATCGTTGGCTTGTTTAATTAATTACATTGTGTTTATTATAAATCAGCATTTTTGTATATTTTCTGTTATGTTTAGACTAACGGTCACTTTTAGTTTAGTTTAAAGTTTAAGCATTGTTATAATGTTAGAGCTGTTAAACGTTTTCATTTATTTTCATTCGGAAAATAATGACTTCGAAACGGTTACAGTTAAGAAATATATGTCTTGCAATAAGATAGCTCTGAAAGTAAAGTAAGTTTTGTTCTTGATCTATATCCATAATTTTCATTTACTGATTTACTTATACTTATACATATTTACTGAAATTTCAAAAAAATAGTCTATTCATTTCGTTTCTATTGCATTTTTTTTCGTTTCGTCCATACAAATTGGACCAAATACCGCTATAGAGTTTAAATTCGGGCTTAAAATGTTTGTAAAAATACCCAAAAGATGAGAAACATTGTAAGACCTTCAAAAACAGGACATTGAAAAGAGCGGTCGGTAGTAAAAATACTTTTCCAATGTTCGGACTTCTTCTATAAAATTCATCTTAATTTAGTGTAAGTTGGTTGTGCATGTGACGTCGTTCCGTGTTTTTTTTCATAAAATTTTTGTTTGCGATTATTGGTATTACTCGTATAAGGCAAGTTTTGCAATCGTGCAGAAAAAAATTTTAAGGTAACAATTAAAAAAATGGGCACGACTGGGTAGCACGAACTTGTGATTGTGTGCTAAGTACAATACCAAAATATTAAGCCTGAGTAAATGGTTTCAGTATCAGCTCTAAATATATTTGGTGGCTTCAGGCTTGATGTTTAATGGCATTAATTATGAAAATTGAATTCAATCACATAAAATATTGAAAAAAATTAAATTAGATATTCCAAAGGTCTCAAGCGAAAATCTAAAAACGCCATTCTTTTGCATTTGCACTGAAAATTTAACTAAAATCGTTAGAGACGTTTCTTAAAAAGACGGCTTTTTATTTCTAACAAAAAATTTGAAATAAATCAAAGATGCCGCTTTGAAAATATTCGAAAAAACAAATTTTCAAAAAATGTAATGAAAATTCGAAAAAAACTAAATTTTTCAAATGTTGATATGCAATCTCTCTTACAATCTAGGACTTCTAAAATATGAAATTTCGTCAAAATCGTGTTAGCCATTAGCGAGAAAATCGGTTTTAAAAAAACGGTAGGTACTATGGAAGGTTACTAGCCCAGTCGCCCGGCATTGCTCGGGTCTGTAATCTTCAGGTTCCCGTTCTCGTTCATCCGCTTCCGAGGGAATATGGGGTGAAATATAATATTTTTTAATCAAGGAAAATGTAATACCCTAGAGTTGAAAGAATTTTTGAAATCGGTCAAGTAACTATAATTCTCCCGGTCTCGTTCCCGTTTCTATTCCCGTGGGATTATAGGGATGAAATCTAAGTTACTGACGGATTATGTGGCATCATAATCCTGAAAGAATTTTAGAAATCTGTCCAGTAGTTTCTAAGTTTCCGTCACAACCCCGTTCCTGTGGGAATCTTCCGTTCCCGTGGAAATATGTAAATGAAATATGAGTCTATGTCACTGAGGGATAATGTAACATCATAGAGTTGAAATAATTTTTGAAATCTGTCAAGTAACTTTAAGGTTCCCGTTCTCGTTCCTGTTTCTGTTCCCGTGGGATTATAGGGATGGACAGAACCTTCTCCTGACAAAAACAAACAAACAGTAGTGAAATCGGTCCCGCCCTTCACGCGTGATAACGTGACCAAGGGGCATAGAGATTCATTTTTATTTATATAGACTATCTGTGCCCGCGATTTTTTCCGCGTGGACTAGTGACTTTTTGCAGCATTTAAAATTTTTTTTTTGTTAATTATTTTGCAAATAAAACATGCATTAAAGTAACCTATACTTATATTATTTTATTCAAGTACACGACGTTCTTACTTTTTCCATCTTTTGCGGCAAAAATTTGATGTCGTTCCAGTGGTTTCTAAATTCCCGTTCCCATTCGTGTGGGAATTTGGAAATGAAATCAAGTCCATGGTACTCAGGGCTCAGGGGCAATGAAGCACTCCAACGGTGAAAGAATTTTTGGAATCAGTCTAGTATTTTTTAAGCTCACAGTTATGTTTTCGTTCCCGAGGGAATATGGAAAGGAAATCTAGCCTAAGTAATTTCTCAGGTTCAATACCATTTTTGTGTTCTAAATAGGCATCATTCAAATGGGATTAATAGTTTTGGTGCCTCTTCCATACAAAAATACTTAGCTCTCGCTTACGTTCCCGTTCCCGAGTAATTTTGAGGTTATGTACCTATTCACTGCATTTACACACACTATGGAACGTATTTCTGACACATACCTATTCGACTGTTTTCGTTGTATGTACATATATGTTTCTCGCTGGTCATCAGTGCGGTTAGCACATGATGTTTACCTTCGCAAATTTGATTTACTACGACGACCTAGGTCAGATCTTTTCTCCTTGACATTGCTAAAACTCTAGAATGGGTAAGCCTATTAATAAATTGCAATTTTTAATTATTTGTGGTAGTCCAGGCCAGTATATGAAAAAACAGATAGGATTATTGAAAAAGAAACTTTAAATTAAAAAAAAATTTATTTAACCAGTTAGACTTAAATTAAAAGAAAGAAGAAATTGAAAACAAACAACCCAATAATCTTATTATATATTTGTTTTTTTTTTTTTTTTGCTGTCAAAAACGATAAAAAAAACAAAAGCATTGTTTGAATTTAATTTTTAATTCAATAGAGTTAAGAATAATGAAATTGTTATTTATACTATATTCCAATTCTTTATTTTATATTTACTTACCTTTTAAACCTTCCCTAGACCTTCACGAACATTTCAAGACTAAGATAAGATAAATCCGTTCAGCCGTTCTCGAGTTTTAGCCAGACTAACGAACAGCAATTGATTTTTATATACATACTAGCTGACCCGCCCGGCGTAGCTCAGGCCCTATTTTTATCAAATTGAAAGTTAAGTAAAGCAGTCTCCAAGCTTTCATTCTAGTGGAAGAGTGGGGATGAAATATAGTCTATGCTACTCAGGGGCAATTAAGCACTCTAACGATGACAGAGTTTTTGGAATAGGTCCAGGCCACCCGGCGTTGCTCGGGCCTGCAGTTTTAAGCCTAAGGGATGAAATATACACTAATAGAGCCCCTACACTACGCAAACACGTTTGTACAAAGATGTGTTCAAAGTTTTTTGAATTTCTTGAAACAGTTTGCGCAAATACTCAACATCGCTACACACTACTCAAACAGTTTACACAAAGATTTTTACAAAAACAAAATACATATGTTTGCACAAACGGTTTGTGCAGTGTAGGGGCCCTATAAGTTACTGAAGGACTATGTGGCATCCCAGTGCCGAAAGAATTTTTGAAATCTGTCCAGTAGTTTCTATGTTTCCATTTCCAACTCCTTTCCTGAGGGAATCTTCCGTTCACATGCAAATATGTGAATGAAATATAAGTTTATGTCACTGAGGGATAAGTTCAATGAATTTGAATTGATACAGGCGAAATTAATCCAGCAACAATCAGCAACAAAAATTTTTCTCATTAAATATAAAATGTATTGAAAGTAGTTAATATTTATCAGAATAAAACTTAAAAAAAAAAAAAAAAATAGTACGCATACGCCAGAGTCAATAGTATTAAGTCTTCTTCTTCTTCATTTCCGGCGTTACGAGTAGTGATCTTGAAGCGATCACAACTCTCCCACTATTCTGCTTCACACTAGTGATCCGCCTGTGGGGTACGCCGCGTTGACCTCAGAAAGCGTCGGCAAGCCTCCCGGTTTTGGATTGTTCCATGTCTGAGGCCAACCAAATGCTGCTGTTTTTGCATTTGCTTGTACCAGGAGTGTTTTGGCCTGCCCTTTCTTTTTCGTCGCGAATTTGTTGAAACGTTGTACGATATTGCCTTTTGGACGGGGTTCTGCGGATCTCTCCTTTGAACATGACAATACCAACTGAGCCGGTCGTGCTGAATTTTGTCCAAGATGGTACTTTTGACATGAAGGCTTCCACGGATCTTAGTACTTCTAATTCGATCAAGCTTTGTTACTCCTGCTGTCATCCGAAGCATCTTCATTTCGGCTGCCGTCAATTTGCTCTCATACTTTTTGTACATTGTCCAACATTGTGAACCGTATGTCAGAGCTGGACGGACAACTGCTGTGTAGAGTCTTCCCTTCAGCTTAGGGGCATTTTTCGATCACAGAAGATAGCGGAGTTTTCTCGCCACTTCATCCACCCTACGCTTACTCGATGATTGATGTCGTCATCACAAGTTGCTTCACTATTGATCATAGATCCCAGATATTTAAACTTTTCACACTTGGGAAGCACATTTCCATTCAAATAAATGTCTGGAATAGGCTTGTCTGGATCAGAAAAAGGGCAGCACAGGTATTCAGTCTTTTTTGCGCTAATACGGTACCCATTTCCTTCCAGAACATCAATCCAAACGTCAAGTGCTCGTTGCAGGGATGTATGATCCTCGCTTATGATGGCTCCATCGTCAGCAAAGAATAATTGTTGTACTTTATTGTCCGTTACTTTTCCTTCGAGCAAATAATCCAGAACAGCAATAAAGAGCAGTGGACTCAAGACACTTCCCTGATGTACACCTACTGTTATTTGGAATTCTTCGGTGACTCCAGCTGGGCATCTCACTTTTGTAACTGCTCCATCGTACATGTCCATAATTATTCGCACATAGGCTTCAGGAACTCCTCGGTGTCTGAGGGCCACCCATATCAGATCTCGTGTTTGTCGATCGAATGCTTTTTCGAAGTCAACCAACACAATATGCAAATCCTCTAAGGCATCTCGGTGTTTTTCCATAATGATCCTTATACTTTGGATTGCGTCTGTAGTTGACTTACCCGCGACAAACCCGCATTGGTCATCAGACAGCCTTATTATTTTCCGCAGTCGGCTATCCAAAACCCGCTCAACGATCTTCATAGTGTGGGACATCAACTTTATCGAACGATAGTTGTCACAGCTTCTGGTATCTCCCTTTCCCTTGTACATTGGAAGAAGAAAACTTTCCCTCCATTGATTAGGCAAACTGTCACCTCTTATAAGTTTGGAGATGAGAATCGTGAGCCATCTCAACCCGATGTCTCCCATATTTTTCCAAAACTCATATGGTACCTCGTCTGGCCCAATCGCTTTGCCTTTTTTGGAGTTCTTAACTGCCTCCCTAACTTCTTCGACTGTGACGTCGGATACTTCCGTAAAGTTAGGTGCAGCTGTTGGAAAGTGGCGCCGAGGAAACTGTTCATTCAAAAGATCATCACAATACTGTCGCCACCTGTGAAGAATTTTGTCGTCATCCACAAGAAGCAGTCCTTGAGCATCATTTATGAACTTTGGCGAACGAATCTCCTGCGCATTTCTCCTTCTCTGAGCGGCTATTTTGAAAATGGTTGCTCCCTTATTCAAGTTACTTTGTCTTAGCTCTTGGATTGCCTGATTTGCTTCAGCAGCTGGGGCAGAAATCTCTTCCAGCTCTCGATACAGGCCCTCCGTGCTTCTTGCTTGAAGTTGGGCGCACTTTTTCTTCGCTTCTTTTCTGCAGCTCTTGTATTCCATTTTGAGACGCGCTTTTTCATTTGTATTTCTTGAGGGGCACTTCGACCAAGCTTGGAAAGCTGCTTTCTTCTTTCTAATCACTGCTTTAGCTTCATCATCCCACCACCAGGTCTCTTTAGCTTGTTGGTGGTGTCCTTTTGAGACTCCTAACAGTGATTTGGCTCTCTCTAAGCAGGTTCGTTGTAGGCGATCCCACATATTTTGTGCCGTCATTGTATTTGAAACTGCGTCGATGGTATTACACAGCTGACTTCGCATATACGAAATGAATTGCTGTCCTTTGGTTTTCTCCAGATTGTACCACTTGATTCTCCTAGGAGCCTTTGTTTGTTTGACTTCCTTCACCGCATCCGTAAAAAATTCTGTTAAAAGAAGACGGTGTTGTTGAGCGGCAGCTTCTCCTAGAATCACTTTGCAGTCTTTCACCCGAGATTTCATGTAATTGGTTACCAAATGGTAATCAATCTGGGTTTCATTTCCTCCACTGCTGTAAGTGATAAGGTGTCGGTCTTGTTTGATGAACATGGTATTTAGTACGATTAGACCGTATGACTTGCACATATTTAGAATATCTTCACCAGGAGTGTTCCTGGTGCCGAATCCAAAACCTCCATGGCAGTCTTCATAATCCTCGTTTGTCTTCCCGACATGTCCATTCAAATCTCCTCCAACAAACAAACACTCTTCTTTTGGGATGTTCTTAAGTAGGTTATGAAAATCAAGCCAGAATGCATCTTTTTCCTCCTGCTCACACCCTATTTGGGGAGCATATGCACTGATTATATTCCAGACCTTTCCTTCCATCACCAATTTAAGAGACATCAAACGGTCACTGGACTTCAAAATGGTCAACACGCTGTTACATAAACTTTGGTCAAGGATGATACCGACTCCGTTCCTACCTTGTTCTGTTCCATAGTAGAACATCTTGTAAGCCTTGGTCTTTACATCTAAGAAACGGGCTTTGTTTGCTGTGTTTCGCCATTTCGTTTCCTGAACACACAAGATGTCCACTCGCCTCCTTCTCATCATCTCTTCGAGTTCAAGACTTCTACCAGTCATACTTCCAACGTTCCAACTCGCAACTCTAAATTTTCGTCCAACTCGTCGCATTACTTTGCTAGCCCCCGGAATCCGTATAGCTCTGACCCGAACATTGCTGCTCGGTCCAGGATCAGCTCCATGCATAGCAATGGAACTGCCTGGCGGGGTAGTGCTTCTTATGTTTGCAAGTACTTCCATAATGCTCAAAATTTTTCAAAAATTTTCCTTTCATCCTTTTCGACACATGCATGCTCCATTTAATGAGTTTGATTTCCCTTTTACTACACCGGTAATCTCCAGTCGTGTAAACCCCGGGATCTGCATGCATACTTGGGGAGAGTTTTTAGGTGGTATGTATGTCGCTAGACTCACTTTGATGTTAGTCGTCTAGATATGATTGCTCCTTTAGTCGCCTTTTACGACAAGCGGGGAGGCGCTGCAGTGCTATTCTAACCCGACACTGCACGGGAAAGTCAATAGTATTAAGTATATGTACAAAAAAAAAGAAAATGTATCAAAAATGTCTTTTTTGTGTTCCGATAAATGAAAGACCAATGATTCTTTATAAATTAATTTCAAACCAAACAAAATGAATCCGTTTTTAATAAAAAGCATTTTTTTATGAAGATTGAAATATAAATTTATTATTATTTTCGGCACATCATGTTGCTTACTTACAAAACAGAGTTTTCCTGAAATACTGGTTATTTATAAGGTTTAAATTTAATATTGACAGACACACACTGTTATTATGCATTATTATTTCTTGTTTTGTTTTGTGGTGCGTAAATAAACAAAGAAGACGGTTTTCCGACGCGCGAACATGTCACGTATAATTGTCCATGCGCGAAGCAGGAAAACTCCAAGTTGATTCCGCTAACGACTGTCCTTGGTATTTATTTATGATCACCGCAAAGGCCAGACGTACAGGAAATTGTAACCGTTTCAAATCGAATCCGTTGGAATTATCGGTATTCGCGGGGTCAAGACATCCTCTCATTTGTATTTTCCTTTTATGATTGTTGCTTCAATGACGTTATTCATCAGCTTTTTTACAGCCAGTGTTGTTCCATTGCTTTGTCCAAGTTTGAATAATGTTACGCAGCATGATGACAACTGATTCTACTTTTAACTGCAAATTGTAGTCCAGGCGATTCCAGTGAATTTAAAAATTCCGTAGGATAGTTGACTACGTCATCCTGGTTCATAACGGTAACGACTGATTTGAAGGAAACCAACTGTCCTGAAAGAAAATTCTGAATGGTCGCATTGAGATCCTCGACATCTTTATTTTTCGCTGCCAATATTGCTCGTTCACTCAGCCAATTATGGTTATTGAATTTTTGCTGTGGGTAATATGATGAATCCGGCCGAGGTGTCCACTGCAACTTTATTATTTCCAATGTCTAACAACTGCTTCGCAAACACATTTGCAGTTTCATCATGTTGCAAAAATACTATCATGTTTGTTGTTAATTGGAGTGTTCCTTTGAGAATTTGAGGTTGAAATATACATAGTCTATTGTTCTCATGGGCAATAAATTAAACTCTTACCAGTCAAAAAATTAAAATAATTTCCGAAAACAAACAATAAAATAATCCTATTATTCGTTATTTATTATTTTGTTTTTTTGCTGTCAAAAACGATTAAGAAGAAACAAAAGTATTGTTTGAATTTAATTTTTTATTCATTAAAGTTAAGAATAAAGAAATTGTTACTTTTACTATATTCCAATTCTTTTTTTTTTCATATTTACTTACCTTTTAAACCTTCCCTAGACCTCCACGAACTTTTCAAGACCAAGATAAGATAAATCCGCTCAGCCGTTCTCGAGTTTAAGCCAGACTAACGAACAGCAATTTATTTTTATATATATAGATAGATAGATAGATAGAAGATAGGTAGATAGATAGATAGATAGATAGCAGTGGCGTAGCGAGGGGGGGCGGGGGGGGGGCGGTCCGCCCCGGGCGGCAGTGTTTAGGGGGCGGCAAAATTTAACAATAAGTAATAAAAATATTTTGTAAATACTTGAAATATTTTATATTTTTATCGCAACTACAAATTCGGACCGATTGAAAAGAGCACGGCACGGAGTTTTCAATTACTTATTTTGTGACGAATTCGACACACAATTGTTGCCTCAACATTATTAGCGTTTGGCTACAGAACTACATTGCCTGCATGTATCTGGCTATTTGTTTCCTGCTTAAGTCGAATTATTATATCATTTCACAGATGAGAAATTAATAAGATGCCCAACTTTACACACACATTGAAACCTGCCTGCAAGCAGATTTACGAATATATCTACCGAAATTTACCCCTTCTACTATAAGTACAGCTTCCACCATTTACTTTACACAAAATCTCACTACCACTTTCAATACAGCTTCCACCACTGATTCTTATGAAATTCCACCTTAAGGCCACGTCTGGCTGACTATTTGAATTTTGAAAGTGTTTCAAAACTTTTTGTGAAAAATTTTGTTTTCATTTTCGAAATTCCACTTTTCAATATTCTTTTCTTTAAAATATCAGATCAACAAATGTTCGTTTGATGATAAAAGATTCAATAAGAATAGGGAGTGTATTCTAGCACTGCAGTTATCATTTAGTCTTCATTGCATTTTATTTCAAACAAACAACCTGTTGGCAACAGTGAATTAAACTAATAGTTTTCTCTTAGAATTGTGTTAAATAGGTATGCTAAAGCTAAAATAAGAGTAATTATTATTATTATTATTATTATTATTATTAGCATTCCTAGAGAGCTCTTACAAAACACGAAAAAGTAGCATTAATCAAAAATCAAAACAGTAACAGTTAAGTTCTGTGCATAAAAAGCATTGACATATACAACACATATGCACTGACTGCCAGTACCCAAATTCATGCCTTTTCAAAAATTTAACAAACATTTCGAAATTAATTTAAATTCCACTTTTGCATACAAGCTTTGATTCATAGCTTTGAAATAAGTTCATGAATAAGGCTGTTAGATTGATTGAAAAGAAAAAGTACGAATAAAAATCTTAATACAGCAATAATATTAAGTTCACTAAAAAAATCAAAAACTGTAACTCCCAGTTTCGAAAAACTACGGGAGCGAATTTTTCAGTTTTTCACAGAAGCTAACTAATGTCTAGCTCTACCTTTAGCTTTTGCTTTTGCAGCCATTTTTTATCCGAATATAAATTGGTATGTGTAATCTCACTAATACTAATTTTTATTCAATATTCCAAGCTGGAAGATACTCTGCCCAATATTTTAATAATGTTCCGAATATTTTTCACAGTTGCCATAAGCAATGCCAGGTAAGAGAAGTTTTTCAAAATTGAAATTGATTAAAAATTATTTAAGATCGACAATGAGTTGTCTAAGACTAACTCACTTGGCTATTTTGTCTATTGAGCAAGAGGTGTGTGATGCGATAGACATTGACCGGGCAATAAAAGACTTTGCTCTTAAAAAAAGTAGACGTGTAAATTTTTAATTTAATAAATTTTAATTCAATGCTAACAAATACTCATATTACTTTTCAGTAAAAATAAGAATATAACATTTTAGTATACTTCTTGTTCTAATCAAAAAATGATTTTATTTAATCTTGTCGATCCGATTTACCTAAGTTTTAAGTTATATCAATTAGTGGTTAAAGTAAAAGAACTTTGAATTAATAAACGTGATTGTTAAACTTAGATAAACTTTTTTATTTAAAATCTAATCTGTATACAGCGCTCCTGCGAAAAGTATTTCTTAGGTTTTGCTATCTCTTATGTACAATTAGCCGGGAAAGTTAGTTATTGAAACCCGGTTACGTGCCTGACAAAAGGGCCCGCTTTAATACCTTAAAAGCGTTCGTAACCGAGGAAGTATGTAGTATTGTTTGTGTTTTTGTTGGACATTGATGACATTTCAATTGCTGTGAAGTCAGTTGTGCTCCTGTGCTGATTTTGAAACAAAACAAGGAAAATTTTATTTTTATTTTGTGTAAGTAAAGGTATCGGGAAAAAATGCGTAGGTACTTATTAGATAAACGTGTTGATAAATAGAGGGCGTTAAGCATGTTGGGTAAATATCCAATAGGTATTTAACAGGGATAATTTGTGAGCAATATCAAACAAAATAACAAGCGTAGAAGAAGATTGCTTACATAAACGGGTTGTGCATCAAAGCGGGGAGGTAAATAAACGGGAACTACTGTAATGCAAAATAATGATGACTGCTCTCACCGAAAAGTTCTCTATAATTAATGTATGTAATGTATAGTATACATTAAATTAAAATACCTAAATAAAAGGCAGTGGCGTAGCGAGGGGGGGGCGGGGGGGCGGTCCGCCCCGGGCGGCAGTGTTTAGGGGGCGGCAAAATTTAACAATAAGTAATAAAAATATTTTGCAAATACTTGAACTATTTTATATTTTTATCGCAACTACAAATTTAGACCGATTGAAAAGAGCACGGCACGGAGTTTTCAATTACTTATTTTGTGACGAATTCGACACACAATTGTTGCGTTTTGGCTACAGCAACTACAGACAAAAGCTTAAAATGGGTTCAAGACACGCGGTGGAGTGCAAGAGCCGATGCTGTAAATGTGACATGGCATCATTACAAAGATATTCTCGTCGCTTTGGAAAAACTGACAGAGGCAGGTGAAAGTTTAAACAGCAGAACAGATGCAGGTGCTTTAATAGTTTTGATGCAGTCATTTTCCTTCCTTTGTTTTTTGGGCCTGTGGCAACCTGTGCTACATGAAGTGAATTATGTACAAAAATATTTACAAACAAAAGGACTTGACATAAAATTGTGCGCTCAGAAAATAAATGCTTTGCAGATGATATTGACAGAGAAAAGAGAGAAATGGGCAAATGGTGCAGTAGGTTATGCAAAAAATATGTGTGAAGAACTTGGATATTCCACAAAACCACGGAGGCGCATAACAAGAAAGCATATTTTCGATGACGGAACTAGAGATGCTAACTTGTCTGGTGAAAATGAGTTGAGACGAAATCTGATTTCTTCGTTAGATAGAGTGATTGTAGAAATTCGTGAGCGTTTTCAACAGCTAAAGAATTTAACGGATAGGTTTGCATATCTAACGCCGGCTATATTATTAGATCCAGACAACACTGAATGCAATTTAGACTACGCATCTGACGAAATTGACGAGCAGGATTTCAAGCTGGAAAGACTTTGACTGCGGACTTTCGTTGCTGCTACAGGTAACGAAAATAAATTGATTAATGCAGACTCACTTGAGTTATTTAAATTTATTGTTAAATCCAAGCTGGAAGATACTCTGCCCAATATTTTAATAATGTTCCGAGTATTTTTCACAGTTGCCATAAGCAATGCCAGCTGTTAGAGATGTTTTTCAAAATTGAAATTGACTAAAAATTATTTAAGATCGACAATGAGTTGTCTAAGACTAACTAACTTGGCTGTTTTGTCTATTGAGCAAGAGGTGTGTGATGCGATAGACATTGACCGGGCAATAAAAGACTTTGCTCTTAAAAAAAGTAGACGTATAAAGTTTTAATTTAATAAGTTTTAATTCTATTCTAACAAATACTCATATTACTTTTCAGTAAAAATAAGAATATACCATTTTAGTATACTTCTTGTTCTAATCAAAAAATGATTTTATTTAATCTTGTCGATCCGATTTACCTAAGTTTTAAGTTATATCAATTAGTGGTTAAAGTAAAAGAACTTTGAATTAATAAACGTGATTGTAAAACTTAGATAAACTTTTTTATTTCAAATCTTATCTGTATACAGCGCTCCTGCGAAAAGTATTTCTTAGGTCTTGCTATCTTTTATGTGCAATTAACCGGGAAAGTTAGTTATTGAAACCCGGTTACGTGCCTGATAAAAGGACCCGCTTTAATACCTTAAAAGCGTTCGTAACCGAGGAAGTATGTATTATTGTTTGTGTTTTTGTTGGACATTGATGACATTTCAATTGCTGTGAAGTCAGTTGTGCTCCTGTGCTGATTTTGAAACAAAACAAGGAAAATTTTATTTTTATTTTGTGTAAGTAAGGTAGTTATCTGAAAAAATGCGTACTTATTAGATAAACGTGTTGATAAATAGAGGGCGTTAAGCGGGTTGGGTAGATATCCAATAGGTATTGGGTTAATTTGTGAGCAATATCAAACAAAATAACAAGCGTAGAAGAAGATTGCTTACATAAACGGGCTGTGCATCATAGCGGGGAGGTAAATAAACGGGAACTACTGTAATGCAAAATAATGATGACTGCTCTCACCGAAAAGTTCTCTATAATTAATGTATGTAATGTATAGTATACATTAAATTAAAATACCTAAATAAAAGGGCGGCAAAATTGTCTTCCGCCCCGGGCGGCAGACACCCACGCTACGCCACTGATAAAAGGGCGGCAAAATTGTCTTCCGCCCCGGGCGGCAGACACTCACGCTACGCCACTGATAGATAGATAGATAGATAGATAGATAGATAGATAGAATAAACAAATAACAAAGTATAATTGTTCACGCCGAAAAGCTACTGCATGAAGATGCCATAAAATTTTCAAGTTTAACGCTCTTAACGCCAGAAAAAAAGAAGAAGAAGCCTTAATTGGGAAAGTTTTAAAAAACTAATGGTGGCCAACATAAAGTCTAGGTTTTTGAGAGTTTTCATTTTCATACAAATAGACTTAGAATGGTTGATCAGAGATGTTTTTGATTTTAATTTAAGCCTAGTTACAGCAAACCTTAGCTTTTGAGCTTTACAGCTTTAAATTCCTAGGTGGAGAAAACTTGAGGTATGATGTTTTCATGTTTTCAGGAGCAAATGCACCTTACCCCTAGCGCCTAACTTTTCGTTACTTTTAGTAATACAATATTTAATTGATTAATTGAAAAAGATTCTGAGAAACTACTCTTCATATAAATTCTATATGTTTAGGGAAAAGCTAAAAGTCATCTGGAAGGAATGTTGTTGCATTTGCCTATGTCAAACTTTCCCAAAAATTCTTAAAAAAATTAAATATTTCTGGTAATTGAACCTCCAACTCAAACGCAACAGACAGACATGCTAGGCATTAAGCCAAAGACAGCGCCGTCCCACTCCCCGTGTATTGCAATTTAAGGTCTAAATTAAATGATTTGATGAGAAAATCAGTATTCTTCCTAAAAAACCTGCTTCAGACTACATGTTCAAATTGCAATTTTTTCAGGCATCTTATATGATTGTGGACGAGATGCATGAAGAACATCCTGAACTGCTGCGGGATCAGTACTGGGAGTGTGTAGTGCCAAAGGACCTTCCTTACACAGTTGCATCAGAACACTATCGGCGCAACGAACCAAAAGGGTCTGCAGAGAAATACAAAGTAAAGACGGCTGATGCTATGTATGCCAACATAATGCCACAAAAACGTACAATGACCGATGATGTCTATGCAGATTATGTAAGAAAATTATCTTATTTCGTTTAACATAATAACTTATACGATATTATATTGACAGGAAAGTGTTGATACTCCAATGGTTGAACGTCGCAAAAACAATTGGTTAACGCGGCAGCTCTCACGAATGGGTTCAATGAGAAGTCAGTCTACTGCATATTCCTCAGGAGGAACGGCTTTTAATCGGAACCGTCTTAACTCGGTTTATTCTAGCCCAGAGTCTGGGCTTCCGTTAGCAATACTCCAACAACAGCAACAGCACCAACACTTGCAGTCAAAACCAAGCCTTTATGAAAAGTTTGTGCACCGAAAGTCCTTGCGTGCCCAAAAACAGTTACACAAGCAGAGTAAGTTCAAACTACTTGACAATTAAAAATGAGCTCGATAATTAATCGTGTTCGTCTAATGTAGGTTCCAGGCTAAGCATCAGTGGTCTCAATGTTGCGGTGCCCAAGAACAGACCTCGCATTCCCACTCCCGACGTAACTAAAGAAGGTGTCGAAAAAGAAAGCAAGCTCATCTTTGCACCAGGGTCGACCGGTACAAGTACATCAGGAACCTCTGGAGTTGAATTGATGGCTTCACATTTGGCCTCGTCTCATAACATGTATCCTTATACAAGTGGATTGGATAATCAGGTTCTTGGAACCCTTTTACTTTCACCAATAAAAGAGATGGATAGTTGTTCATCTAACAACACTCTCATTCCGGGACACCCAACAACAGCTGCTCTTGCTCAAACAGTTCTTCCGAAGAATCTCCAGGACGTTAATTTTGGAACAGTTTCCCTCAGTCCAACAAGTAAGTACCCAATTCAATTTAAACAAAGAAGTTTATTTATTCAAATTATCGTTTTAGACCTACCGGTGACAACTCTGTCATTCCCGTTTACTGTCACTACTTCAACTTCAGACTCGATGCCATCGGGAACTCTAAACATAGTTTCAATGCCTCAGATCACTACAACACAAGCTGTTTTTGATACTAAGGAAATGATGTCATCATTACCACTATCATTGTCCATTCCCCGTGCAGTTTCAGCCGTTTCGATAGCCGACGAAACCCGCGACCCGTCCAAAAACAGATTCCTTTCCGTGAAGAACGAGATTAATACACCAATATCTAGAACTAGTAGTTTTAATGATGCTTTCATGCGAGATTCTTATACACTTGAACGAAAACTCTCTCAAAGATCACTCCATCACCAAATGGAATCTCGAAATGATTCCTCTAATCTTCACTTAGCAGCTTCATCCAAAGAAGTTTCACAAAACAACATCAATAGCCTTAATATGCCGAACTCGACTCATGAAAATTCCACATCAGCACCGTCAACATTAACAAAACGTACTCAAGAAGCCCAAAATGGAGAAGTTTATGTGTGAAACAATTTAAAGCTATTGCTTGGTGTTGTACTTATCTATGAAGTCTTAACGAACAGCAAATTTTTCTGATAATACCTGTGTTAGATTTATTTTAAGGTTCTTGTGATATTTTAAAAATTTGATGGCATATGAGTAGTTATAAAGATTTTTAATAAGATAAAATGAGTTTATAAAGACGACCACGCAGAATTAGCCATACTTTTTTGTTTAGAAGTAAGACTTGTAATATGAATTGTAAATTGTAAAATCTTTTTTCAAAAACCTTTGATAGTTTAAGTAGAGTTCTTACCTATAACTATTTTAATTTAAAATAATGCAATAAAGTTGACGTATTGCAATCAGGAAATTTTGAAATTTGAATATTTTCTTTTTCACTTTTCGAAATAACCATGCTTCATTGACTTTCTGGGGATCAAAAGCAAAAAATATTTGTAATTGAACTTTAATTCATACTTTAACGGAAAAACAAAAGTTTAACTTCTCTTTGGCCGAAATAATTTTTTAAAGTATTTTGCTTTAAAAATTGTGAAGGAGCGATTCACTAAAGAAAATTCAATTAATGTTGTCCGATCTCTACGCATTCATCGATTTTGTTATGATTGTAATTCTTAACTCTTCTGAAGATTAAATCGTACAAGTACATATACAAAAACTTATAATAAAATAGAACTAAAATTAATGTACCATATACATACACACATAGGGTGGGGCAATAAGGCGGGGAACCCCGGGGGCTAGCGTATTTTTCACAACCATGAGGGAATGGAGAGGACCTACAGTTTTCTGCCGATTCCGAGAGGCTACTTGCGAAGGCGCTTTTCTTAGCAATGAATAGTACATGTTACCTCATTACGACACATCCCTAGTGTGTAATAATTATACTAATTTATACCAACTACCTTTGATATCATTTATGTCATTACTCTTTACTTCTTACAATAAAGCTTTGTCATTGTAAAATGTAAAGCACTCACAGCGGTTGGTCATCTTTTTTAGCAAACACTTCTGTGTAGCAGGTTATGGCCCGGATCCCGTTTTAGTTTTTAGTTGTTACACCGCATTTTTGAAAAACCACTACACCGTATTTTAAGTAATATGAGTGGAAAAAAATGCGGTAGGTTGGTGTTACACCGCATTTTTTAGAAATCTCTCAGTCATTTGACAGAAACTTTTTTTTTACCTTTAGTTGTAGGCCATCTACCGCTGTATAGAAAAACAATGAAGTAGCTTTTCGCTATCATCCATTTTACAGAACCAAATTTTTTCTTGCTTTGCTATGGCCATCTAGAGTAGTACAGAAACATTAAAGAAATAAAAAAATTGCTTTTCACTATTACCAATCCGAAAGATTAAAGTGAATTTTTTTTTCTGTTAAATGACTTGAGAGATGTCTAAAAAATGCGGTGTAACACCAACATACCATATTTTTTTCCACTCATATTACTTAAATGCGGTGTAACTCTGTAACACCACCTAAACCAACTACACCGTGGGTGCATTTAGAACAGGTGCATTCCAGGAGCAGTGGAATTTATGGAAGTTCCAAGTAAAAATCCTGCTGTACGCCAGTAATGTTCTTAAGCTAGGTGTACACGATTGGTAGGTCTGACAATCATTGTCAGATCTGCAAACGTCTGACAATAGCCGCGTTTTATTATTGATCTGATCCGGATCAGATCATGGGTTTATTAGCGTTACAACAACAAAGCGAAATCCTGCTTTTTGGTTGGATCTATTTTTGTGATCTAAAAATTAGTTCTTCTATTTCACACAAGAGGAGACTTTCCATTGAAACGTTGGTATCATTTCCAATATTTCCAATAACAACAGTATTGCCACATGAACATTTTTATCTGTGTGAAATGAAATATATTTTAGATAGATACCGAGAAACTTCACATTTATTCATTTTTGTTTAATACATGACATAATGAAAAAGTTTTACAAAACAAAACATATATTCGTGAAATTAATAAGAATTAGTGCAAAAAAATATATATTTGACAAAGTGGATGAATATCATTTTGCCCTAAAAAAAAGAACAAAAAATTAACCATTGAAAAAAAGGTTCCTAGGGCAACTCTGCAACTCTTTTGAAATGTCAGTTGAGAGAGCGAGTCTCTCACAGCTTCCAACTGGAAATATGATGATCTAAAGCTGTTTTATTATCAAGATCTGATCCGGATTGGATCATTGTGATAATAAAACGCGGCTAATATGTGCAAATGAGCTGACAATGAGGGTGAAAATGGAATTTGTGTGTACACGGTTCGCAGAAATCTAAAAATATATGCAAGTTTATTGCCAGCTATTTGGCTGACAATGTCGACAAACTAATTTGGGCAAATAGCTGGCAATAGATTTGCAGATATTTGTAGATTTCTGAAAACCGTGTACACACAAATTCATTTGTGGATCTGCAAAATTTGCAAATGTTCTTCTAACTGGGTCTCCAAATTTATTTGTTGACAGACATTTGCAGAAACGTCAGAAAATTAACAAAATTTGTGTACAAACGATTGCCACATCTGAGAATTTATTTGTCTTCAAAATGATTGATGAACAAATTTTTCTGCAAACTAATTTGGTGTGTACAGGGTTGTCAGCTTGCGTGTACAAGTTTGCCAGATATCTGCAAATTAATTAGCAGATATTTGTCTACAAATTAGCAGCCAAATAGTTTTTCTGCAAATTAATTTGGTGTGTACACGATTGTCAGTCATTCGAGACAAATTTTTCACTGACAAATCTGGCAATATTTGCAGATCGGGCAATCGTGTACACTTAGCTTTAGGCTTGTTAATGGAGAATCTATTTATCCAATAGTTGGGGGGAAAACACAGTCAGAAAATTTGGAGGCGGTTGTGATGGAGTGGAAACGTGGAGACAGTAAGGCGCAGAAAATAATCGCAACTACTATAGCGACGCAATCGCTTTTGCACATTACTAACTGCACAACCGCAAGGGCCATGTTTTTCAAATTCGAAACGGTGTACGAGGTCAAATCCAGGGAAAACATACACATGCTTCACCAAAGGTTTTATCTGTTTTCTATGGATTCTGCAGATGATGTCTCGACTCACATATCAAAACTGCAAGCTGTGGTGCAAAATATGATCGTCAAAATAAACAAATAAATTGGGTGGCGCAACAGAGCGAGAAGCCCAAGGGCCTTGGGCATTTCTCACAACCATGCCTTGTGGGGGAATGGGGGACCTGCAATTTTCTGCCGGTTCCGAACGGTTAATCAAGAAAGCGCTTTTCATGACAATGAATTTACTGACGGAGCACTTGCCAACTACTCGCGAAAGGCAATAGCCGTGGAGAAACATTTTTGCCTCTGTTGGGATTCAAACCGCGAACCTTTGGGTTAACGACAGACATGTCAATGACAATTTTAAATTCATTGCTTTAATAAATTTATTCAATTTAACCAATTAAAAAGCAAATTTATGTATCCAAACATAAACACCAACAATATTTCCCTCCTTTTCCTTAGATTAAGTGAAGAATTTATGTTCGCAAAGAGTTAAAAATTACATTTTCTAGTTTATTCGTTGCACGTTGACCGTGCCCATCTGAACAGTTCTTAACACACACACAAAGAAAATGCATTCTCATCAACGATTTCAATTACATTCTGTGGCCCGAATGAATTAAATAATATGAAAACAATCAAAATATTAAACATATTCATTTACTAGATGAGCTGGCTTTGCTCGGGTCTGTAGTTTTAAGGTCCCCGTTCTCGTTTTTCCTTTTCCGGGACTATTGTGGGACTATGTGGCATCCTAATGCTGAAAGAATTTTCGAAATCTATCCAGTAGTTTCTAAGTTTCCGTTCCCAACCCCGTTCCTGTGGGAGTCTTCTGTTCTCATGGAAATAAGTGAATGAAATATAAGTCTATGTCTCTGAAAGATGATGTAACATCCCAGAGCAGAAAGAATTTTTGAGATCGGTCAAGTAACTTTATGGTTCCCGTTAACGTTCTCGTTCCCGTTTCTTTTCCTGTGGGATTATTGGGATGAAATATAGTTTAAGTTACTGATGAAGGGATATAATGGGAGCACCCCTAGTGTTGAAAGAATTTTTGAAATCTGTTGAGTAGTTTCTAATTTTCCGTTCCCATGGGAATATGGGGATCAAACCTTGACAGGACCATCTCTGGACTAAACTATATCTACCCTGAAAATTTCATAAAAATCCGCTGTGTGGCTTAGGAGTTTACCCCGGACATCCATCCTATTTTATATATACTATAGATTCAACAAAAAATACGGGGGCCCACACACAACTCATCGAAATCATTGAAAATTTTTTCTTTGCTACCAGGCGCACAGAAATGTTCAGGAGGTAGCAGCAGGTTGCTGCATAGCATTCATTTCAAAGCAGAAATCAAAAGAGGGAAAGCGGTCTGACTGGTGTGAAATGAGGGTGACCAGATGCTCTCTTTAAAAAAGAAAAGTTTTTTGTTAAGCGAACAAAGCTTTAAAAAAAGTATGTACATATCAATTGAATTCACTGTTTCTGAATCAACTTTAATGTAATGGAATATATAAAAAACATCTTTTTTAGATAAGCCTTTTTGTTTCTTTGCTTATGTAAAGATTCCTATTGATGTCCTCCTTTCATTGGGAAGTAATCTGGTCACTCTATGAAAAATGGACCACCTCCCATTCGAAATAGGAAAGCCAATGGGGTCATCGCAAGATCTTTACACTTGTTCCGTACGCTGATTGGTCGAATTCAGTTCCTTGTTGCTTTTATGGAGAAATAACTCCTCCCCCACTGTCTCTATTCGTTTGCTTTCTGCTGCTTTCTGAACATTGCTGTGCGCCTGGTATCTAAGAAAAATTTTACTATTGAAATTTAAGTTTCGTTTTATTTTCACAAGGTGTGCCAGCGACTTCGTCCGCAAGAATTGGCATAACATTTTTATTTATCAACCGATTGACATGAAATAAAAACTTAATGTTAACTGAAGCTTACCACAATATATTACTTAAAACCCGTCTAGATAGGATTAGCCGTTTCTGAGATTAGCGTGCACAAACAAACAAACTGTTACGTTTTTATTATATGTATAAAAAATAAATATAAATAAATAAATAAATAAATAAATAAATAAATAAATAAATATAAATAAATAATAATAATAATAATAATAATAATAATATAATAATAATAATATAATAATATAATAAAAAATAAATAAATAAATAAATAAATAATAATAATAATAATAATCATAATAAGAAGATAAGATATAAGATAAGATAAGATAAGATAAGATAAGATAAGATAAGATAAGAGATAAGAGATAAGAGATATGAGATAAGATTAATAAAATAAAATTGCCCAAATTTAAAGGCTCTTCCAAACTACGGCGTTGAATGCAGTGGCTACGAAAATTGAATACTCTCTCAATAAAAGGAAAATTCAGTCTTGTTCGGGCAAACGCCGTGTACGCACTTGATTTTTTGGCAGCAAAGTATAGTGATTTTTCTTATTTATAACTAAAAGTTATTCTTTCTTTCTTTTTGCGGTGGGGTGAGTTCTCCATAAACTTCAATAAATAACAAAAAAAAAAAAAGAAAAAAGAAGTAGAAGAGCACCTGCTCTCGTTAATCATGAACGGGGGGACAGCCCCCCCGCACAAACTGGTTTAAGGGACTAGTCCCGGACGAAGACCTTAACCAGAGCAGTAACAGCACCAATAAACGAAAATTTAAACGAACAAAAAATGATGAGGAGGAATATCCAGTATTGCCCGTAATCAACAACGATAGCAATATCCCACGCTACATAGTTGTAACAGGAATGGAAAAATCAGGTGATAATCTTCGCCCTCTTTCTTCATATAATCCTATTCAGATTAATCGTGCATTAGAGCATATATTGAAAGACATACTAGAAGTTAAAGCAATGAGGTCTGGCGTCTGGTGATTTAATCCTTAAGGTTCTAAACGTACAAACAGCACAAAAATTCCTCATGTCGAAAAGAATTGACTGAATTCCGGTAAAAGTATCTAATCACTTAAGTCTCAATTCAATCCAAGGGAGAATTTACTCGAGACACATAATTGACATATCCGAAGATGAGCTGACAACTGAGCTAAGTAAATTTAAAGTTATAGCCGTCAAAAAAATGATGAAAAAAGAGAACGGTGTTGAAGTGCCAACAGGTGCTGCGATACTAACTTTCGACTTGATTCGTAGACCAAATGAAGTCAAAATAGGTTGGGTAAATTGCAAAGTGCAAGAATACATTCAAAACCCTATGCGCTGTGTGACATGTCAAAAACTTGGACACACGAAGAACCGATGTACTAATGCACCTCTTTGTAAAGAATGCTGTCTCCCTCCACCACATGAAGAATGCACACGTGTTTATTGTATCAATTGTAAAGAGGAGACCCACACTACATACGACCCAGCCTGCCCTGCCTTCCTACGCTACAAATCGATAAACAAAATCAAAGCTGATCGTCGTTGCTCTCTTCGTGATGCTTGGGCTACATATAACGACAACCCAACTCTTCACCATCTCCCAGCACCAGAGTTGGCCGAAATATCACTTTTTAGAAAAAACTACATTTGTTACGTCTGCTACGTAGTTTATGTAGTTTATGTAGTTAAATGTAGTTAAATGTAGTTAAATGTAGTTAAATGTAGTTAAATGTAGTTAAATGTAGTTAAATGTAGTTAAATGTAGTTAAATGTAGTTAAATGTAGTTAAATGTAGTTAAATGTAGGTAATGTAGCAGACGTAGTTTGAACTCTTCTCTTTTTTTCTATATTAACTACGTCAATTACGTGTATGTAGCAAATGTAACAAATTGTAGTAAATAAAGCGTGTAGTTTATTGAATTAACTACACGTAGTTAATGATGTAGTAAATGTAGTGTAGTTTATTCGGCCAACCCTGCCCAGCACCAAGAAAGCGCAATGAAGGTAAACCAACAATGGCAGAGACAATTAAAGCTCGTTTGGAGAGTTCTAAATTACGCGATCAACAAATCCGCTCAGAAGAAAACGCCTTATCAGCAGCCACCACCACTACTACGCCAAAAGCCTCCACACCCACCACATCGTCAGATATACCAAAATCTGCTCCAACACTAACAACACAAACAATTATTGAAGCAAAAGATATTCACTCAACAAAAAAAAACACTCATAACTCACCAACAACAAAACCACAAAATTATCTCAGCTAACCAACCAACTCAACCATCACACAGCTACTCATCAAACTCCGAATTTAACACAAACAACATTAATAATGAAAAAATTACCGAAGATCTCTCTGATGAATCTTCAAAAGAAGATATCGATATGGATATTAGTACTGAGAAATCATCTCAGTCCACTTTGTCACATCTCAATAATCTTTTGAACAATACAAATAACACAAATCCAAATGAAAACACAACTAACACATTACTTTTAAGTAAAAAAACCCAACCACAATAATGGCTCCCCGTTGGTTATGGATTTTTTAATCCTCCAATGGAACATTCAAGGCTTTTGCAATAATAAACATGCACTTGAACGTTTAATAGCAAAACATAAACCAGATATTATTACTTTACAAGAAACACATATTATTGAAAAAAACAGGAAATTCTTTAACATGAAACACTATAAAGCATTTCACTTTAACAAACCATTTGAATATTCAAAAGCAGGTATAGGTATCCTAGTTAAAAATCATATACCAATAAGTTCCCATACCACATCTAATACAAATCTATTACACCAAACTATCACGATACCTGGCAAAAACCACATCAAAATAACAAACGTATATAGAGAGCATGAAGTGTCTATTGATTCGGACTTGTTAAATAGTATTCCCGGGGTCGACGCAACTAATCTCAGTGCAACCCATAGCATCGCACCCCATCTCATCGCACATAATCTCACGGACACAACATCTCTTGCGCAGATAATCTCACGGACATTTCATCTTTTTACCGTTATAAATGGGTTGTAACTTTGTTTTCATTAATGAATATGGAGTTTGACTGTGCCACCATTTTTTAAGCTTAGGTGTTGTAGGCAGCGGTGGAATATGCTCAGATTTATCTAAGTTTTCCAGATTTTTCATTATTTTCCAGACGATCAGATCTGGAGAGTCATTCCAGATCTGAAATCCAGATTTTCAGAGATTCAATAATGTGTTGCAAAAAGTTTATTTATTTATTTTTCATTTATCTACAAGCAATTTTACAGCTTACAGACATAGCACTCCAAGAATAAATTATTAAAATATAAATAAGTACAGTAAATCAGTCTTAAATTTACTTCGACTAAGGATTGAAAAATCAATTTCTGAAGGCACTTCATTGAAATCAGTTGTACATCTTGATAACGTTTCATTACATCCATAAATTGTTTTATGCATTTTTTGAAATAGGAAAATTCTTGTTCTCGTGAACCTGACAGGTACATGAATAGATAATAGAGCAAGGAGTGTTGGACACTTTATGTGGTAGTCACACCATGCATTTTTCTTCTTGATTCCAAGCAATAGGCACCTAGCTTTGTAATCAGGACAAAAACCCCAGCTCATTTTGTTGGAAACGTATTTTGTAAATCTTCTTTGAACCGATTCTACCCTGTAAGAATTAAATTTAAACGCGGGACTCCAGATTACATCAGCGTATTCCAAAAGCGATCTGACAAGAGATGTATACAAAGATAGTAAAACATAAGGATCTCGAAAGTCTTTGCCATTTCGTTTTATGAATCCAACTAACGAGTTAGCTTTTGGTACTAAGAAATTAATGTGGTTTTTAAAATTTAGTGAGGAATCAAGAATAACACTTAAGTCTTTAATGTCTGAGACACGATCTAAGACATTAGATTCAATTGTGTAATTGAACCGAATACTGGTACATTTTCGAGTAAATGAAATAATGTTACACTTTTTTATAATAAGTTTCAAGCAATTTTTGTGACACCAATGTGAGAGAGAATCAAGGTCAGATTGAATCAATTGACAATCACCTAAGCTGTTAATTGTCAAGAATAGCTTGAGATCGTCCGCATATAACAAACACCTACAATACTTGAATGCAGATATAATGTCATTGATAAAAATTATGAAGAACAATGGACCGAGGGGGCTACCTTGGGGTACACCCGATGTACACTGAATTTCACTTGAAAAAGAATTTTAAATTTTAACCTGTTGTTTTCTACAAGAAAGGTACGAGGATATCCAAAGAAGGAGTTGAGAATGAAATCCAAACATCTCAAGTTTAGCAAGGAGTATTTGGTGGTTTACAGAATCGAATGCCTTACTAAAGTCCGTGTATACCGCATTCCGCATCGAATTGAAAACCACTTTCCATAGCATTAGTTACAAAAGAAGTAAAATTTGCCTGATTTGTTATAGTAGATCTATCAGATACAAAACCATGCTGTACTTCCGATAAATATTCGCTTGTGAGGAAACCTAGTTTATTTTTCAGGATACTTTCAAACAATTTGGGAATTGCAGAGAGTTTGCAAATACCTCTATAATTTTGAATATTACTTTTTGAGCCTGATTTATGGATAGGAACTAAATAAGAAAGTTTCCATTCTTCGATCAAAATTCCTTCTTGAAGAGACTTAATAAATATCATATGTAAGGTAGTATTAGATTAGATTAGATAAGGTAGTATTAGATTGCGATTTCATATTATGGTATCCCCGTGCGTTATCAGCAAATGCATCAAAATGAGCTTGAAGTGTCCTAGAAGGGCGGATATGTTTCGTGGTAGGTGCATATAATATGGGACCAAAAGAGTAGCTATTTCTATTAGGTTAATGTGCGTAAGTACTGAATTGAACACTGATTAGACAATAATCCATTGAATAATCTTTTTGTTCGAGTCGTTTTGCTTGTTTGGACAAAATACCACTTCCACCATGGGATAAACAAAGCGATGCAATTGTCTCCATTTTTCATCTTGAACTGTCGACGACCCATATGCTCTTATTCTTGAGAAATAAAACGGAAAGTTCAATGACTACCTCTATTTTATTCTCATATATTTATACAAACAATCAAACGCTTTAAAATTCCAAAATTTGTTTGAATTTTATATTTTATTTTCAAAATCAAAGTAGCTCTTTCGATAAAACTAGTTTTGTTATTCGAAACGAGAAACCATTTTCAAAACTTGAACGAGTTATTCTCCATAAATTAATAATAGCGATTTTGTTTTTGAAACTAATTTTGATTAATTTTTGCAAAACTTGAATCGAAACTAGTTTTACCTGAAACAAGTTTCATTTCTAGTTTTACGACTTCTCAACAATATGGCTGTAAGTTTACTTTACTTTAAGTTAAGTTTACTTTACTTACAGCCATATTATTGACTCACTTCAAAACTAGTTTTTACATAGAACTAGTGCTCAAAAGTTTCCTAGTTTTAAGTTTTGAACAAATCGGTATTATTCCAAAAAAATAAAAAATTACGTATAAAACCCGAAATCGAAAAACTAGTTTTTGATAAAACTAGAAATTATGAAACTGGAAATATTAATTAAGGATTTCAAAACTAGTTTTGAAGGCTTTTTGTATTCGTCATCGTCATCAACGTCATTAAATAATTCGAGTAAGTAAATAATTTTAAAGATGGCGCGTAGAATGATATTCCACGAATTGGGGTGTATCCTTACGAAATAGAAAATTAAAAAAGATTACGTAACTTATTTAATTTTTATATACATATGTATGTATTTCTCGTTCAAGATGCTAATAATACTCGTGCATACAATCAAACGTTTGAAAATTACAGATTTTTTTTTGAATTTTCTATTTCGTTTTCAAAATCACAGCAGCTCCTTTGATAGAACTAGTTTTGTTGCTCAAAACGAGAAAAGATTTTCAAAACTCGAACGAGTTTTTCTTCAGAAATGAATAATGCCGATTTTATTGTAGAACTAGTTTTGATTTTTTTTTGCAAAACTTGAAACGAAACTAGTTTTACCTGAAACTAGTTTCATTTCTAGTCTTACGAATTCTCAATAATATGACTGTTAAAGCCATCACACAATAGCGCGTTTGCCTCGCGTCGACCTCATTTGACAGAACAATCAAAAGTTCAACTATACGAAATCTGTAAAGTCTCACACAATCACGCTTTGTCCTCAAACGCGTCGTTTGACAGACGTAAGCAAACGTAACAAAGCGACCAACCTTCAAAAAAAAGTTCAGCTATGTTGAACTTTTGCTCGCTTTCTGACATATCACTCCTTTTCAGTTTTGCAATAGGGAAGAGTAATAAAATCGATGTAAGCAAAACATCGATTTACGAAACAAATTATCGATATGTTGGTATCGATGTTGAAATGTGTTTCAGCTGAAATTTATCGATGTAAATACTACACAAATATTTAAGTTCTCGTTGTTACAGTTGTATAAAATTTAATTTTTGTTGGATTATTCAATGTAGGTGTTGTTGAAGCATTTAAACTACTATGAATTTGCCATAATGTTTTGAAAAATCGACTTATACTTTATATAATATTTTTCATATCGAGGATTTCGATGAACTTTCGATATATGAGTGAGTATAAAATTGATTACAGATTTTTGTGGCTAACAAATCAATCAAATAGTACTTCATATTTGTGCTTGAAGTATGCTTAAGCTGAATTTTAGTATGTTTTAGCAGAACTTTATCGATGTAACTAGTAAATAGATAGTATTTCAACTCTCGTTGTTAAACCTGTATTAAACTTGACTTTTGCTAGATTGTTCAACGTAGGTGATGTTTAATCACTTCAACAACTATAATTCTGAAAAGATGTTCTTAAAAATAGATATATATATATGTTATATCTATCATGCGGTAGATTTCGATTAATTTTTGATGCATAACCGCATGGGTGAATATAAAGTCAGTCAACATGGGCGATATTGAAGCACTTAAATCATTTTCTATTTGTTAAGATGCTCGACCAATAACTTATGAGATAATTTCATACAGTATATTGCGATAACATTTTTGATATTTGTATGAATATAAAGTCGATTATGTTGAAAAATCGACAAGGTTTTCATTTTAAACAGCAAATGTTATCACAAACTAGATTGCATGCGACAACACAGTATGGAAATGCAACTACGGACATTATACTAAGCTCAATTGATTACACCACACATTTAACTAAGCTCCTCTCTTTATCTCCTTATCAGAAGTAATTAACAAATTAGCAATCGATTTAGTTTTCCACGTACTTAATACAAAAGAAAAAATTCGATTTTTGCTATCGATAGTTACTGATAACAACGATGGTCGTTCGATATTTCAATCGATATATTTTCTTAATTTTGCACAAGCTTAGACGAATGAATGACAGTAGAGCGCTTTGAGGATTTCTCATGTATCGTGAAGCCTACGTGAGGTCGACGCGCCGCGACGCTCTATTGTGTTTTGGCTTTTAAGGTCTTAAGTTTACTTTACTTTACTTTCAGTTTACTTTACTTTAAGTTTAAGTTTACCTTACTTTAAGTTTACTTTATTTTAACTTTAAGTTTACTTTAAAGTAAAGTAAACTTCAAGTAAAGTAAACTTTTGTAAAGTAAACTAAACTTAAAGTAAAGTAAACATAAATTTAATGAAAAGTTAACTTAAAGTTAAAGTTAAGTAAACTTAAAGTAAAGTAACTTTAACTAATTTTAAGCTAACTTTACTTTAACTAGAATTTTAAAATAACCGTGAATGTAAATTTTTCAAATGTTGATATGCAACCTTTCGTAAGCAATCTAGAACTTTTAAAAAATAAAATTAAATAAATTTGTCAAAATCGTGTAAGCCGTTAGAAAGAAAGTTGGTTTTGAAAAAACGGTACTATGGAGGCTAAAGTTTTTAGACGTTATTAATTTTTTTTTACGTCATTAGAAAGTCAACCTAGATAATTTATTATAATCCCTCATATGAAACTTTATCGAAATCGTTAGAGCCGTTTTCTAGAAAATTTATTATTAACAAATAGGTCTTGTGTCAGATACCGATATGTATTTCAAGACCTAGAGACGCAATTCTAAAAAGCCCTCTATAGACTGCCACCTAGACACTAACTGCAAATTCTGAAGAAAATCGGTCAAGTGATTTAGGCTGTAGATCCATATACGGACAGACAGACAGAATTACAGAACCCACTTTTTTCGTATTCTCTATCATCGTAATGTCATGTTTAATTGTTATCTCAAATTTTTTTTTCTGCACAATTGCAAAACTTGCCTTATAGTGTTATAGAACCTATAATTGCAAGTAAAATTATTATTAAAAACAGGTGAGAGAATACTTGGACTCTTGAGTAGATCTTCTCACTCTTTGCTTTTAACTTTACTTTTACCCTCACAATTACAGACATTTCCAGATATTTCCAGATTTTCATACTAGGATTTCCAGATTTCAGATTTTTTTTTATTCCAACACTGGTTGTAGGATTTGCTTCTTAAATGATAACATGTGAGTGTGTGCGTTATGAAATGTAGTGCAATGCATTTAAGTGATTGGAAAAAAACTTTTTAAAAGGTGTAGGTACTTATGTTCGGAAAGTGGTTGAAATGGCGAATTAATTTAAAAGGTCTTCTCACACAATTGTGGTTAATGTGAGGTTACCTACAATGATATTTATTTCTTTTTATTGGATATTATAGGTGGACACCTACTCATTTGTGTCTCCATAAATTTTTATTTTTTAATAATAATTTTTTTTTTTTTTTTAAGGTGTTTTTTGTTTTTAAACAATGCAATCATACGCTTACAATAATAATGTTTTGAAAACGTAACATTTGATTTTCCGCAGTGTCGTTCACGACTCGTTCTCCCTATCTACATATCTACGTTTTATGAAACATTCAATACATAAAATACAGTTGTGTCCTAATTATGTTATCTGCTAACACTTAGCCATGAAGCAAACTTTTATTTCAAATCTATACCTATTTAGGTAGCAGACTGAAAAAACTTATGGAGACACAAATGAGTAGGTGTCCACCTATAATATCCAATAAAAAAAAAAAAATATCTTTGTAGGTAACCTCACATTAACCACAATTGTGTGAGAAGACCTTTTAAATTAATTCGCCATTTCAATCACTTTCCGAACATAAGTACCTACACCTTTTAAAAAGTTTTTTTCCAATCACTTAAATGCATTGCACTACATTTCATAACGCACACACTCACATGTTATCATTTAAGAAGCAAATCCAACAACACCTAAGTCTTAAAAAATGGTGGCACAGTCAAACTCCATATTCATTAATGAAAACAAAGTTACAACCCATTTATAACGGTAAAAAGATGAAATGTCCGTAAGATTATCTGCGCAAGAGATGTTGTGTCCGATGAGATGGGGTGCGATGGTATGGGTTGCACTGAGACCAACTTTTTTCAGCACTCGTAATACTTTTTCTGCAATCGATGTCACTTTTGCCACACAAGATCTATCGCCTCTCCTTCATTGGGAAGTATTGTCAAACGCAGAAAGTAGGGACCATATGCCGATAATTGTTCGCACTCCAGAGCAAAAATCGAGCCCTAAATTTAACCCTCGATTCAAAGAAGAACTCGCAAACTGGGAACTTTTCAAAACCACAACTAAAGCTCTTAGTTCACAATTCATAAGAACCGAAAACACAAACCAGGAAGCAGCAAAAATTAAAAAAATTATAAGAACCGCTGCAACTAAAGTTATGCCAACGACAAAAAAAGCCCCCTCAAGAACAAATCCTGTATGGTTTACAAGGAACATAGCAACTTTGGTTCGAGCAAAAAACTATGCTTGGAAAAAAGCGCTTAGGTAGGTACCCTAACACAGAAAACTGTATAGCTTATAGAAAAGCTTGTGCCCAACTTAAACGAGAGTCAATTATTTCTAAAAGAGCCACATGGGATGTCTTCATTAATACAATGAATCCGTCGCTTGATATGAGAACCTTATGGAGTAGGATTAGATCAGTTCGCTCTTCAAACCTAGTTAGACAGTTCCCCTACATGCTATTAGAAGACGAAATGCAAATAGACCCGGAAACTATAGGTAATACTTTTGCTGAGAACTGGCAAGCATACAATACAGATAGTACCATTCAAACAAGTAATACCGAAAATAATACAAACTTCAATTTACAAAACCTTGTATCTCAAACAAGAAATAGATCTTGTGAACTCCTGACGGAAAATGTTACGCGCATTGAACTGGAAATGACGCTTAAGATGGCCAAAGGATCAAAGGAACCAGCCCAGGCGAAGACAAAATATCTTACAAGATGATAAAACAGTGCGACAACAATCTCAAAGACAGAATTTGCTCTCTTTATAGCAGAATTATATCGACTGGAATTTTTCCACATGACTGGAAAAGAGCGAAACTAAAACCGATTCCGAAAACATCGCGTACTTGTCATCACTACAATGATTATCGTCCAATTTCCCTCCTTCCCATTCTTTCAAAAATCTTTGAGAAGATTATTGCCAGACGTATAGGATGGTTAATGGAAAAGAAGGCAGATACTAGACAGCATGGTTTCAGACCTAAAACAGGAGTATCAACACTGCTTCATCTTTTGGAGCACACACTTGCTGAGAACTTATCTAGAACTAGACACAGCGTAATCATGTCATCAGATTTGGAAAAGGCATTTGATAGAGTTACGATGATACCAATTATCAAGCAGCTTCTTCAATGGGGCGTTCCTAGCCAAATACTGAAAGTTATCATGTCATTTATGGTTGGTAGAACTTTTCGCGTAAATGTCGATGGTCATAACTCCCTAACAATGAAAATGGACAATGGAATACCCCAAGGTTCCCCTCTTTCAGTTGTCTTATAGATAGATAGATAGATAGATAGATAGATAAATTAATTTTATTTTCTTTAAAAAGTAGTTATAAAAACAAGATTATGCTGGTTTTCAAAATTAGTTGAGACAATAACTTGTTAAAGTTGTCTGTCAAGTCATAATTTTACTATTTACATTTTGGCTTAGCTTGAATTTAAATTAATTATATTCATTTACAATTAAGTTGCGATAATTAAGAGCATTTTTTAAGAATCTATAAAGGTTTAAATAACATTTGCCATTCAATATTTGAAGAAATTCATTTCGATCAATTGTTTCGGCACCTAGAAATATTCTTCTGTAGGATTTGAAAATAGGACAAACGCTGACGAAGTGGTAGGTGTTCTCAGTTGCATCAAGATTGCATAACGTGCATAAGCCAACAGTGTCACGCTGAAATGCCCTAGCATTCAAATTAAGTAGCCCACACCGTGTTCTTAAGAGCAGACTTATCATTTCTCGTGAGTTCGAGTCATCAAAATAATTGGGTACCTCTGTGAAGGATAGATTGCAGTATTCGTCATGAAATTGTGATTGTAAAGCCCGTTCGGTAGAAGCATTCCACTGTTGTTCCTTAAGTTTAGTTAAAATCAAGTTGTGAGTCTGTTTCGATTCGAAATTGCTGGTTTCACAGTCAACAAGGATGCCAGTCTCGCGGAAAAGGCCTGACCATTCCTGGGCCCAATAAATATTTTTGCGGAGTACTGCTGTTGAAAGTATTCGTCGTAGTCTAAAGCTGGGTAGACTCAAAACTTTACGCATATATGTAAAATGTATTTCAAGAGTAGTAAGAAACGATTTTGGCAGACCAGTTTCGATGTGTACAACGTAGTTTGGTGTATTATCAGGTAGATTAAAGCATCTTTTGACAAAAAATCTTTGAAGTTTCTCACATTGTATGTACTCTTTGTACCCCCATACTTGTGCACAGTAGTACATTATGGATCTAACGGCTGCATCATGAACTTTAAACTTGGCTGAATGAGGTACGGATTTATTTTTTACGAATTTGGACCAGGTTGCGTTTACAGCATTTTTTGATGTAGCCAGCCTCTTTGTGAGATGTTCGGACCAGGACATGTTATACGTAAAGACTACACCAAGATATTTATACTGATTTGTAATTTTTATTTCTGTGCCATTAAAATACCATTTTTCACAGACCGCTCTTCGTCCTCCATTCCTAAAGATAACAATTTCCGACTTCTCAAGATTAACTTCAAGGTTCCATTTATCACAATAGTTGCTGAACTTATTTATAATAGCTTGAAGTATTACAGGACTCTCAGCGAAAATTACTATGTCATCAGCGTATAAGAGGACATTTATGCCAATTCCTTCTACAAATATTCCAATGGGGAGTTCAGAGTGGAGATCATTTAAAAACAGGACAAAAAGGAGAGCACTCAGTACACAACCTTGCTTAACACCTTTGTTCGTTCGAAAAAAATCAGATACGCTGTTTCCATCCCAGACTGCTGCAACTGTATCTTGATATAGTAGTTTGATGATTTGAACCATTTTCGTTGAAATTCCCAATGTGACAAGTTTGTGAAAAAGAGCTTCTCTATTGATGTTGTCAAATGCGGCCTTTAAATCTACGAACCAAGCATAAAGTTTTTTTTTCTGACTTAATTGCAGTTGAATTAGACATGAAAGGTTGAAGATCTGATCGACAGTGCTATAATTGTTTCTATAAGCAGCTTGGTATTCATTGAGTATGCTATTACTTTCAATCCAAGTTGTAAGACGATTTAAGAGGACCGTGGTGAATAATTTGTAGAGGGTGTCTAAAAATGAAAGACCTCTATAATTAGATACAAGGCTAGGATCACCTTTTTTAAAGAGAGGAAAGATAATTGCTTTGTTGAAGGATGATGGTATCGTTGCTGTTTCGTAAATTCTTTTAAGTAAAATGTGGACCTCACCAATAAAGGAATCATTCGCGTTTTTATAAAATTCATATGGGATTCCATCTATACCCGGTGCTTTATTTTCTTTTGAAGATGCTATCGCAATTCTTACTTCATTCAAATCGATTGGGCGATCAAGTTCCGGTATTTGAACTAAAGGTGTTTCAAGTAAATATTCCACGTTGGTTAACCGATCAGAATTAAGGGAATTTTCGAAGTGTGACATAAACTCAATAGCCGTGATTTGTATACCGTTATTCTTAGGATTACCGCGTATCTCTTTGGCAAGTTTCCACCAATCCTTTGCTGAGGTAATACTTGAAAGTTGAACAGAAATGCGCTGGTAGTATTCACGTTGTTTTGCTTTACAAAGGACTTTATACTTTTTATTAGCATCACAATAATTTTTTCTGCTTGCATCGAGATTGAACTTTCTATAAATGTTAAGAAGTTTTAGCAACGCTTTTCTAGCTATAAAGCATTCTGTATCATACCACGGTTTCTTTCGGTCGAACTTGACATTTGAATTACTAGGATTCCCGTATGCAGTATAAATACATTGTTTTAAAGAAAGGCAACGTGTTTCAATGCTATCTAGAGGCGTGAGTTTTTCCGCAGCAACTTCATCAATTTTTTGGTTGTATTCTGCACATCTATTGGTAAACCATTTAAGTCTTGGGAGCAAGATGGAAGTGGGGTGTCTAGTCGTATCTTCGAAAGCTTTTATACCCAAAACTAGCGGCATGTGATCAAAAAAGGTTGCTCTATCAACTGAGAAATTTACAATACTTTCTAAAGCACTGTACGAAGGACAGCAATAGTCAATCACAGATGATCCTCTAGTTGACACAAAAGTATACTCGCCGGTTGTATCTCCGAAGCCCAAAGTTGTCTTATATAACGCATTTATTGACTCGCTCAAAGTGAAACTCGCCCAGCCAGTGCAGCAACTCGACTTTGTTGGAGTATACGCTGACAATATTTACGTTGTTGCCTCCGGAGATCCTATACAAGTCAAAAATACACTAGAAAAAGCAGATTTAATTATGTTTAATTGGGCCAAAGAAACAAATGCGATTATTCCCCCATCCAAAATAGAAGCATTACATCTCTGCAGGAAAAGAAAATGCAACTCCATCCCACTTCTCTTACGAGGAACAACAGTTCCTCTTAAAAAAGAAACGAAAATTCTGGGAGTAGTTTTTTGTGGTAATATGAAATGGGACACACATGCAAAAAACCTGGTAATGATTTGCTCAAAAAGAAAAGGCCCACATGTTGAAACTACACTTCAAATAGCGAAAACCCTAGTTGCCGGTACTCTCCAACATAGTATAACTATTTTTATGTGGACTTCAAACAAAAATATTAGCAACATCAACTCAGCCATTAATAATTGTTTTCGAACAGCCTCAGGAGCCTTAAGAGCCACAAAAATTGAAGCTCTAAGATTGGAAGGAGGTTATGAATCCTTCGAAAACTATGGAAAAAAACGAGCAATCAATCTTATCAGCAAAGCACTCACAGATCCAACTCATCCTCTCTTCAATGCGCCCGAAGAGGCAATTAGGACAAGAACGAATAAGAAAAACTCTATATCAGCCCTTGCAAAAATGATATCTCTAGTTCCCAATCTCAGCTCTCTCTCATCCAATAGTACGCAGTTGCTAGATGAAACCCCACCATCTTGGAAAAGAAATTTACTTCCCATCAACATAAAACTTGCAGATTATGAAAAAGAAAAAAACATCTCACGAAATATTCAAAATGCTTCACGAAGAAATGATTTCTGCCTCTAACGCTTATAAAATCTTCTACACCGACGCCGACGGCTCATATAAGGAAGAAAATTGGTGTTCATACGCAATAGTCCAGTTGCAGCCGAATGCACAAACATCTATTATTCACCAAGCACTACTACCAGAATCAGCAGGCAGCTACATTGCAGAACTAACAGCAATTCACAAAGCCATTTCTGTTGCCCAAAAATACCATAACCGATCGCTGATTTTAACAGATAGTCTAGGTATACTCAAGGGTCTAAGAAATGAAACAAATAATTGTCCGTCTCTGGAGGTTATAAGAAGATGTTTATACGCCAATAAAAACATTATGCTCGCATGGATACCTGGTCTTTCTGGAATAAGGGGAAATGAAGCAGCAGATCTTGCTGCCAGGGCTGCTGTTAAGTATCCACTTATTGTAGAATACCCCAGTTTTCACCAGCTCTTACGCAGAACATTCACCGTGGACCATAAAAAGGAACTTATTGAAAGTTGGCGAAACACAGAAACGTTCTTACGAAAACATCAACCTACTTACACGCGTATTCCTTACAACCGGTCCATTAACAGAGAAGACGGCATAAAACTTTTCCGAATCAGAGTTGGGAAAGCTCTTTTCAACACCCAACATTATTATAATGCCGGAGATCCTAGCCAATGCTCGAATTGTCGTACCACACTCTCCATTTGGCACATCCTTGTTGAATGTCCTTTATCTCGCCAGATTGACGTATCAACACCACAAGCCAACATAACCGAAAAACTTGCTGAAATTTTGAACCCTTCTGAAGTAGGGTCCATCCAACACATTAAAGATGCCACATCCGCCCACCAGAAATTCGATGAGATATGATTTTTTTACTTTTTTGTTTTATACTTTTTTGCATTATTGTTTTCTTTTCTCTTTAAAAAAAAAAAAAAAAAATTAATTTCTAAAAGTAAACATAATTTGTAAGACAATAAAAAATTTAAAGACGGCATCATATGGTCTGGCTACCCCGATGCCTTTTACAAAATAATTTGTAAATAAATTTTGTGAATTATTTCAATAAAATAAAATAAAATAAAATAAAATAAAAGGAAAATGTGCTCAGCCGCCTTCTTCAATTTAAAACTAACCTTCAATGGCACTTCCTTACAGTCTACTCTCAGACACCACAAGGAACCACTTTTAGTTCGTAATTGGATAACGTCTCAAGCAACAGAATATTCATAGCAAAATGAATGAAATAGAAATCTCAGCAATTACAACCAGAGGCTGTCCATAAGGTGGAGTCCTTACACCACTTGTCGGTTCAATCGTCATATTACTAGCAACCCAAGGCATAAATGCAGAAGGCTTCACAGATGATCTAGCTATCTTCATAAAAGGTTCATCAGAGAGATTATTATCGAAAAGCCTCCAGTCAGCTCTGAAAACAGTACAAAAATGGAGCCCAGACGAAGGCCTTTCCGTCAACACTCATAGGATAGTTCTTGATACAAAAGGGAGAAAACTAAATCTTCTAATGCCTCCTTCTTTCTTTGGTGAAGCGATACCATTGTCCAAAAGAATCAAACTTCCTTGGGATCATCTTAGACAGCAAAATGTCATGACACTCGCATTTATGTCCAAAAGAGCGACCAAATAATCTCAATGGACTCATCACAGTATATGCGGGCAAAATGTGGCATGAAATTTAAAATGGTGCAAGACCTCTATACACTATAGTCAGGTCAACAATCACATACATATAATATAGCTGTAGTAAGATGGCCAAAAACAACATTAAAAAAAGCTAGAAAAAACTTCAGTGGCTAGCAACGACATACATCACTGGCTGCACTACACTAGAACCTCATTCCAGGGCTACCACCTATCATCAGTCTTTTAAAAAAATGGAAGGAAGACTACCAATCGACCGTCTCTTCCATCAAGAGCACCTCATGTCAAATCCAAGCCCAGATGGTCACGAGCTTTGCAGTAAGTCTTCTTTGTACATTCCTGACAAAAGTATTTGTTATCAATTAATTTGCGAGAATATAATAAAATTCATTGAACATAGAAAAAAACAGTCTTCCTACTAATATTATAGACGTGAAAGTTTGTATGTGTGGATGTATGTTTGTTACTCTTTCACGCAAAAACTACTGAATGGATTTTACTTAAACTTTCCAATAATATAGCTTATACATCAGAATAACACATAGGCTACAATTTATCCCTGAATTCCCACGGGAACGGGAACGTATACGGGAACTTAGAAACTACAACACCGATTTCAAAAATGTTTCCACTATTAGAATGCTTCATTATCCCCGAGTAACATAAAAACTAATTCATCCCCATATTCCTACGGTTCCCTATATTCCCACGGGAGCAGGAACGTATACGGGAACTTTGACATTACAGCACCGATTTCAAAAATTCTTTCACCCTTAGACTGCTACACTATCCCCGAGTAACATAAAAACTAATTCATCCCCATACTCCTACGGTTCCTAACATTCCCACGGGAGCAGGAACGTATACGGGAACTTTGACACTACAGCACCGATTTCAAAAATTCTTTCACCGTTGGAATGCTACACTATCCCCGAATAACATAAAAACTAATTCATCCCCATATTCCTACGGTTCCTTATATTCCCACGGGAGCAGGAACGTATACGGGAACTTTGACACTGCAGCACCGATTTCAAAATTTCTTTCACATTTAGAATGCTACACTATCCCCGAGTAACATAAAAACTAATTCATCCCCATACTCCTACGGTTCTCTATATTCCCACGGGAGCAGGAACGTATACGGGAACTTTGACACTGCAGCACCGATTTCAAAAATTCTTTCACCCTTAGAATAATACACTATCCCCGAGTAACATGAAAACTAATTTTTCCCCATATTCCTACGGGAGCAGGAACGTATACGGGAACTTTGACACTACAGCACCGATTTCAAAAATTCTTTCACCGTTAGAATGCTACACTATCCCCGAGTAACATAAAAACTAATTCATCCCCATATTCCTACGGTTCCCAACATTCCCACGGGAGCAGGAACGTATACGGGAACTTTGACACTACAGCACCGATTTCAAAAATTCTTTCACCGTTAGAATGCTACACTATCCCCGAGTAACATAAAATCAAATTCATCCCCATACTCCTACGGTTCCCTATATTCCCACGGGAGCAGGAACGTATACGGGAACTTTGACACTACAGCACCGATTTCAAAAATTCCTTCACCGTTAGAATGCTACACTATTCCCGAGTTACATAAAATCTAATTCATCCCCATACTCCTACGGTTCCCTATATTCCCACGGGAGCAGGAACGTATACGGGAACTTTGACACTGCAGCACCGATTTCAAAAATTCTGTAAGAATGCTACACTATCCCCAAGTAACATAAAAACTAATTCATCTCCATATTCCTACGGGAGCAGGAACGTATACGGGAACTTTGACACTACAGCAGCGATTTCAAAAATTCTTTCACCGTTAGAATGCTACACTATCCCCGAGTAACATAAAAACTAATTCATCCCCATATTCCTACGGTTCCCAACATTCCCACGGGAGCAGGAACGTATACGGGAACTTTGACACTACAGCACCGATTTCAAAAATTCTTTCACCGTTAGAATGCTACACTATCCCCGAGTAACATAAAATCTTATTCATCCCCATACTCCTACGGTTCCCATTATTCCCACGGGAGCAGGAACGTATACGGGAACTTTGACACTACAGCACCGATTTCAAAAATTCTTTCACCGTTAGAATGCTACACTATCCCCGAGTAACATAAAAACTAATTCATCCCCATATTCCTACGGTTCCTTATATTCCCACGGGAGCAGGAACGTATACGGGAACTTTGACACTACAGCACCGATTTCAAAAATTCTTTCACCCTTAGAATGCTACACTATCCCCGAGTAACATAAAAACTAATTCATCCCCATATTCCTACGGTTCCCAATATTCCCACGGGAGCAGGAACGTATACGGGAACTTTGACACTACAGCACCGATTTCAAAAATTCTTCCACCGTTAGAATGCTACACTATCCCCGAGTAACATAAAAACTAATTCATCCCCATATTCCTACGGTTCCCAACATTCCCACGGGAGCAGGAACGTATACGGGAACTTTGACACTACAGCACCGATTTCAAAAATTCTTTCACCGTTAGAATGCTACACTATCCCCGAGTAACATAAAAACTAATTCATCCCCATATTCCTACGGTTCCCAATATTCCCACGGGAGCAGGAACGTATACGGGAACTTTGACACTACAGCACCGATTTCAAAAATTCTTTCACCGTTAGAATGCTACACTATCCCCGAGTAACACAAAATCTTATTCATCCCCATACTCCTACGGTTCCCATTATTCCCACGGGAGCAGGAACGTATACGGGAACTTTGACACTACAGCACCGATTTCAAAAATTCTTTCACCGTTAGAATGCTACACTATCCCCGAGTAACATAAAAACTAATTCATCCCCATACTCCTACGGTTCCCTATACTCCCACGGGAGCAGGAACGTATACGGGAACTTTGACACTACAGCACCGATTTCAAAAATTCTTTCACCCTTAGAATGCTACACTATCCCCGAGTAACATAAAAACTAATTCATCCCCATATTCCTACGGTTCCCAATATTCCCACGGGAGCAGGAACGTATACGGGAACTTTGACACTACAGCACCGATTTCAAAAATTCTTTCACCGTTAGAATGCTACACTATCCCCGAGTAACATAAAAACTAATTCATCCCCATATTCCTACGGTTCCCAACATTCTCACGGGAGCAGGAACGTATACGGGAACTTTGACACTACAGCACCGATTTCAAAAATTCTTTCACCGTTAGAATGCTACACTATCCCCGAGTAACATAAAAACTAATTCATCCCCATATTCCTACGGTTCCCAATATTCCCACGGGAGCAGGAACGTATACGGGAACTTTGACACTACAGCACCGATTTCAAAAATTCTTCCACCGTTGGAATGCTCCATAACCCCGGAGTAACATAAAATCTAATTCATCCCCATATTCCTACGGCTCCCTATATACGACACCGATTTAAAAAATTCTTCCACCGTTAGAATGCTACACTATCCCTGTGTTACATTAACTTTAATTCATCCACATATTCCTACGGGAACGGGAGTCCTTACTAATATAATAAGTGTGAAAGGAGCTCTGTCTGTCCGTCGTTCTATGTTACCATCTCCCGCCCAAACTAATAAACCGATTTAAATGAAATTTTAAACAAAGATTGTTCAGAACCTGAGGAAAGACATAGACTATTTTTTCCCTATATTCCCACGGGAGCAGGAACGTATACGGGAACTTTTACACTTCAGCACCGATTTCAAAAATTCTTCCGTCGTTGGAATGCTCCATAATCCCGGACTAACATTAACTTTAACTTATCCACATATTCCCACGAAAACGGTCACCATATTCCCTCGGGAACGGGAGTCTTTACTAATATTGAAAATGCGAATGTAGCTATGTCGGTATGTTTTTCGTATGTCTCCCGTTCTAACTGCTAAACAGATTTTATTAAATTAGCTACAGAGCTGGTCTAGAACATGCGGAAGGATAAAGGCTATATATCTATCCTTATATTCCCACGGGAACGGAAATGGGAATTCAAAAATTACGGTCTCAAAAGTATTTTTAACAGGGCTACAAGGTGTTGAAATAGGGGTTAAATGTTTTTTTTTGGAAATACCGCCATTTTTAATTTAAGACTAGAAGTTTTATTTCCTAAAAAGTTAAAAATGCTGCTCAAACTTTCAGCCTGAAAGTCACTATTCCACGCGGACAAAGTCGCGGGCACAGCTTGTTTAAAATATACAAATTTATTTCTTCAATTTCGAGGCATGGTCTCTTCCAGTAGGATGTTATTGGCGGTGTATTTTAATTGGTTTCCATTTCCACCCCACGCCGCGCCGCGCCATCTTTACGAAGAAGTACGCAACTGTATCTTGGGTATTATGAAAGGTGAGCACCAGTGGCGGATCCAGGATTTGGGCATGGGGGGTCTATTACTCAAAATTTTATTTATTTATACGAGGTTTAGCAGATTCAATCAGAAATTATTCAACTGATGTTGGCGTCGATTGATCATATATATGTATGACCAAGGATTCGACGGAGCTCCGGCAATGAGTGTCCAATTCATTGGTGCACAGGCTCATCTGAGATCGCATTTCCCCCTAGCAATTTATGTACATTGCGCTGCACATGCTTTAGTTTGTCAGTCAATGCAGCATGCGAAGTGTCAGAAATCAAAAATGCGTTAGGAACTATCGGAGCGATTGAAGCATTTTTTCACTGGCCTAAAAGACAACACGTTCTTCACCAAGAAATTTCAAAAATGTGAGCAAAAAAGTGAGAAAAAAAACAATGGTTGAAGTCTGTTTGTCCTACCAGGTGGGCTCAGTCTCATGAAGCAGTTGGAACGTACGCTGAATTGCAACCGGCTGTTATTGAATCTTTCGAAGAAATCAAAACGTGGAAAGATCGAGATACTTCGCAAAATGCATTGCATCTTTTGACAGCGATTTCGGCGGTTGAATTCCAAATCGCCTGTCACATTATGGAATCAGTTAATTCGATTGTTTTGCCTTTGAGACGGGAATTGCAATCTAAAAACCAAGATCTGGGTGAGGCTACTAAGCTGGCAGATGACGCTTTGAATGAATTTACGTACAAACGCGAAAACGCAGATTCTACTTTCCACGTTATTTATGAGCGTGTTGCTAGAATTTGTTCTGAATACGAAATCACAATGAAATTGCCACGCCGCCGCGCGCCGCCGCCGTGGCAATCAATGAAAAAATCGTTGCAACGTTCAAGCAAGTAAGTATTGAAGACTACTACAGAATTTCTTCCTACATTCCGTTTCTTGATACGTTCATTTCTCAACTCAAAAGTCAGTTCTCGGAACACAAATCCATTTTCCCAAGGTTCGGGCAACTGTTTCTTAAACAAGAATTTAACGAAAAGAAATGCGCTGACCTCTACACATTTTACGAAGATATATTGGATTGTTCGAAAGAAAATTTTCTGTCAGAAGTCAAGATGTGGAGACAACGAATTCACGGCCAGAACATCCAAAATGCGCTTGATGCTTTACTGGTTAGTATCTTTCAATCAAAAATTTACATGTAAAATAGTTTATATGTGACGCGATCCGAGAAAAGGCACTTCTAGTCTTCTAGACAAATGTGAAAGCTTACACGGCACGCTCTGAAAGGCGCTGATGTACCATTCAAACCCATGTAAAAAATCGTTTCTCTTAATTTATATTTGTGAAATAAAAGCGATGTTACAATTTCTGATTGCGCTTCATGAATATTCAATAAAAGAACTTGTGTAATCAATCATGATCCAACAACCGATTTTTTGCCTAGTAAGTCCCTTTTATCGGATCGAGTCACATATGCCAACATCAATCTGACGATATTTTTCAGGTTATCAATAGCAAGTCTTTCAAGAATGTCGATTATATTTTTATAATCGATAAAGTTCTTGAATTTTTAAAATAATAATATTACTTCTCCTTTACTTTTTTGTCTTGCTCATGCTATATTTTTCCGTCCCGTAACGAAATTTGAACATTAGGAGCCGATAAATGTTACAAATAACATCTTTTATTGTCCCGATTGGGGGGGGGGGGGGGGGGTCCGGACCCGAACCCCCCCCCCCCCCCCCCCTCGTGGATCCGCCTATGGTGAGCACAGTCCTCCGAGTGAATTTGAGGCCTAAGAAGATAAAGACTATTTTATTATATTCTCGCAAATTAATTGATGGCAAAGACTTTTGTCTGGAATGTACAAAGAAGACTTACTGAAAAGCTCGTTCTGGATGAGTCACTGAAAACTGCCTGCGCCCGTTTCCAATTTTGAGACGTCAGTAAATTACAATATCTTGCTTTGAAGGGTGATGTGTTGTGTTCTCCCAGTCTTTCGCAGGGAAAATAATTATAGTGGAGTTGAGTTTGAAGTTGTACACGGAAACATTAACATCAAGGCACTTATTTAAGGATTCAAGTTTTTCTAAATTATTAATTATTGAGAGATGACCCTCTGGGCTTGGATTTGACATGAGGTACTCTTGATGGAAGAGACGGTCGATTGGTAGTCTTCCTTCCATTTTTTTAAAAGACTGATAGGTGGTAGTCCTGGAATGAGGTTCCAGTGTAGTGCAGCCAGTGATGTATGTCGTTGCTAGCCACTGAAGTTTTTCTAGCTTTTTTTAATGTTGTTTTTGGCCATCATACCACAGCTATATTATATGTATGTGATTGTTGACCTAACTACTAGTGTATAGAGGTCTTGCACCATTTTAAATTTCATGCCACATTTTGCCCGCATATACTGTGATGAGTCCTTGAGATTATTTGGTCGCTCTTTTGGACATAATTGTGAGTGCCATGACATTTTGCTGTCTAAGATGATCCCAAGGAAGTTTGATTCTTTTGGACAATGGTATCGCTTCACCAAAGAAAGAAGGAGGCATTAGAAGATTTAGTTTTCTCCCTTTTGTATCAAGAACTATCCTATGAGTGTTGACGGAAAGGCCTTCGTCTGGGCTCCATTTTTGTACTGTTTTCAGAGCTGACTGGAGGCTTTTCGATAATAATCTCTCTGATGAACCTTTTATGAAGATAGCTAGATCATCTGCGAAGCCTTCTGCATTTATGCCTTGGGTTGCTAGTAATATGACGAATAATATGACTCCACCTTATGGACAGCCTCTGGTTGTAATTGCTGAGATTTCTACTTCATTCATTTTGCTATGGATATTCTGTTGCCTAGCATGGACGTTATCCAATTACGAACTAAAAGTGGTTCCTTGTGGTGTCTGAGAGTGGACTGTAAGGAAGTGCAATTGAAGGTTAGTTTTAAATTGAAGAAGGCGGCTGAGCACATTTTCCTTTTATTGAGAGAGTATTCAATTTTCGTAGCCACTGCATTCAACGCCGTAGTTTGGAAGAGCCTTTAAATTTGGGCGATTTTATTTTATTTATCTTATCTCATATCTCTTCTCTTATACATATAATAAAAACGCAACAGTTTGTTTGTTTGTGCACGCTAATCTCAGAAACGGCTAATCCTATCTAGACGGGTTTTAAGTAATATATTGTGGTAAGCTTCAGTTAACATTTAGTTTTCATTTCATGTCAATCGGTTGATAAATAAAAATGTTATGCCAATTCTTGCGGACGAAGTCGCTGGCACACCTTGTGAAAATAAAACGAAACTTAAATTTCAATAGTAAAATTTTTCTTAGATACCAGGCGCACAGCAATGTTCAGAAAGCAGCAGAAAGCAAACGAATAGAGACAGTGGGGGAGGAGTTATTTCTCCATAAAAGCAACAAGGAACTGAATTCGACCAATCAGCGTACGGAACAAGTGTAAAGATCTTGCGATGACCCCATTGGCTTTCCTATTTCGAAAGTGACCAGATTACTTCCCAATGAAAGGAGGACATCAATAGGAATCTTTACATAAGCAAAGAAACAAAAAGGCTTATCTAAAAAAGATGTTTTTTATATATTCCATTACATTAAAGTTGATTCAGAAACAGTGAATTCAATTGATATGTACATACTTTTTTTAAGGCTTTGTTCGCTTAACAAAAAACTTTTCTTTTTTAAAGAGAGCATCTGGTCACCCTCATTTCACACTAGTCAGTGAAATGAATGCTATGCAGCTACCTGCTGCTACCTCCTGAACATTTCTGTGCGCCTGGTAGCAAAGAAAAATTTTTCAATGATTTCGATGAGTTGTGTGTGGGCCCCCGTATTTTTTGTTGAATCTATAGTATATATAAAATAGGATGGATGTCCGGGGTAAACTCCTAAGCCACACAGCGGATTTTTATGAAATTTTCAGGGTAGATATAGTTTAGTCCAGAGATGGTCCACCTACGATGGTCCTACAACTACTCAACAGATTTCAAAAATTCTTACAACACTAGGGGTGCTCCCATTATATCCCTTCATCAGTAACTTAAACTATATTTAATCCCAATAATCCCACAGGAACAGAAACGGGAACGAGAACGGGAACTTACCGATCACAAAAATTCTTTCTACTCTGGGATGTTACATCATCTTTCAGAGACATAGACTTATATTTCATTCACTTATTTCCATGAGAACAGAAGACTCCCACAGGAACGGGGTTGGGAACGGAAACTTAGAAACTACTGGATAGATTTCGAAAATTCTTTCAGCATTAGGATGCCACATAGTCCCACAATAGTCCCGGAAAAGGAAAAACGAGAACGGGGACCTTAAAACTACAGACCCGAGCAAAGCCGGGCAGCTCAGCTAGTAAATGAATATGTTTAATATTTTGATTGTTTTCATATTATTTAATTCATTCGGGCCACAGAATGTAATTGAAATCGTTGATGAGAATGCATTTTCTCTGTGTGTGTTAAGAACTGTTCAGATGGGCACGGTCAACGTGCAACGAATAAACTAGAAAATGTAATTTTTAACTCTTTGCGAACATAAATTCTTCACTTAATCTAAGGAAAAGGAGGGAAATATTGTTGGTGTTTATGTTTGGATACATAAATTTGCTTTTTAATTGGTTAAATTGAATAAATTTATTAAAGCAATGAATTTAAAATTGTCATTGACATGTCTGTCGTTAACCCAAAGGTTCGTGGTTTGAATCCCAACAGAGGCAAAAATGTTTCTCCACGGCTATTGCCTTTCGCGAGTAGTTGGTGTGCTCCGTCAGTAAATTCATTGTAATGAAAAGCGCTTTGTTGCCACGCCTGGCAATGCTCCAAGTTAGACATAAGAAATTAATAGAAAGAGAAGAGAATAGTATATGTAGAAAGAGTAAACTTAAAAATTAAAAATAAACTTAAAGTAGAAAACCGCCATTGCGAATTTAGAAGTTGCTGGAGAAAGAACAAAACGTAAATTGCATTGAATTGTAAATTGGATTTTTATATTTATTTAATTATCTTTTTCAGAAATTTAAAGCCCTTTGTAAATTGAAAATTAATGAACTACAGAATAAAGCAAATTTTCTAAAGTCTGTGCTTATGATTTGGAATTGTCTTCGCAACATATGTAACTTTAAATTTGTTTTGCACGTTCGGCTTCTCGTGTACTACCGGCTTGAGGTTATGCTCGTTGTAATCAAGCATAAAAGCATTTTGTAGATGTGCACCTCAAGGAATATTGAAAACTACGTTGTGAATCAATTATTTGATAAAGTCGAATAATTTTCACCCAGCGTTAACATCAAAACCAGAGGAGTACGACCACGCCGCCGATTGCCATTTAACGTGCCATAACCTAACGAACCACGAGTGCACTCATCGGATAACATACCGATCGTAAGGCGTAAGTCCTTCACTTCGCTTACGAGGACGTCAGCTTGAGGTTATGCTCGTTTGTAACCAAGCATAGAAACATCTGTATATGTGCACTTCAAGAAACATCGTGAACTTTAGGAGTACGACCACGCCGCCACTTGCCTTTTAACGTGCCACAACCCAACATCATACGAGTGGATTCATCGGATAACAGCACCGATCGTAAGCCGTAAATCCTTCACCACACCTACGAGGACGTCAGGTAAGGGTTTTCTTAGGACTATTATATTATTGTATTCGTCTTAGTAAAAAAAAAATATATTGCATACCCACTGCTACGTAAACTTGCCCACCGCATTCATTTAATTTTACCGAACACTGTCGAACTTCGTAAATCTTTCAATATCAAATATCAATCGTTCAATATCAAATATCAAAGAAAATGTCTCAAACACACTCGTCTAAGCCAGACGCAGATAAGAGACAGAAAAAAACAAGAACTCGAGCTCCAACTCCACCTCCAACTATAGGAGGTGAGCTCCAGCTCCGCGTACCTTCGGTACGACAAGGCCTCAGGTCCTCCCCCTTCACAAAACAATCACCACGGTGAAGGAGAGAACGCTAGTGCAGGGCAATTTAATTGCAAGTCATGCGACCAGATCGACAATTCGGACATGGTGATGTGTGACGCATGTGACGATTGGCATCATTACACCTGTGTCAACGTTACTTCGTCAATTTCAACCAAGAACTGGGTTTGTCCGAAGTGCTTAACGAAGTGCGATGCTTTTGAGATTATAAGTGACACACACCCTTCAGGTGAACAAAACGCTTTAGAGAAAAATGATCGCCTACCTCCTACAGTCGAGAAAAGTAGAAATAAGCCACTGTCGAGCACTCAATTACCCGTTTTGCGTAAATAAAAAGAGTTCAATACGTAACGAAATTAAATCCATTAGCTCCGAAGGCTCCTTTAAGTTGAAATTAAACAAACTAGAGGAAGAAAGGATTCTTAAACAGAAGCGAGATCAAGAGTACCTCGACGCCAAATATGCACTCCTCGGTCCTCGAGTAGTTGTCGGAGGACGAAAGCGAAAGCGATGGCAATCAGCACGGAAATGAACGTTTACAGGATTGGGTTAGAAAACAGTGTGTGAACCAAGCAGCTGTTAATAAACACGTTAAATATGCCGCGCCACCGCTTCCTTCATCTAGTAGGGACATCCACCTCGAAACGCAACGAAACCAACGTCAACCGAATGGTATACCGAGCTTTCAGATCCCAGCGGCTACCACGCTCCCTCGCGAGAATAGGAGAAACTTAAATGGAGACGTTCTTGGTTTTGGCCATTATAATGATCACGCCCCAGACCTCAACAGTACACAAATTGCGTCGAGGCACATTATGCATAAAGAGCTGCCGAGTTTCTCCGGTCGCTATAAAGACTGGCCGCTGTTTATTAGCTTATTCGAAAACTCAACCCGTGTTTGTGGTCTGTCAAACGACGAAAATCTCATTCGCTTGCAAAAGTGTTTGAAAGGAAAAGCCCTGGAAGCGGTCAGAGCCCAATTGTCGTATCCTGCTCAGTTGCCTAACATCATATCGACGTTGCGTATGCTTTATGGTCGTCCAGAAGCCATTACATCATTGATAAACTTTGCACTATCCGTCCGAAATATTGTTGCGACTATGGAAACAAGTGGGCTCGAATCTCATCTTAACAGCCCGTATCTACTGCAGGAATTAGTACAAAAACTACCTAGTCATACAAGGTTGAACTGGGGCATGTTCAAAGTAAGCGCAAACGAGCCTGCAAATCTTTCGTCGTTTAGTAACTGGCTGTATAATGTTGCAGAGGGTGCGTGCCAAGTGACAGAGATCAACTTTTCAAGGTCAAGTGATCCAAAGAATGAAAAGAAGCGATCGTCTTGTATCCCGGTACTGAATGTGCACCAACCTCCAGCAAGTGCGTTCAAAAGCAAAGAAAGTTTCAGTTGCATCGTCTGCCATGGTAATTGCGGGAGTATTGAGTATTAACTATGTGCGAAGTTTAAGTCGCTCGATCTGAAAGATAAATGGAACATTGTTAATCGGAACGTACTTTGTCGCACTTGCCTTGTGAACCATCGTCGTCGTAAATGCACCTCCGAGAAAAGATGTGGTGTGAATGGTTGTCTTTACAAACACCACCAGCTGCTGCATAAATATTTTGATTCAACGGTTCCCAGTGGTGTAAACCAAAACTGCAATGCACATGCGATGAGGGAGAAACAAACGCTATTCAAAATATTACCGGTGACTTTGTACAACGGAGAGAACGAACTACATACTTACGCATTTTTAGACGATGGTTCATCGGTATCGCTAATTGAGTCGAAGCTAGCGGAAGAACTGAAACTCGATGGTGAGAAAAACCCTTTGTGTTTAAAGTGGACTTCTGGCATACAGCAATCGGAAGAAAATTCCAAAATCGTTAATCTGCAAATCTCGGGGTACAAATCACTGAAAAAATTCCCGCTTCTTCAGGCTCGAACGGTAGAGTCATTAGAACTTCCAGTTCAAACGATGGACTTTGACAGAATCAAGAAACGCTTCCCACACCTCCAAGGTATTCCTGCCACGTCATATCGCGACGTTCAGCCTCGAATTCTAATCGGTCTTGATAATTGCACTTTGGTAAATTATCAGAAAATCCGTGAATCAAATGTTGATGAGCCAGTAGGAATCAAAACACGATTAGGATGGGTAGTTTTGGGGCCACATGAAAAAAATCGAGACGGTGAACTCTTTCAAACCAATCACGTAAGCTGTTTTATGTGCGACTGCCAAATAAAAATTGATGAGAGACTTGACGAATTAGTCAAAGAATACTTTCTAATCGAAAATATCGGCTCGATGCAAAGTAAATTGCCAATGAACGCAAAAGATGAGAGGGCTCAAGCAATCCTGGACAGTAAAACGATTACTGTAAACGGAAGATACGTTGTCGGTTTGCTTTGGAAAGACAGTAATAGTGTACTTCCGAACAACAGATCGCTAGCCGAGCGCAGGTTATTCGGCCTCGAGAAACAACTTAAGAGGAACCCCCTCCTGGAAAATAAAATCGCCGAGCAAATCGAATACTACTTAAAGAGAGGATGTGCTAGAAAGCTCACTAAGGAGGAGGAAATGGACCGAAACTCATCGAGAATCTGGTACTTACCTATTTTCCCAGTGGTTAATCCCAACAAACCAGCCAAAGTTCGCCTAGTATGGGACGCAGCAGCCAGCTATGCTGGAACGTCACTGAATTCAATTCTTCTCACAGGCCCTGACACGCTACCCGCACTTTCCGACGTTCTCTTCCGCTTCCGACAACGTAAGTTTGCCATTTGTGGTGACATCAAAGAGATGTTTCACCAAGTCGAAATCTTGAAGTCCGATCAACACGCTCAACGCTTTCTTTGGAGAAACAAGGATACTGGTGAAATCGAGGACTACCTAATGCAAGTGATGATAAAATGGTGCAAGACCTCTATACACTATAGTCAGGTCAACAATCACATACATATAATATAGCTGTAGTAAGATGGCCAAAAACAACATTAAAAAAAGCTAGAAAAAACTTCAGTGGCTAGCAACGACATACATCACTGGCTGCACTACACTAGAACCTCATTCCAGGGCTACCACCTATCATCAGTCTTTTAAAAAAATGGAAGGAAGACTACCAATCGACCGTCTCTTCCATCAAGAGCACCTCATGTCAAATCCAAGCCCAGATGGTCACGAGCTTTGCAGTAAGTCTTCTTTGTACATTCCTGACAAAAGTATTTGTTATCAATTAATTTGCGAGAATATAATAAAATTCATTGAACATAGAAAAAAACAGTCTTCCTACTAATATTATAGACGTGAAAGTTTGTATGTGTGGATGTATGTTTGTTACTCTTTCACGCAAAAACTACTGAATGGATTTTACTTAAACTTTCCAATAATATAGCTTATACATCAGAATAACACATAGGCTACAATTTATCCCTAAATTCCCACGGGAACGGGAACGTATACGGGAACTTAGAAACTACAACACCGATTTCAAAAATGTTTCCACTATTAGAATGCTTCATTATCCCCGAGTAACATAAAAACTAATTCATCCCCATATTCCTACGGTTCCCTATATTCCCACGGGAGCAGGAACGTATACGGGAACTTTGACATTACAGCACCGATTTCAAAAATTCTTTCACCCTTAGACTGCTACACTATCCCCGAGTAACATAAAAACTAATTCATCCCCATACTCCTACGGTTCCTAACATTCCCACGGGAGCAGGAACGTATACGGGAACTTTGACACTACAGCACCGATTTCAAAAATTCTTTCACCGTTGGAATGCTACACTATCCCCGAATAACATAAAAACTAATTCATCCCCATATTCCTACGGTTCCTTATATTCCCACGGGAGCAGGAACGTATACGGGAACTTTGACACTGCAGCACCGATTTCAAAATTTCTTTCACATTTAGAATGCTACACTATCCCCGAGTAACATAAAAACTAATTCATCCCCATACTCCTACGGTTCTCTATATTCCCACGGGAGCAGGAACGTATACGGGAACTTTGACACTGCAGCACCGATTTCAAAAATTCTTTCACCCTTAGAATAATACACTATCCCCGAGTAACATGAAAACTAATTTTTCCCCATATTCCTACGGGAGCAGGAACGTATACGGGAACTTTGACACTACAGCACCGATTTCAAAAATTCTTTCACCGTTAGAATGCTACACTATCCCCGAGTAACATAAAAACTAATTCATCCCCATATTCCTACGGTTCCCAACATTCCCACGGGAGCAGGAACGTATACGGGAACTTTGACACTACAGCACCGATTTCAAAAATTCTTTCACCGTTAGAATGCTACACTATCCCCGAGTAACATAAAATCAAATTCATCCCCATATTCCTACGGTTCCCTATATTCCCACGAGAGCAGGAACGTATACGGGAACTTTGACACTACAGCACCGATTTCAAAAATTCCTTCACCGTTAGAATGCTACACTATTCCCGAGTTACATAAAATCTAATTCATCCCCATACTCCTACGGTTCCCTATATTCCCACGGGAGCAGGAACGTATACGGGAACTTTGACACTGCAGCACCGATTTCAAAAATTCTGTAAGAATGCTACACTATCCCCAAGTAACATAAAAACTAATTCATCTCCATATTCCTACGGGAGCAGGAACGTATACGGGAACTTTGACACTACAGCAGCGATTTCAAAAATTCTTTCACCGTTAGAATGCTACACTATCCCCGAGTAACATAAAAACTAATTCATCCCCATATTCCTACGGTTCCCAACATTCCCACGGGAGCAGGAACGTATACGGGAACTTTGACACTACAGCACCGATTTCAAAAATTCTTTCACCGTTAGAATGCTACACTATCCCCGAGTAACATAAAATCTTATTCATCCCCATACTCCTACGGTTCCCATTATTCCCACGGGAGCAGGAACGTATACGGGAACTTTGACACTACAGCACCGATTTCAAAAATTCTTTCACCGTTAGAATGCTACACTATTCCCGAGTAACATAAAAACTAATTCATCCCCATACTCCTACGGTTCCCTATACTCCCACGGGAGCAGGAACGTATACGGGAACTTTGACACTACAGCACCGATTTCAAAAATTCTTTCACCCTTAGAATGCTACACTATTCCCAATATTCCCACGGGAGCAGGAACGTATACGGGAACTTTGACACTACAGCACCGATTTCAAAAATTCTTTCACCGTTAGAATGCTACACTATCCCCGAGTAACATAAAATCTTATTCATCCCCATACTCCTACGGTTCCCATTATTCCCACGGGAGCAGGAACGTATACGGGAACTTTGACACTACAGCACCGATTTCAAAAATTCTTTCACCGTTAGAATGCTACACTATCCCCGAGTAACATAAAAACTAATTCATCCCCATACTCCTACGGTTCCCTATACTCCCACGGGAGCAGGAACGTATACGGGAACTTTGACACTACAGCACCGATTTCAAAAATTCTTTCACCCTTAGAATGCTACACTATCCCCGAGTAACATAAAAACTAATTCATCCCCATATTCCTACGGTTCCCAATATTCCCACGGGAGCAGGAACGTATACGGGAACTTTGACACTACAGCACCGATTTCAAAAATTCTTTCACCGTTAGAATGCTACACTATCCCCGAGTAACATAAAAAGTAATTCATCCCCATATTCCTACGGTTCCCAACATTCCCACGGGAGCAGGAACGTATACGGGAACTTTGACACTACAGCACCGATTTCAAAAATTCTTTCACCGTTAGAATGCTACACTATCCCCGAGTAACATAAAAACTAATTCATCCCCATATTCCTACGGTTCCCAATATTCCCACGGGAGCAGGAACGTATACGGGAACTTTGACACTACAGCACCGATTTCAAAAATTCTTCCACCGTTGGAATGCTCCATAACCCCGGAGTAACATAAAATCTAATTCATCCCCATATTCCTTCGGCTCCCTATATACGACACCGATTTAAAAAATTCTTCCACCGTTAGAATGCTACACTATCCCTGTGTTACATTAACTTTAATTCATCCACATATTCCTACGGGAACGGGAGTCCTTACTAATATAATAAGTGTGAAAGGAGCTCTGTCTGTCCGTCGTTCTATGTTACCATCTCCCGCCCAAACTAATAAACCGATTTAAATGAAATTTTAAACAAAGATTGTTCAGAACCTGAGGAAAGACATAGACTATTTTTTCCCTATATTCCCACGGGAGCAGGAACGTATACGGGAACTTTTACACTTCAGCACCGATTTCAAAAATTCTTCCGTCGTTGGAATGCTCCATAATCCCGGACTAACATTAACTTTAACTTATCCACATATTCCCACGAAAACGGTCACCATATTCCCTCGGGAACGGGAGTCTTTACTAATATTGAAAATGCGAATGTAGCTATGTCGGTATGTTTTTCGTATGTCTCCCGTTCTAACTGCTAAACAGATTTTATTAAATTAGCTACAGAGCTGGTCTAGAACATGCGGAAGGATAAAGGCTATATATCTATCCTTATATTCCCACGGGAACGGAAATGGGAATTCAAAAATTACGGTCTCAAAAGTATTTTTAACAGGGCTACAAGGTGTTGAAATAGGGGTTAAATGTTTTTTTTTGGAAATACCGCCATTTTTAATTTAAGACTAGAAGTTTTATTTCCTAAAAAGTTAAAAATGCTGCTCAAACTTTCAGCCTGAAAGTCACTATTCCACGCGGACAAAGTCGCGGGCACAGCTTGTTTAAAATATACAAATTTATTTCTTCAATTTCGAGGCATGGTCTCTTCCAGTAGGATGTTATTGGCGGTGTATTTTAATTGGTTTCCATTTCCACCCCACGCCGCGCCGCGCCATCTTTACGAAGAAGTACGCAACTGTATCTTGGGTATTATGAAAGGTGAGCACCAGTGGCGGATCCAGGATTTGGGCATGGGGGGTCTATTACTCAAAATTTTATTTATTTATACGAGGTTTAGCAGATTCAATCAGAAATTATTCAACTGATGTTGGCGTCGATTGATCATATATATGTATGACCAAGGATTCGACGGAGCTCCGGCAATGAGTGTCCAATTCATTGGTGCACAGGCTCATCTGAGATCGCATTTCCCCCTAGCAATTTATGTACATTGCGCTGCACATGCTTTAGTTTGTCAGTCAATGCAGCATGCGAAGTGTCAGAAATCAAAAATGCGTTAGGAACTATCGGAGCGATTGAAGCATTTTTTCACTGGCCTAAAAGACAACACGTTCTTCACCAAGAAATTTCAAAAATGTGAGCAAAAAAGTGAGAAAAAAAACAATGGTTGAAGTCTGTTTGTCCTACCAGGTGGGCTCAGTCTCATGAAGCAGTTGGAACGTACGCTGAATTGCAACCGGCTGTTATTGAATCTTTCGAAGAAATCAAAACGTGGAAAGATCGAGATACTTCGCAAAATGCATTGCATCTTTTGACAGCGATTTCGGCGGTTGAATTCCAAATCGCCTGTCACATTATGGAATCAGTTAATTCGATTGTTTTGCCTTTGAGACGGGAATTGCAATCTAAAAACCAAGATCTGGGTGAGGCTACTAAGCTGGCAGATGACGCTTTGAATGAATTTACGTACAAACGCGAAAACGCAGATTCTACTTTCCACGTTATTTATGAGCGTGTTGCTAGAATTTGTTCTGAATACGAAATCACAATGAAATTGCCACGCCGCCGCGCGCCGCCGCCGTGGCAATCAATGAAAAAATCGTTGCAACGTTCAAGCAAGTAAGTATTGAAGACTACTACAGAATTTCTTCCTACATTCCGTTTCTTGATACGTTCATTTCTCAACTCAAAAGTCAGTTCTCGGAACACAAATCCATTTTCCCAAGGTTCGGGCAACTGTTTCTTAAACAAGAATTTAACGAAAAGAAATGCGCTGACCTCTACACATTTTACGAAGATATATTGGATTGTTCGAAAGAAAATTTTCTGTCAGAAGTCAAGATGTGGAGACAACGAATTCACGGCCAGAACATCCAAAATGCGCTTGATGCTTTACTGGTTAGTATCTTTCAATCAAAAATTTACATGTAAAATAGTTTATATGTGACGCGATCCGAGAAAAGGCACTTCTAGTCTTCTAGACAAATGTGAAAGCTTACACGGCACGCTCTGAAAGGCGCTGATGTACCATTCAAACCCATGTAAAAAATCGTTTCTCTTAATTTATATTTGTGAAATAAAAGCGATGTTACAATTTCTGATTGCGCTTCATGAATATTCAATAAAAGAACTTGTGTAATCAATCATGATCCAACAACCGATTTTTTGCCTAGTAAGTCCCTTTTATCGGATCGAGTCACATATGCCAACATCAATCTGACGATATTTTTCAGGTTATCAATAGCAAGTCTTTCAAGAATGTCGATTATATTTTTATAATCGATAAAGTTCTTGAATTTTTAAAATAATAATATTACTTCTCCTTTACTTTTTTGTCTTGCTCATGCTATATTTTTCCGTCCCGTAACGAAATTTGAACATTAGGAGCCGATAAATGTTACAAATAACATCTTTTATTGTCCCGATTGGGGGGGGGGGGGGGGGGGGGGTCCGGACCCGAACCCCCCCCCCCCCTCGTGGATCCGCCTATGGTGAGCACAGTCCTCCGAGTGAATTTGAGGCCTAAGAAGATAAAGACTATTTTATTATATTCTCGCAAATTAATTGATGGCAAAGACTTTTGTCTGGAATGTACAAAGAAGACTTACTGAAAAGCTCGTTCTGGATGAGTCACTGAAAACTGCCTGCGCCCGTTTCCAATTTTGAGACGTCAGTAAATTACAATATCTTGCTTTGAAGGGTGATGTGTTGTGTTCTCCCAGTCTTTCGCAGGGAAAATAATTATAGTGGAGTTGAGTTTGAAGTTGTACACGGAAACATTAACATCAAGGCACTTATTTAAGGATTCAAGTTTTTCTAAATTATTAATTATTGAGAGATGACCCTCTGGGCTTGGATTTGACATGAGGTACTCTTGATGGAAGAGACGGTCGATTGGTAGTCTTCCTTCCATTTTTTTAAAAGACTGATAGGTGGTAGTCCTGGAATGAGGTTCCAGTGTAGTGCAGCCAGTGATGTATGTCGTTGCTAGCCACTGAAGTTTTTCTAGCTTTTTTTAATGTTGTTTTTGGCCATCATACCACAGCTATATTATATGTATGTGATTGTTGACCTAACTACTAGTGTATAGAGGTCTTGCACCATTTTAAATTTCATGCCACATTTTGCCCGCATATACTGTGATGAGTCCTTGAGATTATTTGGTCGCTCTTTTGGACATAATTGTGAGTGCCATGACATTTTGCTGTCTAAGATGATCCCAAGGAAGTTTGATTCTTTTGGACAATGGTATCGCTTCACCAAAGAAAGAAGGAGGCATTAGAAGATTTAGTTTTCTCCCTTTTGTATCAAGAACTATCCTATGAGTGTTGACGGAAAGGCCTTCGTCTGGGCTCCATTTTTGTACTGTTTTCAGAGCTGACTGGAGGCTTTTCGATAATAATCTCTCTGATGAACCTTTTATGAAGATAGCTAGATCATCTGCGAAGCCTTCTGCATTTATGCCTTGGGTTGCTAGTAATATGACGAATAATATGACTCCACCTTATGGACAGCCTCTGGTTGTAATTGCTGAGATTTCTACTTCATTCATTTTGCTATGGATATTCTGTTGCCTAGCATGGACGTTATCCAATTACGAACTAAAAGTGGTTCCTTGTGGTGTCTGAGAGTGGACTGTAAGGAAGTGCAATTGAAGGTTAGTTTTAAATTGAAGAAGGCGGCTGAGCACATTTTCCTTTTATTGAGAGCGTATTCAATTTTCGTAGCCACTGCATTCAACGCCGTAGTTTGGAAGAGCCTTTAAATTTGGGCGATTTTATTTTATTTATCTTATCTCATATCTCTTCTCTTATACATATAATAAAAACGCAACAGTTTGTTTGTTTGTGCACGCTAATCTCAGAAACGGCTAATCCTATCTAGACGGGTTTTAAGTAATATATTGTGGTAAGCTTCAGTTAACATTTAGTTTTCATTTCATGTCAATCGGTTGATAAATAAAAATGTTATGCCAATTCTTGCGGACGAAGTAGCTGGCACACCTTGTGAAAATAAAACGAAACTTAAATTTCAATAGTAAAATTTTTCTTAGATACCAGGCGCACAGCAATGTTCAGAAAGCAGCAGAAAGCAAACGAATAGAGACAGTGGGGGAGGAGTTATTTCTCCATAAAAGCAACAAGGAACTGAATTCGACCAATCAGCGTACGGAACAAGTGTAAAGATCTTGCGATGACCCCATTGGCTTTCCTATTTCGAAAGTGACCAGATTACTTCCCAATGAAAGGAGGACATCAATAGGAATCTTTACATAAGCAAAGAAACAAAAAGGCTTATCTAAAAAAGATGTTTTTTATATATTCCATTACATTAAAGTTGATTCAGAAACAGTGAATTCAATTGATATGTACATACTTTTTTTAAGGCTTTGTTCGCTTAACAAAAAACTTTTCTTTTTTAAAGAGAGCATCTGGTCACCCTCATTTCACACTAGTCAGTGAAATGAATGCTATGCAGCTACCTGCTGCTACCTCCTGAACATTTCTGTGCGCCTGGTAGCAAAGAAAAATTTTTCAATGATTTCGATGAGTTGTGTGTGGGCCCCCGTATTTTTTGTTGAATCTATAGTATATATAAAATAGGATGGATGTCCGGGGTAAACTCCTAAGCCACACAGCGGATTTTTATGAAATTTTCAGGGTAGATATAGTTTAGTCCAGAGATGGTCCACCTACGATGGTCCTACAACTACTCAACAGATTTCAAAAATTCTTACAACACTAGGGGTGCTCCCATTATATCCCTTCATCAGTAACTTAAACTATATTTAATCCCAATAATCCCACAGGAACAGAAACGGGAACGAGAACGGGAACTTACCGATCACAAAAATTCTTTCTACTCTGGGATGTTACATCATCTTTCAGAGACATAGACTTATATTTCATTCACTTATTTCCATGAGAACAGAAGACTCCCACAGGAACGGGGTTGGGAACGGAAACTTAGAAACTACTGGATAGATTTCGAAAATTCTTTCAGCATTAGGATGCCACATAGTCCCACAATAGTCCCGGAAAAGGAAAAACGAGAACGGGGACCTTAAAACTACAGACCCGAGCAAAGCCGGGCAGCTCAGCTAGTAAATGAATATGTTTAATATTTTGATTGTTTTCATATTATTTAATTCATTCGGGCCACAGAATGTAATTGAAATCGTTGATGAGAATGCATTTTCTCTGTGTGTGTTAAGAACTGTTCAGATGGGCACGGTCAACGTGCAACGAATAAACTAGAAAATGTAATTTTTAACTCTTTGCGAACATAAATTCTTCACTTAATCTAAGGAAAAGGAGGGAAATATTGTTGGTGTTTATGTTTGGATACATAAATTTGCTTTTTAATTGGTTAAATTGAATAAATTTATTAAAGCAATGAATTTAAAATTGTCATTGACATGTCTGTCGTTAACCCAAAGGTTCGTGGTTTGAATCCCAACAGAGGCAAAAATGTTTCTCCACGGCTATTGCCTTTCGCGAGTAGTTGGTGTGCTCCGTCAGTAAATTCATTGTAATGAAAAGCGCTTTGTTGCCACGCCTGGCAATGCTCCAAGTTAGACATAAGAAATTAATAGAAAGAGAAGAGAATAGTATATGTAGAAAGAGTAAACTTAAAAATTAAAAATAAACTTAAAGTAGAAAACCGCCATTGCGAATTTAGAAGTTGCTGGAGAAAGAACAAAACGTAAATTGCATTGAATTGTAAATTGGATTTTTATACTTATTTAATTATCTTTTTCAGAAATTTAAAGCCCTTTGTAAATTGAAAATTAATGAACTACAGAATAAAGCAAATTTTCTAAAGTCTGTGCTTATGATTTGGAATTGTCTTCGCAACATATGTAACTTTAAATTTGTTTTGCACGTTCGGCTTCTCGTGTACTACCGGCTTGAGGTTATGCTCGTTGTAATCAAGCATAAAAGCATTTTGTAGATGTGCACCTCAAGGAATATTGAAAACTACGTTGTGAATCAATTATTTGATAAAGTCGAATAATTTTCACCCAGCGTTAACATCAAAACCAGAGGAGTACGACCACGCCGCCGATTGCCATTTAACGTGCCATAACCTAACGAACCACGAGTGCACTCATCGGATAACATACCGATCGTAAGGCGTAAGTCCTTCACTTCGCTTACGAGGACGTCAGCTTGAGGTTATGCTCGTTTGTAACCAAGCATAGAAACATCTGTATATGTGCACTTCAAGAAACATCGTGAACTTTAGGAGTACGACCACGCCGCCACTTGCCTTTTAACGTGCCACAACCCAACATCATACGAGTGGATTCATCGGATAACAGCACCGATCGTAAGCCGTAAATCCTTCACCACACCTACGAGGACGTCAGGTAAGGGTTTTCTTAGGACTATTATATTATTGTATTCGTCTTAGTAAAAAAAAAATATATTGCATACCCACTGCTACGTAAACTTGCCCACCGCATTCATTTAATTTTACCGAACACTGTCGAACTTCGTAAATCTTTCAATATCAAATATCAATCGTTCAATATCAAATATCAAAGAAAATGTCTCAAACACACTCGTCTAAGCCAGACGCAGATAAGAGACAGAAAAAAACAAGAACTCGAGCTCCAACTCCACCTCCAACTATAGGAGGTGAGCTCCAGCTCCGCGTACCTTCGGTACGACAAGGCCTCAGGTCCTCCCCCTTCACAAAACAATCACCACGGTGAAGGAGAGAACGCTAGTGCAGGGCAATTTAATTGCAAGTCATGCGACCAGATCGACAATTCGGACATGGTGATGTGTGACGCATGTGACGATTGGCATCATTACACCTGTGTCAACGTTACTTCGTCAATTTCAACCAAGAACTGGGTTTGTCCGAAGTGCTTAACGAAGTGCGATGCTTTTGAGATTATAAGTGACACACACCCTTCAGGTGAACAAAACGCTTTAGAGAAAAATGATCGCCTACCTCCTACAGTCGAGAAAAGTAGAAATAAGCCACTGTCGAGCACTCAATTACCCGTTTTGCGTAAATAAAAAGAGTTCAATACGTAACGAAATTAAATCCATTAGCTCCGAAGGCTCCTTTAAGTTGAAATTAAACAAACTAGAGGAAGAAAGGATTCTTAAACAGAAGCGAGATCAAGAGTACCTCGACGCCAAATATGCACTCCTCGGTCCTCGAGTAGTTGTCGGAGGACGAAAGCGAAAGCGATGGCAATCAGCACGGAAATGAACGTTTACAGGATTGGGTTAGAAAACAGTGTGTGAACCAAGCAGCTGTTAATAAACACGTTAAATATGCCGCGCCACCGCTTCCTTCATCTAGTAGGGACATCCACCTCGAAACGCAACGAAACCAACGTCAACCGAATGGTATACCGAGCTTTCAGATCCCAGCGGCTACCACGCTCCCTCGCGAGAATAGGAGAAACTTAAATGGAGACGTTCTTGGTTTTGGCCATTATAATGATCACGCCCCAGACCTCAACAGTACACAAATTGCGTCGAGGCACATTATGCATAAAGAGCTGCCGAGTTTCTCCGGTCGCTATAAAGACTGGCCGCTGTTTATTAGCTTATTCGAAAACTCAACCCGTGTTTGTGGTCTGTCAAACGACGAAAATCTCATTCGCTTGCAAAAGTGTTTGAAAGGAAAAGCCCTGGAAGCGGTCAGAGCCCAATTGTCGTATCCTGCTCAGTTGCCTAACATCATATCGACGTTGCGTATGCTTTATGGTCGTCCAGAAGCCATTACATCATTGATAAACTTTGCACTATCCGTCCGAAATATTGTTGCGACTATGGAAACAAGTGGGCTCGAATCTCATCTTAACAGCCCGTATCTACTGCAGGAATTAGTACAAAAACTACCTAGTCATACAAGGTTGAACTGGGGCATGTTCAAAGTAAGCGCAAACGAGCCTGCAAATCTTTCGTCGTTTAGTAACTGGCTGTATAATGTTGCAGAGGGTGCGTGCCAAGTGACAGAGATCAACTTTTCAAGGTCAAGTGATCCAAAGAATGAAAAGAAGCGATCGTCTTGTATCCCGGTACTGAATGTGCACCAACCTCCAGCAAGTGCGTTCAAAAGCAAAGAAAGTTTCAGTTGCATCGTCTGCCATGGTAATTGCGGGAGTATTGAGTATTAACTATGTGCGAAGTTTAAGTCGCTCGATCTGAAAGATAAATGGAACATTGTTAATCGGAACGTACTTTGTCGCACTTGCCTTGTGAACCATCGTCGTCGTAAATGCACCTCCGAGAAAAGATGTGGTGTGAATGGTTGTCTTTACAAACACCACCAGCTGCTGCATAAATATTTTGATTCAACGGTTCCCAGTGGTGTAAACCAAAACTGCAATGCACATGCGATGAGGGAGAAACAAACGCTATTCAAAATATTACCGGTGACTTTGTACAACGGAGAGAACGAACTACATACTTACGCATTTTTAGACGATGGTTCATCGGTATCGCTAATTGAGTCGAAGCTAGCGGAAGAACTGAAACTCGATGGTGAGAAAAACCCTTTGTGTTTAAAGTGGACTTCTGGCATACAGCAATCGGAAGAAAATTCCAAAATCGTTAATCTGCAAATCTCGGGGTACAAATCACTGAAAAAATTCCCGCTTCTTCAGGCTCGAACGGTAGAGTCATTAGAACTTCCAGTTCAAACGATGGACTTTGACAGAATCAAGAAACGCTTCCCACACCTCCAAGGTATTCCTGCCACGTCATATCGCGACGTTCAGCCTCGAATTCTAATCGGTCTTGATAATTGCACTTTGGTAAATTATCAAAAAATCCGTGAATCAAATGTTGATGAGCCAGTAGGAATCAAAACACGATTAGGATGGGTAGTTTTGGGGCCACATGAAAAAAATCGAGACGGTGAACTCTTTCAAACCAATCACGTAAGCTGTTTTATGTGCGACTGCCAAATAAAAATTGATGAGAGACTTGACGAATTAGTCAAAGAATACTTTCTAATCGAAAATATCGGCTCGATGCAAAGTAAATTGCCAATGAACGCAAAAGATGAGAGGGCTCAAGCAATCCTGGACAGTAAAACGATTACTGTAAACGGAAGATACGTTGTCGGTTTGCTTTGGAAAGACAGTAATAGTGTACTTCCGAACAACAGATCGCTAGCCGAGCGCAGGTTATTCGGCCTCGAGAAACAACTTAAGAGGAACCCCCTCCTGGAAAATAAAATCGCCGAGCAAATCGAATACTACTTAAAGAGAGGATGTGCTAGAAAGCTCACTAAGGAGGAGGAAATGGACCGAAACTCATCGAGAATCTGGTACTTACCTATTTTCCCAGTGGTTAATCCCAACAAACCAGCCAAAGTTCGCCTAGTATGGGACGCAGCAGCCAGCTATGCTGGAACGTCACTGAATTCAATGCTTCTCACAGGCCCTGACACGCTACCCGCACTTTCCGACGTTCTCTTCCGCTTCCGACAACGTAAGTTTGCCATTTGTGGTGACATCAAAGAGATGTTTCACCAAGTCGAAATCTTGAAGTCCGATCAACACGCTCAACGCTTTCTTTGGAGAAACAAGGATACTGGTGAAATCGAGGACTACCTAATGCAAGTGATGACGTTTGGCTCCACCTGCTCACCTTATTGCGCCCAGTACGTTAAAAATAAAAATGCCGAGCGATATATCTCACAATATCCAAGAGCCGTTGAAGTCATTACAAAAAATCATTACGTGGATGACAATCTTGACAGTTTGGACACAAAAGAAGAAGCAGTTTGTTTGGCGAAACAGGTCATGCGAATACATGACAGCTGTGGATTTGAAATTCGCAACTTTGTGAGTAACTCCAGAAACATCACGGATCAACTTGGAAAGAGGTCGGGAGAAGCTGACAAGATCTTTGAGAATCGCAAAGGACTCAACGAATCCAAAAAGGTCCTTGGGATGTGGTGGTCGCCTTCTGAAGATCTGTTCTCGTTTAGTTGCAACTTTCGAAAACTAAGTGCTGAAGTTTGGGAAGGAAAGAAAGCCCCCACGAAAAGAGAAGTTCTGAAAACCCTCATGAGTATTTTCGACCCGTTGGGGGCTCATTTCAAATTTTCTGGTGCTCCTTAAAATATTACTTCAAGAAATATGGCGAAATAATACAGATTGGGACGAGTTCATTAAGCCCGAACATTTTCAAGGCTGGTGCCAGTGGCTTCAACTCTTACCTAAAGTGAAGATGCTTAGAATCGAAAGGTCTTACTTAAGCGAAATAAGTTCCTACGAAGACTGTCACGTCGAACTCCACACTTTTGTAGATGCAAGCATGTCCGCATATGCCTCGGTTGCTTATTTACGTGTCTCAAGGGGCGATCAAATTGAGTGTAGCCTAGTGGCATCGAAATCGAAGGTGTCTCCACTGAAGCTAATGTCAGTTCCACGTCTTGAACTGGAAGCCGCGGTCTTCGGGGTGAGGCTGGCCAAAGCTGTCGTAAAAGGACATTCGTTGGAGATACATAATCGTTATTTTTGGTCAGATTCCCAAACCGTACTTTGCTGGATAAACAGCGATAGTAGGCGTTTCAAACAGTTCGTAGCTTTTAGAGTTGGCGAAGTTTTGGAGGAATCTAACTCGAAACAATGGCGATGGGTACCGAGCCAGGAAAACATAGCCGATGAAGCGACAAAGTGGAACACCAACTTAGAGTTCTCCTCCAACAGTCGATGGTACAAAGGACCATCATTTTTATATCTTTCCGAGGACAAGTGGCCCGAAACAGCAGATAAGTTTTCAACTAACGAAGAAGCCAGGGTGCTCATTCATCATACTTCACAAGAATCACCCATTATCGACTGCAACAGATTTTCTAATTGTTTCGTCAATCGAGCTCGATGGGGCAAAGAAGTAGTGCAAGATGTTTGCTTATCCCCGTCAGAACTTGTAGCCGCCGAGAACTATCTGTACGGACTCTGTCAGTTTCAAGTGTTCCCGAAAGAGTGGGCTTTACTTAAACAAAATAAAAACGGTAACGCAAAAAACATAGCACTAGAAAAAACCAGTCCCCTGTATAAGACCAGTCCGTATATGGACGACAGTAGCGTTATTCGAATCAAAGGTCGCATTGATGTTGCCGAACATGTGAATTTTAGCTGCAAGAGGCCAATTATTTTGCCGAATAATCATCGGATTACCCAACTGATAATTCAAGACTTTCACGGAAGATTCCAACATAGATTCTCGGAGACTGTCGTTAACGAAATCCAACAAATATTTTATATACCAGCATTGCGAACCGCCGTGAAAAAGGTCGAAACCGCCTGTCTACTATGCCGAATTCGACGAGCCAAGCCAATCCCGCCACTAATGGGCGATCTACCGCCTGCGAGGCTGAAAGCATTTGCAAATCCATTTTCATATGTCGGGGTGGATTACTTCGGGCCTATGTTGGTCACAGTGGGGCGACGATCAGAAAAACGTTGGGGAGTTATATTTATCTGTTTGACGACAAGAGCTATCCACATCGAGGTTGCGCATAGTTTATCAAGTGACTCTTGCATTCTTGCGATTAAGCGTTTCTGTTCCCGAAGAGGTAAACCTATCGAACTGTGGAGTCATAATGGCACCAATTTTAAAGGAGCTAATCGAGAGCTGATAAATGCAGTTGCCCATTTGTCAACAAATAACGACTTAGTCAGTGAAGTGATGAATGAAGGTATTCACTGGAAATTCATCCCACCGTCGCACAGTGTGGCATTTCACTGATTTAGCGGGATTAAATTAATAACACTGAGAACTGTATGTATTTTTTCATGTTTTTTGGGTTATCGTTACTAAAATTTTCCAAAGAATACAAAAAAATATGTTATTTGGACATATCATTAAAAGTTTCGGCGCAAATCAACAGAAATAACCAACAGCTATATTTTTTTTTTTTGATTATTTGGGATATCTGATAATTGCAGTACCTCATTTTCAATCACTTTTGTTTTTCTTTTCGGTATGCATCTTAAACTTGCCAAATATGGATCCGACGATATTAACAACCTATTCAAAAATTCCGTGTCCGTGTCAAGTCACGAAGTTTTCCTTGTAAACAGTTCCCGAGCGCATCCGAGCGCTTTCCTCTGACTTTAGATATCCAAACTTCGTAAAATTCTTTTTTCATAGCAGTCTATTGATTGTCATTGCAAGGATCTCGAAAAATGTTTTGAGAATGTAAAAAAGTGCGCATACAGCATTTTGAAATGCAGTATTTTGAGATACAGTATTATGATCCATAGAGTATTTTGACCCTAACCCGGAAAAAGTTCACGCATCGCGTGTTGGTGGTATTTGTGCCAGCGAAAAATTTGTACTTTCTGATAATTTGCAAAATTATTGGAAACTACAGTTGCTTAGGTCTGGTTCAACTTTGCTACATATAAAGAAACTGCAGTCAGTATAAAAAGGATGGAAAACGACGATAAATGTTTATGTTCAAGTGACAATATTTCGGTGAATTTTAAACATAGAAAGTTTTCTGATATATGTAGCATTTCAAAGAAAATTTTATTTTCTTTCTTTTTTATGGAGCATTGCCTATACCTATCTGCAACCAGAAAGAAATGCCATTAAAAATACTGACAAAGCTCAAAAATTGGAAAAAAAATGTCTTTTTTTGTCGGGAATTTTATTATTTTGGATGAAAAATTCTTTTTAATAATTTTTTAAAAGATACATTTCGATGAGAAAATTTGATTTCTACAAAAAACGTCCTTGGAATTGAATCAAAATTTTGCTTCGTTCTCGAGATATATTGAAAAAACGAATGATGATGGTTTAGAACCCATATCTCCGAATCGCACCCTGTAATTTAATAGCGCTTTCGGTTTTTCTCAAAAATTAACCAATTAATCGATTCATTCAATAAAAGTACATTCAATGTCCAGTTCCTTTATATGCCCTCTTTTACGACATAATCAATAGACTATAAGTTTGGTTATCATCCTAAAAAGTGAAAAATTTAGTATGGGTGTCGCACCTGTGCGCAAAAAGTTACAACGCAGTTTTGTTCCTAGTTTACTAAGCTTTTAAAAAAATAATGCTTTCAACATGAACAACACTGATAAACTATACCTACTTTTCTTCTAATGAACTCTTAAAATGCATTTTTTTTCGTGTTTTAGTTTACCTTACGAGCTTTGTTTGAACAAAAATATATTATATATCACAACAACTTATTTTTATAATTTGTAAGATAATATCTATTTAAAAAAATTTAACTTCCAATTTAAATCACAGTAACCACTTTAATAATCAAAAAAACACTTGCTCTATAAACTGACCTTCCGTATCAACAACTGCAGCTAATGTTAAGTTCGAGGTCATTTTTTCCGTTGTGATTGACTTTTTCATAATTTTTTTTTTACAGTTGTTTAGTGGGAGAATGAGTTGTAAGAAAAACCAGTTATTGTTTATATTGGAATATGTCGATTTTTGAATTAAATCCCGCTAATTATGCGAATTGTCACACTGTGCGTCGTCTCCACACATGGGAGGAAGCTGGGAGCGTCTAGTGCGGTCAATAAAAGATGCTCTAGGACAAATGACAACAACGCGGAACCCTAGAAATGAACTCCTGCACAGCATGATGGCCGAGGTCGAATATATCATAAATTCAAGGCCACTGAGTTACGTGCCTATCGACAGCGAGAACGAGGAGGCTTTGACACCAAATCACTTTTTGCTTGGGTCGTCTAATGGGATCAGATACCTCTCAGAGCTGGATGACAGCGCTGCAGCTTTAAGGAAGAATTGGGTTGCTTGCGAAAATTTCGCAAATCGCTTCTGGAAACGTTGGATTAAGGAGTACCTTCCCACTTTAACCACTCGGTCTAAGTGGTTCGTCGAGGCAAAGTCTTTAGCAGTGGGTGATGTAGTTATAATAGTAGACGAAAATAGTCCTAGAAATACCTGGCCAAAGGGAAGAATAATCAAAACTGTACCTAGCAAGGATGGCCAAGTTATGTCAGCTATTGTAAGAACGAAACACGGTGACTACCTGCGACCAGCCACCAAATTAGCAGTTCTCGAAGTGGGTCAGGAAGATATTGGTAACCCGAACGATGCGTTCTGCTTACCAGGGGGGAGTGTTGCCACGCCTGGCAATGCTCCAAGTTAGACATAAGAAATTAATAGAAAGAGAAGAGAATAGTATATGTAGAAAGAGTAAACTGAAACATTAAAAATAAACTTAAAGTAGAAAACCGCCATTGCGAATTTAGAAGTTGCTGGAGAAAGCAACAACAAAACGTAAATTGCATTGAATTGTAAATTGGATTTTTATACTTATTTAATTATCTTTTTCAGAAATTTAAAGCCCTTTGTAAATTGAAAATTAATGAACTACAGAATAAAGCAAATTTTCTAAAGTCTGTGCTTATGATTTGGAATTGTCTTCGCAACACGCTTTCTTGATTAACCGTTCAGAACCGGCAGAAAATTGTAGGTCCCCCATTCCCCCACAATGCATGGTTGTGAGAAATGCCCAAGGCCCTTGGGCTTCTCGCTCTGTTGCGCCACCCTATTTATTTGTTTATTTTGACGATCATATTGTTACCGCCATAATTCTTTATGTATACAACGAAGTAAATTAATTTAGCATGTATATAATGTACACACATACTAAAGTATTAATGTAAGAAACGCCAGTTGGCAGTGGTTCCTTTGAGTGAACGGACGTACTATTTTAAAGCTCGTAAGTAAATAAATTGTTATGCTAAAAAAAATTCGTTCTTCATATTTGGCTTCAACAAAATCTTTAAAATATACGAAATTAAATTAAAAAACTTAAAATGCCTCTAAAAAAGGCAAACAAAATTAGTATTTGCACTTTGTGCAGTGAAGATGAAACGGATCAAATGGTGCTATGTGATCTGTGTGACAAGTGGTATCATTTCGATTGTGTCGGTGTTAATGGTAGTGTAGCTGATGCCAGCTGGAGCTGCGCTGTATGCAGAGGCTCACAATCGCTCGCCGCTACTACGAGCTCTGATGCTCCTCCGACCTTACAGAATATTGGCCACATGTCAGGATTTGCACTTCACCCACAATCATCTTCACCAATCTCAGCCTTGGACCGACCACCTGCCATTTCGGAAACACAAGAGAGAAGTCATGCTGCCTCAAGTCAGGGAAGGCACAAGACAATACAGCGTATAATAGATGGATTTTCATCGAGATCATTTGGCTCCGTTACTCCACCAAGTACGTTGATTTCCACGTTTTCAGAACAGCAATCAACGGTATCATATATCCCTAGCTGTACAACGGCGTTATATACTAACGCACCGCAAATTTCTTCGACTTATGTACCATACACAAATATGTATACACACACACCTACGATGATAACATGGGCAGCAAACTGCAACAGCGCAACAAACTCATTGCGCATGACAGCTGAGCCAGCAACATCATCGCAACATTTTCCTCAGCAAATGACAGGTAAGCCAGCAACATTTTCAAACCATACTGAAGTTTCGATGCGTCAAAAAGAATTGCAACTAGAGATGCTCGAGGAAGAAAAGAAATTACAACTGGAAATGCTCGAGGAAGAAAAGAAATTGCAACAGCGCTGTTTGGAAAAAAAATACCAAATTCTATTTTCAGCAGGTGGACACACATCCACCCCAACAAACTTTCACTTTGGTTCACCCGAGACTGGGACAAACTTCACATCTTGGCCATCACAGACACAAATAGCGGCAAGGAAGGCAATTCCAAAAGAATTACCGACATTTCATGGTGATCCTGAAGAATGGCCACTGTTCGTGAGCAGTTTCGAGAATAGCACCGAGCTCGGGGGGTACTCGAATGCGGAAAATTTAATGCGGCTACAGGCTTGTTTAAAAGGCAAAGCTCGTGAAATAGTTCGGAATAAACTTTTCTTACCTCGTCTGGTTCCAGATATAATGAAAACATTATAAATGTATTTCGGTCGTCCGGAACAAATTATTGAGTGCATGATTGATAAGGCAAGGAAACAACCACCACCTAAAGACAAATTGGAAAGTATAATCGAGTTCGCTTTGTCTGTAAGCAATATCTGCTCGACAATGGAAGCGTGTCAGATGTACACACACTTAAGTAATCCAATGCTGGTAAAGGAATTTGTCGATAAACTGCCAAGTCATCACAAGCTCAACTGGGCAATGCATCAAAAAGACGATCGTGTTCCTGTGGTTAAGGAGTTCAGTAGCTGGTTGGAGAATATTGCCGAAGCCGCAAGCCAAGTTGTGTCACCATTTCCACAAAAGAAGAGCGGGGTTATGAACACTCATACGGAAGTTCAACTGTCATCGGGCAAAATAACTTGTGCCGCTTGTAAAGGAATGGGCCATAAGATTTCTCAGTGCGATGTATTTAAAACAATGTCCTATAATCAAAAATGGGAGACAGTGAAAACCAATAAGTTGTGTCGTCAATGCCTAAATCTACACCGTCGAAAATGCTACACCAACAATCAGTGCGGGGTGCAAGGTTGTATCGCTAAACATCACCCATTGATGCACAAACCTACGGAACCGGTAAGTCATATGCGGAATCAAGTAAGTGATCATATGAATGTTAACACTCACAGTGAAGTTGACGAGGGGGAGAAACCCTGTTTTCGCATCGTCCCTATTCGCGTTTATTCTAAAAATTCGTCTAAAGATACATTTGCCTTTCTAGATGAAGGATCCTCAGTAACTCTAATGGATAGCCATATTTTTGACAGTCTAGATATGGCTGGTGTTAACGAACCTCTTTGCCTGCGCTGGACGGGCGACACTAGAAGATAGCTCTATGAGAACTTCATTCAAAATCTCAGCCCAGAAGAACGGCGCTAAACACCTTCTAAATCTAAACAATGTTCATTCAAAATCTTTCACTTCCGATGCAATCACTGTACATGAATACAATCGCCCAGAGGTATCCTAACTTGGCTGGCCTGCCGATTGGGTCATACCAGAATGTTCGACCGACGATTCTAATAGGATTAGACAATTGGAAGCTGGCGGTACCCTTAAAGGTTAGAGAAGGATCAGGAAACCAACCAATTGCTACAAAAACACGACTGGGATGGGCTTTGCAAGGAAACTTATCCAATCATCAACAGACTTGCCACCTCAATGTTCTCTCTTGTGACTGCGTTTCTCGTCTCGACGAGTTTCACGAAGAGATGAAGGCTTTCTTTGCTTTGGAATCATCAACTACCTCCATTTGCTCAGATGAGGACAAAAGAGCACTTAGCATCCTGACATTCACATGTAAGCCGTTGAAAGACCGATACGAGATAGGATTGCTTTGGCGCTATGAAAATCCAACGATGCCCAATAGCTATAAAACCGCAGTAAATGGTTTGATGTGCCTACGTAACAAATTTAAACGCGAGCCGATGCTCAAAAGTAAGATGCAAGCCAAGATCGACAACCTTTTGGCAAAGGGCTACGCAAGAAAGCTGACAGCAATAGAAGCCGAAGTCATTTCTAATCCAGTTTGGTATCTGCCAATTTTCATCACTGTGAATACTAACAAGCCGAATAGAGTTCGTCTTGTTTGGGACGCAGCAGCAAAATCCAACGGATATTCTTTAAATGACTTCATGCTGACTGGACCGGATCTTTTAACATCATTAGTAGAAATCCTGCTTGCGTTCAGGGTAGGGAAAGTTGCTATTTGCGGCGACATAGCCGAGATGTTCCACCGAATCAAAGTGAGAGAAGAGGACATGCATGTACAACGCTTTTTATGGTGGGATGAAATTGATGTACAACAACAACCTAGCTCGTACGTTATGAGCGCTCTAACTTTTGGAATGAGCTGCGCTCCCTGTATTGCGCATTATATACGCAATAGAAATGCTGACCTATTTGAAAACCGATATGCTCGAGCTGTTGAAGCCATCAAAAAATATCATTATGTAGATGACTTCATCGACAGCGTTGATTCTTCAGAGGACGCTTTACGCCTGGCAAAACAAGTCAAGGAAATTCATTCGTCTGCTGGGTTCAAAATTCGCAACTGGGTTTCAAACTCGACCTGTGTCCTTGATCAATTGGACATTAATGGTTCAGAAGCACAAAGGCATAAGGCATTAGGATGCCCTGAAAAGGTTCTTGGTATGTATTGGGATCCCAATAACCATGTATTTAAGTATGTTTTCAGATTCGCCCGATTAAAGCGCAACGTATTAGATGAGCAAGTAGAACCAACCAAGCGGGAGACTCTACAAGTACTCATGTCAGTGTTCGATCCCCTTGGCTTCATTGCTTGCTATACTATTGGTCTGAAGATTCTACTTCAAGAAGTCTGGCGTAGCGGGATTGGCTGGGACGACGATCTTCCCGATGTCGTTTTTTCTAAGTGGCTACAATGGAAATCTTTGATTTCAGAAATAAAATCAATCGAAATTCCTCGTTGCTACAGTTGGCTGTTGCTGAAAACGTCCAGATTCATACGTTTGTTGATGCTGGGGAATATGCCTACGCTGCAGTGTGCTATTTAAGAATTCGATGTGGAGATCAGGTTTCCATTTCGTTGGTAGCATCAAAGTCTAAGGTGGCACCTCTTAAACCGGTATCCATCCCGAGGCTTGAGCTCCAAGCAGCTGTTCTGGGCTTAAAATTGGCAGCTAAAATAACTGCAGTTCGCCGAATACCTACCAACCGTAAAATATTTTGGTCAGATTCCAAAACAGTCCTAAAGTGGCTTAGAATGGATCCTAGAAAATTGCAGCAATTCGTGATATTCCGTGTTGGGGAGATACTGGTGCATTCGGACGTGAACGACTGGAAGTGGGTGCCATCAAAACAAAACACCGCTGATCTTGCCACTAAGGTCTCGTCAAAGCTTGATGTTCAAACGTGGTTCGTCGGACCTGCCTTCTTACTCACTGAACCGACAGACTGGAAACTTGCGATGACCTTACAAATGCGCACAACTGACAGAATATCGCAAGGAAATTACTAATTTGGAAAAGGGTAAGTGCATCGAAAGTAGTTCAATACTAATTTCCTTAAATGTTTACTTAGACGAAACGGTATTCTAAGAATACGTAGTAGAGCGCAACATCTTAACAACAATAATGATGCCATAGTTTTGCCAAAAAATCATGTTACGTTCCTGGTCGTGCGTCACTATCACGAGTTGCATCATCACGGCTCGCAGGAAGCTACAATTGGTAAAATCAGATCAGCTTTCTACATTGCACGCCTTCGTGTTATATATAAAAAGGTTCGGACAAGCTGTCAAAGGTGTAAGAACTTGTGTGCGACCCCTAATACACCGCAAATGGCCCCCTTGCCACTGGCAAGATTAGCAGTTTTCGAGCGCCCATTTACATATGTCGGCATCGATTACTTCGGTCCCATTCCTGTTATCATTGGACGAAGACGTGAAAAGAGATGGGGCGTAATTTTCACATATTTAACTGTTCGCGCCGTGCACATCGAAGTGGCGCATAGCCTGGATACCAGCTCCTGTGTAATGGTCATAAGGAACTTCATATCCCGACGTGGAATGCCCAGGGAAATTTACACGGACAACGGCACCAACTTCAAAGCCACGGAAAAGATCCTACGTGAAGAATCAGAAAACGTTAAATATTCAGCGCTCGCCTCGAAATATGACGACATCAGATGGAAGTTCAATCCACCAGCTGCGCCGCACATGGGGGGTGCCTGGGAGAGACTTGTTCGATCCATCAAGTCAATTCTTTACAGCATGGACACAAATATGAGGGATTTTAATGATGAGAGCCTAAGATGTGCCCTGTGGGAAGTAGAATTCATCATCAATTCTCGGCCGCTCACTTTTGTGTCCCTTGAAACATGTGACGATGAACCAATCACCCCAAATCATCTATTACTGGGATCATCAGGCGGATACAAACCGATTTGTGGGGACAACTTGGACCTTCGACAACGCTGGCACCAGACTCGAACTTTTGCCGAACAGTTCTGGCAAAGATGGCTAAAAGAGTACACTCCTATTCTAGCGCGTCGTGGTAAGTGGTTTGTTAAACAACCTCCAATAGTTCCAGGTGATGTGGTCATAATTGTGGACGAGAGCCTACCACGCAACTGCTGGCCGAAGGGTATCATCGAGAGGACCATTACTTCGAAAGATGGCCAAGTTCGCAGAGTGATTGTTAGAACCAGAAGCGGAGTACTGGAGCGTCCTGCTACTAAAATTGCCGTATGTCGGTAAAGCTAAATGAAGTAAAGCGCCTATTCTATACCTCTTTACGGGGGGGAGAATGTTACCGCCATAATTCTTTATGTATATAACGAAGTAAATTAATTTAACATGTATATAATGTACACACATACTAAAGTCTTAATGTAAGAAACGCCAGTTGGCAGTGGTTCCTTTGAGTGAACGGACGTACTATTTTAAAGCTCGATTAACATTTCCTTTTTGTAAATAAATTGTTATGCTAAAAAAAATTCGTTCTTCATATTTGGCTTCCACACATATTGTCAAAAAAATTTCTTTCAAAACTGCTAGCGCGCGACAACTCGTTGCCTAGCTTACATAGTGTTGCCAGACGATTCGGGATAATACCCGTAAACAGTGGCGGATCTAGACTAATGGCGCCCCTAGGCTGTGAAAAAAAGCCGCCCCAAAAAAATTTGTTCACCCAAAACAAAATAAAATTTTTAATATAAAGTAACTAAAATAAAAAATAAAGTATAACTACTATTAAAATCATTATTTTTTTTACATAACAAAATCAGTTTTTTTAATTTGGTATCATACACACAGTGGCGTACCTAGAAAATTTAGCGCCCGGGGCAAAAAATGAATTAACGCCCCCCCCCCCCCCCCCCTTTCGTTTTATATGATCCTCATACATACAAACTCCGTAGATCACGTTCTCTCATAATTTTTCAGATAATTTTTTATAATTTTGATGATCTATTCATTATTCACGCAAATTTGCGTACACATTCTTAGGTTACTGACCAATCGCTAATACTTGGTCGGATATATTTGGTATAAAAACGATCAATACTATAGATAGTTTTTAATGATCTGATATTTTCTCGTGGCCACAACATTGTGATACATTACGGTGTAATGAAAATATGAAGAGTGTTTTGACGGTGATTTGAATTCACATCACCACATTCACAACAATCACATTCGCAGAACCCAGCGACCGCAGCACTACAGTGGCGACGCTATGAGTTCCCATTTTTGTGCATTTGAGTCACTTGTCAGTTCACTCCACCTTGCTTCATGCTCTCAATCAATCATATCAATCATATCATATCAATCGATGTGATACTGAAGATGACAAGAGTCCAAACGCAAGTGGTGTGAATGCTACTTTTACACAAGATGTGGGAACTTGGCCTGTTAAGATCGATTCATCTTTTCGCGATTTTATGGTTGGACAAGGCACGAGCAAACTTCAAAATATTAATGCGGAGTTCCCAGAGGATGATACTGGACGATCTTTAACCAAAGTTTGGTTTGAGAAAACTTTGAAAAATGGCGAACGGATCGCTCGCACCTGGATGTGCTTTTCCCTGATCAAAAATGCTTTGTTTTGTTTTTGTTGCATCTTATTCCCACTTTGGGGTTTTCATCGTGGAGTAAATTAAGAGGAAAAATATTGGAGAAATATACTCGATAGAATTATCGCAACTATTCAAACGCTTGCTTGCTTGAGAGGACATCGCGAGTCAGTCGATAATATAAATCCTGGGAATTTTTTGGGTCTGCTGAGATATTTGGCCAAATTTGATCCTGTCATGAAATCTCACTTCGAACACATTTCTTCACAACCAGGATGCTTATCGTATCTTTCTCCCAGAATTCAAAACGAACTCATCACTATGATGGGCAACAAAGTGCGTAAGTTTCTCATTTCTCAGTGCAAAGATGCGAAATATTACATTCTAATGTTCGATTCAACTCCGGATTCCGCACATGAGGAATAGATGTCTCAAATTATCAGATTCGTCGAAGTTAAACCAAATTCCGTAAAAATCAGAGAAGTCTTCATTGATCTCATTCCTCTGAAAGTCAAAACAGCAAAAGGAGTTACTGAAGCTATTACGAACAAACTGGACGAAGATGAATTAATCCTGAAAGATTGTAGAAGTCAATCGTACGACAATGCACCAACAATGGCCGGTATCCATACAGGAGTCCAGCAGAGAATCATCGACCTGAATGAACAAGCTGTTTTCGTTCCTTGTGATAATCATTCTTTTTGAATGGTTTCAATGTTTCGAGAGTATGAAAATAAGATCGAAGTAAAATTTTTCATCAAAAATTCATATAAAATGTCAACGTCATCTTTTTCATATTCATTTTTCATTTTTTCATTTCATTTTCACTCAATTTGATTGTGATTAAAAAAATTTTTGTATAAGAAAATTTTTTTGTGTATTACTTCTCAATTTTGAGCAACAGCGGAGCTCATTTTGCCGCCCCCAAATCGTTTTGCGCCCGGGGCGACCGCCCCCCTTGCCCCCCCTTAGGTACGCCACTGCATACACATCACATCAAAAATAATAATAATATATCAGCATTACATTTTATGTTATATTTTATTCATTGGTTTAAAATTAATTTAAGTGATTTTAAATTGTTAATCAACCAATATTTATAACATTACACGTCGTGTAATCATCGAAGTCCAGTGATCTCAGTGAACTGGACTCAATATTCATGATGGCTGTATCATTTAGCTTATTTTGTGTTGTAACTGGCCGTATATAATTTTTAACTCTTAAACAAGAAAAGCTGCGTTCACCAGTACAGTTAGTTGCTGGTGTACAAACGCAGATCTGCAAAGCAATGTAAAAATTGGGGTACATTAATTCAAACTCATTTTTTTTAAACCACTTTAACAGTTCAATAGCTGACTTTGGAACTTCATTTTAAGTGATTTCCAATCATAGTGGATCTCAATGCATTCATTGACAAAATTTTTCTCAACATCATCCTCATAAATATACTTTGAAAGTTGCAGCTCGATGTTTGATGTCGTCTATTTTCAAAATCTGATTGGAGGATCTAAGGATAAAATTGAACAACTTCAAAAGTCAGGAATTTATTCTATCGGATGTAATGATTGTGCAAAAGAATATATAGGACAGACAAGAAGACCTATTCTAAAAAGATTTAAAGAACATTTCGCACATCTTAAATATAATGAAAAAGAAAAGTCAAGTGTTGCAGAACATATGCTAGAAAATAGTCATAGCTTTAGTTTGCAAAATTTAAGACTAATAAGGAATGTAAATAGCAATTATGAATTAGATGCTTTTGAATCATTTTACATATTTAAAAACAAAAATAATCTAATGAATAGTGATGATGGACCAATCAAAGATTCAATATTCAAAAAATTTTTTAATAGATTAAACTCAACTCAACTGTAATTTTGTTTAGAAACATTTTTGTTTATTATTAGTTTTTTGACAAATAATTTAATTTAATTTAATTTTATAAATCTCACTGACGATGGAAGCATTGCTTCTGAAATGTACATCTGAGGAAATAAAATAAGTGTTTTAACTGTTAAAAACTTTACTAATCTTTTCATTTAATTTTTTATTGATAAAATTAATTTTTTTCAATATAAAATTAAAAACGATAACCATAAAAGTTGTTTCAAAACGTTGTAATTTTAATAGAATCAACCTGGCCTCACATCTCCTAGTGTCTTTCTGGCATATATCTTGTTCTATGTAAAAAAGTGCAGAAATTATTTCTTCGGCTGACTCAGATAGAGCTTGAAAAGCATCAGCTCGAGCTGACCAGCGAGTTGTCGATAAACTTTTTACTGTGTGAGGTCGAGAGTGCTCTGGATATTCGTCTTGCAGGATCTTCCAGCGAGATGTTGATCGCGAGAAGAAATTATAAATTTCTTGAATTAAATCGAAGAATGCACCTGCCTCTGCACAGCTTCTTACAGCACATTTACCAACTAAGTTGAGTGAATGAGCAGCGCAAGGGATGTACACTACGAGTGGTGATAGTTGTTTTATTTTTTGCTGTAGGCCATTATATACTCCAGACATATTACGAGCGTTGTCGTATGATTGGCCACGACAATTTTTTATATCAATTTCGTAGTTGTTTAGCAATTCCATCACAGCATCTACTATATCTTGAGCTTTGTGGCCAGCATTTGGGACAAATTGTATAAGACGCTCAACGGGAGAACCATCACCTTGGACATATCGAACCACTATTGTCAATTGATCAACATGAGAAATATCAGGTGTCGAGTCGAGAATGATTGAGAAGTATTTTGCCTCAAAATTTTTTCGCCCAATTCTCGTGAAATGTTGTCTTCAATGCTATCTCTTAAAAAAAAAAAAATAGTGCGGGTAAATCAAGAAACTCGGCTTCTTTTGAAATAGCTGAGGCAGATGATGATACAGATTTTTTCTATGACAGCTGCGTGCAGCCTTCTTTGAGTAATGAAGTTTCAGACCTGTGCGAAGAAACTGTTTTGATGGAAGATGGCAATAACTATTCCAATGAATACATCTTTCGAAAAAGATTCTGAAGAAGCTCCAGAAGTGTCGAAACATGAAAGGACATCACCTGGTATCGCTAGCAGTTTACGAAGTAGGGCTCGTGAAGTGGGTTGTGGGTAATATGCATTTATCTGTTTCAAAAAGCATGGCTTTAATTTTTGAAGTCGAAACAATAAAATCAAACACTTTATTGAAATTTCAAGTTTCTTTGTTTAATTCAATTTTATATACATCGAGTATTTTTCCCCTGCTCTCTTACCCACACTAACATATCAACCCTAAAAGTGTAAAACTAATCAGTGTAAATAAAATCTCACCCGTTAACTGCTGCAATCAACACCTTCACCCGAACTTGCAATAGAATCTTACACACACACCTTAACTTATGTCGTCCAATCCTACCAAAAAGCCCATTACTCGCAACAACAAGAGCTCGATTTCGGTTCTTAACTCACCCCAAAGCTCTTCGTTTTCTCCTCTTAACAAACCACCCACTAAAACCATGGACCATATGGACAAATCTTGGTTGGATGATAAACGTGCCCGTGAAGTAAATGAAATAAAAATCAGCATAAGTGACATAAATCATCGCGTAGTTCAATTAGAATCTTTACACTCCGAAACTAAAACTGAGATCGATTCCATAAACAGTGAAGTAAACAAACTTAAGTTATCACTAGCCAATGTTAGCTCTGTATGCGCGAAAACTAAAGCGTCGTAAGCCGAAAAATCCTCCGAACTCGCTAACGTAGACACCAACTTTGAACACGTCGTTGAAGAAGTAAGCAAACTAAAACAAGATATGAACACTTACGAAAATCGCATCGTTGCAAGAGATGCATTCATGTTTGGCATTCCGTTCTTGCCTAATGAAAATTTAAAATCCATCTTTAATCTCATTTGTAACACCATTGACATCAAGCCACCATCTCTCACTAATATTTATCGCACCCGTCCTAAACAAAATTCGCCAAACTCAGCGATAATGATTAGGTTCAATTCACCTTATGACAAAAACTTTGTTTTGACTTCGATTGCGAATTACCGGAAAAAAAACAAAAACAAACCACTCTGCTTAAATGATATTCACTTTGTTTCCGATAGTTCGTATACCTCGGCGAGATCATCTGCCATTTATATACGAGAAAGCTTATCACAACAAAATAAAAACATTTTACAACGGGCGCTTGCATTAAAAGAAAAGAAAACTATTTTCCACCGTTTATACTGCGAGAGGAGTGGTTTATGTCAAACGTCAAAATGATCACACAGCTGTGCGTGTTGGCTGCATCGAGGGACTCGAGGACGTTGCCAGATCAGATGTCTCCAATGATATTTAATTTCATTACATTTCATTTCTATACCAATCAAATTTTATGTTTATTATTTAATTTTTTATTATTTAATTTCTTTTTTTATATAACTTTGATTTTTATTCCTCTTTTACAAACTTTTGTTCTTATTTTTTCAATTATAAATTACTTACATACATTCCTACATATATATATCTGAATTAATTTCTTTTTTCTTCTACTATTATCATCTTCTTCTTCTTTTATATCTTTTTCTACTTGTTGCCTGCGGTATGATTAGTATAAATTCCTTACGTCCGATGGTTAGAATCCTCTGTAAGCAAAAACGCAGTCTCCGAGTTTGTCATTTTAATGCTCAAAGCTTGCTTCCGAAAATAGACGAATTTCGAGATATTTTTGTAGACTCAGATGTTGATGTAATTGTAATCTGCATCACTGAAACTTGGCTGAAGGATGAGTTAAGTGATGAAATTTGTAAATTAGATGGTTACCAGATTTTTCGTTTGAATAGAATGAATCGTGTTGGGGGTGGTGTCGCTATCTATGTAAGAACTAGCTTAAAATGTCATCTTAAGATATCTTCTGAGGCTGACAGTAGCATTGAATATCTGTTCGTTGAGCTGGTAGGCAACGATGGTAATATGATTTTAGGAGCTATCTATAGGCCAAACAGAAATATAGACTTTTCACCACTGTTCACTCTTTTAGAGGAACTTTCACTCAATTCTCCTAACATCATCTTATGTGGAGATCTCAATTGCAATATCTTACACCCCAATGTTCTAACGCATAATATGTTGACATTTGATCTAAGGCCTGTTAACACGGTGACACCTACTCATTATTCTGGTGGTGATGCTACACTTTTAGACTTGTTTCTGGTTAGTGACATAGGGAACGTAGCTCTATATGATCAGCTTTCTGCCCCTGCTTTTTCTAGGCATGATTTAATCTTTTTAACATATACTTTTAGCTTTGATTACACTCCTTCCCAGCGAATATCTTATCGTAATTTTCATGGCATTATCCATCTACGTTTGGAAGAGCATGCATGTAGGATTAATTGCGACCAAATTTTTTACTTGCAGTTCTCAAATGAGCAGCTTGAGTTCTTGACTCAGAATATTAATAGCCTTTTTGATACTCATGTCCCAATTAAGACCATTACTCTAAGACAAAACTACAAACCTTGGTTTACTCCCAATATAAGGCTCTTAATACAACAACGAGACACTGCTTACAACATCTGGAAGCGTTTCCGGTTGCCAGAGTTGCGACTAGCTTTTCGTTCACTGCGCAATAGAGTAGTAGCAGAAATACGTAAAGAAAAATCGAAACTTTTATCTCCTCAGCTTAGTACTTCCCTTAGTGGACCACAATTGTGGAAAAATTTACGTAGAGTTGGTATTGTCAAGTCAAGAAATAGGATAGCAACCGACGCCGACGTTGATCCCAACAGCCTCAATAAAAATTTTGTTTCTCAGCCATCAGCACTTGCTCCGACTTCGAATACCTCGAATCCTTTTTCATTTCCAGATCAGTTGGGCCGTATTGGTTTTGGTTTTCGTGCAGCAAATTGTGCTGACGTAGTTGAAAGTTGGCTTTCAATTTAATCAAATGCTGTCGGGTTAGATGATGTTCACCCTAAGTTTTTGTGTATGATTCTGCCAATAGTACTGCCTTATATAACATTTGCTTTTAATACTATCTTGATGTCAGGAGTCTATCCGAATCTGTGGAAGATTGCCAAAGTCATTCCAATTCCCAAAAACGCCAAAGGTGTGGAATTTCGTCCTATCTCTGTGTTACCATTTCAGTCGAAAGTCTTTGAACGAATGCTTCAGAAACAAATCAATAATCATCTTACAACTAACTCGATGCTAACGCCGAAGCAATCTGGTTTTCGGAAAAAACACAGTTGTATTACGGCGCTTCTTAACGTTACTGAAGACATTCGACATGCATTAGATAAAGATGAGGTAACGTTCTTGGTTCTGCTCGATTTCTCAAAGGCTTTCGACTCTGTTAACCATGATATCTTATGTAAAAAGCTTATGCATAATTTCAATTTTATTCATATTTGACTGATAGGAAACAAGCAGTGCAAGTTGGTGATAGCTTGTCCAATTTTCTCCCAAATGTGAAAGGTGTTCCCCAAGGTTCTATACTAGGTCCTTTACTGTTCTCTATTTACGTTAACGAGCTTCCGTCTCTATTTGACCATTGTTCGACTCATTTATATGCTGACGATGTTCAATTGTACTTTAGCTGCCCTCTTGGGCTCATAGAGCATGGAGTCTTTTGTGTCAACAAAGACCTAGAAAAAATTTCAAAATGGTCAGAGTTAAACGGCCTTATCTTAAATCCAAAGAAATCAAAATGTATTGTTATATCGAGGAAAACTCTAAATCTTGATTATTTTTCTCCGATAGTGTTGAAAGATGCCCAAATCGATTTTGTGGATACTGCAAAAAATCTCGGTGTAATTTTTAACCGCTCTTTGACCTGGGACAACCACATTAATGTTATGGCTGGCAAAGTGTATGGGGTCTTACGTACTTTATGGGTAACTAAGAGCTTCACACCATTTAAAACTCGTTTTCTTCTTGCTAAGACTCTGATAATTCCCATTCTGACATACGGCTGTGAAATATTTTGTAATTGCAGTTTTGCTAGCATGCGTAAACTCAATGTCGTCTTCAATAGTACCTTACGTTATGTCTATGGTTTGAGTAGGTGTGATAGATAAGCCGGTTTTTCCCAACGCTTGCTGGGTATGACCTTCGAAAAGTTTCTTGAACTTAGGTGTCTAGTTTTGTTCTCTGACATTATGATTTCGCACCAACCACAATACTGCTTTGAGAGAATTACATTCGCGGTCTCGACAAGGTCTCGTCAATTGATTCATCCTCGTTGTTCGTGTTTAACATCTCAGCGTCAATTTTTCGTAAATTTCGTCCGTCTTTGGCACTCATTACAACGAAATATTAAGGAAATTCAAAACGCAACAAGAATTAAAAGACTATTAATAAACCACTTTCGAACTTATACAAATGTAAATAACTAAAAATTTAAACTTAAATCTGTTTCATAATTTGCTTCAATTTTAATAACTTTTTTTTTATCTTGCTCTTTATTTTGTTAAATTAGCTAATGACTAGCTTATAAGATATTATATCTTACAGTTGTTAGGCATTCATGAAACAAAATAAAAAATAAAAACCCCTTCTAGTTTCGAAGACGCTACGAGCTGCCCTGATTCGAGTAAGTGGAGGTCAGCTATGGATGAGGAAATTTCTACTCTTACAAAAAGTTCCACCTGGAAGCTGATTCCTTTACCAGAAAATCGCAGATTGGTGAACAAAAAGTGGGTTTTCCAGAAAAAAAGTGCAACAGCTAATGAAGGTGTCAGTTTCAAAGCAAGACTTGTTGCTCGTGGTTTCAGTCAGCAATATGGAGTATAATATACTTGGAAACATTTAGTTCTGTTGCAAAGTTTTCTTCAGTGAGGGTCTTATTAAAGCAACCTAAAGTGTAAAGTAAGTTACAAAAGAGACTATATGGTCTCAAGCAATCGTCTCGTTGCTGGGACCAAACGTTTAAAAAATTGCAGCGAGATTGTGGTCTAAAACAACTTGAAGCTGATTGTTGTGTTTTCTCAAGCTACAGAAGCAAGAAGAAAATCGTCCTTGCAATTTATATCGATGATGGCCGTATGGCAGCGGCTTATAAGAGAGATATAGTTAATCTTTGTTACTTTAAAAGTAACTTCGAAATCAAAGTTTTTCCAGTCCAACACTTTCAGACTGTTCAAATCATCTCAGCCAGTCAATCTTTGCGGCAAAAATCGTAGACAAGTTTAATTTATCGGATGCGGCTGCGGTGTCAACTCCCGCAGATCCTTCACTCAATGCAGCATATATGACCGAAAATGGAACGGAAAACCTCAGATTCCCGTATCGTCTGGCTGTTGGCAGCCTTATGTACGCGACACGTCCTGAATTGGCTTTTGTCGTTTGCTGCGTTAGCTGTTTTTTGCAAAAGCCATCCACTTCATGTTGGCATGGTTTAGCGCATTCTAAAATATGTCAAAGGGACCCTGAATTATGGTATATTTTTTTAATCTAAAATAAATTTCACTTTGAGTTGTTACAGTGATGCGGACTATGCTGGAGATGCTAGCACTCGGCGCTCCACTAGTAGGTTCGTGTTTCTACTAGGCTCAAGATTGTTTTCGTATGTATATCTTCTTCACGACTCGCACGAATTAACGTTTTGAAGAGATATGACGTCGGAAAGCTACAATCGTAGCATATTGGCAGTGCCTTTTCCAATCGAGTGTCCCTTCAATTATCCTTGAATGCTATGCCGCCAGCATAAGGCATTGAAGACCAGTGGCAGCAATGCCAAGAACCCATCAGAACCGCTGCCTCTGAGGTTTTGGGTTTCACTCGGCCCCCAAAACGAAACCCATGGTTGAAGAATCCAGGCAGGCAAATGCAGCCAAACAAAAAGCACGACAAATGCTGATGCAAAAACGAACGAAGTCTGCTTACGATCAGTATAACGAGATTAGCAAGGAGAAAAGAAAAGAGGGACACCGAATTCAAAAGAAAAAGAAGCAACTGGAGAATCGCTCAGTTGAGGAAATTGAAAGGTGCCATGACAGGAACGAGATTCGAAAGTTTTACCAAAAGGTAAAAAAATCCTGTAACGTGTACGGTGTACACGTTAAATTAGGATGAATAAAATATTAATAAAATGTATTTTTATACTTCAAGCTTTATAATTTTATTGCTTTGTATATATATAAATGTGATGCACTGCCTGCGATGATGGTTGAAGCTCAACTGGTTTGACATATCTACTTAATCTGACAAATATACATATATGCACAAGTTGATGGAATCACAATTATAATTATACTCCATTCACAATAAACATTTTGCATTTTCATTACATGCTTTTTTTTAAATTTTTTTTTTTTTTTTAATTATATAAGAGTCTAACTGGCAACGCTACCATACCGCACCGGAGGTACACTTACACGACCACTTCGAGTCACATAAGGAGTAGCATTGACACCAGATCTTTTGGCTGCCTGTCTTTCTGAATCATCTACGAGGCTGTCTCGATCGACTGGGTCATTATGAACTACTGATGAGCCCGGTTGTCCAATTGATCGTTCGGCTTCAGATGAAACATTGTTTTCATTGGATGCAATTTCGCTATTACAGTTTTCACTTAAATTTACATTTACATCAGTACTGCCTTTTTCATTGGGCGGTATAATATGGATTTTTTTAACGTTATGGTCTCCACTATTTACATTATTTCTTATATGATCTTCAAATAGCAATTCGCTTGTATTAATTTCATTATTTCTTGTCTTAGCTAAGAATCTACGATTTCTTCTAAAATAGTGACCAAAGTTATCCAGTACAATATATGATCTATCATTAACATTAGCTGTAATCTTCCCATAATGCCAATCTTTTCCATTTTTCTTAAATATAACCTGGTCACCCACATTCAACATTGGCAAAGTTCGCGCGGCTCGATCATAATAAAATTTCTGTTTTTCCCTTTTCTGTTGAATTTTTTCTTGAATATCGAACTCATTCAAATTACTTCGATGCAACTGATGACTCGCTACCGGCAATCTGGCTTTAACTTGGCGTCCAAAAAATAATTCAGCCGGTGATAGTTTCATACTAGCCACTTGGGTCGTGTTGTATTCTAGAATACGATATTGAAAACGATCAATTTCCTGTACTTCATAGCACCGCCTCAAAAGGTTTTTTGTGATAGCAACACCTTTTTCCGCAAGGCCATTACTTTGCGGGTACCGTGGACTAGAATAAGTAAACAAAATGTTTGCCTCATTAGCGAATTTCTCGAACGCCACTGACCCGAACGGGCTATTATCACATCTGATTTCCGATGGATATCCTACACGATCAAATATTTTTTCAATGACTTCAATGATATGGTTAGACGTTTTTCGAATCAGTTTTTCTGATATGACAAAACCTGAATATGCATCAATGATTGATATATAGTCGCAGGGCCGAGCCGCCCCTGTGTGCGATGTGTGCGGCGCACACAGGCGCCAAGACAATAGGGGCGCCGCGCCGCCACTGCCACCTAAATTATTTTTGTTACCTAAATTATTCACCCCTATCATCGTAGTCATTTATCGATATCGAAAGCTGTCGATGTCGTAGTTGATTCGATATTTATCCGGCATCATGATACTTTTTCGATCGAAAGATTAAAAAAATCTATTAAGAACTTCTGTCAGTTTCATTTTCGTTCTATTTACTGTCTTCAAAAGCAAAGCAAACGTCTTTGATTGTTATTTGTGACAATTTTTTTTACAAAAACCAATAGTGGGAAACATTTCTAGTAGGGAGGATGAAATGGAAGAAAATAGATTCGCAATAAAAACTTGTTGAAGATTCGAAGAAAAATAAGAGAAGAATCTGATAGACTCTAAGTAAGTTCAAATTAAAAAACATTTTACAGATGTACATCCTTATATTTAAAAACATTTTAGGTTTGTGCAGTTCTTCAAATTAAATAAAGATGTATTTTGATATCTGGCACTTAGAAACAGTCAACTGTATCTAATCAATATATCAAAACAAGTTGTTGATGATTGAATCAAAACTATGCCCAAAATGGGTAAATGTAGACGTAACAGAAGAGTCCAAAAGAGAGGAAACTATGGTTTTTTGAAAAATTTGGGTTTCCCGGCGTTATTGGATGCATCGATGGAACGCACATTAAAATCATAACCCCCAAAAAAATTAACAAACCTTTTGCTAGCCGTCTGCATCTCTAACGGGGAGTCCTAGAGAGTTTAATGTGGCAACTGATGTCTATTCCTTCTTTGTGTCTATTTTTGCCAAAGTTTTTGTTGCTACCCTTGGCTAAATAAAGTTTTGCTTCCATAAAGCAAGCAACTGCTCAAATTGCTTTTTAGTTTGTAATTTTCATCTTAACAATTATTAAATACAACAGGTAGTCAAATGAATTTGTTAACTAGTTAATTTTTCATGGTAAGTTGGTATATTTCGTTTCGCTGTCGTCACAATAAAAAACATCGAGCGTTCTTACAACTTAGTCGCGTCGATTTGATTTACGGAGATTCCGAATGAGCGACAGAACGTCGATTTGTAGTAGATTTTAAGATTTCTTCGACTCGTCTGGTCGAAAAACGACTATGATGATTGCAATAAGCTACGAGCAGTATTTTTTGAGACGATTTCGACTTCCATGATTGGGGTGATTGTGTTTTTTGTAGTGGAGTATCGATAAGTAAGTAGGTACTTTACTACTACTTTAAGTACAGCTTTCACCATTAAGGCCACGTTTGGCTGAATTTTTGAATTTTGCATCCAGCTAAGTTTGTCCAACTAGTTGAACAGTTGAACCTGAAATTTATGATGCCCTTATTATGAAATGTCAAATCGTATATCATATGAGGTCTGTTCGTTGAACTTTCCCCAGGGTTGACCCAGGTTTTCTTGACAACCCTATGAGTTGTCAAAAAAACCTGGGTTTTGCAGTCCTCAAAAAACACTACACCACAAATCACCACACATCCCTGTCATTAAAAAAAAAAAAATACATGCCATTTGACAGCCCTCAAATCGCCACAGCAAAAAGCTATGGCGAGTTTGGGGAAAACCTATGGCAAACCTATGGCTCAAAAAACACTCAATTTGACATTCAGGGCGAATTTAGGTTTCTCAAAAAACGCTTTGTGGCGACCCTATGGCAAACCCAGGGCTTCAACGAACAAACCTATGATCAGAAGACAAAATATGACGCTAAATGTCTAGTGAAAAAATATGCACCTTTTCTTTCATTTGTTCACTAAATGTATGGCATATAATATTGACTAAAGTAAAAGTATTGTGAGTAAAATTCTGCAGTCCTTCGATATGAATATGCAAGTTGCTTTAGATGCTTTAACAGAATTAAAAAAGTTTTGCTAAAAATTAGAACAGACATATTTTGAAGAAATTGTAAGAAAAATTAGGCGTCGAGACCGAATTTGAAACTTCCAGTTCCAGACCCCTAAGACTTCGTAAGACTCCAAAGAGTTTTGATTATGAACACGAAGACCACTCTATTAATGATCCGAAAACCTCTTTTAAAATTAATGTATTTTTTTATATATTAGACCAAGCGTTATCCTCCGTAGATGAAAGATTTAATTTATTGAATAATCACAATGACGTGTTTAATTTTTTATTTAATTTAAGTGATGAGCAAGATCAAAGACTATTAAAAAGTAGTTGTCATCGTTTACAGGAAAAACTTTCAGCAAATGATTTATTGGATATTAACGCCGATGATTTGTATGAAGAAATTATGTCATGTCAGCCTTTTTCAAAAAATTCAATAATGATGTGGTGAAAATTCTTGAATTTATATATTTAAACAATTTGACAGCTGTATGCCCTAACATTACCATAGCATTACAAAATTTGCTAACTATGCCAGTTACAGTAGCAAGCGCGGAAAGATCATTTTCTAAATTAAAACTTATAAAAAATTACCTGCGCTCCACAATGAGTCAGGAAAGATTAACAAATTTAGCAACAATATCCATAGAGGAGGCCATACTAGACCATATAGACAATTAGACATACATGAAACTATCAAGGATTTCGCAAACAAAAAAGCGAGAAAAGTCGAAATATTGTAATTTAAGTATGTTTATATTCTTGCAAATGTTGACTCTTTTTTTTTTTTTTTGATTCTTTGTATTAATAAAGTATTTAAAAATTTAGTTCGAGTTTTATTTTTTGCAGTAATTGGGAAGCAGAAGCGAACGGGATCTACCTATTTAGTATCTTCCCAAATGTTCTCCAGTTTTGTATACTTTGATATTAATGATAATATTATCTAAGTACTGTAAAACTGGAGAACATTTATTTCGGTCAAAATGAACAGTTTATAATATTCGTTAAAGATTTGAATTCGTTTTTTATGAACATTCGTTAAAAAAGAGGCGCTTCATAGGTTCCGCACACAGGCGCTGCCGAGGGTTGGCTCGGCCCTGTATAGTCGTATCCTGCCATTTCGAACAAATCCATTGCCACTTTTTGAAATGGATACCTAGGACCAGAGTCCTGAACCAACGGTTCTTTTTGTAAATTTCGTTTAAACTTTTCACAAACGGAACATTGCGAAACGATTTCTTTTATTTTTTCCGACATGCCTGGCCAGAAATAATGAGATCGTGCTCGTGCAAGCGTTTTTTCAACACCTAAATGTGGCTCATGTAACCACTTGCATATTTTTCTTTGCAGTTCAGTCGGAATGACAAGCTTATGGTCTTTAAAAAGAAGACCATTTTCAAAATGTAAATCTTCGCGGTATTTGTGGAACTTTTGACTGAAATCATCAAGCTGATGATATCCATGCCATTTCGTTTGCACATATTTACATATGCGAGTATAGTTTTCATCTGCCTTAATTACCCTCAAGTATAAGTTATAGTTTGCCTCTGATAGACACACCTGTCGAGTGACTGAATGAATCACTCCAAGAAGATCAGCATTTTCAAATTGATCCGGCAACTGTGCTCTCGACAGGCAGTCAGCTACAAGCATTTCCCTTCCTGGTGTATATTTAATAGTCATCTTCGGGTATTTAAGAAGAAGCATGAACATCCGTTGCAATCGAGGGGTAACTTCGTCAATGTCTCGCTTAACAAGTACCTCGAGTGGCTTGTGGTCGCTTTGAACTGTGAACTCTCGTCCGTATAGGAAAAAATGAAAGCGTTCACAAGCAAACACGATTGCCAACAATTCTTTCTCGATTTGTGCCCATTTCTGCTCACTCGAGCTTAATGTTCGCGAAGCGTAAGCAACCGGATGTTCATTTTGTATTAATACGCATCCTAATCCATCCTTTGATGCATCCGTTTGGATGATAACTGGCTTGCTTGGGTCATACACAGCCAGTACAGGCTCTGAGGTTATGACACTTAACAATTTTTTTTAATTCGTTATCATGCTGTTCCGTCCAATTCCATTCTACATCTTTTCGTGTGAGCTCACGCATCGATGCGGACTGGCACGATAAATTAGGAATGAATTTAGCAAGATATTTAAATAGACCAAGTAATCTCATTACCCCGGATTTGTTTGTGGGCTTGGGCATATCTACAATGGCTCTAGCGTACCGAAAATCTGGCCTTATCTGACCCTCCGAAATTAAATGACCCATGAACTTGATTTGCTTTTGCCTAAATTGGATTTTTTCTGCATTGAATTGAATGTTATGTTTACGAGCGCGTTGCATTACGAGTGTAAGAGTTTGGTCATGTTCAAAATCACTTGCGGCCACGATAGCCAAATCATCAAAATATATAAGAAGATTAGGAATATCACCAAATGTTTGCACCATTTTTTTCTGAAACATTTCCGGTGCACTATTTATACCGAATGGAACACGATTGAACTTAAACCTACCCACCGGTGTCATCTGTCATGAACGTTGTTAAATCTGCACTTTTGGCATCAAGTTCCATATGCCAAAAGCCGTTGCTTAAATCGAGTACAGAAAATACGCGTTTACTCGCTAGTCGTCCCATAACATCTTCGATCGTTGGGATGAGGAAATGCTCACGTTTAATGCAAGCACTAAGCGGCTTTGGGTCAAGACAAATCCGAAGCTTTCCATTGGGTTTTTCCACCAACTGAACATTGTTTACCCAGTCGGTAGGATAATCAACTGGGGAGATGATTCCAGCCTGGACCATCGATTTAAGTTCAGATTCTAAACGATCACAAAGACTTAAAGGAATGCGCTTTTTATAGTGCAGTGAAGGTATTGAATCCTCTTTTAGCCTAATAGAGCAAGTTCCTGGAAATTTACCTACACCACTAAAGTTATTTTTAAATTTTTCTAGAAATTCCCCTTTCTTTTGCGGTATATTTTCCATTGATTGCACTGTATTTACGCGTTTTACTAACCCAAATTCAATGCATGTGGACAAGCCCAGCAGCGGCTCAAGTGCTTCATCAACAACGAGAAATTCAGCACTATGAACGGTTTCTTTATCCAAATCTAAACATTTTAAGTTTACCAATCCATGAATATTAATTTTATTAGTACTATAATCAAGCACAACAAATCCATTATTTTTCCTTTCAAAGGTAACATTAAACTTTTTCATTAAATAAATAGGGATGCAATTGACGTCAGACCCAGTGTCAATTTTGAATGTGGTTGGCCAATTGTTAATTTGATAAGTTTTAGTCCACCTTAATCTATTTAATCCATCAGTGTTTGCATTTAATCTAAAAGTATTGGAATTTCTACTTAATATACTAATTGATCCATCAACCTGCTCTAAGCTACAATAATTACCTTCATCATTCCAGTTGAGACTATTAACCTGTTTCTTCCTATTGTTGTTGCTGCTGCTGTTGTTGCTGTCCCTCCTTGGTTGATAGTTTCCATATGCTTGTTGTTGCCCATTTGGTTTTACTTTCCCTTTCTGCTTGCAAAATTTTGAGAAGTGTCCCTTTCTTCCGCAGTTTAAGCAATTGATGTTGATGGCTTTGCAAGACTGCAAATGATTTGGTGTGAAAGGCGCGCCACAATTGAAACAATATCGAGACACAGCATTGCATGCTGGGTCAGTTGTTGTTTCGGAGACAGCGCTTATGGTTGAGGCATTGTTTCGCCGATCTAGCAATATCTTATTTGCATTTGCTGCCTCGTAAATTTTGCATGTTTCGATAACGTTTTTTAATGGGTCATCCTTCCCGTCCAAGAGCTTTAATTGCAGTTTTTTATCGTACACTCCGATGATTATACGATCACGCAGCATTCGATGCTCGTAAGTAGCGCCACAAACACAATTGTACTCACAAAATTGTAGCTGAGTTCGTAGCTCCGTTTCGAAGTCGGCAAAAGTTTGGTTCTCTTTTTGCACCACTGTGTTGAACTTGTACGACTCCATAGCAATATTTTTTCTTGGTAGACAATAATCATCGAAAGCTTTTAAGACGATCTCCAAAGTTCGTGGAACACCTTCGTTTTGATTTGCTGCATTTTCGGGAACATTGTCAGGTTCATTTGCTGGTGCGTTTATAGGTGCGTTTGCAGGTGGATTAACTTGACCAAAAATGATGCTTTCAAGTGTTCCATCGTTTGGATATAATGTATTATATATATTTCCTGCCTCTGAACCAATTAACCACAAGAATGTTGCAATTTTCTGTCGCTCCGGCTCGTTTATTTTGTTATTAGCGATCATGTAGACCATAAATGTGCGTTTCCACGTTGTCCATTCTTTTGCTAAGTTAGAGCAATCCAATGGTTTTGGCAAGCGATCGTGGGATGCCATTTTCGAGGTTATGCCACGTTGAAACTTCTTTGTATTTTCCGAACTTTATTTGTATCTAGTAAGTTAGATCCCACTTCTGACACCATGTAACGTGTACGGTGTACACGTTAAATTAGGATGAATAAAATATTAATAAAATGTATTTTTATACTTCAAGCTTTATAATTTTATTGCTTTGTATATATATAAATGTGATGCACTGCCTGCGATGATGGTTGAAGCTCAACTGGTTTGACATATCTACTTAATCTGACAAATATACATATATGCACAAGTTGATGGAATCACAATTATAATTATACTCCATTCACAATAAACATTTTGCATTTTCATTACAAATCCTGCCAGGGTTGCAAACTCCGATCTCAAGCCTATAAAGACCAGCAGGGAAACATAGTTGTAGAGTCACAGTCACTACTGATAATCTGGAAAGATCACTTCTACAGGCAGATTGTCCCATTCAGCTTGAACGATGATCAAAAACGCCGTCTTTCCGACCTAGAAGTTAAGCTTGCCATATCCAAACTTAAATCAAATAGGACTGCAGGTGCAGATGGCCCTGATGCCGAACTTTCCAAGGCAGCTGGAGACCAGTTGGAAAGGAGCGTGCACCACCTGATCTGCATGATATGGTTGGAAGAAAATGCCCGATGAATGGAACCTCAGTATCGTATGCCCGATCTATAAAAGGGAGGTCCTCATAATTGCGCCAATTAAAGAGGAAAAAGCCTCCTTAACACCGCGTATAAGATCTTGCCTGCTGTAATATGTGAACGTCTGAAACCCCACGTCAACAATTTGATAGGTCCTTATCAATGTGGTCTTAGACCACAAAAGTCCACTACCGACCAAATTTTCACTTTACGGCAGATCTTGGAAAAACCCGGTAATATAATATCTATAATCTATGTACACCTTCTCCTTATCGATTTCAAGGCCGCGTATGACAGTATTTACAGAGACGAGCTGTACAGAGCCATGTCTAGTTTCGGCATCCCTGCAAAACCCGTACGACTATGCAGTCACCTTGTCGCGGTGGGGGGGCTTAAGTAGTTAATTTGAACCGAGCTCGATGCCGAAAGGTGGTCGAAGGATGGGGAAAATAAATGAAAAACCAAGAATTGATAAAAAAAAACAGTATGGAAGATAACCCAAAGGATTTTTATTCTCCAGGTGGCAATCGTAAAAGCGAAAATCCACCCGTAGTCTTCACTACGGCAGGGGCACGGATTCTGGAGGCCCCATCTAACATACTATCGCACACCTTAACTGGTGGATACACGCGAGTCGAAGGTACCGCAACCGATGACTCCTGCAGCTCTCTCCATGAAGCTCTTCGTGGTCTGAGCTGGAAAGATGAAGAAGGCAGCTCGGAGGTATTACCTCCAAAGCTAATCTCTCATCCGGGCTTAGCTGTTGGCCAGAGCGGTGCTATCACCGGACTAAGTGAAGCTGAACAAGTGGATCCCACTCCAACGATGGCACCCTCCGGAGAACAGCTTTCCAAGCGCCAACAGAAGCTGGAGAGAAGGCGAGCGGCAAAGGCTCAGTGCAAAGAGGACACCAGGGTGGCCGAAGGCACTGAATTAAGTTGCAAACCTTTGGTGACGGCGGCGAAAAGGGACAGGTCGGAAGAGGTCTCACCCACCAATTCAGGACGGTCTCCTGTAACCGAAGTCACCCCAACTTCTGCAAACGCGAACAGGGTCAAAAGGAAGAAGGTTTCCGGAAGCTCTGCAAATTGTCCTGTTGGTCTAACTGGAAAGTCGGTGAATGAAACTGAAGGAACAGGTCGCAAGACTTGCGAATTCGGTCCACGGACACTGGCTGGAAGGGACGAAGCCGGCATGGTTAAAACTCCTGGAGGTCCAACCGAAACGTTGGTGAATGAAACCGTGACTGCTAGTCAGTCTGGTCCACGGACACTGACCGGACGGGATAAAGCCTCGAAAGGAAAAAAATCCGTCGCACAGCGAAATAAAAGACGGCTGCCCTATAAAAGAGCGACTGTCCCGATTTTCAAAGTGCGTATCTGTAAGGCTGGCAATGACAACAGCATGACCATCACAGAGCGCAAGCACTGTGAAGATCATCTGTGGGAGCTGGCTATGGCAGAGAGTACGCAGATCCAGTCTGAGGGATGTTGTTTGGAGGACGGAACCTTTTTGGTCGAGTGTTCTAATCAGCAGACCGCTGACTGGCTACGTGCCTCTGTGCCTAAAATTCCACCCCTCCTAAATTCCTCTTTTGAAATTTACAGGGTGCCAGTTTTGACGAAAGCCATCTGCTTTATCCCGGGGCAACTCAGGAAAACTGAAGATGTGCTTCAACGCCTCGTTACCCAGAATGATGGTATCGACACTACGAAGTGGAAAGTTTATTACCACAAGAAGGCTAGGAATCGGGATGGTGAAGACGGTTCTTACCTTGTTGTGGGAGTAGATCAAGCTTCTGTGGCTATCATCAAGGCTAGGTACGACTCCCGTCTGCATTTTCATCTTGGAAGGATTTATTTCCAACTTAATTCCAATCGGTGAAAATGATGGATGGATTACTAGTATTTATCAATGATAATAACTCAGATAAACCTTCAACATTCTAAGGCTGCTACTGCACTCCTATGTAGCAGGCTTTCCGTGTTGAATACAAAAACTCACCTCGTAGCAATCCAAGAGCCATGGGCCTGGAAGGGCCGAGTTCTTGGTCTTGGAGGGCTACGAGGGTTTAATATTCTCTATGACGAACGGTCTGACTTACCCCGGACCTGTCTCATCATACCGAACTCTTTTGCAGCAACTAAACTTGATCACTTCTGTGGCCAAGACCTGGTTGCGGCTACGATAAACTACGAAACGAACGGTGAGTGGAAAACTTTCGTCGTTGCGTCAGTTTACTTTCCCTGGAACTCCATTTTACCCCCTCCCTCAAGACAGGTTGTGGATTTGGTGGAGTTTTGTGAAAACCGGAAGTTGGGGCTTATCATGTGCTGTGATGCTAACGCTCAAAACTTAGTTTGGGGTAGCGTCAAATGCAACATGAGAGGCAACCATCTTCTTAATTACATTCTGTCTTCTGACTTGAACATTAACAATGTTGGTAATACGCCAACTTTTGTTACGGCTATACGACAGGACGTAATCGACTTGACACTATCTAACAGATATGCCAAGGAGATTACCAACTGGAAAGTGTTGCTGGACGTGTCACTCTCAGACCACAGATACATTCAATTCCATGTAGCAAATGTGATTCCCACACCTTTAGTTACAAGAAATCCCAGAAAAACTAACTGGACACTTTTCAACGATGAGCTCGGTAATCTCGTCAAAACCCTACCTAAGCTCTCAACATCACAAAAAGTGGAAGATGCAGTTCTAGAAGTGAATTGTGCCCTTACAAGTAGCTTCGAGCTAGCATGTCCAGCTAGACAATTACCTAGTAGATCTATGGTTCCGTGGTGGAACAATGAACTACAGAAACTTCGCAGGGAAACCAGAAGTATTCTGAATAGGTCCCTCAAGACCAAATCAGATGTCGACTGGAACCTGTATCGATCTAAACAGAAGGACTTTAAAAGGTTAATTCGAAGATCAAAGAATGCCTCTTACAAAGAATTCTGTGAAAGTATAGAAACACTCAGTGAAACTAGTCGACTTACTAAAGCCCTTAAAAGGAGCAAGGTAAACAAACTAGAAACGCTCAGGAAATCAGATGGTTCCTATACCGAGTCCAAAGCAGAGACACTCAGTCTTATGCTGGAAACTTATTTTCCAGGAAACCAGATATCAATCGGACCACAGCAATCTATTTCCCTTAGATCATGTGAATCCGATAAATCCACTCGACTTAGCTGGTACACGTCATCGTTAGTTGTTACCGACGAAACCATCAAATATGCCGTGGCATCTTTTGACAGTTTCAAGTCACCTGGCACTGACGGTGTTTACCCAGCTATGTTGCAGGAAAGTATAAACCTTTTGCTTCCTACTTTGAAAAATATTTTCACTGGTAGTTTAGCCCTAGCGTATATACCAACTTCATGGCAGAGTGTTAGAGTCGCCTTCATACCAAAAATTGGTAAACAAGACTACTCACTCGCCAAGAGCTTTAGACCCATTAGTCTTACCTCCTTTCTGCTTAAGACGCTGGAAAGAATGGTTGAGATTTACATTCGTAAAACCTCACTCCAATTACACCCTCTGTCTCAGATGCAACATGCTTACCAAAGAGGAAAATCTTGCGAGACCGCACTTCAAAATCTTGTTAGCAGGATTGAATGCGCGCTTGACAGGAAAGAATTTGCGGTAGGCATTTTCATCGACATTCAAGGTGCTTTTGACAATGCTAGCTTCGATGGTATGTGTAATGCTGCCAGAGAACACGGTGTGAACGAGTCATTAGTGTTGTGGATTAAAGCAATGCTAATGAAGAGAACCGTAATCGCGGAGGCGGACTGTGGACAATATGTTGCAACGGGAGTAAATAAGGGTTGCCCACAAGGTGGCGTTTTATCTCCTCTTCTGTGGTGCATGTTGATCGACTCTCTACTTATAATGCTCAATGGTTCTAACGTTCATGCCCAAGCATATGCGGACGACGTCGCCGTGCTCTCGGTTGGCTCCAGCCTCCAAGCTGTCTGCTCCCGAGCACAGGCTGCGCTTTGTATGATTGACACCTGGTGTGTTAGAAACGGTCTCTCCGTCAATCCTCTTAAAACCGAGGTTGTCCTCTTCACGAGACGTAGAAAATTGACTGGTCTGACCCATCTTACGCTTAAAGGCGTCAACATCCCCTTTTCAAATGAAGTCAAGCATCTTGGAGTAATCCTGGATAACAAACTTCTTTGGTCGAAACATGTCGAGTCTAAAACTACTAAAGCACTGTCAGTTTTCTGGCAATGTAAAGGAGCTTTTGGCAAGACATGGGGTCTTTCACCGAAAAGGGTCCTTTGGATCTATACGGCTATGATAAGACCAATCATCTCCTATGCGTCAGTTGTTTGGTGGAATAAGCTCTCGCGTAAATACGTTATTGCCTCGTTTGCCAAACTTCAAAGAACAAATTGTCTGGGTGTTACGGGGGCCTTCCCCAGCACACCGGGTGCTGCTCTCGACGCACTGTTGAACCTTCCTCCCCTTGATACCTTCATCATGGGGTGTACTCTCAAGACCATTTCTCGTTTAAAACGATGTGGTCTCTGGCACAATTCGCACTGGAGCTTTGAGGAACTCGCAAGCAGCATATCTTATGACCCACGTCTAATGGATATGCCGTCTGACACGATGATCCCAAGGCTCAAACTGCGTCAAAATTACTCAGTCAGCTTTCCTTCGGTTCAGGACTGGTTCGCTCCAGAATCTGAGCCTGGAAAGAATTGTTATCGTATCTTCACAGATGGCTCCAAAACCGACGAGGGTTCTGGTGCTGGTGCCTTTGTTGAGAACGACGACATACGACTGCACTCATCTTTAGGATCATACGCATCCGTTTTCCAAGCGGAGGCTTATGCTATCCTAATGGCCTTGAGCCACGTAACGAACAATGGATGGACGGGGAGAAGTATCTTTGTTTGCAGCGATAGCCAAGCTGTGCTTAAGGCCCTTCTCAACCCTCTAACCACTTCGAAAGTGATCCAGGAATGCAAGAGCTCTCTGAATGCGATCGGAAAATTAAATTCCTTGAGTCTCATTTGGGTTCCAGGCCATCACGGCATAACTGGAAATGAGATCGCCGATGAACTCGCTAGGCAGGGATCTCAGACAGCTTTCTCAGGACCTGAACCGTCGCTAGGTCTGCCAGCGTCCTCAGTGAGGGCTTCAATCAACGATTGGATCTGTGAAGAGCACAACCGTAGATGGCATGCCTCCATTGGATGCAGACAAACCAAGCGTATGCTCCCCAACGTTAGTAAGAAGACTGCAACATTTTTGCTAGCTCGTAGCAGAAAAGACTGTAGGAAGCTTATTGGCGTTGCCAGCGGGCACTTCTCTTTTGCCAAGCATTTAAACGTGTTAGGCTTAAGTGATACCACACTCTGTGAATCTTGTGGAGAAGATGAGGACACCGCAGAGCACTTCCTCTGTGAATGTCCTGCTTTTTCTCGCATGAGGTTACAGATACTCGGCGCAGACATGGTGAGAGCTGGTAACTTAGGCTCCTTACCATGGCAGCGTCTTTTGGCTTTTCTCCGAACATCTGGAAAGCTATAACAAATAGAAGGTTGCTATCTGGTAGTACAATGGACCGGTATTTAGGTCTGAGTGCTCCAGCTGGTATTTTAAAAACCTCCAACAAAAAAAAAAAAAAAAAATGCAAGATAACTTTGGAGAATTCACGCGGCTCCGTCAAGGTCGGTAAAGAACTCACCGAGACCTTTGATGTCGAAAAAGGCTTTGGACAAGGCGACAAACTGTCATGCGATTTCTTCAATATCATACTTGAAAAGATTGTACAAAACTCAAACGTCAACACCAGAGGAACAATATTTCAAACGTCTGTACAATTACTCGCCTACACAGACGATATTGACGTAATGGGAAGAAAAAAGCGTGATGTCATAGGTGCTTTTGCGAGTATTGAAACAGAAGCGGATTTAAAGAAGTTCATTACTTTTGACTTAAAATTCTAATAAAATATAATAACAACTTATTACTAGTCTAAGTTACATGTAAATTTAATTTGTGGTCCTTTTTTCCTGGAAGCTTTGGTTGTGCGATTTTCGCTTAAATTTTGGGTTTGGATCCTCGCGCATCAATAACCAACAATAGTCCGCCATGATGCTGGTATTCCACCTTCAAGCTCTTTTAAATCTTGGTGAAATCTTTGTTAACAGCTCCCAGATTTTCTGGGAAGTAATCAATGTGCAAATTAAGGAAATGAAGTTTTATGCTCATATTACAACCCATTACACCAAAACTTGTAATCATTTTGGCCACTATTTCTTTGAAGTCGGAGCTTTTATTGTTCCCCAAAAAGTTTTTCGCCAGTTCCTTAAATGACTGCCATGCTTACAAATCGATGTCGATATAATTAAATTGTTCATCAAACTTTTCCTCCGACAATATTTTTCTTATATCAGGGCCGACGAAAATGCCAACGACCTTTCAACCTTACTTACTTACTTAAAACTGAATGCAGATATTTAAGCCTTCCCCATCTTTATTTAAAGCCTTCACAAATCACAAATTGCTTTTTTTATTCCATATTTGATGTGTAAAGGTGGCAGTAAAACTTTTTCTCTGGGAATCAAACTCTGTTTAAGCACGTTTTTGATACCTGGTGTTAGTTCAGTTCTTGGAAGCCATTCTTTTTTGGTCCAATGATGTTATTTATCCCGGCTATCCCACTTACAAAGAAAGCACGGGTATTTCGTATAACCACCTTGTTGGCCTAGTAGCATGCTTATGATTTTGAAATCTCCACACCGTGTTGTTCAAAAGCTAATATTAGCCAAAAGCTTTTAAAAATTGTCATAGCATTCCTTTAAATGGACAGATTGTGCAACAGGTAGTGAGGCATATGTTTTCCCATTATGTAGAAGGACTGCTTTCAAACTTCATTTTAAGGAGTCAATAAAAATATGAGTTTTTTAGTTGAGATATTCCACGTGTTTTTTAATCTAATAAATGAAAAGATTAGTAAAGTTTTTAACAGTTAAAACACTTATTTTATTTCCTCAGATGTACATTTCAGAAGCAATGCTTCCATCGTCAGTGAGATTTATAAAATTTTTTATAAATCTCACTGACGATGGAAGCATTGCTTCTGAAATGTACATCTGAGGAAATAAAATAAGTGTTTTAACTGTTAAAAACTTTACTAATCTTTTCATTTAATAAAAATATATTCAAGGTCGTACATTTTCGTCAAGCCTGGAATATAAAGTATATCGAGTAAAGATCTACAGTCCACAACTATTGTAATCAAATTGTCTTGATCGAAATTAAATAAGTACTTATAACGTTTTGCAAGTTGGTATTTTAATTTGCTTGTTCTTTGCGAATTGTGCATTGCTGATCATATTATAATTGAATGAGCAAATTACTAAATTAAGCCAGAATAACCCTTTTTCGACATGTCTAATGCGAATTACTTATACTCATTATGAAGTAATTAACAAATTACTGATTTGCATTAATTTCTATGTTAGTAATTTAATGATTTTATAAATTTTAAAATGTAGGCGCTCAGATACTTTTGAGCAAAATCTTGAGTATTCAATATCCAAAAATCCTGACGTGATAAATTTTTAAAATTATTTTTCTCGTAATCAGCACATCAGAAACTATAGAAAACGTTATTCAGATTTCAAAGAGGAAAACCATTGCAGACCTGTGTTATCTTTCTCTAAAGATATTTTTTCTGTTTGCATTTATTTATATGAGTGATAAAATTTAGCAGTTGAGTGGATTACGATGTTACTTATGAAAGATACTCAAGTAAAAAGTCATAAATTCATAATTTTCAAAACTGTGTGCTTCAGAAAAAAAATTAAGATAAGATATATACAACTAATACCTCATTGCTTATAATTTCGCCGACGCGCGCCGCGACGATTGTCATGTTTGATATTTATATATTTTTTTACAAGTGGTATTGACATAATAATATAAATAACATCAATATACTGCACGTAATGTTTTTTATTTTAAATCGATAGAACAAAAGGTTCAATCAAAGGTTCTTAAATTTTTACGCTAAACCAGTCGCTGGTTCAATTATCAAATTCATAAATTCAAGAGCCAATGTTTAGAATTTCTTGAATATGTGAACTTTTAATTGTTGCGTTATGAGACGCAGACGTTGTGTGTTGTTCACCAAGACAATACGAAGAACGACGTTTTATGCGGACGGCAATTGGAAGAACCATGCAAAACTATCGAAACTAATTCTGGAGCAAGATCGATCTTATTTAAAGCGAACGAAATACCTGCAGAATTCTCAGTCTTCGTTATATCTTGGGGGCAATCGGATCTGTTGTTTCAAAATAGAAAGAAGTGTGTATTTGAGTGACTTAATTTAGAAATTGCGGTTCGATATCGTTGTCATATAATTTATCTTTTTTACTGCATGGATCACTAGGAGCCAGTTCAAAGACTTTTAAAATGTAAGAAAAGTACTTCAGTTCTTCGTTTTATGTATTCTTAAACTTTAAATTTGTAATAAGACTAATCGCTTTCCTAAAGGCATTAAAAGTAGTTATGCAATTTCAGTTCCGAAATGTTAAGTTACAACCGATACTCCGGCTTTTCTATTATTTTGAGTGTCTAAGAACCTAACTACATGTAGATATCTCGCAAGGAGCATATTGAACTTTTGCTTTTTCTTTTTATTTCGACTTTGAATTATAACGACGTTAGTTTATCATCTAATCCGAAAAAACAAATAATTTCTCTTCTTAAATTTTGTTTTTTTTTTTTCAACTCGAGTGTGATCTATTGCGTGATGTGCAACAATTGAATCGATGTCAGTGTTGAAAGATCTCACACTAAATAAAAATATTCGATATGGATCTAAAACAGTGCATATAGAAGAATCGATTATACGTTAAAGAGGTCAATTAAGATTTGAAAATTAGAGATTTGTAATAAACTTTCATCGAATCGGCGACCGCGGTGTTTCGTTTCATTAATCAACACATATGCATACATCCATTGGACAAAATAGCAATAATATAAATTTCAATTGGAAATTAAAGTTCCAATTGACTTCTATGACACTGGTGTGTTGGATCTTTAACGATTTAAAACACAGAACACACAAGCATCATACACACCCCTTTCAGCTTCGGTTTAGGTGTATGACCTTCCATTTTAATTGATGAAAAGTGTTTGTGATTGAAGTTGTTTGAATGATGGACAAAATTATATTAGTTTTCAAGCAGTACTGTATTATTCGCAGGTCTTCTATCGGAGAGGAGAATACCTCAGAAAAATGTGAAGAAGAGACGACTGAGCCAGCAATAAAGCCCATTGGTTTTTTTAGGCTGTTTCGTTTTGCAACACCATGTGAAATATTTCTTCTTTTTATGGGACTTATTATGTCAGCAATCAAGGCTTTGACATTACCAGCAGTAGTGATTATTTACAGTGAGTTTACAGCAATGCTAGTCGATCGAACACTGTTGGTTGGAACAAGCTCAACTACTTACTTCCTTCCGCTCTTGGGTGGTGGTAAGACATTGTGAGTTAACAGCGAATCATAGTAAAGAAATATTTTATTGAAACTACAAACATTATAATTTCTATTCGAACAGAACAAATGCTACCAAGGAGGAGAACAACCAGGAACTGTACTACGATTCGATCTCATACGGATTGTTGTTGACCATCACATCTCTATTCATGCTTTTTTCGGGAATATTTTCAGTAGATGTTTTTAATTTGATTGCCCTAAAGCAAGTCACAAGAATGCGAATGAAACTTTTTCGAGCCATAATGAGACAGGACATTAGTTGGCACGACACGGCCACACAACAAAACTTTGCACAGAACATGACAGAGTTAGTGTTTTGTTAATTGTGCTAACATCAGAGGCACAAAACATAAAGCTTTTTTTTACTTATATCACTTTCTTATAGTGACGTTGAAAAAATTCGAGACGGAATCTCTGAAAAAGTGGCTCACTTTTTGTACCTGATCATTGGTTTCATCATCACAGTAGCCATTTCGTTCGCTTATGGATGGAAACTCACTTTAGCTGTGAGTGTATACATTCCAATTGTAATTGTTATGAATTATTTCGTCACCAAGGTTTGTTGCGGGAACTTAAATTTTTTTCAAATATTGAGTGAGAATTTTCTTTTGCAGTACCAAAGTCGTTTGACTACTTTGGAACAAGATTCGTACTCAAGTGCAGGAAATCTCGTAGAAGAGATTTTAAGTTCCATTCGAACAGTTGTTTCATTCGCTGGAGAAAAAAAGGAAGCTGCTCGTTATGACAACTTTTTGATACCTGCCCGAAAAGCAAGTCAGAGGAAAGGCGCATTTTCAGGCTTCAGTGATGGTGTTCTAAAAGCCCTTCTGTTTATTTCATGTTCCGGAGCATTTTGGTATGGTGTCAATTTGATTTTAGCTGATCGTGGTAAAGACGATAAGGAATATACCCCAGCAATTCTAATGATTGTAAGTCTTGAAGAACTTTTCAATTACTTTATAAAAAAAAGTAAATGGTTTAGGCATTCTTTGGAATTATTGTCGGAGCCGACAACATCGCAAGGACATCCCCGTTTTTGGAAGCTTTTGCAACTGCTAGAGGTTGTGCTGCAAATATTTTCAATATAATTGATTCCAAATCAAAGATTGACCCAATGTCGACGGATGGAAAAATTCTTAATTATGGCTTACGAGGAGAAATCGAATTCCGCGACGTTTTTTTCCGATATCCATCAAGACAGGACATTATTGTTCATAGAGGCATAAATTTCAAAGTGAAAGAAGGTCAAACTATTGCTCTAGTTGGATCATCAGGTTGCGGGAAGTCAACGTGTATTCAACTTTTACAAAGATTCTATGACCCGGTATTTGGAGAAGTGCTTTTGGATGATTTAGATATTAAGAAGTATAACATTGCGTGGCTAAGATCCAATATCGCGTGTGTTGGCCAAGAGCCTGTGTTGTTTCAAGGCACCGTTGGCGAAAATATTAGTCATGGTAAGGCCACAGCCACTCAAAAGGAGATTGAGGCTGCAGCCAAATCAGCTGGCGTTCACGATTTCATCGTTAATCTTCCAGAAGTGAGAGTTATTAGCATATTATGAATCTCAAAGCAAATAAATCTTTTTTCCCGAATACTTTCGCAGAGCTATCAAACAACGATTGGAGAAAAGGGTGCCCAGTTGTCAGGCGGACAGAAACAACGTATTGCCATCGCTCGAGCACTCATTCAAAACCCGAAAATTCTTCTTTTGGACGAAGCAACCTCTGCTTTGGACTATCATTCTGAAAAATTGGTTCAAGAGGCCTTAGACTTGGCAAGCAAAGGTCGAACAACAATAGTCGTTTCTCATCGCCTATCAGCTATTAAATCAGCAGATCGTATATTTTTTTTCGATCAAGGTAAAATTGTCGAAGAAGGATCACACAATGAATTAATGAAGATGAAGGGTATGTACCACACTATGGTACATGCTGGTGACCTACAAACAGTTGAAGGGAATGACGAGGAGGTCGAAGACAAAAGTAGGTTACTTACTACAATCTTCCAAATCTAAGCTAACTCTCTTATTTCACAGAAAAAATCCTTGAAAACTATGAGAAAACCTTTGATCTCAACATCAATAACTTAGATAAAAACCAAAAAGAAGTTGTTCATTTCGAAGCACCAGTTTTTATAAATCCAGTGAGTGCGGATGAAAAAGAACAAAAAACTCAATTCTTCAAAACCTTTATTAGGATTATCAAAATGTCTCGACCAGAATATTGCTATCTTATATTTGGTGTTATTGCTGCTACATTGTATGGCTTTACATATCCTGCGTTCTCAATAGCGTTCGGTGAATTTTATGCTGCCTTATCACAAAACGACGAAAACGAGGCCAGGAGTAGAACCGGAATACTTTCAATATGTTGCTTGGTCATAGGTATCGTTACTGGTATAATTTGCTTTTTTCAGACGTATCTATTTAACCTAGCCGGAGTCTGGCTGACCACAAGAATAAGGTAACCTCAAAGTAGCTTAAGCTTGCCAAATAAGTATGTGTTGATTACCTTGCAGGTCTCTAACTTTCAAGTCCATAATGCAGCAGGAGGTCGGATGGTTTGACGAGGAAAAGAATAGCGTGGGTGCCCTTTCCGCTCGATTGGCTGGTGATGCGGCAAGCGTTCAGGGCGCTATTGGCTTTCCTCTTAGTGGGCTTATTCAAGCTTCTTCAAATTTCATATGCAGTGGAACTATAGCGTTTTATTATTCCTGGAAGCTAGCTCTTCTATGCTTGTCTACATGTCCGTTTATTGTCGGATCCGTGATCTACGAAGCCAGGTTTGCTTATGATTATGGCGCTATATTTATTTGATTAATTCGTCGCTCATTTTAGTACAATGTCAGCGGCAGTTCTTCGCGAAAAAGCCATCCTCGAAGAAGCCAGTCGAATTGCCACAGAAGCCATAGTGAACATTAGAACAATAGCTGGCCTCCGACGAGAAGGTGCGATTATTGAAAAGTATAACGAAGAGATTAGAAAAGTTGAAGTTGAAATCAGGAAGAAGCTTCGTTATCGAGGACTCATTAATTCTTCCGGCCAGGCTTTCATGTTTTTTGCCTACGCAGTAGCATTGTGTTATGGTGGGGTGCTTGTATCAGAAGGATCTATACCATTCCAGGATATTATAAAGTATGAAATCTCAATTCTATTGAACATACACCCTTTTCAATTTCATTTAGAGTCTCAGAAACCCTCCTGTATGGGTCAATGATGTTGGCGCAGTCCCTTGCTTATACTCCAGCATTTACAGCAGCCCTTATTTCGGCACACCGTATATTCCAATTCATTGACAGAAAGCCTAAAATTCAATCGCTCACAAACAAATGCAGGAGTCTAAGCAAATTGAATCATGTTGAAGGTGTACACTACAGGGATATTGAGTTCAAGTACCCCACCAGATCGAATGTTCAAATCTTAAACGGCATTAACTTAGAAGTTCTAAGAGGGAAGACCGTTGCACTAGTTGGCCATTCGGGTTGCGGTAAATCAACATGCATTCAACTTTTACAAAGATATTACGATCCTGATAGTGGAAGTATTGTAAGTAACATAACTTCGAGAAAAACCAATGTTGTTTTAACTTCTATCTCATCTTAGTACGTTGACCAGGATGACATTAAAACTGATCTATCACTAGAGTCACTAAGGTCCAAATTGGGGTTGGTTTCTCAAGAACCGTCCTTATTTGAAAGAACTATAGCAGAAAATATTGCTTACGGTGACAATTCGCGGAACGTGTCTATCACCGAGATAATGGAAGCTGCTAAAAATGCCAATGCTCATTCATTTATAATATCACTGCCGAATGGTTATGACACCCGGTTGGGTTCAAGAGGTACCCAGCTTTCTGGGGGACAAAAACAGAGAATAGCTATTGCAAGGGCTTTGGTAAGAAATCCTAAGATCTTACTTCTGGATGAAGCAACATCAGCACTGGACTTGCAAAGTGAAAAGGTTTGAAGTCTAAAAAAAAATTGAAGACAGTATTGAATATTTTTTTGTTTTGTTTAATAAGGTCGTTCAACAAGCACTTGATACTGCATGCTCGGGTCGGACTTGTATTGTCATTGCACATCGCTTGTCAACAGTTCAAAATGCTGATGTCATTTGTGTTTTGCAAAATGGCCGAGTTGCTGAGCAAGGCAATCATCATCAACTAATAGCAAGGAATGGGCTATATGCAAGACTCCACAGGACACAACCAAGTTCTGAATAGCTAAGCTCAAAATTAGATCTAAGCAAGGCATTTTAAACTAACTTTTGAATCTGTCCATTGTAGCATTATTTTTATTTTTAATAAAGAGTTACATTTTATATATAATTGATATGGAAATTTGGTTTACCAGTTAAGAATGGTAATAGAGTGTTTATAGCGTACATAGATGTATAAAGTTTTATATAACAACTCCCGAATTCCCGACATCGTGGAAAAGGGCAAAATTTTCGGAATCATTACTCGTGACTATAGAAATAATCGTTTAATTGAAAACAATTTGCTTAGCTCTCTTAAATCTGGTTCTAGACCTAAGCACAGTTGAGTGGCAGCAATAAATTTCTTTATGACATCATAAGTGTTGATTGCCCATAATATGGAGTTACAATTAGAACCATTTTGACTTGAAAATCTGACGAGAATTTAGTGCTACATTACATTACTGGATAGTAACTATTTTTATAAGATAAGAAAATTAAATTTGTTCAATGTCAACTTGTGTGTACCTCTTTGAATATTTGAATAACCGATTTATCAGAAGATGACATTAAAGGAGATAAAATTGTGGACCCTAAGCCACTCGACGTGCTATCGTTTATTCATGAGTATTCAAAAGTGGGTCCTGCAATTCTGTCTGTCTGTCCGTATATAGGATCTACAGCTTGAACTACTTGACTGATTTTCTTTTCTTCAAAATTTACAGTTAGTGTCTGCGAGGCAGCCAAAAGCGGGGTTATTGGAATTGGGTCTCTAGGTCTTGAAATAACGGTACCTGCCATACAACCATATCGGTAGAGTTTTCGTTTTCCTTCACGGTAAAAAAAAAAGTCACTAAAAGAACTGTGTGGCAATACGAGAAAGCCAATTGGGACGCCCTGAACAATTTCTTTCGAAATTTTAATTGGTCTTTGTGCTTTCTCGAGGGAAACGTTGATGCATCAGCTGATATGATATCTAACGTAATTCTCAACGGCATGAGAAATTTTGTTCCTCACAGAACAAAAAGGATCATCCCCAAGCTGTAAAGAGGCGATTAGGGATCGAGAAAGTACTTTCGAGTACCTACTGCAGAAAACCGAGATTTGTTCAAACGGGCCAGAAATATCTGTAGGTAATGCTCAAATACAAAAGGCTAAGTTTTTGCATGACCAAAAGGTAAGGTTTTTTGACTTTTGTGTCCAAAAGGAAGCAAAAACTTTTAGTCTTTTGTGAAGAACATTTAGAACTCGACCACGTTATCGGTCCCAATGCTCGTATTCAATGACTCTCCATATGTCAGCTCCATCGATAGAGCTAATTTGCTAGCAGCTCAGTGAGCTGCTAACTCGACACTTCCTGATAGCATATTGGATCCACCTGAGCTTGAGTCTGCAAATTCTGTGATGAAACAAATATTTTTTTGAACTCGATCGGTTGCGAGAGTCCTCAAAGATCTCAATATACACAAATCCGCTTGTCCAGATGGTATCCCTGCCGTTATTCTAAAGAGGTGTTCTTCTACGCTGGCAAAACCACTGCGTAAACTTTTCCATCTTTACTATTCTGCTGGGATTTTCACTAGCAGATGGAAAACAGCATTTGTCCAGCCTGTCCCTAAAAAAGGTGAATATTCCTCCCCTTCCAATTACCGTCCAATTGCACTGACATCCCTTCTTTCCAAGGTCATGGAAACGTTGAACTTATGAAATATCTTGAAGTACGGCTTTCTTAACAAACGGTCCACTGGTGATTTGATGGCTTATCTCACCGAAAAGTGGAACCAATCTTTACATTGTTTTGGAGAATGCAAGATTATTGCGCTTGATATTTCTAAAGCATTTGATAGAGTTTGGCATCAGGCTCTTTTATCGAAAATGCGTGCTTTTGGTATCGATGCGAGAGTCTCTTCTTCGTTGGATTAGAAACTACCTTTCCGACCGTTCAATACAAGTTGTGTTGGATGGCTTCAAGTCTGATACTCACTTCATATATGCTGGTATGCCACAGGGCTCCGTTTTGTCTCTGACTCTTTTCCTCATTTTCATAAATGATCTCTTGTCTGAAACTTCTAATCCGCTTAACTGTTTTGCTGACGGCTCGACCCTAAGCGTTTCATATTAGTTTCCAATACATACATGGGGTCATAAGAACCGAGTAGAATTCAATGCTTCGAAAACTCAATGCTGTCTCTTGTCGTTGAAGCTTAACATTACCCCATTGCCATTATCCATGAATGGTACCTGCATCCAAGAAACCGAAAAGCTTTTAGTACTTGGTATGTGTGCAAACGATGATCATCGTTGGAATGACCACATATTTGAAGCCGCCAAAAATGCTGCTAAATGCTTAGGTTTCTTGAGACGATGCAGGAAGTTCTTCACCCCTTCTGATCTGGCTACAATTTATAAGGTCTTCATCCGCCCAAAACTGGAGTATAACTCCCATATCTGGTCAGGTGCTCCTCAAACATCTTTGCGCCTACTTGATAGGGTACAAAATAGAGCGTTAAAATTGATTGATGATAGTTCAATCGCAGAATCAATTGATTCTCTTGCACATCGTAGAAACGTCACCTGTCTCTCTCTCTCTTTATCGCTTTTTTCACAAACAGTGGTCTAGTGAAATAACCAGTTGCATTCCTCCCCTGAAACAATTTAGCCGCAACACCCGCCTCGCTAGGAATGCCCATCAGTTTTACCTTGAGTCCAACTTCGGGCGTACAGTCAAGTATAGAAATTCTTATTTCAGTCGCACCACCCGAATGTGGAATGCTCTACCTGACCCTGTTTTTCCCCTACATTACGATTCACAAAAATTCAAAAGGCATCGGTGTCTCCTTTCAAATCCTCTCCTATTTTCCTAAATGCTGGCACTGTGTTCTATAACATTATAAGGGTAGTCATAACCCCTTGATGTGTGCGCTAAAAAAAAAACAATATGAAAACACTTATTTTTCTCGAAAACGGCTCCAACGATTTCGATAAAGTTTTATGTAAAGGATTATTTCTTGACGGTCTTTCCTGTTATGTAAAAAATTTTGTGGTAATTGTCTAAGAACGGTACCCCGCATAATTCTTAAACCCGACATTCTCGTTAAAATTTCGTATTTAAAAAGTAGTAAGCTTTTTAAGAAAAATTGCGACTTAATATTTGAAAAGTTAAATTTTTTGAAATACTTACTAAGTTCTGGAAAAAATTTTCATTTTTTGAATATTTTCAAAACTGTGTGTCAAATTTTTTCAAATTTTCTGTCAAGGTCTTAATACTTACTAGCTTGATTTTAAAAAAAAAGTCTTGTTAATACGTATTAAAAACTAAATATGGAAGTCTTATGATTTCGCTGGAAAATTTTTGAATATTGAATTGAACTTTTTTTCAGTATATTTTGCGATATTCTTCAATTCACATAATTAATGAGAAATTGGTAACCCTTCACCACCAAATATATTATGAAGAGCGTGAAAAATGCATCCAGCATTCCAGCCTCAAGACTTTGATATTGTACTTAGCACACAATCGCAAAATACGTGAGACCCAGTCGTGCCCATTTTTTTATTCAGCTTTGCAGCTTATTTCTCGATCCTAAAATAGTCTCTTTCATCATGTCATATCACCTTCAAACTATCCATCTGTAAATTTTTCAATTGCGATATGATCATCATTGAAAACATATGTACCTACATTATTTAATTAGCCCTCTTCAAATGTATGTCTAAATCATTTTAGTGCTAGTAAACTTTCTAAATTTAACAATGAATGTGTTGAACCGATATTGTGGTCAAGGTTACTCAAAAATAATAACTGAGCAAGATCCTTTAAGGGCCACAACTGAAAGAAATTCAAAATAAAAACAGAAACGCAATTTTCCTTTTGATTCCGATCTATTTATCATAAACAATCATAAGGAGGAAAGATTTTTATATAAGTTTGTTTGTTTGCTTGTTTGTTTCTTTCTTTCTTTCTCTGTTTATATTTAAAAAAAAATCCAAAACTACTGAGCCGATATCGATGAAGATTTGAACCACGACGGTCTAGTCTAGACTCTTGAATATAGGAAGTAACAAAGGCTATACTTCACGCCCATATTTCTTCGGGAACCTAAACGAAATCTTAGAGGTTGTATGGAATAGGCTCTAAAGCTACTGAGCCGAATGGAATGATATTTTGAATTGGAACAAATGTGGTCTACAGTTATAGCATGACAATTAATAGAGGCTTTATTTCATCCGCATATTTTTAGACTATGGGAAAGAAAAGGGAACATAACCAGGAACTTCGAAAATACTGGACCGATTTCAAAAATTCTTCCACTGTTAGAATGCTTCATTATCGCCGAGTAGTATGGACTAGATTTTATTCCAATTTTCCCAAGGGGAAGGGAACGTAACCGGAAACTAAGAAAACAGTACATAAACTGCTCTTGTCTCTTGAGTGCATGGACTATATAATTATTCCCTTACTTCCACGCGAACGAGAAGTCGAAAAATCGCAGACTCAATATCAAATTTATTTTTTACCATTACAATGCGGTCTTATTCCCGAGTGACGTAGGGTATAGTCTATAGTTCATCTCCATATTCCCACTGGAACGCCAACGTAAAATGAAACTCAAAAACTGCTGAACAGATGTCCAAAATTCTTTCAACAATAGAAAGCTTCAACATTCCTCAGTAACACATATATTTTATTTCGTCTAAATATTGCGACTAGAATCGATGCTATACACTAGGTCACCGTATTACCGTTGCTCCAGTACCTACTCCCACCCCTATAACGCACCGTAACGTTTTACAAGGGCACCCCATCCCTCACACCGCAATACGTAATACTTGAACGCCAAATCACTCAATTGGTTTCAATAATTCAACTGATATATATGTTAGTTTGTTGCCATCTAACATACACACATAGCCACCACTATGACTACATTTGCCACATCTCGTACTTTGATAAAAACTACTTGCTTTATTAATAACTAGTGTAAATGATTTTACTTTTCAATTATTAATATTTTGTTTTGATATATAATTTTTCATTCGTTTTCAATTGTTCAAGAAGTTGGGTTACAGAACCCTAAGCCGACATAATTGTTGATTTAGGTAATTAAAAATTATTGTTAAATTATTTTATTAATCTATAATTAAATTATAATAGTTCTGTTCTACATCAACTTGTGTCGTTATTGACCTATTGGATTAATTAAAACCATATAAGTTTCAAGCTATAAAAACTGAAACTTACATATATATAGTGTAGCCTTCTAACACTGTCTACCGTAGAAAAGGCGTTTTCGGGACTTCTCAGGTTGACATATGGGACTTGGGGAGAGTTTGCTAGACATGTACCTATACCCTCTCCTGTTATTTCTTTAAAAGAAAACTATATAGATTTTCTCAGTTATTCGTTTCTTAAAGCTCTGCTCTCTGAGCGTTGGGGGAGTTTTTATGAAGTACCTATAATTAGTTGTTGAGTACAAACAATAAAAGTTTTCAATTCTAGGCCAGCTGATGCAACCGTTCTAAAATAGTGAGTGTGCATAAGGATGCCCAATTACTTCAAATACAATGCAGAACGTGGTAGTGAAAATAGTGAGTTACATATCACCGATATCGAGCCATGTATTGTTATTTACAAGACATATTTTCAATATTTTTACATAGGAATGACTTCAATGCCCTTACTATGCCACACGAATAAAGAAAAAAAAACGGCAACATACGAAGCTTGCGCCAGATGATGGACAGAGTCCAAAACGCGTCGCCTTTTACATTTATAAAAATAATTTGTGAAATTTAGCAAAGTAGCTTTATTAATAAAAAAATTTAAAAAATTTTGTTTTGTTTTTTAAAAATTCAACTAATTTTATAGTTTTCATTTACAGATACGTACTGTTTAACTCTGCATTGGGCGCATGGGTAAAAAAAACACCAGTTGGGGCGTGGTCTACGTGTTCTAGACCATCTTATTTTAATAGGTATACTTTTACCATACAATTTGCCGATAGTGAATTGCAAAATAGTTTTTTTTAATTTATATTAAATACTAGCTGAGCTACCGGCCGCGGCGCTGCTCGGATCCGTAGTTTTAAGGCGCCCGTTCTGGTTCATCCGTTCGCGTAGGAGTAATAGGCTACTGAGGGATAATGTAGCATCAGAATACTGAAAGAACTTTTGAAATCTGCCAAGTACTTTCTAGGTTTCCCAAACTTGATATACTGTTGATGTTGTTCGTTCTTTTTCATTTTGTATAATGGTCTTTTGGTTTATCGGTGAGTTGTTGTTGTCATTGGTGTAAGCTATTTTTTGTTATTGGTGTCCATTAATGTCTTCCTTTGACAAAGTAACATCACAAATCGTAGAGCAAAAAAAAACACCAATTATAATTCTAACTCCCCAAAAAAAATTACAGCGGTTTTAGTATGCACCGTGGGTGCCGTGAAATAATGTCGAAGGCAATAAGGCCGAATCGGCCTTATTACCTTTTTTGGGAAATAAGGCCGAAAACAACAACAAAAATATTTTTCTACCTTATTTCCTATTGAAAAGGTAATAATGTCGAAAATATTTGACAAAAATAAGAATGCCAAAAGTCGAAATCCGTTGAGTAGAAAGAAATTAGATTTTTAGAAAAAGAAATTATTGGCAATGACATGCGTTCGTATTTATACATTTCTATGTGCTTTAACTTGTCCTTACCGCTGCAATTGATCTATTACTATTTTTTACTATCAAATAGGAATATATGACAATGAACCGAACAACAAGCTCTTTGGAATTTTATGGAAGTGCTCCTTGAGCAAGATGCTTGCAAGAGTATTGATTTCATCAAATGTTTGGACGGTTTGGAGATTAAGATAGATCGACCGTTTGACTAAAAATGATGATTTCGTAATTGAAACAAAATTGAATTAATTATTTTGGCTTCGCATTTGTTTTTATTGTTTTTTTTTTTTTTTTTTTTTTTAAGTACATATACTGGAGATACTATTCATCTAAATTTTGAAAAAATTTATTTTGCTATGAAAGTTTGTCAACTAACTTAAAGAATTCATTAAAATGATACCCACATTACCTGAAAACTTTTGTTTTTCAATTCAAGACATATGCAGGTGCATTAGGGTAGGTGCATGCATATAATAGAAAATTTTTGTGGAAAGTGCTGCGCCTCGCCGCGCCGACTTCGCGCCGACCACGTCGACCTTATTGTCTTATGTCACGGCACCTACCTCGTGTGATGAGCATAATATTTATTAAACTCATCGCTTTCAAGCGGTGTGTAGTAAAAAAAAATTCGTAGGAAAAGCAGGGTGGTTTAATATCGTAGACTTGGTTTCCCATCAACTCATAATTCATTAATATCAAAATAATCTTAATGATCCTACAAAATTGTAATTTACTTATTTAATCTACAAGCAATTTTACAGCTATCAGATAATTACACTCCAAGATAATTAAAATGTGAGTAGGTACAAGACTTCTATTTTAAATTTTTCACGATTCAGACAGAAGATATCAATATTTAAACAAGCTTCATTGATATCTTTAGTAGATCTAGATATAGTTTCATTACTGCCGTATATGGACCTGTGCAATTTTTCTTTTAAAAAAGTTCTCGATTTCAAAGGTCTTGGTGAAACACAAATAGGTACTAAAGCAAGTAACGTAGGACATTTTATATAGTTGCATAATAAGCAGTGCCGGATTAGCCACGTATCAAGAGTAGCGAATGCTTAATGCTACGGACCCTGGGAACTGAGGAGCCCCGCACTTCAACGCGTATCTGACCGTTATAAAAAAATATCAATATCGATAGGATCGTAAAATATCTCGCATGCCTTAAATGCGAAGCACTTAGGCTATGCTCCACTGTCCACCATAATCCTAAGACCTTGAACTCGGTTTTGTCAAGTTTAGTCGTAAAAATAAAAAGTTATTTAATACGAGCTTTTTAACGTCAATGTTCTAATATTTAATTATAATCGATATATTTAAACTAGCATCAACACCACATTTCTAACCTTCTAGCGGTTGCCAAGATTGTATTTTCATATAATATCGATTATAACTATTTCGAGAAAATATAGTGTGGTTGGTTGATTTATTATAAAACTAGCTGAACCCGCAACTTCGTCCGAGTGGAATAGTGACTTTTGGCAGCACAGCACAGAAACACAGACAGACAGAGTTAATTTCGAATTTTAATTATTAGTAAGGATGTCCATCTACAGGTTCTAGAATAACTGTACCAAAATTCATATAAATAGGTTCAATAGTTTGGGCGGTAAATAATAACAAAGAAAAACAGACAGAGTTAGCAAAGATTCCATTCCAATGGGAATATATGGCCCGATTTCGGAGGATGACTTAAGACTTATACTACTCGGGAAGTGTAGCATTCTAGCGGTGGAAAAATTTTTGAAGTCGGTGCTCTAGTTTCCAAGCTTCCGTTCCTATGGGAATATAGGAATAAAACATTTTAAACCCATGTCCATCCTCAGGTTCTAGGCTATCTCTGTACCTAAATTCATATAAATGGGTTCAATAGTTTGGGCGGTTGTTGGTAACAAAGAAAAATAGACAGAAAGATTTAACTTCAGACTTATAATATTAGTAAAGACTACCATTCATATGGAAATATGGCGACCATTCCCGTAGAAATATGGGGATGAGTTACAGTTTATGTTACTCGGGAATAGTGTAGCATTCCAACGGTGGAAGAATTTTTAAGATCGGTGCTGTAGTATCAAAGTTCCCACATGCGTTCAAGTTCCCGTGGGAATATAGCGATAAAATATAAAGCCTATGTCCTTCCTTAAGTTAGGTGGACTTTTTTAGGGAAGTCAGAACTCATGTAAAAGTATTTGCTTGTATTAGTAAATCATTTTATTCTCTTAAAAGTAATCCCTCTTGGCTCTTGCCATCGTCGCTTGTGATTTCAAGTTCTCCCTATTTTCTCTCTCTCTTTGGCCTCGGCAACAGCCAGAAACTAGAAAAGAATTACGCACTTGCATAAGCAGAGCAAAGGGGTGACAATCATACGAGCATGCCCTGTGCAAGTAAGCATATAAAGAAAACAGTATATGTTTTTAAGCAAGGTTTTCAAGTAAAAAACCGAAAGTGGATAGTTTTTCTAGAATTAATTTTTCAAATTATGTGACCACAATGGTATATGTTTTTATTGAAACTTATTTAGATTATATTGTGGTACCCGTGGCGTGATGGTTTAGCATATCCACCTGTCAACCCAGAGGTTCGAGGTTCAAAAATGTTTTTCCACGGGTATCGCCTTTCGCGAGGAATTGGCAAGTTCTTCGTTAGCAAATTCATTGCCATGAAAAGCGCTTTCTCAATTAGCCGTTCGGAACCGGCAGAATATTGTAGGTCCCCTCTATTCCCTCACAAGGCATGGTTGTGAGAAATGCGCTAGGCCCAGGGGCTCCACGCCCTGTTGCGCCACCCTATTTTTTTATTTATTTATTTAGATTATATCGAAGAAAAATACCAACAAAGAGTTGAGGCTCTTTTGGCTTCTAGTTCCTCAGAAATCGTTTGCAAATATGGCTTTATTGAAATTAAATTTTAGCGGTTTGCAGAAAAAAATATTGATTTTGGGCTGAGGTATTGTCAGGAGCTTTATTACTTTCAAAAAAATTTATATATATATGTACTTGAAAACACCCACGCCGTGCCCCATGCTTTATAAGCTAAAAAAAGGCAGTTTCACCAACTTCTCATCATAACACCTGTTTGAAAACACTTAAAACTATTAACAATGATTTAATAAGATGCATGTAGTATCTATCTACTATTTCCTTTTTATTTCATGAAAAAATATAAGTAAACGGCAAAGTTGTTACCATAATAGTGTACAGAAAACCAAAAAAAGAAAGTTTTTTTGTCATATAAGGAGACAAAATTTGAAAAAAAAAAACGCTCATAGGTTAGTTGCATATATTTTCTAGTCATAAAACAAAAAGAAAAAAAGAAAAACTTCATAAATACTGCTGCCCCGACCAAAATAGTGAACAAATCGAAATTTTCAATAGAAAAAAAAACAGCTTCCGGTTCCTATAAAAACCGTCACAGAATAACTTTCAGCATTTAAATGATACACAAATGTTTGTGTGCTTACACTCTTTACAAAACATTTTGTTTCATCAAATTATCAAAACAATTGCAAAAGTTATGAAGCAATAAGTCAACGAACCTTTCAAATTTTAACGAAAAATGCAAGGGACACCTAGCCTTAAGTTCTAGACTCTCTCTTTACAAAATTTCATTTAAATCTTTTCATTAGCTTGGGCGGGAGATGGTAACATAGAGAGGCGAACAGACAGAGCTACTTTTGCATTTGTAATATTAGTGAGGATCGGTTTCCGTGGGAATATTCGAATGAAATATAGCCTATGTTCTTCTTCTGGTTCAAGATCATCTCTGCATAAAATTTCATTTAAATCGGTTTTGTAGCTTGGGCGGGAGATGGTAACATAGAAAAACGAACAGGCAGAGGGACTTTCGCACTTATTATATAAGTAAGGACTCCCGTTCCCATAGGAATATGGGGATGAATTAATGTTAATGTTACTCGGGGATAGTGTAGCATTCTAACACTGGAATAATTTTTGAAATCGGTTCTGCGGTTTCTAAGCTCCCGTATACGTTCCTGTTCCCGTGCGAATATAGGGATAAAATATATATCCCATGTCCTCCTTCAGGTTCTAGACTATCTCTGTACAAAATTAGATTTAAATCAGTTCAGTAGTTTGGGTGGGAGACGGTAACATAGAAAGCCGGACAGACAAAGTTACTTTCACATTTATAATTGCCGCGTTTTATTATCACAATGATCCAATCCAGATCGGATCTTGATAATAAAACAGCTTTAGATCATAATATTTTTTATTATTTCTAGTTGGTATCTGTGTGAAATTCGTTCTTTCAAATGACATTTCAAAAGAGTTGCAGAGTTGCCCTACGAACTTTTTTTCAATGGTTGATTTTTTGTTCTAGGGAAAAAAGATACTGTCAGTATTTTGTCAAATATACATTTTTTGCACTTATTCTTATTAATTTCACGAATGTATGTTTTGTTTTGTAAACCTTTTTTATTATGTTATGAACGATATAAAAATAAAGAAATATGAACCTTCTCGCATCTATCTAAAATATATATCATTTCACACAGATAAAAATGTTCATGTATTATGAATGTTATGATGTTATTGGAAATAGTGGAAATGATACCAACGTCTTCAATATAAATCTCCTCTTGTGTGAAATAGAAGAACTAATTTTTAGATCACAAAAATAGCTCCAACCAAAAAGCAGGATCTCGCTTTGTTGTTTTTAATGCAAGTAAATCAATGATCCGATCTGGATCATCGTGATAATAAAATACGGCTAATATAAGTTAGGATTAGGATTAGGATTTTATGAGTGAATATAGCTAACCCTTTGTTGAACTGATTATCATATCAATTGTTTCGAGGTTATTGAACTCAAGTGACGTGAAACTAAGAGCAGGTATTTCAGAGTCTCAAGTAAAAAGCGGGTAGTTTAAACATTAACAATTCAAATTATAAACAAAAAGTTATTCAGTTAAAAATTAGACATTGTACGTGTTCGTCGACATTTAATATCCTTGTATATCTTTATTATAAAATTAGTGCATACTTAAAGTATGCATATTTGGATATTTTGGATTTTAAACTTTTTTAAATAACTATAGGTAGGTGGAGGTACAATAACTACCGCGAGGTATCTATAATACCTATCAAAATCTATAACATATTTCTAATACTGAGCGCTGGATACCACAAATTATGTGTTGTCCTACTTGCACTGCACTACACGTAGGTTGGCAGCACTGCTAAACTAATAGGTGAATTCCCTGATATTGTCATCGATCGAAGAAGACGTAACTAAAACAGATAAAATAGGATTCTATTGACTATCAAACAATAAGAAATTGCTATTCATTTACCTTTTTCAGAACGTAAAAACTTTTAAAAGCACTTTAAATGTGAGCCATTTTTGAGAAAAGTTTCTTTGACATTGTTGTGGCTGACGTAGCGCTGTGTGGAATTCACGCAAGCGACTAGTGAATCGCTGCAGTCGTCTGATCAAGACCTTAATAGGTGATACGCCCTTTATGAATCATTATATGGCTATATCCAAGCAATGCGATCCATATTTTCAGATATTGCCTCACTCTATTTTATCGCTTTTTTCACAAACAGTCCTCTAGTGAAATAGCCATTTACGTTCCTTCCCTGAAAAAATTTAGCCGCAACACTTGCCTCGCTAGAATGCTCATCAGTTTTACCTTGAGCCCAACTTCGGACGTACAGTCAAGTATAGAGATTCTTATTTTGGTCGCACCACCCGAATGTGGAGTGCTCTACCTGACCCTGTTTTTCCCCTACATTACGATTCACAAAAATTCAAAAGCAACGTACATACATCGGTGTCTGCTTTCAAATCCTCTCCTATTTATACATTATATGGTCATAACCCCTTGATGCGCGCGTTAATAATAAAAAAAAATAAGCCGAAGACCTGACTAACTGTGTAGAATACCAGCAACAGTCTAGTCATCAGGAAAAATCAAACGCAATACAAAGTATGAACATTTCAGTGGATCTAGTATGCTCCATTACTTTGTTGAAAATCAAACACCTGGAAAACGTTTCGAATTTGAGGTGTTGATTGTCATTATTGATAGCGTATACTGCCTGCTTTAACTGAACATTTGAAAGCATATCATAAAATTACTAGTGTTTTGAAGTATTTCGACTCCTTAACTCTATTACAATACAACAGAAGTGATTTTGGAAAAATCCTCAAGTATAGTCAGTGCTTATGAAGATGATTTGGCGAACAGCCTAGACGGCGAATCAGTGCAGGTCGCAGAGCTGCTGAAAACAGATGTGGCTACTGTTATTGATAGCAACGTTATAAACTTTAATAAAACAATTCTTTAGAATTATGTTTCCCTTACTTAGAATTTGCTTTGCGCATTTACTTATCCCTCATGATCACTAACTGCAGTGGCGAACGTTTTTTCAATACCTAAAGGTATTAAAAATTTGGCCAAGAACGTCCTAATCTTTCCACTTTGTTGAATATGGAGCATGATTTGCTAAAAAAAGGCGATATTGAAAGTGTTTTCTCTAAATTTACCCATATTAATTCCAGATAGGTTTATTTTTAGCAATTTTGTTTTATTTAATACACTAAGGTTGAGAATCTAAGGCAAGCTAAAGCTAACGTCCCTTTGACGCGCTGGATTAATCCGGCACTGATAGTACACCATGAACAGTTCGCATTGATTCTAATGATTTTATTCCTAGTAATTGACATCTTGCCTTATAATTAAGTTGCGGGTACCAACGCATTTGGAAAAATATAATTTTTTTAAATCGTCTTTGTATCTTTTCTAATGACTAAACTTACAGATAATCATTGAAGTTACCTTTTGTGTTTTGAAAGGGGTCTAAATTACATCAGCATCAGCATATTCCAAATTCCAAAATCGTTCTCACAAGAGTATTGTACAGTCAAATGGGGTCTCTAAAATCTTTTGCATTTCGTTTGATGAATCCAACCATCGCGTTGGCTTTGGCGAAATAATCAAAATGGAGTACGATTGAAAGGGATCAAGTATAATGTCTTGAATGTTAGTGACTCTAGTAATTGATTTTGAATCCATATGGTAGTCAAACGAATGACAATTATTTTTCTTCAAAAAGAAATTGTATTGCACTTAATAATATTTAGATTAAGGGCATTATTAGAACACCACTTTGACAAAGAACTGAGGTCAGACTAAACTCACAGATAATCATTGAAGTTACCAATTTTTAAAAACAACATCAGCATATAGAAGGCTACCTTGTGTAACACCCGATGAGCACATGAATTCATTCGAAAAAGAGCTACCAACCAGGACCTTTGGTGATCTTCCAGGTAGATACGATGATAACCAACTAAAAAACTGAGAATGGGAATCGCAAAAACTTCAAGCTTTTTTGTCAGAGTTGCACAGTTTACTGAGTCTAAAGCCTTGCTGGAATCAGTGAATACTGTGCCAACTTGGAACCTTTCTTTAAAGACCGAAAAAAGTTACAATCGCTTTTAATTTTAGATTCTATATTCATGATATAAGCCTTATAGAGAAACTTACTCAGAACCACAAATTCTTTTCGAAGCTTACTACACTTCAAATAATCAGATTTAAGCTTGGATTTACAGAATAATTAATGAGCTTTTCGGCTTTTTTTTTAAATCAAAGACCTGGATGTTGTTCCAAGGAAATATTGATTTTTATATATTTTTTCAAGAGGAACAAACCTATTAAAACCTAAAAAATTCTTCAAATTTCAATGAAGTGTTTATAAGTACATATTTTTAAGATTCAAGTTCATAAATTTATTAGACCATTCATTCAATGTTATAAATATAAAGCTCAACAAAGCTTCAGTATACCTATTATTTTTTCTTCTCACGTCCTATTCTGTGATCTATTATCTCAATTTTTCTTCTCATGTCCTATTCTTTGATCTATTATCTGAATGGAAGTATTACCAAACTATTCCAAAATCTCACGGCGCTTTCTCAGATCAGATCTATTAGCAGATCATGTCCATTGTTTACACCATTTTTGTTTTCACACAGCATTGTAAATATTCAAAAATTATCAAATTCACACGTTCTGCTAAAGGCAATTATGTTTTTAATTTCGTTCAACCTTTAACTTCTGGAAATAATTGGAAAAGTAACCGTTTACATACTAAACATACTACATACATAACTATCCACACATCAAAATCTCACAATATAATATACCGCTTTTTATGATTCTGAACCATAAAAATCATTTTTCAACACCCTCATCTCACACACAAGATCCTTCCGTTAGAATTCGATAATTTTTTTTCACATGTTTGTCAGACCTGCCTTGCTCTTCTCGCTCTTCTGGTCCTTCTTGTCTGCGCTCTCTCTTGCCCTCTTACAACTTGTCTTCAAGACCCATTTTCCACTTGTCAGCAGGGTTGGCCGAATAAACTACACTACATTTACTACATCATTAACTACGTGTAGTTAATTCAATAAACTACACGCTTTATTTACTACAATTTGTTACTTTTGCTACATACACGTAGTAAATATAGAAAAAAGAGAATAGTTCCAACTACGTCTGCTACATAATCTACATTTAACTACATTTAACTACATTTAACTACATAAACTACTTAGCAGACGTAACAAATGTAGTTTTTTCTAAAAAGTGATATTTCGGCCAACTCTGCTTGTCAGATTGCTCCCGATTGTACACTAGCCCTCTTATGTCGTTTTCCATTGGTCGTTCGGAAGCCTTCTGAACACTTCTCAAACCGTTCCATTGGCATCAAATGACAGTTCCTCTCCTCGAAAAAAGAGAAATTTGATTCTTGATTTGAAGAAGGAAGCGAAGCCAGAAGCACTCACACACTGAAACACTGTTGACGTCAAAATTGACAAATATCATTTGACACCTCTAAAAATTAAAAAAAAGTGACCTGAAAACAATTATATTATTAATTAATTTTGTGAGATGAGTTCTAAAAACCTTCTAAGACATATTCCTGTAGGTTTAAGTGAATTATGAAAAAAATTAAAAAAGTGAATGAAAAAAAAATAGCGCTCGACGTTTCACACCGATACACAATACAAGCAACGAAACATCAAAACAAATAAAACTGTTACTTTGGCATCCCGCATCGGAGAGTTTTTCCGGATTACCAATGGAAAACGACATTACTCTCTTGCGTCTTTCCCTCTTGCCATCTTGCCCTGTTATACTCTTGCACCAGAAGAAACAAAGACACACTTCTGATGGGAATTGTTTTATTCTTATTACAAGCCCATTGCTCACAATGATTGAAAACTTAGAAATCGAATGTTGAGGGCTCTGTGGAAGCCCTAGTTGCAAAGCAGATATTCATACCGCCATCTAAGAAGTGCAATCGAATGGGCCGGCCATAAAGAATATACAAAATTGCTATACATCGGAAACATCGCTTATTTGGATGATGACTTGTCATTAAAGATAAGAAGAAAAAGGGGATAAAAGCTGTTTCTATGAGTTCATCATCGAAAAAAACATGAACGTCATTGTGATTTCCCAAACTTCCGAGGTTGCCAACTTTAATTCGGACCACTACCTCGTTTTGGTCAAGAACGACTATATTCTGTTCGCGACCGACATGAACTAATGCTATGAAAAGATATGACGTCGGCGTCGAAAAGCTACAATCGCAAGAGACAGCTAGTGCCTTCTTCAATCGAATGTTCCTCCAACTGTCCTCGAATCGCACGCCACCAGCATTAAGCATTAAAGACCAGTGGCAGGAAATCTAACAGGCCGTCAGAACCGCATATGTGAACGTCTGAGACCCAGTGATGGATTACCGCATAGGCCCGTGAGGCCCGGGCCTAGGGCGGCACGATTTGGGGGGCTGCAAAATTTTCAGAACGTTAAAATTTAAGAGCCGTAGAAATATACCAAAAATTTATTTTTAAATTGGCTCTGTTTTTTTTTTTAAATTCATTAAAAATTTTCTATGGACTATAATATAATTTATTTTTTCATTGACTTTTCAATTTGAGGGTGCATTATTAATATTTTGATGGAATCAATATTATAGTCTAATTTTATCAAATAAAGTTATAAAAAAGAAACAATCAAATTGATAAGCTTCCTTGCGAATAACTAAATATTTTTTTCACCTTTGTATATTTGGTGAGATTAAACTCTTACATATGTTACATATTAAAAATTTCAAAAATCGAGTTCTTATCGGATTTTCAAATTTTGAGGTCTTAGGCCCCAGTTATAGCGATAAGGAAAACGAATCAGGAAAAATTTTCAAATGGAATAAAAACTAGTTTTTCTTTCGATTTGAAACACAAATGCTATATCAATCGATGGCAAATGACTCAAAGAATTTTTTGCACCCAAAAAACGTATAATTGAATAAATATTTTCTGTTAAAATTGCATTTTTCTAGTTTCCTGATGCAATTTCATTTTTCGTGTCAGCTAATTGAATTTTCAGACAAAATGGAACAAATCGTTCCAATTGTTTGGATTCCATTTTTCATGTATTCCACTGACGGACTCACAGCAGATTTTTTTTCGTGTGCATTGCATAAGGAAAACGAGTTTCTGGTGAGTGGCTGCGATGGGTTGAGAGCCTGTCAGCTGACATATTTTTCCTGTTCGCTATAAACGCCCATCAGGAAAAAATTCAGGTTTCCATTTGTTTCAACTTTTCCTGATGGTTTTTCCTTGTCGCTATAATTGGCCCCTTAGGGAGCTATTCTGAGTAGTTTCAGCGTGATGTCCCGCCGTGTGTGTGTATGTGTGTGTGTGTAAGCAATAGTTTTGTCGCACGATATCTCAAGAACGAATCAACCGATTGAGATATCGATTGTGCATTAGAAAATGCGCCGAATGCCGCCAAGCTAATCAATATCGAACGACGCGATTCAAAAATATCGCAATTAAAAGTTTAACAAAATAATGTTTTTTTTGAAAGCGAGTCGCAGTAATTATTTCAGTTTTACGAGTGCAGTTTAAAAAGTAGAAGTCTCAAAGTTGGTTACTTAGTTTCTTGCTTTTTGTCTACGACCGGTAGGCGTTTCCATAAGAAATACGCGATCTGAAGCTACATGATTGCAGCGAAAATTACAGCATCTAGAAACGGCAATTTCGGTCGTAGATCATAATGTTATTTTAGATGGTTTCAGTGCTGCAAGTAAGAAGCTTCAAGAATCTCATGCGAATTTATCATCTGTGGTAAAAATTTATGGTTCTTTGGCATTATTTCTTCAAGATATGAGGGAATATGAAGAAAAAGCAAAACCACTGTCTGGAGTTCAAGTTAATTATCGTTATGATACAGATCGCAAGAAAACCAGAAAAATTCAGACAGATGAGTTACGGGTGAATGAAACAATACCTTCATCTGGTCACGAAAACTTTCGCACCAATGTGTATTACCAAATTTTAGATACCTTAAGCGTACAATTGGCCGGACGTAAAAGTGCTTATCAAAAACTTTACGAAAATTTTAGTTATTTTGATAATTTACCTGACATACATACGATAGAACTGAAAAATCTTGAGAATAAATTAGTTAAAAAGTATCCGTATCCCTAGCAAATACGGAAGATGGAGCGTACAAGAAATATACAAGAAATATACGCACAGGAAATATACAATGGCATGCATTCTCAAAATCTTCGAGATTGTTTATCTGAAGGTAGACATTGCTCTGCGTATTTTTTTGAGTATTCCCGCTACCAATTATTCAGGAGAAAGATCTTTTTCTACCTTGAACAGGGTTAAATATTTTTAACGCGCAAGTAAGGGCTAACATAGACTTAATGCTTTTGCATTATTGTCTACTGAAGCTCAACTAGTTCAATAAATTGATAATAGTGACATAGTTGATGCTTTTACTCGGACAAAAGTCAGGAAGAAGAGATTTACATACTAGGTAATACATTATAATTTGAAAAAAAAGGTTACTTTTATTTGTTATGCTAGCTCGAGTTTAATAAACATTTTTTTGTATTATTTACTAATTATATTTGAATAAAAATAGAGCACTCTCTAATGATTCGCATTATGAGTCGTGTAAAAAATAAAAACTATATTTTAATAACAATTGTGATATATAGAATTTTGTTGATCAAAAAGGGCGGCGTATCAGACAGGGCCTAGGGCGGCAATAAGCCTTAATCCGCCACTGCTGAGACCCCATCACGTCACTAATTTAACATGAACTTATCTAGGACCAGAAAACTCCACAAATGATCAAGTTTTCACAAAACACATGAAAAACGCTTTTGACAAAGCGACACACTGTGAAGAGAATGACTAGCTATGCCTAACTCAAACATGAAAATCATGAGCATAATATTTCGAAAGTATGCTCAATTACTCGGTTATGCATTATGCATACGATATTGACGTACTAGAAAGAAGAAGAAGAGCAAGTTATGTCATAGATAATGGGGCGTTCACGAAACCTATCTTCGAAAATCTCAACTTAAGATTCTGTCACTATTCTTTGTAAAAAGTTCAAGATTTTCAGATGACAATTCAGATGACATTTAGATTTTCAGATTTTCGAACATAGATTTTCAGGTGGAAAAACTTGACTGAAAATCTGAACTTAAGATTTTACTTGTCAAAACAAGGAAAACAACATATATAACAGTCGAACTTTACTAGGTATTCTTGGGTTATTCTTTTGTTCTACAAGTTTTCGCTTATTTGTTGAATTGAAATTGATAATTATTGGTGTTTGGATATTCTGTTTTGTAAATAAATTTTAATAGTGAGTTTATCAACAAACATGACATTACGGTAATACAGAATACGAAAAAAGTGGATTTTCTAATTCTGTCTATAGACAGAATCTGTCTGATACACAGCCTGAAACACTTTACGCATTTTATTCAAAATTTGCAATTATTTTTGGAATTGGGTTTCTAGATTTTAAAATAAAGGTATCTGCTACCCAGTGTTTTTCAATCTTTTTGATTTCGCGACCCCTTAACAGGTTGAAATATTCTGGCGACACCCTCTCGTCATATTAAAGAACAGCCAACATTTTGCTTAGCAGTTTGACGCATCTACAGATGTTTCTGACTGTGCACAGTTTGTGGTATTTGTGCGCTTTGAAGCAGATGACAGTATTTAAATATTTATTTAATGTATTGAGTATTACTGTTAAGTATAAAGTATTTAAAGTGTACAATTTTCATGATATAAATAACTTTTGGCCTTGGTTTGAAACCATCTGCCAGATGCCAACTTTTTTCTTTAGAATAATAATGTTTTAATTTTCCATGAATAAAATGTTATTGAAAATATTTCACAACTTTTTTTTTTTTTTTAACATTTTGAAATTATAATAATATACAAAGTATTGACTATTTGCTTAACAAAAATAGAGTTTTCGTATACGAAAGATGAAGGTGCACCTGATTGGGTTGAAATCTACTATTAATCATTAATAAATTCTTGTCGGTATTTGAGTGTTTCTTCACCTTTATGATACTTATAGAATCTTCTTCACTTAAAACGGTCTTTGAAGCATATGACAGTATCACGGAAGAAATCTTATTTTACAAAGCACTTCCTGCAAACACTACTGGCCAGTGTTTGTACGATATATTTTTGGAAAGCACTTGCAACTACTATATTGACTGAAAAAATGTATCGCAATTTGTAGCGATAGCGCTAAAGCTATGACTGGCAAAAGTAGTCTATATAGTATAGTATGGAATGAGTCCAAAAAATTAAAAGCGATAAAGCCAAATATATCCTGGACAAACTGTTTTCTCCATCGACTGGCTCTAGCTGCTGAGGCTGTACCATTTGATTTAAAAGACGTGCTCATGGAGGTAATAAAAATTGTGGATTCTATCAAAGGCAAAGCTTTGCAAACTCGGCTATTCAGAATCGTTTGTTAAGATATGGGCTCGCTTCATAGAAATCTCCTTTATCACACGGAGGTCAAGGGGATATCCAAAAGAAAGGTATTAACAAAAGTTCTGGAACTGAGAGCCGAATTGTTAATGTTCTTAAGAGATGCAAAATCTGGCTCTTGAAATTAGCATTTTTGGCAGATCATTTAAGCCACTTTATATTTTAAACAAGAACCTTCAAAGAAGAGAAGAAAATATTTTAACTGCCAAATATAAAGCAAAAGCATTTCACGCAAAACTTCGTTTGTGGCCAACCTATCTGCAAAACAATATGTTTGAGTCTTTTCGAAGTGTTCAGAAGATTGTTGAAGATAATGCAACAGGTAAAAGTTTTGCACTATCGGCTCATATTCCGTGTATGATGCAGAGCTTGCATAATTTACAATCGAAGCTTTTAACATACTAGTGCAGTCGTTGAAGCATTATTGCTCCGAAATTTTTTACTGTGAACCGATTTGCATGAAATTTTGGAATTAGGCTCATCTTACCCATAACTTCAAAAGTGAAAATGATTGGAACTCCGCAACCACCCTGGGGGTGGTTGCCACCCCTTCTCGCGGGTGAATTTATTAATTTTAATTTTGGTGGAAATGGCACTTATGAAACCCATTGATTTAAGAAAAAAAACATTAGATGCTCCCCTTATTTGCAATACAGCTCACTTATTTTACGTGCAAAAGACTTTCAATAGTGCTCATTTTAAAGCTTATTTCAAGCACTACAAAACACTTTTGTATTAGAATGCATAAAATGTTTCTCGCCGCTAGATGGCATTGACCACATCGATTAAATTTCAGACAAAATAAAAAACGGCTTTGATCTATAATATCTAGCTTAATTTTGCACTTAGAATACTTTATAAAAAACAAAACAAAAAAGTTGTTCATTGTTTTACCTACTACAACTTTGTTCTTTATAAAATTTTCGATAAAACGTATATTTTTGGAGATATTCGCAAAAATCGATGAAAAAGTGAAAAAATTGCGAATTTTCAATAACTTGAAAAGTATTGGATTTTTTGAAAAACTTTATAAATGATTTTTTGCTTAAAATTAGGCTTTTCTATCGATATCCGAGGTTATTTTGAAAAAAAAAATTCACCCGCGAGAAGGGGTGGTGGTGGTAACCACCCCCAGGGTGGTTGCGGAGTTCAAATCATTTTCACTTTAGAAGTTATGGCATGGGTAAGATGAGCCTAATTCCAAAATTTCATGCAAATCGGTTCACAGTAAAAAAATTCGGAGGTAAGACCGTATTTTTCGCTTCAATGACTGCACTATACTTTCCGTATTTGCACTCTGAAGCTGACAATGGGTGTCGATGGATTTTAAACCTTTTTTTTTACAATTCAATAGATCTGGCTAATGTCACCACAGAAACGAAAGAATGTCTTCTAGATTTGGCTGCAGATAGCATGCTTGTCCAGAGCTGGCAAGGGAAGCTCTTAAATTACTGGTGCCATTCGCCTCTTCATACCTGTGTGTTCTGACATTTTCTTCAAAGGTAGGCATTAAATCTAAGAAGAGGTATAGGCTGCAACTAGAAAATGATTTAATTATTAACGTTTCATAAATAGCACCACAATTCGATAAACTTTTGAAAAATAAACAAGCGCATTCTTCTCACTAAAATTGTGTTTTTGTTGTGTTAGAAACTCTACTTTTTTTTAGCCGGCGACCCACCGAGTAAGGCTTCGCGACCCCCTTAGGGGTCACGACCCACAGATTGAAAAACACTATGCTAGCCAATATGATAATTTTTTCATTTTAAAAATTTGCAATTGGTTAATTGAGTATGCCTAACTTCATTTTCTTCGCAAAATCATACAAAATAAGCAGGTATGAAATTCAAAAAACATGAAGTGTAATTCGGAAGAGGTTGATTTTGCCGGAGATCAAAAACTATGTCGATTGTGTCTTCTTTTGGTTTGTTCATTAAGCCAGGATTGAACCTCGAACAAAAAAATCTTTTTATATTTGGACAGCCTGCATGTGGGTTTCCTGCTTTCTTTCGGGCTTCTTCAAAAATGTCGAATACGAATACTATCAACTGTTCTCATTCGACTCTGCTTATTTATACCGCCCTTGACGGATCAGCAGCAAAATAAAACTAATGGATAGTATCGAAAAATTACACCTGAAATATGCAAACTTCCTAACAGGTCATCAGATAATACATATTCCGAGAATAGTAGCATACGTCACCATTCAAAAATTTGCTAAAATAAAGTACCTACATAAATCTTTTTCAAACTACTTTCCAACAGTTATTTGCAGACAAAAAGGGTTAGGATTGGAAAACCGAATGTACCTACTTTAATAAAAATATAATTACCTAAATTACCTTTTCCTCGAAACAGAACATAGGTACGAAAAAAAATTTGTTGAGTTTTTTTGAAAGGACAACAATATCTACTACTTACGATTCTTATAATAAAATTGCGAAAGTAACGCAACACTATCTTTAAAGTTTTAAATAAGGACATGTGTTCAGGTGTCAATTGTAGAACTTGTCGACCCCCCAAAATCAGTCAAAAACTACGTTATTGTCGACCACTTTGGGAATCACTGCGCTAGACCATCTCTGTTCCAAATTTCATTCAAATCGACTCACAGTTTTGGAGCTTATTCAATTTCGCACAAACAAATCATTGTTCTTTATAATAGTTTGGAGATGTATAGATTTCTATATAACAAAATCCAAGTTTTCTACATCTTGGCACGCTACTTCTGCTCTCATGGTCTCAAATTTGACAAGAATGAGGGAGACTTTGATCGTTTCGGAAAAAAATACTACGAGTGATCTTTGGTCCCGTTTGCGAAGACAATAAAGTAGAAGAAAATATGCAACATCGAACTGTATGACTAGCCTACGTTCCGAAAGGTCCCCTTTTTTGAATACAAAAACATTTGACTATACCTACCTATAAATGTAGATGTATCGATTAGATTAGGTACATACATTTTTTTTCTGGTTTCCCCTTTAGTGAACCAGAAATATATACCTTTTTCAACACATTAACCGACCTGCGCGATAGCATAAATTAGCGTGCATTGTGAAATCCAAACTTTAGATCACAGAAACGATGTTGGGTGTCCTCTGAGTATCTATTCGGTAGGTAGGATCCTCGCATCAGATTTTTAATTTATACATAAGTTAAATTAAAATCTTTACTGATAGTTCGCATATGAAAGAAAACCCGCACTGGCTCTTGAACATACAATGTTATTTGTTCATATAAATCTTAAAATGACAACAAGCCCAATTAAAACAGAGTACATTTTGCATATTATAAAGTAATAACGAATGAAAAAATACGCGAGTAGTTAACATATCTATGTATGAGTGCATGATTCCTCACAGTGAAGATAGTAAATCACGCAGAGCTACCCTGACTACAATCAAAACAGGGTGGCAATTCGATTTAAAAAACAAATAAGAAATATGACAAACAACTTTTTTAAGAAAAAACTTTTTATTCATTTCTTACTTACTTACCGAATCGATTTATTGTATATATAATATATGTATATTGTTAATATATATTATTTGACTCTCCAATCAATGAACCACTGAGCCTCCAATCAAACCACAACATCACTAAGAATTTTTCCTTCTCTTCGTATCACCCTTTTGGATACAAAAACGTTAACTATGTAGACATATCGATAAGATTACAATAATTATATATTTGTTTTGATTTCCCCTTTAATGGACCAGAAATACCTTTTCAAACAAATTAACCGTCCTGAGCGATAACAAAAATTGGTGCGCATTGTGAAATTAAACTTTTCGCTCGCTTCGAACTCCTATACGCGCATGCATACCCACAGTAAACATTATCTTTTAACTTGAATACTTAAATACTGAAGCTGCTTTGTAACTTAGCCAGTTAGTAGTCAACCCCACAGTGGGCCATAAGTTGTACCTGTTTTTCTTATTTCTAAATTCGGTTAGTTTTATAACACGAGCATTTAATTAAGTGCAACCCCTATAGTTAAAATTTAAGTTGAATTCTAAAAACCGTTTCTCAGTACTTAATTTGTTTGACTGCAGAAGCAGATACCTTGTTAATACTCCCACACTATTCGAAAATATTTTTGTTAACTTGTGTTTGGCATACGACGTCCGCACTTTTACTTACAAAATAAAATCAATTGAAACTAATTCTTAAACATAGACGTTGTGAAAACTAAGTTCAAGAGACGGGCCATTGGGGTTGGATCTTTTCAATAAAAACAATTAAGTGCCGAACTAATAAATTGACGCAAACTAGAAATATTTCAAATGAATCAAGAAATCTCTTCCTGGGCTCGAGAAAATTGTCCACTAACGTACAGTCTCAAAAGAACTCTGTCAGATCTCACATAGACCTCCAACGGTTCCGTGGCATCGTAAAGTCTGGAAAAAAGTTAATAATAATAAAATCATATCAACACACGCAGTACAAATCAAAAATCTTTATCATATTTTTATACAACCTTGAACATAATTAGAAAAAATGTGAGTAGATCAATTTTGCCTTACTTTTCTTTAAATCAGTGTACCATAAAATGTTTTTTATATAACGTAAGATTCCGTGTGGATTGACATAACATCAAGATAGAAGTGATATTTATTTACAATAGCCGTTATGTAAACAGATTTAAAATTTGTGACGCTGAACATTTACAAAGATAGACAGACGCAACTGATGGGCTATCATTTTTTGGTTTCTTATCTTTATTATTTGAAGAGTAAAAAACTATAAGCCTTGAGATATTAGTATCTAAATTTTAGTTCGAAAACACGTGTTCTGTTTCCCGAAATATTTATAATAAATTAACTATTTTGGTTCGGAAAACAATGTATAAAATGCTTTTATTCTTGGCTGGTTATCAACTCAATCAAATAGTCATTCGCTTTATTTGAAAAGTCTCCCATACAAATATAATGGTAATATTTTTGCATACGTCATTAGTTTTGCCTTTTTTGTCGCGTTGAGGAAACTTTACAGATCCTACATATTTTCCCTTGAACAGTTGTTAAGGTCGTAAAGGTGCAATTACTCAACAATTGAACTCAGAGGTGGTTTTAGTACTACCAGCGCCTTAGACGAGACTTCCACGGGACCCGCACTATATTGAAACCTATATACTATGTTAAAAGAATGGCAAGGATACAATGAAATATCTGTTTATTGAAAGAAATAGTCATAAGAAATAGCTAAAAGAAAAAGTTAATTGAGTTATCAAAATTGCTAAGACTATGTTAATCTTATTTGAGATATTGGTGACCGTAAATAGGTTGGTTATTATCCGATTAAGTTTAGGGAACCCTTCTCCCCTCCGAATTGCTATCGACATAGATAAGATTTAAATGAAACTAGTTTTTCTGAATTCTGAATTACGAAACGAAACATTACAATGTAATAATGTATGTCATACTGCAGCACTGGTTCACAAAGACCGTCGGCTGATACACCCACAAGAGACACAACAGAACAATTAAAACAAACAAATGAGAACATCACTCGGTTGTGCGTACAGAGTACAGATGGTCCCCCACAGACTTAATTATGTTCTAAAGGGATACGATGCTTTCAAGTGAAAAGACCGTTGTCTATTTTTGAGTTAGAGTCTACACTGATTTTCGATTGGAGCTGAACGCAGAGCTTAACAAGGTCGAGTTATTCCGGAACCTCTTTAATATTGTGTCAAAGAACCAAGAGCATTATCTGAATTTTTTATTGGCTAAATTCAACGTGACGTCCGTCCCAAAGCAAAGTCAAAAATGTACCCTCATATTTCTTCGGCAAAATTTATAGAGGCTCATCGCGCTTAACACGGCGAATCTTTGTTGTGGCTGTATTCTTAGCGTAGGTTCAGTATCAAATTCTTCAGCTTATTCGTTCGGAGTTAAAATAGTGATTGAACTGCCTGTATTTCTATCATCTTCCAAAGAATGTGCAGCATTTTGTCAAGATTTCTGATCATTTACCGAAATATACCTAAAACGTCATGGATAGAACTATAATTTGATAATGGACGGCTTTAACTCTGCATGGTCTTGCTTCCCAATGTGTTTCACCGAAATTTTTTGTACTACATAATCCTAAGTGGTCAGCTCAAATATTCCATCGATATGAATAGAAATTGAAAACAATATAAACAACCTCTGAGGAACCCAAGTCAAAGTGACCGTGTTTTCATGGATGACTAAGTGACTTGGCATACTACGAGCTATGGCTATGACACTCACATGGTACATAAACGGCTATGGGACTTTTGTACAAAATGTTTCTTCGAACCCGGATATTTTTTTTTTTTTTCTTTCATGTTTACCTCGTTTTCATTGTCCAGATACGAGTACCATTACCCGATCAATTCGAGTCCGTACTTATCACTAATGTCTAGAGTTAGTCTTTTAAGGGTGTCATAACTAATGTTGGGAGTACAGATTATATGATATAATATATATATATATATATACCAAAAACTTTTCATGCGTATGGTTTTCTTAATAAGCGGGAGGCTATAAAGAGGTGCACGGCCTCGTATGGGCGCCCCACCACGTCCTGCCTTTATCCCACTAGGGGTTGATCTCATGTTTTCACTTGCGATTATAAGTACTGTAAGGCAAGTTTTGCAATAGTGCAGACAATATTTTGAGATAACAATTAAACATGACTTTACGATGATAGAGATTACGGAAAAAGTGAGCCATACTATCTGTCTGTATGTCTGTATATGGATTTACGGGCTGAACCACTTTACCAAGTTCCTTCAAAATTTGCAGTTCGGGTCTGTGGGCAGCTTAGCAAAGGGATTTTAGAAATTGGGTTTCTGGGTCTTCAAGTAACGGTACATGCCATACAACTTATACAATAATACTTATTTCCCTCGAAAACGGCTGTAAAAATTTTAATTAAGACTTGTGTATAGGTTTAATTCTTTGCTGTTTTTCTTATGACAAAAAAAACTTAAATAATACTTTAATGCAAACCCAACATTTAATACCAATTTCCTAATCGAAAACGTTCAACCGAAAAACACAAGCGGCAACACTAGTGTAAGTGTAGAAATATACCAGGAGGGGAAATGTTTGATAGCAAAATACTAGAATGTGGAGACCATGTGGAAATTACTGGGAAGTTCTAGATGTAATGTCATTCGTATGGCAGACGAACTAGCCAAAAAGGGCACGACCACTTCCCTACGCTCAGAATGGAACAACATAGGTGTACCTATCGCTACATGTAAACTCCTACTTAGACAAGACGCTTCAAGGATAACAAACACTAGATGGACTGAGAGTAACAACTGCCTTGCAACCAAAAAAGTTTGGCCGTGTGTTGACTCAAAACGCTCGAAGAGTTTGTTGGCCCTGAACCGTCTGTATCTAGGTTCTACCATAGGTGTTCTTACGGGACACTGTCTAATAGGGAGACACGCCAAAAGACTTGGTGTGTTTTCCAATGATTTCTGCAGAAGCTGCATGGAAGAGGAGGAGGAAGAAACCGTTCAACACCTTCTTTGCTCATGCCCTGCACTACTTCATAGGAGGAAAACTCATCTCGGTGAATTCTTCTTCGATGATACTAGCGACCTAGCTTACATAGACCCTAAAAGTCTTTCGAAATACATTAAAATTTCCACGTGGTTCGACTAGCAGGTGATTAACCGGCTAGTCCCGTAATGGAAGATTAATAAGTGATCAACTCGTTAATCTTACATCGGGTTTCTGAGATCAGTAGGTGATTAACTTGCTGATCTCTGTGGTATCACAATGGGCCCTTGCGGCCTAAGTGTGTCAGGCAATGTACTCATTGACTGACAGCCACTTCCACCTAACCTAACCTAATGTCATTCGATTTAAATGGGCCGCCGAGGCAACCAGATGTCAGTTTTTTGATTATAGAGTGATAATGTTAAGAGTGAGTTAATGTGATTATTAGTCAAGTTGTATATCGAAAGTAGATACTGAATAAAAGAGTAGAATTAAAGTAAAGAAAGGAAAAGTTTTATTATTGAGAACTAAGCGCACGTTACAATACCATTTCCTCAAAACCGACTTTCTTGTAAATGGCTAAATCGATTTTGATGAAATTTAATATTCCAGAAACCCATTAGGCTAGGTTAGATTAGGTTAAAATGGCTGTCAGGAAAACAACTGACACACATAGACCAATATTAGGTCCATTGTGATACCATAAGAATTATGCGAGGGAGTACCTCACTTAACAAAACCATTTGAAGCTTTTGATAAAGCGAAAGAGATGCAGGGTATCTGTGTTCGCCAGATCGCTTGGAAAGATCATCAAGAAAATATTTCCCTAGATGCCGTTTTTTTAAAGGAGAGTGCAGGACATGAGCAGAGGAGGTGTGGGATTGCAGAAACCTAAGTTTGTTTAAAAGAGTTTGCGTATCAGCATTTGATAACAAATTTTAATTTTCATTTCGCATTTAAATCAATTTCAATTCGTCATAACTACACAACGTGGAGATAAGGCCATTGTAAAACACCGTAAAAGTTCTTTTGAAGTCGTGAGGTATGTGTATGTGTATATTTAAGGTACTGACTAAATCTCAGGACTGTAACTCCATTCATGGACTGATTGAACTTACTATTCAGGTTAATGTGAGTTCATTTACAGTCATCTCTGTACCAGTTGAAATTTTTTTTTGGTTAAACAGTAGGTACTTTACAAATATACTTCTTTGCTATGTCCGAATTTAATTTGTTCAAATTACTTATACATGTAGGCAAAGGAATAAGTGATCAGATTCTATGTTAAGATTGCCATCGGGTCGAAGTGCAATACAAAACCCCAAACCATTCATTCATTCATTCATTCATTGAGCCAGAATATTTTCTTCTTCTTCAAAACCAAAACCATTGCTCAGCTTGCTTATTAAATTTTTTTTAACAATTTTACAATTGGCTTTTCTGCAGAAGATGCATAGACATGCGAATCTTAGTATCTATATTTTAATGTGTTTCTATAAAAACTTCTTTTGTTTAATATTCTAGGGGTTCTGAAAAATCTAAGGATGAAGAGAAAAGCAAAACTGTCAGTTATTTCACGCTTTTCCGCTATGCAACGCCTTTGGACTATTTCCTATTATTTATTTCATTGATTTCGTGTCTGCTGAAGACCTTAGTTTATCCAACTGGTATCATCATCTACAGTGAAATGGTAGCTATGCTTGTCGACCGTAATTATGGCATTGGAACGTCTTCAAAAACAATTACCTTACCTTTGTTTGGTGGAGGAAAAATTTTGTGAGTATCAAAGTGCTTATCATTTTTATTAAAATTTATTAAAATAAAAAAATAAAATTAAAATTGCTTATTTATTTAACTTTAAAGAACAAACGCAACCAAAGAAGAAAACATGGCAGAGCTTCGTAATGATTCTTGGGCTTTTGGCATTGTTCTGTCTATTGTCACAGTAGTTTTGTTTATATCCGGAATTATTTACGTCGATCTCTTGAATATCATTGCATTAAGAATCACATCAGTAATGAGACGTAAATTTTTTGAAGCGACAATAAGAAAAGACATTGGTTGGCATGACATAGCAAGCAATCAAAATTTTGCTGTTCGTATAACGGAGTAAGTAATATAACTTTTTGTGGAATTTTTAACACTGATTATTAACTTATGTACCTTTCCATTCTTGTAGGAACATGGAAAAAGTTCGAGACGGAATATCTGAAAAAGTTGGTCATTTTTGCAATCTAGGCTTAAGTGTGTTTATTACTGTAGCCATTTCTTTTGTCTACGGTTGGAAACTTACACTAGCAATAAGTGTATATATTCCAATTGTTTTGTTTTCACACTACATTGTAACAAAGGTTTGTTGAATTTTGCATTGTTCTCATTATAAGTAACTAAATGTGTTGTTTTAGTATCAAAGTAAGTGTACAATACGAGAGCAGGACTCCTATGTAAATGCTGGCAGTTTGGTTGAAGAAATCATCGGAGCCGTGAGAACAGTCATTGCATTCGGTGGAGAGAAAATTGAAACTGATCGATATGATGAAATGCTTATTCCTGCTTGTAAGGCCAGCAAATTGAAGGGTGCTTTCTCAGGCATTGGAGATGCGGTTACAAAAGCTATGCTGTTCTTCTCGATTGGCGGTGCCTTTTACTATGGAGTTATTCTTATTTTAAATGATCGAGGAAAAGATGACCCTGAATACACCCCAGCTGTTATGATGATAGTATGCATTTCTTTTTATGTTCTCCGGGTATCCTTAACCAAACGGTTTATTTTTCTTTTTAATTAGGCTTTCTTTGGAGTTCTTGTTGGTGCTGACAACATTGGTCGTTGTTCACCTTTTCTTGATTCCTTTGCTACCGCTAGAGCCTCTGCAGGTCCCATCTTTGATGTTATTGATTCACCAACAAAAATTGATCCAATTTCTTCCGATGGAAAGATTCTTAACTATGGACTAAAAGGAGACATCGAATTTAAAGATGTCTTTTTTAGATATCCTTCTCGAGACGATGTTGTTGTGTTAAAAGGACTGAATTTAAAAGTATTAGCGGGACAGACAGTTGCTCTTGTAGGCCATTCAGGATGTGGAAAATCAACTTGTATACAACTTTTGCAAAGATTCTATGATCCCGATTTTGGAAACGTCGTTTTAGATGATATTGATATTAGAAAGTGCAATGTTTCATGGCTTCGATCAAATATTGCAGTTGTGGGACAAGAACCTGTTTTGTTTCAAGGATCAATAGGTGCTGTTCTTGCTTTTGTTTTACTAAATGAATTATTTTGAAATTTTTCCAACTCTAAAGGGGAGAACATCAGACACGGAAAACCGAATGCTTCCCAGAAAGAGATCGAAGCGGCGGCGAAGGCAGCTGGAGCCCATGATTTTATAATTGAACTACCAAATGTAAGTTTTTAGGTTGCTTACATAGACATTTAGGTCCCAGTTCGTATCTGCAAGAAATTTGATAGTTGCATCACATCAATTTTGATATTTTCTTTTTTTCAATCAGAAATTTCATTGTTATTCGTAGTGCAACTTCGAACCGAAGGACGATCATCGACTTTTCTAATTAATTAAATTGATGCTATATGTAGGTACTGTACATATTAAGCTTAGAAGAAAAGGCGCTGAAGTTACCTCCTCACTTCGAAGTTATTTTGAATTACTACTAATTGATTTTGTTAAATTGTTTTGAGATTGCTCAATGGTAAAAATTCCACTTTTTAAAAAGTTATACAAATGGTATGAGTTGAAACATTTCAACTCAGAGCTGGAATATGTGGGTTTGTTCGTTGAAGCCCAAAGTATTCCCTTTGGTAGCCTTAAAAATTTTTTTGAAAAAATATCTACTTTAACTACTTATCTTTAAGGGCCAGGCATACATATGTATATAGCGATAGCGATTTCGAGTTGGGCTTTTTTTTTTTGAAAACCCAAATTTTTTTGGCAGTTCATGGGGCTGTAAAAGAGACCTGATTTACCTTGAGTACAATTGAACAGACGGAGCTTGTATTGTTGAACTATTGTTTTTATTTATGGCACTCAAGCTATTGAACAGAGTAATTATATGTATATAGATGGTAAATGAAGTCAGACATATTCGAAATCGGGTATAGGCAACCTTAGCGCATTTTGATTACTTACTCCTAATTTCAGAAGAAAACTCATTGGAAGTGAAGCAACCTTTGTTGGGATCTTAGACCTACATTTTTATGCATATACCTTAATACTTGCGTTTTTTTATTTATCCTAGAGCTACGAAACATCGATCAGTGAAAAAGGTTTACAACTCTCTGGAGGGCAAAAGCAGAGAATAGCTATAGCTCGTGCCTTGATTCAAAATCCAAAGATTCTTCTACTAGATGAGGCTACTTCTGCATTAGATTATCACTCTGAAAAACTTGTTCAGAAAGCTCTTAACGCAGCAAGTAAAGGACGTACAACAATTGTCGTTTCCCATCGTTTGTCAGCCATAAGAGATGCTGATCGCATTGTTTTCATTCAAGAGGGCAAAGCTCATGAAGAAGGTTCTCATGACGATCTTATGGAGTTGCGAGGTAAATACTTTGAAATGGTAACAGCAAATGAGTACACCGACGTCGATAGCAATGAAGATGACGATGATCCAAAAAAAGGTACACTAATGGATTTAAAAATATATGTATATTTAATGAAATATATCTTTTCAGAGAAATCTTTTGATGTGTCGTTTGACAATATAAACACAGCCCTAGAAAAGAACCAACTTAACAAACATCGCTTTTCAAATGCATCCTCCATCGCAAGAAGTATTTGCGAAGACGATGATATAAACGAAAAAACGCAATTTTTAAAAACATTCACTAGACTTCTCAAAATTGCCAGGAAAGAATGGTGTTATCTAGCCCTAGGAACATTTTGTGCCATATTATATGGGTGTACACAGCCAGCTTACGCTTTTTTATTTGGAGAGTTCTATGCCGCTCTTGGGCAAACTGATAAAGATGAGATTTTAAGACGCACTTCTATTCTTGCGATAATTTGTGCATGTGTTGGATTCTTAGCAGGAATCGTTTGCTATGTTCAAACATATCTTTTCAATTTAGCTGGAGTTGGACTAACAACAAGACTGAGGTTCGTATACCTACTTGTGCGATGAGCGTTTAAGAAAAAGCATATTTTGTTGTTGCTGTTTTTCAGATCACTTACATTTAGAGCGATTCTTGCCCAAGAAGTAGGTTGGTTTGATGAAGAAGGCAACAGTGTGGGTGCACTTTCAGCGCGTTTATCTGGAGATGCAGCAAGTGTTCAAGGTTCGATTGGACAACCTCTGAGTGGTTTAATCCAGGCAGCGGCTAACTTCATATGCTGTATCACTCTTGCTTTCTACTTTTCTTGGCAGATGGCTTTGGCCTGCCTTTGCACATCTCCAATTATGGTAGGATCGATTGTTTTTGAAGCAAGGTATTGTTGTTTTTCAATTCAAGATAAAAGTTGTTAAATATTTTGCAAGGCACTAAATGGTGCAGTTTAATAATATTTGAATCGACAAACATCATTCTGCTTAATGAAAATCATATATAAATTGTTCACAATTAGGTATATGGCAAGCTCAGCCGTTGAGGAAAAACGAATTCTTGAGGAAACCAGCAGGATTGCAACAGAAGCTATAGCAAACGTTCGGACTGTAGCAGGATTACGCCGGGAGCCTGAACTCATACAAATTTACGATAACGAGGTTGCGAAATATGTCTCGGAATTAAAGAGGAAGTTACGGTTTAGAGGAACTGTCAACTCTAGTGGTTGGTCTATTTTATATTTCGGATATGCCGTTGCTTTGACATATGGTGGAATTCTTTGCTCGGAGGGAAAGATCGAGTACCAAAACATAATTAAGTAAGATATTTAATACCACGTTGCCGAAAAAAACCTTTGCTTACACATTCATGTTATTAGAGTTTCAGAGTCTTTGCTTTATGGTCTTCTGATTTTGGCTATGGCTTTGGCATTCACTCCGTCCTTTACAACAGCTCTCATATCTGGCCATAGACTGCTTAAGATTGTTGATAGAAAGCCACGAATTAGATCGACACAAAAAAGCGAAAACACCATGAAAATCGATGCCTCTCTGAAAGGAGTTACATATGACGACGTTATGTTTCGCTATCCAACGCGTCCCGATATTCAGGTTCTTAATGGTTTAAACTTGGGAATATTGCAAGGGAAGACTGTTGCACTTGTGGGCGCATCTGGATGTGGAAAATCGACATGTATTCAACTTTTACTGAGATACTACGATGCTGATAAGGGAAAAATCGTAAGAGGAACTTAGTCATCTAATTAAAGCAAACTAAGTAAATTTTTATGTTTTAGTGCTTAGATGGACAGAATATTGAGAAAGAATTGTCTTTAACAACATTGCGTCGCCAACTAGGAATTGTTTCTCAGGAGCCTGTCTTGTTTGAAAAAACTATAGCTGAGAACATCGCATATGGAGATAATTTCAGAGAAGTAAAAATGTCAGAAATTATAGAAGCAGCTAAAATGGCTAATGCACATGCGTTTATAACATCATTGCCAAGTGGGTTTGACACGAAGCTAGGAGCTAGGGGCACTCAACTATCTGGTGGTCAAAAACAAAGAATTGCAATAGCAAGGGCTTTGGTTAGAAATCCGAAGGTTTTGTTGCTTGATGAGGCCACCTCAGCATTAGATTTGCAAAGTGAAAGGGTGAGTTTATTTGGTTAAATTCTACACTTAAGTAGTCCAGGCTTAGGCTCTAGACTTAAGTAGTTAAATTCCTTCTATCTACTAGACAGTGTACCACTGTACCACTGGCACCCAAAAACAACGGGGCAGTGCAAAAAGCCCTGCGGTAAAAAAAGCAGAGGGTCTATTTTCCAACAAAAAATAATGGAAATAACACCCAAGGGCTTTGTTTCCCCATTGAAAAGGCAATAAGACCCAACAATGAAAAGAATTAAGGCGCATGGATTTCATTGCCATTTTGAAACAGCATGCTAAAATTCTAGTTCCTTTTTAATTGGTGAAAAAAAAACTTGTTGAGGTATTAAAAAACAAAGTCTAAATACTTGGGCACTTTCCATGGATATAAGTCCACATCCCACCTATGTCCCACTTCGTGACATAGGTTGATGGGAACTCAGTCCACTTTGTTAAGTGCACACAAAAGATAAATTTTCCTGCTTAATTGTTTTCTTTTCGCTTTATTTCACTACGTGAAGCCAAATTTTTTTCGCTTTGCTTTTCACTCACGGATACAATAGTAAAGCTAAAAGCGAAGGGGAAAAACGTGTGGTGTAAAAGTAAAAATTCGCGTCTTTTTTTTAGTAGTGTAACGGTTTAATAAGCCGTGTGTGGTAATAATTATCCTTTCTTGTGCCAAATGAGTTTCGGAAGGCTTAGCTTAGTAATGTAATGATGAAAAATGTATTTAACAAGTTTTTGTGTAACATCTGAAACAATTTATCCATTATAATTTTTACTTTTTTTATTTAGAAAAACTAGCTGACCCGGCAAACGTTGTTTTGCCTCATAAATTATTTCTAGTTTCTAGATAAATTCTAGTGTAGACAAAAAGTAACTTACTTATTATAAGTGTATAAGTATGTGGCGTGAAATAGACATTGTCATTGCAAATGCGAATCTAATCGGAAGCTGAATTCGTTTGATAGGTATGATAGGTATGATAGGAATCCGTGGTGTGAGTATATTTTCACCTTTGAACTTGCCATTTAAAAAACTGGCTTCGATAACGTTTTTCATCAATTTTGAATGATTAATCGCGTACCGTTGCACAGCCGTGGCAGGTTTAAATTACGAAGCAAGATAATTGGAGATCCAATCTTCAATTGTAAATTATGCGGTGGCATGCCTGGCAAATCCAGTGAGTTCAAAAATTCTGATGGAGAATTGACAGCTTCGCTTGCATCGCAAACTGTATCAATAGATTTGTATGATACCTGGCAACAGTTCGGCAACAACTGTAGTATTTTATTTTCAAAATTTCTGCTAAAATAGCTCTTTCAGCAAGCCACTCATGATTTATGTACTGTGTGTGTACATCGGGAAATATTTGTTCAATGATAGTATTTTACGAAACAGTGATTTTGCAGAAATCGGTCCGTAATTTTACGTATCCAGTTTCATCTGTAGCAACTTTTCCATCACCGATATCTAAGAGTTGTTTTGAGAATGTTTCAGCGGATGGATCTTGAAGCATTAGAACGCGCATGTTTAAGATGATTTTAAGCAAGCGTTGATCTCATCAGCGTATGTTGAAAGTGTAATGACGGGAAGTGTTTATCTGAAATCACCTGAAAGCGCCAACAGAGTGGCGCCAAATAGTTTGTTGTTGTTTTTAATATCTAGATAAAGTTGCCGCTGCCCGATGATGCAACGGCCAATGCGATGCCATTATTTGATCGTATTTCAGAATTAGTGAAATAAGGAATGTTTTGCCAGTTCCACCCGGTGCATCAAAAAAGAAGAACCCACCTTGTTCTGCTGAAACTGCGAGTAAAATGAGGTCATAAATTGTTGTTTGTTCGTCATTCATTAGTGGGACATTGCGAGTAACAATCGCTGCCATTTCTACAGTGTTGTACTGCAGTTCACGATTCATTTCAGTGTTGATTATATCATATGCAGGTCGATTTGGCGAATTCATACCGAAATAAGTGAGTGATAACTTGGTAATGACAATGCAAAGATCCTCAATAGCAATCAATGCTTCATTGTACATAGCGTCGCTGAATGTTATCGTTAGATCGTTGCACCGTGTACGATGTTGATGCAATATATCATCAGTCATTGAATCTTTGTGATTACCTCACAATATCTTTGCTCGAGCTGGGAAACATGTAGTCAACACTATAGTAGACGAATTCGTATTGCTGTACAGTTTAATGGAGCTTCAGCAAGCATACACTCCCACTGGTCATCGTCTTCCAGCAAGCCGATTGCAAGGCATGCGTCTTTAAATATTGGATACTGTTGCCCATTCACTTTACGTATATCTTGAAATGATAATGGGCCAGTAACATTAACCAACAACAGTCGAAGATAAAAGCACCCAGTGTGTCTTGGATTGACTTTAAATAATCGCCCCAAAGCGTTCGATTTAAATAAATTGAGACATGCATCAACTGGTGAGCGTTGCTTGCGGGGCATCCATTTTTTTGTTTGAACCCATTTGAAATAGCGTGGTACTTGTGAATAGACTAATGTTTTTGCAAAGGAACCAAAATCATCCGTACTAAACAAAAAATGCAGTGAGTGTAGTCTTAGGTGGATTTGTAGCGCGATCAATCACTGTCTGGTTCGCAAAAAATACACGCCGACCGTTTTTAAGATGGACGGCTAACTAAACAACTGATGGCTCCCGTTCATGGATTGGAAAAACGAAGATACGCCAAGCAGCTTCATTGGAGCTGACGAACCGACCAATTTGGTAGAGCGTAATTTCATCGTTTTTATTCATTGGAGGAGCATTTACATTAGAATTTTCTACTCTAAACACAGCCATATCACTGCCTTTATGGACATACTTGCAAATATATTTGATGCTCTTCAAAGAACTGCAAAACTCAACATTAATATGAGCATTGTATGTCTTGCTTAGCAGAGGCGAATAACTCCTACACTATACGTATATGAATTCTCTGCGCAAAAAATGTGATCTCAGAATTTATTTTTAAAGAAATTAAATTGATAAATATGACATTTACACTGAGACTGTAAAATCTAATATACAAAATTCTCGAGTCACAGTGTAAATTAAAGAAACAATGTTAAGGGTAGATGGCCCTTATCACTTAGGGGTATGGAAAATAATTAGTAGCCGATTCTCAGACCTACTGAATACGCATATAAAGTTTGATAAAAATAAGTAAAGCCGTTTCGGAAAAGTACGGTAACTAACATTGTGACAGGGAAATTTTATATATATAAAGATTTATAATAAATTTGGAATACATTTAAATAGTCCGAGTGTTTTTACACTTGCCTTCCAACGTTTTCAATTTCCAAATCAGTCAGTAGATTTTTTTTTGCAATTAAAAAAAAATTAATTTTGAGAAAATGTATTTTTGGACATCTTAGAGAAATGCTGCCTTTATATATTTCTCAGTTATTGCATCAGTTAGCTGAAGAAAAATTAACGCAGCGTATCGAAAAATTTCTTATTACATTAGCACAGATAACCAAATACACATTATGCGAATGTATTGATCCAATTCTTTTTCATTCCAGATTGTCCAATCAGCCTTGGATACAGCGTGCGCAGGACGAACATGTATAGTCGTTGCTCACCGATTAACAACAATTCATAACGCAGATTTGATTTGCGTCTTGCAAAACGGACGTATCGCTGAACAGGGTAATCATTCACAGCTTTTAGCAAAGGATGGAATCTATGCAAGGCTCTATAAGAGTCAGCCTAGCGTTAGTTAAGTCATTTAAATTATGTAGATATTCTTTGTTATCTCTTATGATGTAAGAATTAGTATTGTAAAAGCTTCATTTAAAAACATATGTAGTTCTAAGATTTATTTATCTCAAGAAAAAATCTGGTTATGAATGGTGAGATAAACTATTTTTTGATTAAGTTGTGATTTGTGTAGCTGTTCAGTGAGAAAAGAAAATCAAAAAATCTAACTTGTCGATGTAACAAACGCTAATATTAAATTTCAAACTTTTCTGTGCCTACCAATATACAATGTTTTTTATTTAACAATAAAGTCAAGGGTGCGGTAAGCCAAATACAAGTTTATTTTGAAAAATGAAGTAAAATGATCAAAATTAATTTTTTTCCATACAAAGGGTGTTTCTTAAAAGATTTGGTTTTTAATGGGCAACATTGTAGAAGTTCAATTAATGGTCGATTTGTTGAAAATTCGTCCGAATAATGCCACTGTTTTCTTGTTCCTCTTCTCTGTTACACCAACTTGTCCGCATTGACTAAGTCGATAGGGGTTACAGAGCAAGAGAATTCTTTTTCTCGCTTTATTCGCACTAAGTTTGAACAAATCGACGAATGTGAAGTTCGTCAATGTTTTTACTGATTGTCGATTTGACGACTGGCGGTATATTTGTGGCCAGTACATTTGCCTTTTAACAATGAATAGGCAATAGGCTTACTGCATGTAATCATTTCGTCCCCAGTTGCTTGAAGAGTGGTAAACTTCCCGCTTACGCTTCACTCGAGCCAGGCGTATATGTTCGAAATCGTTTTCAAGCACAAACAGCAAAAGAATATCTTTTATTTAAAACCATGCTAATAAAACCTATTTTTAAGTATTTTAAATAAATTGTTGCATTGAGCTGGTCTTTCACTTTTACATTTTTCCCAGTCGTCCAATTAAGTTTATAACGTTAACATAAAGTTTTGTGTTTGCATTTGAGTAACCGTTTTGTTGTCCTTTTTTTTTTTTTTACTGTCCAAGCGAAGATCATCGACGAAGCCCCGAGAAAAACTATGACTCCGGATGATCTCAAAACCATAAAGGCTAGAATACTGAATTCATCCAACATTGGTCACCAACAAACTAGGATGGCTGAAAATCTCCTACAAGAGTACACTGACATCTTCGCATCGCCAAAGAGGCAACACGGTAGGACACAGTTGGTGCAGCATCGCAAGGCCTTCATCCGCCCAAAACTGGAGTATAACTTCCATATACGGCCAAGTGCTTTTCAAACATCTTTGCGCCTACTTGATAGGGTACAAAATAGAGCGTTAAGATTGATAGGTGATAGTTCAATCGTAGAATCGATTGATTCTCTTGGACATCGTCGAAATGTCACCTGTCTCTCTCTCTCTCTCTCTCTCTTTTGCCGCTTTTTTCACAAACAGTGCTCTAGTGAAATAGCCAGCTGCATTCCTCCCTTGAAACAATTTAGCCGCAACACCCGGCTCGCTAGGAATGCTCATCAGTTTTACCTAGAGCCCAACTTCGGGCGTATAGTCAAGTATAGAGATTCTTATTTGACGCTTTCCACTGGCAAAAGGAGGTGGGGTTGAGGAAATGATAACGTCAATGAAGAAGGATGGTCTTATCGAAAATTCCAAAAGTCCTTGGGCGTCACCAGTGGTGCTAGTGAAAAAGAAAGACGGAAGCACTCGTTTCTGTGTGGACTACCGAAGGCTGAATGATGTGACTAAGAAGGACAGTTATCCCCTGCCGAGAATCAGTGAAACCCTGGACGCCATGGAGGCAGCCCAGTGGTTCTCGACGCTGAACTTGTAGAGCGGATATTGGCAAGTTGACATCCACCCTGATGATCGGGAAAAGACGGCGTTTTCCACAGGCAACGGGCTCTGGCAGTTCAAAGTTATGCCGTTTGAGCTCTGCAACGCTCCCGCAACATTCGAGCGTTTGATGGAGTGCGTTCTTTAAGGACTGACGTGGAAAGCTTGCCTAGTCTACTTGGACGATGTCATTGTTTACGGGAAAACATTTGACCAACATTGCAAGAATTTAAAAGCCGTGTTTCAGAGACTTCGAGAGGCAAACATTAAACTGAATCCGGAAAAATGTGCACTTTTCAAAACCGAAGTTAAGTATTTGGGACACATCATCTCTTCCCAAGGAGTGAAGACTGATCCTGAAAAAGTTGACTCCGTCAAAAATTGGCCAACACCACAAGACAAACATCAACTCCGAAGCTTTCTTGGGCTTGCCACATATTACCGACGTTTTCTTAAGAACTTTGCTGGAGTTGCAAAGAGTTTGCATCAGCTCACCGAAAAAGGGAAGCAGTTCAAATGGTCAGGTGAGTGTGAGAAATCTTTCCAGGGACTCAAATACCGCCTCTGTAATGCTCCAGTGCTGGCACATCCAACACCTGGCAAAACATTCATCATCGACTCAGATGTAAGCAACTTTGGAATCGGGGTGGTACTATCCCAAGTGCATGATGGCGAGGAAAAAGTGGTGGAATACTACAGCAAGGTCCTCTCGAAGCTCGAAGGAAACTACTGCGTGACCAGAATTGAACTACTAGCTCTTATCTTGGCAACAAAGCACTTCCACAAGTACATCTATGGACAGAAATTCCTTCTGTGGACAGATCATGGTGCTCTTACCTGGCTGTTGAACTTCAAAAATCCAAAAGGCTAAGTCGCAAGGTGGATAGAAAAACTGCAGACTTATGAATACCAAATTCAACACCACAGAGGAAAGCTGCACTCAAACGCCGACGCATTATCCCGAAGACCTTGCAAAGTGGATTGCAAGCATTGTAGGCGGCAAGAAGACAAAGAAATTATTACCGCTCAGCGACTAAGAGCTGACCCCATATGCGGATGGAGCAATGAGGAAGTGAGGACTGCTCAATAGGAGGATCCGGATATCGAACCCATCCTCACATGGAAAGAAATTGAAGATAAACCTGAATGGGGTAACATTTCTGACAGAAGTCCAGTTCGTTCTCAAAACCTATTGGGCACAGTTTAACTCACTCTATGTAGAAGAAGGTGTCCTCAGGCAAAGATGGGAATCCGCTATGTAATAGATTACTTTAGCAAGTTGCCTGAGGAATACACCATCCCAAATCAAGAAGGGAAAACGGTGGTCGACCAGATTGTATTCAACTGGGGTGAGCAGGTTCGGCGTACCTATGGAACTCCATTCCGAACAAGGAAGGAACTTCGAGTCAAACATCTTTCAGGGAGTGTGCGGATTACTTGGCACTAAGAAGACGAGGACCACGCCACTTCATCCACAATCTGATAGGATGGTTGAAAGATTCCACCGAACCTTGAAAGAACATCTGACCAAGGTCGTAGGAAACTACCAACGGGACTTGGATAGGCACGTACCGCTATTCCTGATAGCCTATAAAAGTGCGGTGCATAGCTCGAGAGGACAAACACCATCTGAAATCCTGTTCGGGAAAACACTGCGGCTGCCCAGCGAACTTCATTTGGATGCCGTATAGAGAAGCCACAGGACGCAAATGATTATGTAGACTCTCTCAAGGAGAGACTCGTTGACATACATAAAAGAACCAGTAGACGGATGAAAGGGTATAGCGACCGAATGATTATATGGTACGACCCAAAAGCAACAATAGTTCAATGTGACCGACTCCATCGATATAGTGGCGAAGCTGCAGATGGATTTATTCGTGACGAGCAATCTTAAGGAGGGGGAAGTGTAATGTACACCCAACATTCAAGAAAAATTCCATAAACGAAAACGTTCAACCGAAACAACAAAGAGACATCGCTATAATGTAAGTTAACACCACAAAAGTTAGAATGACAAAGTGCAGACACCGCAACAACAGGTGCTAACAATGTCAGACGTTAACTTCGGGCAATGCACCCATCATCCGTGCATTATTGCGATATCGCATTGCACCTTATTCTCTGCATGCGACGCAAATTGAAGGGTCAGCGAAGCAAAAGGAAATGATAGGTGTCTTTTGGGAGTACATTTGATAGGTTGTTTAGATTAATTTTAAGTGCGAAACGTGTTGTTGCTTTAAGTCAGTAATAAAATTAAAAGTGTGAATTAAAAATGAACAATAAATAATTTAACTAGCGCCCAACGTGTTTCTCTAAGCAACAAACTTAAGTCGTCCTAAAGCAGCACGCCGTAAGTTATAAGCCGACCTTAAGTAGTTTGCCGCACGTCACAAACATAAGTCGACCTAAAGTAGTTCGCCGTAAGTGAAACTTAGCAAGAAACCCAACATAATAGTCATTCAATTGAAAGACTTAACCACGAGGAGGTTTGAGTGCGTTTTTCCCTGTAGCAAAAGCAAACCGGACTAAAAACCTTTACCAGCGTTTCATGAACACCAAAATTTTTCTGTAAGAACTAAATTAAGCGTATTTAATTAATTTATTTTGTCCGTTTGTCCGTCTGTCTGTTTGAGGATTAGGCCTACTGGGGAACCTCGGTAAAAAAAACGAGTCAAGAGCCTACCTCCTGGGTGACGCGGAATGGCTTGGTTTTTTCAATTTTTTATTTTTTTAAGTTTAGCTATTTTTTCCTTAAACTTTAGGTCAATTTTGTCAATTTTTAGCTTTTTTTAATTTTTTTAGGTTTAGGTTTTTTTATTTTCAACTTTAGGTACATGCGTTTAAGAAATTATTATAAGGCGAACTAAACATTCGTAAAAGTTTTTTTTGTAAAAAAAACTCCAATTCTATCTGTCTGTCCGTATATGAATCTATTGCCTGAACTCCTTGACGTAAATTTATTTATTTATTTAAAGAATAATAGTGTGGTCGAGCCTTAAGAATTCTTTAAAATAATTACCATTTAAATTTTAGTTCAGGCTGGCAACGTCATGGGATATTCTCATTTTACAAATGTCAAAAAGTTCTATAAAATTCCATGGCACGTGTCTGCCTTCGTTAAGTTGACAGAGGAGAATTTTTCCATTTTTCATCAGATCATTCCATGACGTTGCGTTGCCGAGATAGATAGAAAGATAGACCATGTAAGTTTCCTTTTCATTTTTGTAATAAATTTCATTAATTATTGTAAATTTCTTTAAGAAAATAAAATCATCATCATTATTTGGATATTTATTTGGAGTTATTTTCTGGCAAAGCAACACAATTTTATTTTATGTCTGGATGTGATAAGATGCCTTCGAATGTGGAAAAAAGCTGTACAGCAGTTGGTTGTAATTCGCCGGATGATGAGGAGATGGTTTCGTGTGAAACTTGTGGGCGATGGTGGCACTACGTATGTGCGGCCTTTGATCCAGCCTTGTTTGACACTGCAACTCCTTGGTTCTGTCGCGCTGATGATTGCGATAGAGTTGCAAAGTGTCTAGATAGGGAGGCTGCTAGCAATGCAAGTGCTACCTGTGTTGATGAGCCTGACGCATTATCCGATGCGCTTGATGTTTTGATTGAGGCAGCGAAAACAGCACAGTCCACTGTAGAACAGAGGGAAAGGGAGATTGCCGAACTTAAGGCTGAAGTTGGCCAGCTCAAGTCAAAGTTGGATACTGAGTCGTCAATTCCAGCACATCGTTCGACGAGGTCTGCAGAAACGAAAAAGCTTGCTAGCGATAGGCTAGAAGCAATTCGCCAAATTGGGTGCAGACACAAGCAAATTTTAAGTTCGACTGTTTCGCATTCGACCCCCTTGACAGTTAGACCTGGAGAGCCAGATAGTCATCAAGGGGAAAGGAAGGTAGGGCATTTCGATAGTTCGTGCCAGGAGTTTGACATGGCGAATTTGTTGACGATCTTGAACCGAAGTCAGGTCCAAGAATTGCCGATGTTTTCGGGCCAAGATAGGAAGGAATGGCCTTATTTCGAATCGGTTTTCAGGTCAACCACGGCAGAGGGTCATTATTCCAACAGGGAGAACGTTGCTCGCTTAAGAAAGGCGCTAACAGGTGAGGCGCATCAGCTCGTGAGCGACCGTTTGCGATATTCAACCGATGCAGATGCAATCATGGATTCGCTGCGAGCGATTTTTGGTAGGTCCGACGTGTTAGTTCATAGCCTTACTACGAATCTATTTAAGCTACCGACACTACACGCAGGCAGTGATGCCAAGTTAAGACAATGGGCTGTTACGTTAAATGGCTTCGTCTCCGACATCAAGTCTATGGCTCTTAGTAAGGAACTTGAAAACAATTTCGTATTAACAGATGTGTCAAGCAAGTTGCCTCCGTCACTGTACCATGACTGGCAGAAGATAAAGTCAAAGAAACCAGATGTCAATTTAGAAGATTTCGCAGATTTTGTGACAAAGAAGCTGTATGATCTTCCTCCAGAGTTAAATAAGCTTTCGAAACCAGTAGTTAACGAAAGAGCAACCGGTACAGGTACAACAAAAAGAATTCTGACTCACAATTCAATCGCCGAAAATGAAGGTTGTGTTCATTGTAAAAAATCTGAGCACGCATTGAGTGATTGCGAACAATTTAAGGCTTTGTCTGTGGATGAAAGATTCGCCTTCGCAAAAAGCAAATCCATTTGCTTTAGATGTTTAAAGCAAGTCCCACACAGTTGGAAGAACTGTTTGCAGAAGAAACCGTGTCGCGTCAAGGGTTGTTCAAAGCTGCACCATCCGCTACTGCACCCGTCAGGTCCAAAGACATCTTTAAACTCATCTGCTCCACCGTTTGTACCACCTGCACAGATTCATTCGTCTCATGTGGGAGTCAAGGCACCGGTTATGTTTAAGATCGTGCCCATTCGCTTATTTGGAAATAATAAGAAGCAGCTGGACACATATGCCTTTTTGGACGATGGCTCGTCGATTACGATGGTGGAACGAGACGTTTTTGATTTTTTGGAATTGAAGGGTGAACCAGAACAACTTACACTCCAGTGGACCAAGGGTGTCTCAAGAACTGAAGATTCTCTGCGAACTTGTTTACGTGTATCCGCCGTGAATAGGGGTAAACGGCACTTGCTGACGGACATCTATACAGTGAAGGATCTTGAGCTTCCTTGTCAGAGTCTCAATGTCGCTGTCTTACAGGAATCGTTCACCTATCTGAAAGGCTTGCCATTGGCAGAGCTTACGAATGCGAAACCCACAATTTTACTGGGACTAGATCAAGCTAAATTTCTGGTGGGTAGTCAACAGCGATCTGGTAAAGAAGATGAGCCGCATGCGATCAAGACTCTCCTCGGCTGGACCGTCTTTGGTACGACAAGGTTGAAAAGCGGTGTGTCTTGCGTCAATCCTCCAAGGGTATCATCAATTTCATATTTCCATGGCATTGAAAAACAAGATGAAGAACTGCACGACTTAGTTAGGCGTCATTTCTCGACCGAGGAGTTTGGAGTTCGTCCACCTTCTGGAGACTTCGTAAGCAAAACTGATAGCCGCGCCTTGTCAGTGATGGAACAAACCCTACGGCATGGTGACAAGCAATACGAAATTGGTTTAGTTTGGGATCAGAACGATGTGAAACTCCCAAACAACTACGCTATGGCGGAGAGAAGACTTTTAGGCTTGGAGAAGTCTCTTTTGAAGAAGCCCGATCTACTAGAATGGATGAACGAGTATATTCGGGGTCTTTTATCGAAGGGTTACGCCAGGATTGCTACGGACGAAGAGCTGAAGCGAGTGTGGAACAGAGTTTGGTACGCACCGATGTTTGTGGTTGTGAACAAAAACAAGTTTCCCGTGAAGCCCAGAGTTGTCGCAGACGTTGCCGCTAAGATCAATGGTGTTTCGCTGAACTCACACCTGTTGAAGGGTCCAGACAATTTGGTTTCTTTACACGCTGGCCTTTTCAAATTCCGCGAAAGACAAGTTGCAGTAAACGCGGACGTAAGGGAGATGTTCCATCGGATTAAAATTTGTGAAGCCGACCAACAGTGCCAGAGGTTTCTTTGGAGAAATGGAGATTCTTCTCGCAAGCCCACAATTTACGTGATGCAGGTGATGATGTTCGGGCCTCGTTGTTCCCCCGCATCTGCACAATTTGTAAAGAACTATCATGCCAATCTTTACAAATCGCAATGCCCTGAGGCTGTGGACGGTCTCGTAAATCGAACATATGTGGATGACTACTTTAACAGTCACAATACGGTAGAAGAGGCGGTGAGAGTGAGCAAGGACGCTATCAAGATCTGCAAGGAGATGAACTTCGACTTAGTGGGTTTCCAATCGAATAGTAGAGACTTTTTGAACCAGATTCCGGAAGCGAACATAAAGGCTGGCCTAGTGAGTATTGACCCTAACGAGACCGAGAGCTATGTCAGTAAGATTCTGGGAATGTTTTGGCACCCTTCATCTGATCAATTGATCTATAAGCTGCATGATGATGAGTGCTTCAAAAAGATGTCTGACCCAGATGCTGAGTTTTCTAAGCGCGAAATTTTGAGGACCATCATGAGAACCTTTGATCCCTTGGGTCTCATTTCCTGCTACATCATAAGAGGACGAGCTATTCTGCAAGAGATATGGCGTGAGGGCTTCAGCTGGGACGAGCCAATAAACGGGGTTTTAAGGAGGCAGTGGATCGACTTTCTAACTGTTTTGAAGCAAATAGAAAACATAAAGGTTCCACGCACGTATTCATCATTTCGACCTGAGAATTCGAAAATAACGTTGGTTGTGTTCGTCGATGCATCGGAGAAGGCCTTTGCCGCTGTTTCATACTGGCGTTTCGAACAAGATGGGATGGTTCAAATGTCAATCGCGATGGGAAAAACTAAGGTGGCCCCAGTCAAGAAACTTTCAGTGCCTCGGTTGGAGTTGCAGGCAGCGGTGCTTGGTGTGAGGGTTGCAGAAACTGTTAGGAAAGCTCATTCAATTCTAGCAGATGAAGTCATTTTCTTGTCCGACTCCAAGACAGTGCTTTCCTGGATCAATTCTTCCACTTTCAAGTTTACAACGTTTGTCGCTGTCCGTATTGGCGAAATTCTAGAAGTCACGAATCCAAGCCAATGGTGGTTTGTGAGATCTCCGGACAACGTTGCTGATGATGGAACAAGATGGAGTGATCTCTCAGAAGTCCTTGCAAAAGATAGATGGTTTACGGGCCCCGAGTTTTTAAAGCTACCTCAAGCCGAGTGGCCAATTACGCCAGGCAAAACTGCGGCTGCTGCTGATAAGGTAAGCGACATTTTACTTCCTAAATTTCCGCTATATTTGCACAGTGAGTCAACATCTTATAAAGCTTACGATGAGTTGAAGGCAAGGTTTAGGGCGAGGTGGTTTTCGGGTGTAAGGGTGCTGGCTTTTCTTCTGCGTTTTAAGGATCTTCTTAGGAAGAGGCCGATTGAGAAGGAACCATTTGTGACTCCAGCAGAAATCATACGAGCTCAAGATTGGCTATTTCGAAGGATTCAACAAGAAGCATTTCCAGATGATATAGCGTGCCTGCGGTCGAAGCGAGGTTTGAGCCCCACAAGTTCGTTAGCTAATCTGTCACCGTTTATTGACGAGGAGGGTACCTTGCGATTGAGCTCTAGAATCCAGAGAGCAAATATATCGTACGCAGCGCGGAATCCAGCGATCTTGCCCAAGACCCACCCACTGGTTGACTTATTGATTTTACATTACCATGAGGCTAACCTGCATATGGGAACAGAGACAACCATCTCGGATATTAGAGAGAGTGCATGGATTGTGAGCATACGTGTAGCAGTAATGCGAGTCAAGTCCAGGTGCTGTATGTGCAAGAAACTAAGGGCAAAGGTAACTATGCCAATGATGGGTCAGTTGCCTGAGGGACGTGTGGCGTTTAACTTAAGACCCTTTACCCATGTGGGAGTGGATTGTTTTGGCCCTCTGTACGTGAAACATGGAAGAGGTGTTGCAAAGCGTTACGGCATGATATTTACTTGTCTAAGTTTCCGAGCCGTGCATCTTGAGGTCCTCAATGACTTAAGCTTAGACCAGTGCACCATGGCTGTTCGCCGATTCCTTATCAACCGTGTGGTCACCAAATTCATTTACAGTGACAATGGTCTCAACTTTGTGGGTTCCAAGAACCGTTTGGAGAAAGACGTTAAAGAGATGGAGGCCAGTCTCAGCGAGTATTGCGCAAAATATGAAGGCATAGTTTGGCGATTTATACCGGCGTATTCTCCTTGGATGGGTGGAGCCTGGGAGCGCCTTATAAAATCTATAAAGTCCAGCATTGAATTTACGTTAAGAGGAGTAACACCTCGGGAGGACGTTCTTCTGAACGCGTTACTCGAAGCACAAGGACAGATCAACAGACGACCCCTCACACACATACCAGTCGATCCGGAAGATCCCAAGCCACTTACTCCAAACTCGATCCTTTTCGGTGACAGCGATCGTGACTGTACAGCACCTGGCGTTTTTTCGGAACATGATCAATGGAGCAGGCTTTATAGCCGAAGAGCACAACATCTGATGAAGGAATTTACGAATCGCTGGTACACGGAGTACCTTCCTGAGATCACTCGACGCTCGAAGTGGCACAAAGATACAAGACCAGTTGAGATTGGTAGCATCGTGCTTGTTATAGAACCTGGAGAGGTGCGTTCGGCGTGGAGGCTAGGCAGAGTGACGGGTGTTTATCCAGGACAGGACAAAATAGTGAGAGTCGCAGATGTACGCTTAGGTAATGGAACCATTTTACCGAAGAGGTCAGTTGGTAGGCTCGCCGTGTTGGATCTTGAGTCTTCGCATATAGTCTCAGACGGGCCCGGGGATGTGGTCGAGCCTTAAGAATTCTTTAAAATAATTACCATTTAAATTTTAGTTCAGGCTGGCAACGTCATGGGATATTCTCATTTTACAAATGTCAAAAAGTTCTATAAAATTCCATGGCACGTGTCTGCCTTCGTTAAGTTGACAGAGGAGAATTTTTCCATTTTTCATCAGATCATTCCATGACGTTGCGTTGCCGAGATAGATAGAAAGATAGACCATGTAAGTTTCCTTTTCATTTTTGTAATAAATTTCATTAATTATTGTAAATTTCTTTAAGAAAATAAAATCATCATCATTATTTGGATATTTATTTGGAGTTATTTTCTGGCAAAGCAACAATAGAGTAAACTGTAAGGACAACCAAAAGCGAAACTTACAAAATGTGAACCGTTTATTGTTTATGCTGCACTCACTGCCATTCAATTGAACCAATTCAAAATTCAAATGCAAAACGAATTAGTTCAATTATTATGAAATCAACGTTCTTTGATAATTTTGTCTTTAATTTAAAAACTGTTGGCGGCCCTAAAGTTGTTTTTTAACTAAACGTACGGTGTAAGTATACAACGTTTGAAATAAATCGATCAAGTAGTCTTTAAATACTAAATAACAGTGAACAACGAACTTGGAAAACGTAGTTTAAAGATAAACGATCGCAGTTGTTAGAGTTTTAGGACAGTAGACAAGTATTTTGGGGAAGGGCTTTGGTTGTTGAGTAACTGTCATTTGCCGTTTCATTCAAGCATTGAAGTTTTATATTTTGTTGAAAAGAAGATATCGAAACTGTCCCTATTTCCTTTGCTAATACTTTTTTATTTTAAATAATTTGGTATACCTATAAAAAATAATACCAGTAATTTTATTCTCAACACAACGCCCCTTAGCTCTTGTGTTCTAGCGGCAATTCGGGTGTTTTTTTTTTAAATACAATGCAATCATACGCTTGCAATAATAACGTTTTGAAAACGTAACATATCTACACTAAAACTTTCAATACCTACGTTTTATGAAACATACAATACATACAATTCAATTGTGTCTTAATTTAGTTATCTGCTAACACTAAGCCACGAAGCAAACTTTTATTTCAAATTTATACCTATCTAGGTAGCAGACTGAAAAACTTATGGAGACACAAATGAGTACCTAGGTGTCCACCTATAATAAAAGGTTTTCCAATAAGAGTGATATGATTTCTTTAAAAAAAAAACACACTTGTAGTTAAGGAAATTAAAATATATTTTTTATTTAATGTGCAATGTGCAGTTCAATCAATACATTTAAGTTTAAATTAAACCTCATTTAAATTATCACCACGACTTCTTCTGCTGCAAAAAATGCGATTAACCCAATTTTCGAGCACTTTTTCCACTAAATCAACTCGTACATCAAGAATGGCACGTTCAATATTGACTTGTAAGGCTTGAAGAGAATCTGGTTTATTCTGAAAGACCAATGACTTCAAACAACCCCGCAAAATTCTGTCTAACGGTGTTAAATCGCAACTTCTTTAAGCTCATTCAATATCATCATTTCTTAAAATAATCGAATCTCCAAACATTTCTCGCAATAATTCAATTGTTGCATTTGCTGTATGGCACGTAGTCCTTCTTGTTGAAAACAAATGCTGTCAAGATCAACTTCTTCCAATTTCGGCCTTAAGAAGTTGGTTATCATCGATCTTTACCGTTCTCCATTGACAGTAATTGTGTTACCAGCTTCATTTTGTAAGAAGTACGGACCGATAATTCCACTAGCCCAAAAACCACACCAAACTGTCAATTTAGGTTTTTTATGAATATTTTGTGGATTTCCAACGCAACAGAATCGACAGTTTTGTTTATTTACCGCACCATTCAAATGAAAATGAGCCTCATCGGAAAAGATGATTGTCTAAAAAATCGTTGTCGTTTTCAAGTTGTTCCAAGGCAAAATCAGAAAACTCACGACGCTTACGATGGTCCAATGGTTAAATTGTTAACAGTTCTGAATGCAATAAAAAACAAATGACAGATCATGACATACTACAAAAAGCCGAAACGCCACTGCAAAATCATATCTTACCTATTGGAAAACCCTTTATCTAATCAAAAGAAATAAATATCTTTGTATAGGTAACCTCACATTTACCACAATTGTGTGAGAAGACCATTTAAATTAATTCGCCATTTCAACCACTTTCCGAACATATGTACGCCTTTTAAAAAGATTTTTTTTAATCATTTAAATGCATTCCACTACATTTCATAACGAATACACTCACATGTTATCATTTAAGAAGCAAATCATACAACACCTAAGCCTTCAAAAATGGTGGCACAGTTAAACTCCATATTCATTAATGAAAACAAAGCCCAGCCCCTTAATAACGGTACTGGTATGAAATGTCCCAGGTATTAAGTGCGGAAAGTATGGTGTGTCCGATGTATTATGTGCGAAGGTATTGGGTGCGATGGTATTGGGTGCGCTGGTATTGGTTGCGTCGACCCCTATAGAATTATTGCAATTTATTTCTCCTTCTTCTCTCTCTCTGCTTACAACTACTGTTTAATATATTTTTGTTTAAAAAACTATATAAATATATTAAAAACGTACGATTTCAATATCCCAATTCATTAAATCCTTCCAAAATTCCGAAAACTGAGAAGGACAGTAAATACAGGAAAAGAACCATGCCGGATGCTTTAGATCCTATAGTTCTTATCCTAATACTTTACCTAATATCCAAATGCCAAATTTCAACCAACCCCCTCCAAATCCAAACGGACTTTCCTTAAATCAAGGTGCAGCAGTTGCCCCACCTGCACTAGGAGACATCGTTACACGTATTGTCGCAAGAGTCTGCAACGATCAATGTAAAAATATTGTTCAATTCATTATAAATTCGAATGCCAACACAAGGACATAGATCAAAGTATTGATCTGCAATCTGCAGGAAATCTAGGTGAACTAGATAAAGTGCCTAATATGGTACGATCAGTAAGGGAGTTCTCAGAGAACGCTGGTGAGTACAGCTGTTTTCGAAAGAGCATCGAAAGAGTCCTAAACATTTACAACTATCTTTAAGGCACACCAAAATAAAGGGTCCGCCAAGTAAAAAATTTTTTTTTTCAAAAACAGGGCGCAAAACATCGAGTGTAGCTTCGGCTGTGTGGCGTAGCGCCGCGCGCCGTCCTGTTGAAACCAAATGTTGCCAATATCCTCTTCTTCAATTAAATTTTATGAACAAAAATTCGTTCAACATGGCCCGATAACGATCGCCATTGACTGTAACGGCCACTCCTTGCTCATTTTCGAAGAATGCCTCTGGACCAAAATCCGCACCAAACAGTGACTCGTTTTGAGTGTATCGGCTTTTCAATGTATGCGTGCGGGTTTTTGTGCCTCAAATGCTATAATTTTGTTGTTTACATGCCCGCCAAGATCAAAATGAGCTTCATCTGAAAAGATGATTTTTCTGCCAAAATCGGCATCGGATTTTCAAAGTAATGTCGCAATATTTCTCAGCGTTGTTCAAGCGTATAGGTACACTGTAGAAAACAGTTTTTCTTAGACAAGGCGATACATGGAATCATTCGAATTTATTCAGGCACTCATCCTTATTCGTGAACTAATATGAAACTAAACGATCTCACTGAATATGTCAATTAAATAATAACTAAAATTCAAGCTGCTATAATTATTATTATGGTCAAAAGTCGGTAAGGTAGCCGGATGTGTAGCGAGTAAACAAACCAAATTCAACATGGTTTAGGTGTGAGTATCTAGGTGGCGTTGAAGGTGGTTTTTGTTTTTGCAGGCAGAGGTTTTCGAATACAGCTGATAGTTCAATGGCAATGGTTGCTGTGGTCGAAAATTAATGTCGATTTCCTTTCAACCACTTGCCGGCGATACTAATTTCGATTCGTTTTTGGGTGAAAGGAATATAAAAACGTAGCGATTTTTTTTTGTAAATGTGTGCGTGCGTACCATCTGTCAATTCGATGATGAAGACAGCAAAGTTTCAAATAGCCTGGAATTCATGTTCTGCAACAAATTTTCATTAATAAAACGATTTTACGTTTCCATATTTTGATAAAGTCAACACAAACCATTTATACACTGTTTTATTATAATATTAAATAATAAATTTTGAATTTATCAAATAATTGGGCGCGCTAGATTATTGTTTCGCAAAAGTTTCACAATAAATAATAACTTTATTTGACATATCCAAACTGTCAAGCTAGTTGTGTGTGTGATAATCTGTGTGAGAATCGGTGTAGATTCGTCTCAAAAAAAGAATCGCCGCCGAATCGATATTTCTCCAAAGGAACATTTTTAAGCAAAAAATATCGCCGCCGAATCGATGGCGAATCGATACTTTTGGTGAAAGGAATTCAACATAAGTCTCACACTAATACATACCAGAAACCATTATGGATGAATTTCGGCGTCTTTTTTATTTTACCAAATTTTAGTTAGAGAATTATGATTTTATCACACCTATTTTTAAAAAAATCGAAAAGGATTTTTAAGCATGAAATCATAATTCTCCGGTTAAAATTACGTTTACAGCAGTACATTTTCCCGAGTTTCATTTCGAAAACAGCTGAGTTCCCGGAAGCATCTGTTCCAGAAAGCTGCAATTTCCTACCCATACATGTATGAAACAAGCATGGATATACTTCCGCGTCATTTCGTTTTTTTATTCAATTTTAGTTTAGAATTGTGATTTTATTACATGTATTTTTCAAAAAATCAAAAATGATTTTTAAGGATAAAAGCATAATTCTCGGGTTAAAATTACGTAAGAAAACAACGCATTTCATGGCACTCTCACAAACAATGTCATTGCAAATGGCGTCTTAGAAGGTCCGGTCAGTCAGACTATAAATAGGGTGCCGTCGCTTAGTTCGTGCTCTTTTTAATTCAGACTTTTGATTTGTTCGGTTCGGCGGATTCGGTGGCAAGTCGGGAAAGACGGAATGTGGCTTGGTGCGCGTTTGCTCGGGGAAATATATATATATATAAATATATGTATCATTTTATATTGATACCCATATAAAGAAAATTCTTTTTTAGATATTGAGTATCCGAGAAGAGGCAAAGAACCCCGCAAAAAGTGACGAAAATCCCTGAAATACGTGGCAAAAGAAAAAGAAAAAAAAACTGATATACGTGTCGAAAAAGAAACAAAAACCTCTCAAATATGTGCAAAAAGTAAAGAATAATCCCTGAAATTAGTGGCAAAAGAAAAAGAAAGAAAGAAACCATGTCAAAAAGTGACGAAAAACCCCTTAAATATGTATCAAAAAGTAAGAACCCCTGAAATACGAAAAAAAAAAAAAAAAAATAAGAAACACCCCTGAAATACGAAAAAAAAAGAGAAACCACCCCGATACCGTAACCGCCTCGAAATCTAGTGATCGTAGAAATCGTAACGTAGAAATCACGCCGAAAAACTAAAAACAGAAAAGAAAAAAAAAAAAACAAGAAAAACCCAATAAAATTATGAAATTAAGAAAAAGTATAGTGAATCTGAAACGAGAAGAAAAATTAGTTTCATCGGAAGTCGCTTGAGCTGACCCCAATGGTTCAACCAAAACCGACGCAGCAGCGCAGCACCGTCCAACCCATCACAGCAGCCGCCTAGAAACAATACACCATCTTTCTTTAAGAGTATCCATTTCGTGGTGCAACCTAATCTCTTCAAAATTTAAGTTTATATAACCTTTAGTTTCCTTAAGTTATTTTTTTTTCTACATATACATATACACACATATGTATGTATTTTCTTTAGGAAGTGAATTAAATCTGTCCAAATCTTTATCGGATACTTTCGATTGTTCGTAGAAAATTTGCATTTTTTGTTTTTTTATACCTACTCAGCCTGGAAAGTGGTGCACCCTTCACAGGATATTTGTGTGGTAAGTCTATTTTTGATTAATATTTTTGGTATCTACGATTCTATTTTTCTTTTGGATTCTTCTTTGAATCGGTGAAATGTTGATCCTAAATGTATGCAACGTTGACAAGTTCATACATAACGATTTGGATAGAGTTTAATGTTAACCAATTTATAAGTCCTTTCAGAAGTTCTTGATTAAATTTTCGTTCGGTTAAGTTTTTGTGTTTGTATCATTAATCTTAATACTGGTAATTTTATGATTCTTAGTATGCATAATATGCAATTAAACGATTTTTTTTGTTCTGGAAGAGCATGAATTCTGACATTTTCCAGAGTACCTACCGACTTTTGATAATCGACGTTTTGTTATCGGTATAGCTTTGTTATTGGATTGAGTTCATTTAGTTTCTGACTTTTATGGATGAGTGAGATATTAAGATATACTTATATATACCTTTCTTTGTATATAATTGGGACTATTTATATGTTTAGGATGAATAAAATATTGTGAGTGTGATTATTTTCTGAAAACAATTCGAATCTTTCATTTATAAAGGGATTCCTGTTGATGAGGTTTTTATGGGAAGTAATTTTGGATTCGTGGTTTAGTATTGAGATGCCGTTGTAACATGAAGGTTAATTAAATATCTTCAAAGGTGGATGTGACAAAAAGGAGAATACGGACGACGAATGTTGGAGAGGTAAGCGTAAGGCTAATCAGATCCTCTTTTGGGTATCAATGATGAGTTTACCATTGGAGTTTTGACGTTAGTGACGTTTGTTGGTTTAGAAGGATAATAATGTGAGTATAATGCGTTAAGGTCAGACTTTAGGGGTTGCTATAACAATCAACAGGGACGTAGCAACCATGGTAGTATCTTTTGATACTGGGGCGGGTATCCCTTTGGAGAGGCACAACATCCAGCCCTCTTAACACTCACGGGTCGAACATTTTGGAGAAGCTTCAGGATCAGGACGAGGGCTTCATTAATTTCTATGAACCCATTATTAAATTTTCAGATGGCATATAAACATACGTAACGACTGTTCAACAACTCAGGCAAGAACTCCCCCATCCGACGAGCTAGGACGCGCTAGAGCTAGCATGCCAAGCCAAGAGTCATTTGAACGCCCTTTCCTTCCGCTGCCAGGATCAGCCCCTGTTCCTATAAGCAGGTGGTTGTAATGGTGGTATAAGGGGGGGAAGGGGTAGGATACGCAAACGAATTTCGAAACGAGACTTTTTTCTAATGATTTGAAACCATGCTATCTCCCGTCAAGGAGATGAAACAAATTCGTTCCGTGTTCCAACCATTAACACAGGGTTCCGTTATAGGTGGCGCCCAACGTGGGGCCCGGAATCGTCCTTGATCCTTGAAAAAAAAAAAATTAAAAAAAAGATGCCTACTTTTTTGAAGACAAAACAATAACTTTTGTCTTAAAGCTTTTGCGAAGTTGAGTGTTACGATCGGTACGTTGAGTAGATGAGTCGAACTTTAGTCCTCGTTTAGTCAATTCAATTCAATTCAATTCAATTTTTATTGAGACTTCAATACAATTTTTTATTTTCTTATGACTACATTCATGAATTAAAGATTACCGACTTCATATAAATATGTCTGGCTACTCTAAATTTACAATAGAAAGGCTGGTTTTGAACCTTTAACATTAATAAAATTGAAAATTTACATATTCGCTATACATTTTTCGTATGTTTGCTCCCGACATACGTACTCTTATGGCTCAAAGCGGCCGACCTAAATTTATGACTAGAGAACTTACAAACTAAGAAAGTAATACAAAAGTATCTCCATAGAGAATAGTAATATTTAATATTTAATAATCTTATGATTTATAAGTTCAAAAAACAATAAACAATACAACTAGATTGACTGTATATTATTCTATACATTCAAAAGTTGAATGTTGTATTAGATTTATTGAACTTACATTTTGTCAAGAGGGAGACGAAGAGCTTATGTAGGTAAGTGACGCTTAATTAACGACAAATTAACTACCCTCTCAGAGCAGACAAGGTTGCTTTCTCATAAAAGGGTAGTTTTAAAGGGCGACTTGAATTAGCCTCAAAAATGGGTTGCGATCTCGCGTCAATTATATTGAACGGTGATAGGTAAAAGTGGTGATCAAACACGCTCTGGTTAGAATTTGCATCCCATATCTCTCTAAGGAGTGGATTACAGTGATTTGACACTGTTTGCAATCTGATTTTCAATGAGTTAACCATGTATTCCATCAGAGGTACAGTTTTATTTTCTTTATACAATGTTTTATTAGAAAACCATTTTTTATTTGGTCTCCTATATTTTCCACAGCAATACCGTAAAATTTTTCTTTCAAAACTTTCCATTTCATTCGCAACTGTTGGCGATATAGTAAACCAACAACTAAAACCGTAGGTTAAAATGGGCCTGATTAGCGTCTTGTATATCAACATTTTTGTGTTCTTAGAAGTGTACTTAGAAGAAAGAAGCTGTTTAAGTAAACTAGATGCCATTTTGGCTTTGCTCAGTACTTTTCTTGCATGTTTGTTAAACTTCAGAGTATGGCTGAAATTAATGCCAAGATACTTTGGTTCTGTTTTCAAGGGGATTGAAACATTATTAATACTTAATCCAAGAGATTTGCTTTCTTTAACTGCCTTGCGATGGCCTCTACCATATGTGTTCCTAAAGCAAGTGAGGCCACTTTTCTCAGCTTTAATTTTGGACCGAGCAGTGACCCTTGTGCAACACCCAAAAGTATCGAAAATTCATCCGAATACTCAGATGCAATCCGTACTGATGCGCGTCTAGAGCTTAGCAGACTTTTTACCACCCGTGTTAAAGAAACTGGGAAGTTAAGTGTTATCATTTTATAAATAAGGACCTTATGCCAAATAGAATCAAAGGCCGCTTGCAGGTCTATATCAAGAACGACAGAACATTTCTTAGCTCTAAGATTTTGAATTATTTTATTGTTAAGGACAATAAGTGAATGTTCAGTAGAGTGGTTTTTTCTGAAACCAAATTGGTTGAAAGGTATAATATTTCTCTCATCGCAAAATTTATCTAGGCTTTCCGCCAAAATCCGTTCAAAAAGCTTTCCAACATTGGAGAGCATTGATATTGGCCGAAAGTCGTTAACTTCCTTTGCCTTTTTCTTTTTCGCGACAGGCATAATAGCTGACTTTTTCCAAATAGAGGGAAAGTATCCATTATTTATGCATTGATTAAAAATGCACGATAATGTGATATCAATCAATGCCACACGATTTTTTATTGTTAAGATTCATTCTATGTATGCTAACTTTGGTTGGTGATGTGAAAGGTGGATCCAAATTATCAGAACCTGTATTGGAATTCGAAAATGTTGTCAAACACAGACTGCTGTTAATATTTTCAAATTCATCTACCTTCAGAAGAACATTGTTTGTTAGATTTAAATCAGAATTTGGTGTTTTTTCAGAGTACAAATTTGAGTAGATCGTCTTAAAAGCTTCGAGTTTTGAGTCGATATCTTCTAGTTCTATCCCATTAAATCTTAGTGTCTCTTTGGAAATGTCAGTGCCAAAATATTTTCTTCCACTAATTTTATCGATCTCCTTAAAGGCCTGTGGAGAAGGCTTAATATTTTGTAGGCGTATCCTGAATTCCTTATCAAAATCCGCTTTGACATTTTCTTTTATTATTTTTGTTAGACATTGTATTCTAGAAGAAAGTTCTTTATACTCCGAATTTACTCTATTTATAGATTTCTGTGGAAAATCCGTTTTAGTTTTCTAAGCCAGATTCCTCTTGTTTTAAGCAGGCTTTTAGTTAGCTGGGAAATGAAATTGTATTTTAATTTTTTTGTGACTTGCGTCACTGAATGGTTTTCTATACTCGCTAATATTTTTTCATTGACTTTTTTTATGAGCTCATCGATATCAGAGTTAGGTATGTTCCTACTTGTTGGCATTTCCAAGGTGGAAAGGCTTCTGTGGAGTTCCATTCTAAAGGTATCCCAGTTTGTGCTTTCAAAGCTGGTATGACACTTTGGAGACGCTAGTGTAGGGTAAAAGTTACGTGTTCTCGGAATAGTCTCTACTCCGAAGTGATCGGAGGGAAGAGGAAATGTTTTGCAATTTAAATTACTTGAATTATTTAAATAACATGATATGAGGAAAAAGTCTAAAACCGAAGATGACCTAGGAAATGTTGGGCTGTGTGGTGAAATAATGTCTACATCTAAGAAGGGACCATTGAAAAACCAATTATACAATCGAACTCCATTCGCATTAGTTGTTCTGTCACCCCAATTTGGATGTCGCGCATTAAAATCACCTCCTATAAATAAGGCATCATATGAGCTTGCTAGATTTAGAATCCTATCCAGTTCGCTACTAAGGTTAGGCCCAGCACCCGATGGTATATAAATACTTCCTATGAGAAAACGGTTGGTATCTCCCGAACGACTTTGAAAAAATAATGTAGCTAGGCAAACAGAGAAACAGTCGCTATGGAATGAGACTTTGTTGACTTTAAATCTATCATCAATAACGATGGCTGTTCCTCTGCCATCGTCATTTCTTATTACATTGTAACCATCAAACGTAGGTCTGTGTCTTTCTTGTAATCTTGTTTCGGATAAAAAACAGATTTGCGGATTTTTAATTTGAAGGGTCTTGAACAGTGCAAGTCTTTTTTCATGCGAGATAAGGGAATTTATATTAATCGAAAGGGTTTTCAAGATCATTGTTGTGTCCATCATACTACAATAGATGCCACAAACTCAAGATATGAAAACATCTTGTCCTCTTTGTTTTGAAGTTTTTGGTAAGCAGGCCAAAACTGTCTGATTTTAAACAAAAGTTCTTTAAATGAAATGTTAATGCTTCATTAAGGAAATCGCTAATGTTTGCACCCGAATTGGGAACATTGTCCTCTAGTGGAGGTTTCGAAATAGTTCTTACTTTTGGGTTTTTATAAGAATAGGCTGCATTTTTAGTTATATCTGCAAAAGAAATATTACTAGTTAAGTTTTTGACTACTTGTTGCACCTCAGTTTTTGTTTTATTGGCTACAAATCTTTCACTTTGAGCTAAAACCATCCTTTTCTCTTTATATTTCTTATAAACCTCACAGTTAGATGAGTTTGCTGCATGACCTTCTAGATTACAGTTTGCACATTTTGTTATAGGTGGTTCTTGGTTATTTTCTTTCGAAGCCTTCAAAGATTGTAAGCATAGCTCTGAATCATGTTCATTTCCGCATAGGACACAACGGCTTTGATAGGAACAACATTCTCCCGTGTGCCCAAATCTTTGACAACGATAACAACGAATTACTATATTATTGTGTTTTCGTTCCCAGTAGGTACACTTTCTGGTGAAGCAAATATCTAATATTTGTTAACTCCTTTAAACTTTCGCCTACTTCTAGTTGAACAACAAAGATATTTAATTTAAGGCCCTGTGCTTTGGTTTTAGTTGTTGTAAATGGTGTTACTTTATTAATTTTAACATTTGGAGCAGCATGAACCAACGCTTGTTTGATTGCTTCCACATGGGTATCACCATCAACACCCTTCAATAGAATTGACGCTCTTTTCGTTTCTTTTGGTGCAAATAAAAATGCCCCTATACCTGTTCCACGAATCTTTTCAATTACAAGTTTGTGAACATTAGCGTTATCTACATAAACTTTTGTCTTTCGGTATCCTATATTAACAAACTTATGTCTAAGATTCTCTACTTGACACTCAAAAGCTGATAACCTAAGAAGATCGGTAATCAAATTACAGTTAGCCCCAAAAATGAATATAGGTGGGCAAAAAATCTTGTTGCTTACATTTTTATCAAGCACACTAGTTGTACTTTTACTTGTTGATGGCTGGTTAGTTTCCTCTTCAGTTGAATTTGTTTTGTCTCCTGTTCTGTTCTTTTTACTTCCAGGTAGCTCAAAAGAAGGATTAGATAAATCCGAAAGAATTGCAAATGGGTTATTTGCTAAATTTGAAGAAGAAGGCTCCTCAGTATCATCCGAGTCATTGCGTCTTCTCTTTTTATGTGTACCATAATTGGTCGCTGCTTGCTTAAGATTAGATATGACCTTTGTCCACTCAACTTCGTTTTCGAATTCCATGCTGTGGTTTGACACACTGGTCACTGCACGTTGATCGTTGCCGCTTTCTGTCATGAGTTGTGCACTACACAATGGATGACTCATAGATTGTTGTTGTTTCACAAGGTTTGTAGCTATGTAATGCTTGTCAATTGTTTCGCACTTGTGCCCCAGAATGCATTCTGGTGCACTGAAATTATTATTTTTATTTTTTGATTCCACTGTTAATTAACTTTTTGGAAGAGTCTCTATCTCTGTTAAATTAATTTTATCTATGGGCATATAAAAGCCCTGATTATGGTGGTGAAACTAGCACCTAGATAAGTTTACTGCACTTTTTTCCGTTGTAGGTGAGATAACATGCGCTTGCTACGAGATCACACGATCAACTCTCTCCTCGTTTAGTCTGTTGCGACGATCACACATTTAACTATAAAAGTTAGGTTTATACTTCTTTTCACTCCGAATCCGTAAAATTTTGCCGTTGCACATTTTTTTTAGTTGTTCGGAGAAGATTTTTAAAATTTTCTTAAGAGGATTTTTCATTAATGTCGACCGATAAAATAAGCTTTTAAAGCTATGTTTTATGTCAGCTGCGAGTTGATGTTATACCCAAGACAAAGAAAATATAATCTGGGTAATAGTGTTTTCAAATTAAGTTAGCCATCAGTTTTTGTGATCTTTTTTCATCTTCACAAAATGTTTGTGAGTGATTGTGTTTGTTAAGTCTTCAGCATCTCGTCGTCAAAATTTCTTTTTGTTCTTATTGGTCACATCCACCTGACATTTTTATAAAGCCGTACAACCAAAAAAATTATTATTTAGCAATTTATATCAAAAATTTCATATATTTTCACTTTTTTTAATATTAGACATTCCTGTTGCTATATTCATCTTTATACTGTGCTAACTTATAAATCCTATAAGTCTTTTTATACCTTTTGTTCCTGAATTGGTATATATTCAGTATACACATCTTTATATAACTGTACACATATATGCTAAATGCTTTGCATATTTGTAATTGACATCGGTTTTTTGAAACCCTTTTTGGTTAACCTACCAACCTTTTTTGAATAAAAGTATATATTATTCGATTTTTCTTTTTGATGCCAACTTCTGGAGAAGCTCGTTCTTTACGCTCTGGTCGCATTTACGGTAGCAGTAGTAATTTTCGTGGAGTTATCCGAGGTTCCACTCGAGGTAACCGAAGTCGAGGAATTCCTATAAGAATTCATAACAACCGAGAATTAGCAATGGTAAACCTGGATAATACAAATCCAAACATTTCCGATTTAGAATCAGGTGAAGCTCCTGTTCCATCGGATGCTCTAGCTGGAAAAAATTCAAGCATTATTCCTGATGAACATGTAGCTCCCCAAAGTTCAAATACTACAAATCCGGCAGATTTAGCAACATATATACAAGGATTGGTGACAGCAGCGATAGGTGTCAGTAGGGCTGAATATCTACAAAGTATTCGCAGGGAAATAGACATGAGTAGGAACGAGATGAAAAGACAGGTACAGGAAGCCATTCGAGAAACTCTGTTACAAAATACTCCTCCGGTCGTAACAGGTCGTCAACCACCAGATCATGGTAATCAGAATTCTAGGGGTCGGAATACTCAACCATCTTCAAACTCTCAAACCTACAATTTGAACCCTTATGCAGACGAATTCTTGTCCAGGATTAGGAATATGAACTTAGATGACACTTTTGCTGGACCATCACCACCAGCGAGTGGAAATTCATCATCTTTTTCTAAGGCCCATAATTTCCATAAATTCGACAATCGTAATATGGCTGCTGATGAGTTTATATTTCGCCTGGAACGATTAAAAATCTGTTATGGTGTTACTTGGCAGAAGATAGTTATGAATTTTCACCAGTTTGTGAGTGGTGCCGTTGAAACTTGGTATTGGGTTTTCGTTAAAGCCAATCCAAATGTTAATTGGACAAATTTGCGTTTCTCATTAATGGAACCCGTGGTGCGATGGTTAGCATGTCCACCTGCTAACCCAGAGGTTCGAGGTTCGAATCCCAGCAGAGGCACAAAAAATGTTTTTTCCGGGTATCGCCTTTCGCGAGGAATTAGCAAGTTTTCCGTTAGTAAATTCGTGCCATGAAAAGCGCTTTCTCAAAAAGCCGTTCGGATCCGGCATAAAATTGTAGGTCCCCTCCATTCCCTCACAAGGCATGGTTGTGAGAAATGCGCTAGGCCCAGGGGCTCCTCGCTCTGTAGCGCCACCCTATTTATTTTTTTTTTTATTTATTTATTAATGGAACGTTTCTGTTCATTAGAAACCGATGCTGATCGATCCAAGCAACTATATGATCGAAGACAAAAACAGAATGAAACATTTGATGAGTTCTTTTTAGACATTCAACAATTAAATTCCCGCTTGCTCAATCCTAAGTCGAATTCTGAGCTGGTATGTTTGATCAAGCAAAATGTCAACAGTCGTATGGGAGAGTTGTTGTTGACGTACAGAGCTCAAAATTTAAATGAATTTTCTTATGTTTGCAGGAACATCGAAAAATTCATAAATGAGAAGCAACCGATTGCGAAGCCCTGTTGCTCTGCCATTTCGTAGAAACGTTAACGAGTTGATCTAGCCGAAGAATTCTCATCGCCTTCAGTTGCCGTTGAAGCATTACATGTTCAGAGGGATAGTAAAAACTACACTTGCTGGAACTGTAGGAAAATAAGGCATGGTTATACCGAATGTCCTGTGCACCCAAGGACTCTGTTTTGTTACCGTTGTGGTAAAGAAGGTACTACCTCCCCTAATTGTACAAGTCCAAAATGTTCGTTAAACTCCAAACGGAGCAATCCTTCAACCGGGATGGGTTGCTCAAAGAATTTATGTCCGGAATCTCAATAGAATCGCCTACACCTCCAAAAATTTTAGTCACTGTACCGCCGTTAGAAAATTCGTTAGTTCAAGATACAAAAATTTCAATTTTAAAACGCCCGTTGCCTTTGAAAACCAATTTGTCACCTCCACCAGATCGAAAATTATTACCTGCAAAAAGTCTTCATCAAAGAAAACAAGAATATGTTGTCGCTAGAAATCGAATTTTTGGTATTGAACCAAGGGATATATCTCCTAGAATATTAAGGATTCGAGAACGAGTTAAAAATAAGAGAAATGTTTTAAAGTCAATTGCTTCCACTGTATTATGCTGCGCTGACGACCCACGTCTTTATGCCAATGTCATAGTACACGGCGAGTGTTTGCTTGGCTTGCTAGACAGTGGTGCTAGCATCAGTTGCTTAGGCTTAGGTAGCGAACACTTTTTGAAAACCCACCAAATATCACATACTCGTTTCTCATCCAACGTAAAAACAGCAGACGGAAAAGCCCAACCAATCATCGGAAAACTCATTACGGATATAACTTATAAAAATGAAACCAAAAAGATAGAGTTGTATATTGTCCCTTCTCTTCAGCAACCTCTTTATCTGGGCATCGATTTTTGGAGATTATTTGGTATAGCTCCACACCTTATATCAGAAATTTCACCCCAACATCTTAATACCAAATCGATGTCTTCAGACATGCGTGAGTTAACCGGAAGTGAGTTCAGTAGATTAAAGACAGCCATCAGTTTGTTCCCATCCTACGCCACTCTTGGCTTAGGAAAAACAACACTGGAGGAACATGAGATAGACACTGGCGATGCGGAACCGATTAAGCAGCGTCACTATCCCGTTTCTCCGGCGGTTCAAAAACTTTTATATGAGGAATTAGATAGGTTATTGGACATGGGAATAATCGAAGAAAGTAATAGCCCATGGAGCTCTCCTGTGGTACTGGTACGAAAACCTGGCAAAAACCGTATGTGCCTGGACTACAGGAAGGTTAACCAAAAGACGAAGAAAAGTGCCTATCCCTTGCCTCATATTCAAGCTTTATTGAGTCGTATTTCGGATACTCGTTATATCTCTAGCGTGGATCTGAAAGATGCATTCCTACAAATACCGTTGGAGAAGTCTTCACGGGAACAGACAGCTTTTACGGTGCCCGGTCGCCCGTTATACCAATTCAAGGTCATGCCCTTTGGCCTTTGCAATGCACCACAGCGTCTTTGCAAATTAATGGACAAAGTGGTTCCCCACGAATTAAAAGAAAATGTTTTTGTCTATCTGGATGATCTCCTGATTGTCACACGTACATTTGAAGAACATATTCGATATCTTAATATTGTAGCGGAAAAACTAAGAGCAGCTGGCTTAACCATTAATCTCGAAAAGTCGAAGTTCTGCTTTAAGGAGCTTAGATATTTAGGTTACATCATCGGTGACGGTAGGCTAAAGACAGATCCGGCTAAGGTTTCTAGTATTAGAGATTTTCCAGTTGCTCAAAAAGTTAGACAGGTTCGTAGGTTTTTGGGTATGTCTGGTTGGTACAGGAGATTTGTTCGTAATTATAGTACCTTAGCAGCTCCTATCACGGAAACTTTGAAGAAAAATAAGAAATTTGCCTTTGGCTCAGAAGCAATAGAAGCCTTTCAAAAAATCAAGGATTCATTGACATCTGAACCCGTTTTAATCCACCCAGACTATTCAAAAACTTTCATAATATTATGTGATGCTTCGTCGACCGGAATAGGAGGGGTACTGTGTCAAAGAGATGACGAGGGTAACGAATGTCCAATCTTCTTTTACTCGCACAAGCTTAATTCAGCTCAATGTAATTATAGCGTCACTGAACGCGAATGTTTGGCTGCCGTATTAAGCATAGAACAGTTTCGTCCTTACATTGAAGGATACCATTTCAAGGTGGTCACCGACCATGCTTCGTTGAAATGGCTCATGAGTCAAAAGGATCTCAGCGGAAGGTTGGCCAGATGGAGTCTTAAGCTTCAAGGATACGACTTCGAGATTGAGCATCGTAAAGGATCTCAACACGTTGTACCCGATGCTTTGTCAAGAGTATTCGCGGCCGACAGTTTGAATCTTGAAGCTATCTCGGAGAAGTCTCCTTTTAATGTGCTGCATATAGATTTGAATGACCCAAGTTTTAAATCTGAGGAATATGTTCAAATCATTGACAACATCATAAAGCAACAAAATCAGCTGCCGGACCTTCAAGTCTCAGACAATTTTGTGTATAAGAAGGTCCAACACAGCGCAGGAAATCCTCTTGAGGATGACTTAGGGTGGAAGCTATGGATTCCTACTATGATCTCCTTCTCGCCGCTTGATTTCCTTGGCTCATCAGCCTCCCAGAGCATCTCATGGAGGCGTAGGTAAAACTCTTCAAAGACTACGAAACCAATTCTTTTGGCCGAATATGGCTTCTCAGGTCAAATCCTTTGTAGCTGATTGTGAGGTTTGTAAAACGTCCAAGGTGACGAATCAGGTCTTACGTCAACCAATGGGTAAACCATTTCTTGTAGAACGTCCCTTCCAGCACATCTACATGGATTTTTTGGGTCCGTATCCTCGGTCTAAGAACGGAAATGTTTAAATTATTATTGCTCTCGATCAGCTTACAAAATTTGTAATAATTAAAGCTCTACGTAACGCAACAGCTGAGTCCGCTGCAAAATTTTTTAATAATGAGTTGCTGTGTGTCTTTGGTGATCCCGAATCTGTTTTAACAGATAACGGTAAACAATTCACGAGTGTAATTTTCACAGATTTGTTGAAATCATTTGGAATACGACACATTAAAACCGCTTATTACAGCCCTCAGGCAAATGCCAGTGAGCGCGTTAATCGTTCTATTCTTGCGGCCATTCGGTCATACATAAGTGAAGACCAAAGAAATTGGGACATTCTCAGGGATGGGTCGATTCGAAGATCAAACCGTTTTTATTTCTTCTCCATTTCCGGCGTAAACTTGAAACGCAGAAGTTTTGTAGAAAACAGTTTTTCTTAGACAAGGCGATACATGGAATCATTCGAATTTATTCAGGCACTCATCCTTATTCGTGAACTAATATGAAACTAAACGATCTCACTGAATATGCCAATTAAATAATAACTAAAATTCAAGCTGCTATAATTATTATTATGGTCAAAAGTCGGTAAGGTAGCCGGATGTGTAGCGAGTAAACAAACCAAATTCAACATGGTTTAGGTGTGAGTATCTAGGTGGCGTTGAAGGTGGTTTTTGTTTTTGCAGGCAGAGGTTTTCGAATACAGCTGATAGTTCAATGGCAATGGTTGCTGTGGTCGAAAATTAAGTCTCACACTAATACATACCAGAAACCATTATGGATGAATTTCGGCGTCCTTTTTATTTTACCAAATTTTAGTTAGAGAATTATGATTTTATCACACCTATTTTTAAAAAAATCGAAAAGGATTTTTAAGCATGAAATCATAATTCTCCGGTTAAAATTACGTTTACAGCAGTACATTTTCCCGAGTTTCATTTCGAAAACAGCTGAGTTCCCGGAAGCATCTGTTCCAGAAAGCTGCAATTTCCTACCCATACATGTATGAAACAAGCATGGATATACTTCCGCGTCATTTCGTTTTTTTATTCAATTTTAGCTTTAGAATTGTGATTTTATTACATGTATTTTTCAAAAAATCAAAAATGATTTTTAAGGATAAAAGCATAATTCTCGGGTTAAAATTACGTAAGAAAACAACGCATTTCATGGCACTCTCACAAACAATGTCATTGCAAATGGCGTCTTAGAAGGTCCGGTCAGTCAGACTATAAATAGGGTGCCGTCGCTTAGTTCGTGCTCTTTTTAATTCAGACTTTTGATTTGTTCGGTTCGGCGGATTCGGTGGCAAGTCGGGAAAGACGGAATGTGGCTTGGTGCGCGTTTGCTCGGGGAAATATATATATATATAAATATATGTATCATTTTATATTGATACCCACATAAAGAAAATTCTTTTTTAGATATTGAGTATCCGAGAAGAGGCAAAGAACCCCGCAAAAAGTGACGAAAATCCCTGAAATACGTGGCAAAAGAAAAAGAAAAAAAAACTGATATACGTGTCGAAAAAGAAACAAAAACCTCTCAAATATGTGCAAAAAGTAAAGAATAATCCCTGAAATTAGTGGCAAAAGAAAAAGAAAGAAAGAAACCATGTCAAAAAGTGACGAAAAACCCCTTAAATATGTATCAAAAAGTAAGAACCCCTGAAATACGAAAAAAAAAAAAAAAAATAAGAAACACCCCTGAAATACGAAAAAAAAAGAGAAACCACCCCGATACCGTAACCGCCTCGAAATCTAGTGATCGTAGAAATCGTAACGTAGAAATCACGCCGAAAAACTAAAAACAGAAAAGAAAAAAAAAAAAACAAGAAAAATCCAATAAAATTATGAAATTAAGAAAAAGTATAGTGAATCTGAAACGAGAAGAAAAATTAGTTTCATCGGAAGTCGCTTGAGCTGACCCCAATGGTTCAACCAAAACCGACGCAGCAGCGCAGCACCGTCCAACCCATCACAGCAGCCGCCTATAAACAATACACCATCTTTCTTTAAGAGTATCCATTTCGTGGTGCAACCTAATCTCTTCAAAATTTAAGTTTATATAACCTTTAGTTTCCTTAAGTTATTTTTTTTTCTACATATACATATACACACATATGTATGTATTTTCTTTAGGAAGTGAATTAAATCTGTCCAAATCTTTATCGGATACTTTCGATTGTTCGTAGAAAATTTGCATTTTTTGTTTTTTTATACCTACTCAGCCTGGAAAGTGGTGCACCCTTCACAGGATATTTGTGTGGTAAGTCTATTTTTGATTAATATTTTTGGTATCTACGATTCTATTTTTCTTTTGGATTCTTCTTTGAATGGGTGAAATGTTGATCCTAAATGTATGCAACGTTGACAAGTTCATACATAACGATTTGGATAGAGTTTAATGTTAACCAATTTATAAGTCCTTTCAGAAGTTCTTGATTAAATTTTCGTTCGGTTAAGTTTTTGTGTTTGTATCATTAATCTTAATACTGGTAATTTTATGATTCTTAGTATGCATAATATGCAATTAAACGATTTTTTTTGTTCTGGAAGAGCATGAATTCTGACATTTTCCAGAGTACCTACCGACTTTTGATAATCGACGTTTTGTTATCGGTATAGCTTTGTTATTGGATTGAGTTCATTTAGTTTCTGACTTTTATGGATGTATGAGTGAGATATTAAGATATACTTATATATACCTTTTTTTGTATATAATTGGGACTATTTATATGTTTAGGATGAATAAAATATTGTGAGTGTGATTATTTTCTGAAAACGGGTCGAACATTTTGGAGAAGCTTCAGGATCAGGACGAGGGCTTCATTAATTTCTATGAACCCATTATTAAATTTTCAGATGGCATGTAAGCATACGTAACGACTGTTCAACAACTCAGGCAAGAACTCCCCCATCCGACGAGCTAGGACGCGCTAGAGCTAGCATGCCAAGCCAAGAGTAGTTTGAACGCCCTTTCCTTCCGCTGCCAGGATCAGCCCTTGTTCCTATAAGCAGGTGGTTGTAATGGTGGTATAAGGGGGGGAAGGGGTAGGATACGCAAACGAATTTCGAAACGAGACTTTTTTTTTATGATTTGAAACCATGCTATCTCCCGTCAAGGAGATGAAACAAATTCGTTCCGTGTTCCAACCATTAACACCGGGTTCCGTTATAACAGAACCATATTCGTTTAGCGGATGGATAAAACTAATTATCTGTGAAATCAGACATGAGCTAAATGTTACCATTCACGAAATAAGCACAAGTTAAAAAAAAACGTTAGATGGCGAACCCTTTACTTTAGAATTCTTAACACAATAAACAAAATTGTAGGTAAAGCAGATAACAATAATAATAATCATTCTATTGAACATCATATATATACACAGGGCCGGATTTGAGGGAGGGCAACCAGGGCAACAGCCTCCACAAAAGAGAGGCCCGCACAATAGAGACTTCGGAAATTTTTTTTCAAATTCAGACTAGTAAACATTAGTAAACAACTTTTCCTTTCATTTTTTCGCGTTGTACCTTTACCTACAGTACTTTGTACAAACATGATTACATTAAATCTGAACAAAAATCATCGATCTATATACATATATTTGTTCACTTTTTTCAGGCAGTCAGTAAAATATCAAAATCTCAAATTTCCCTGATAAACACTTGCAATTTTCGATGACGCGCTTGCACGTGGGTCGCGCGGCGGATAAAACAATTTCAACTCTCTGTATGCGTACATAAGGGTTTTTTTAGTCTACTTACCCTTTGTAACGGACTAGCAACGTAATTTACATTAGCTCAAATATTTTTGGGTATAAAAAAATCCCACAAAAAACTGTTTCACTGTAAAAATGTACGCCAAGTACCCGTTGAGCCATTATTACTAAGAATCAAAAATTTATTTTTTACAAAAAATAATGAAATCTAAAAAAAAAATAACTAAGTACCTACTTTAAAAAAACTGTTAAAAGAAATATAAAAAAAATGGAGGCTCTTATTTTGGAGAAAAATCATTTATCGGCGTTTGTATCTTGTTGTGGTCATTCTCTTAAATTTAGTTGGAAAGGCAGCTGCCAACTCTTGTCCATCAGCTGTTCAATTCTTTGATTTCGTTCAGAATTTATAAACGTTTTTCACAGCAAGTACAGATCTATACGGAATTCTGATCAAGAAATTATCGAAGAAAAAAAAATGGACAGTTATGCGTCTTGAAAAAGCTTAGTGACACTTGGTGGTCTTGTCAAGCTGAAGCTACGAAAGCCATAGTTGACGGCTATTTGGAAATCGAAGAAACTCTAACCAGTATACTCGTATCTTCCGATAAAAAATGAATGGAAATGCAGAGCTATCTTTTGATAAAGCACAAGAATTTGTTAATCGTCACAACAAAAAAAACTACTATGATATTAAATTTCAACAACAAACACACAGCACAAAAAATAATAGAAGCCGCGCCGAAACTTAAGAACACCGGGATTGTGGTACATCGAGAACAATCTTTACTTTTCCGAAAAAAAAGAAGAAACCTCTTCGAAATTAGAAGCAAACTTCTTGAAAGAAACCCGAATGTTAAAATCATGATCAGGGGATCTAAACTTACAATATATGACTTCTCATTTTCATATAACTCACTACGAAGATTGACAATAACAAAAAGTGATGAGCTATCATTCGTCAAATCTACTTTTGGTGAAGAAGCAATGTGCTTTTTTGGGTGCAGTGCAATAACACCCGCGGCAATAACCCCTGCAGGGGTTATTTCCCAAACGAAAAGGAAATAACCCCTGCAGGGGTTATTTCCTTTTTAATGTGATAATAACCCCTGCAACAAAAAGGCATTTACACCTGCAGGTGTAATTGTCAATTTGAATTGGCAACAAGCCCCACACATGGGTTAAGCTTTAACTCTCCATTAAAAAATTGTTATAAAAAGCAACAACGCAAAAAATTACGGTTTCAAATATTGTTCTCAAGCAGGTTGGAACTCTCCATTAAACAATTTTAATAGAAGCAACAACGCAAAGTATTACAGTCGCGAATTTTTCAATTTCACTAAAGCAAAAAAATAGTCCTGCTGTTAAATTTATATTGGTATATTTTTGTTAATTGCAGGACTACTTTTTTGCATTAGTACAATTAAAAAATTCAAAATAGGAAAAAAAATAATCGTCATTAGCGCAGCGGAAAATTTTTTTTGCCCCAGAGAGAATCAATTTGGGGTGTGAAAATAAAAAAATTCGCGCGAATGACGATTATTTTTTTTCCTATTTTGAATTTTTTAATTTTACTAATGCAAAAAAGTAGTCCTGCAATTAACAAAAATATACCAATATAAATTTAACAGCAGGACTATTTTTTTGCATTAGTGAAATTAATAATTGTAAGCAAATAGTTAAGCTTACAAGTAAAATATTTGCATAGTTATTAAATTTTAGCATGTTTTCCAAATTTCAGAACTGAATTTAAAATTTTTTTTTTTTTCTATTATTTATTATTTTCAATGTTTTTCTTTAGTTTCTTAAAATAAAGCGAATATGGTTATTTTGTAAAATTTGTTTTGTTCTATTAGGTTTGCTATGGTGGGCTTTATTTCCATTTGAAAAAACCCCTGCAGGGGCTATTTCCTTTTCGTTTGGGAAATAACCCCTGCAGGGGTTATTGCCGCGGGTGTTATTGCACTGCACCGCTTTTTTGACATAAACGTCAGAGGGAATAACAACATCTCTCATGCCCCAAGTGAGCTATCTGGGAGTCACTATGTAAATAAAGAACGTGGTTCGGGTCCCAACTATAACCAGCATCATCATTTAGCATAGGATAGAGTTGCCGTCTGCCATAAATTTAATTTTAATTTAAAATTTTTCTGTTATAATATTACAGGACTGAAAAATAAGTTACTTATGCCAGAATTTTTTAAACTAGTTTTAAGTTATGATATTTTTATATTATTAGAAACGTTTGTGGTAGAAGGTAGAGAGTTGCAATATTTAAAATATTTTGAAGGTTTTAGTTTGAAATGGATACCAGCAACTAGAAATAGTAGACTTGGTCGAGACAGTGGTGGCATCTTGTGTGGGATAAAAAACAACATTTCCAAAAATCTTACTTTTAAAACTAATGGAAGCAAAATTATAATAGATTTTATCATAAACGCGAAACATTTTATTATAATACCTATTTATCTCAATTTTAGTGGATGGAGTTCTGACTTTGAGGAACTTCAAAATTTTCTTTTAACTCAAAATAATGATAATATTTTAATAATTGGGGACTTAAACAGTCGAATAGGTGACTTCCAGAACTCTCCTTTTACGAGTATTGAACATTTTTTAACCGAAAGAAGCTCCTTAGATAAGTGCATTAATGCAAATGGAAAAGGTTTGATGGATTTGATAGTCGACTTTGGGTTTTTCATCTTAAATGGTTCTTCAATGAGTGATAGTAACGGTAATTTTACATTCATATCCGCTCGGGGATGTTCTGTTATTGACTATTGTCTTGCAAAGGGAGAGTGGCTTCAAGTAATCAAAAATTTCGAAGTACTCCCGGCTAATTATTCAACGCACCTACCTATCGTTGTGTCGTGTGATTTCGAAACTAATGAAAGTGATATCCGATCTCGAACTGAAAATGTCAGCAACAAAATTCGTTGGGTTGAACGAAAAGCAGATATTTATAGAAGAAATCTAAATAACCATGCAATTAACTTCTCAAATCAAATCATCACTACGGATACAGTAAACGAAGCAACAAATTTAGTTCTTGAAATCATAAGACAATCTGCAGTCGCATGCTCAAGTAATGTTTTTAATACTTTTAAATGTAGTTGGTATGATGAACAATGTAGAAAAAGTAGAGAAAGATCTTTCCGGTTGCTTAAACTTTTCAGAAATACAGGTAATGAAGCTTTTAAGTCACTGTATCTGCAAGCAAACAATGCTTTCAAAGAACTTTGCAAGAAAAAAAAGGAACTATTTCTAAGAAAATCTGCATCGAATCTTCTTGAATGCAGGGATTCTAAAGTTTTTTGGAACAATGTTCGAATTTTAGCAGATCGTAATAATCCGACAGTAACAAATTATATTAGTGTTGATATTCTAGCATCGCATTTTGAAAAACTTTTGTTACCAGATCCCTTCCAAATGTCTATAAGTTTTGCGCTTCCATTAATATATATAGAGGAATTTAATGCTCTTTTCTCAATGTTAGAGCTTCCTACTGCGCTTAAAAAATTGAAAAACAATAAAGCTTCCGGGCCGGATGGCATTCCATCTGAGTTTTATAAGAATGCGACTTCCCAGTTTTTAGAACACACTTTAACTCTGTTTAATAAAATGTTCGATGAGGAAAGTTACCCAGATATTTTTCGGTCTTCAACTATCTCAGCAATTCTTAAAAAGGGTGACCCTAACCTTGCCGAAAATTATAGAGGAATTTCTGTTCTCAGTTCTTTTCGAAAACTTTTTACACAAATTCTTTTCCTCAGGCTTGTTAACTGGGTTGAACGAAACAACAAAATAAGCTGCTGTCAAGCTGGATTCCGAGCTAATGTCTCGACAATCGACCAGATCTTTACTCTTACTAGTGTAGCTAGACGTTTTATAGAGAAAAAATCGAATCTGTATGCATTCTTTGTGGATTTTAAGGCAGCTTTTGACACCGTAAATAGGAGATCGTTATTGTTTAAGCTCGCAGCTATAGGGGTATCGACTAAATTCATAAGAACGTATGAACAGCTTCTAACAAATACGACTGCTATGGTATCTAACGGTAGTAACCAGTCTAAACAGTTTAAGTCAGATGCAGGTGTTCCACAGGGCTGCATTTTGAGTCCACTTATGTTCTCACTTTTTATAAATGATATTGAAGATCATATCCCTGGTGGTGTTACTTATGGGGATCTACAAACCAAAGTTTTGCTCTATGCGGATGACCTTGTTGTTTTAACTGATAACGCGGTCACACTTCAGCTCCAAATTAACAAGCTTAAACAGTATTGTGATATGTGGGACCTTAAAATAAATACAGCTAAGTCTAAAATAATGGTTTTTAGATCTCAAAATCGTAGTGCTCGAAGTGACCGTACGTGGAACCTCAGTGGCTTCAATTTAGAAGTAGTGACAGAGTACAAATACTTAGGATATCTAATAACACATAATTTGAATCTGCGAGCGCACATTAAAGATAAACTAGCTGTAGCAAAGGCAGCAATTAATTGTATGTGGTCAAATTTTTTCAACAACAAATGTATAGACCCGGCTTCAAAATTCAGAGTATTTGATGCAACCGTTAAAGGCGGCTTTTGCTATGGTAATGAAGTTTATGGATATAAACAATTGGAAGAAATTGAATCTATCCAAAGACTCTTTTTTAAACGGATCTTTAGGCTCCCATATAACACACCTAATTATGCAATACACGTCGAATCGGGATTGCCTCCAATGCTTATCAGGAACCTAAAAGCAAAAGCAGACTATATCATCAAAGTCATGCAAAGGCAGAACACCAATCTGCAGAAAAGAATTCTTTTAGTTTCATTAAGATGTCGGTATACTCCTTTTAAAGATTGGTATGAATTGTCCACGACACATAACTATCATCTGACTTTAAGTGTGGAGGCCTTAGATACGTGGAGGGCCGCATTCTATGATTGCATCTCTACTATAGATGAACACATCTTTAAGGAATTTTTAGATAGGGCAAGAGAGTCTATGTCGAGAACAATTTATAACAAACTTAATCTCAGTTTGGGGGAAGCCAATTACTTTCGAGATGAATTTAATGTTCGGGAGATGAGTTTGATTTTCAAAGCTCGCACAGAATTGTTAGAGCTCAATTATAGGCTACACAGAAATGATATTAATCCCCACTGCACACTTTGTAATCTGAATCAAATAGAAAACATCTTTCATTTTTTGGCAATATGTCCCATCTTACAAGAAATTCGGCGACTTTACTTTAACAAGAGTTATTTGTCGTTAGAGGAATGTTTCGGTGTTCTGAATGGAGAGGGTGGTTGGAAGCTGCTTATTAGGTTTATATCCCATTTGATTGATTATAGAAATACATACGTGAATCTTTCTTAAATGCTCATGAAGATAAAATCTGATTTAATTTGTTTTAGCTAAACTAAAAGCCTGATTTTTGTAAATAAAACCTAACTTAATTTTGTTTTAGCTAAACTAAAAGCCTTTTTTTTTGTAACTATGCAATTCAATTTAATTTCATCTAACCAAAACTAAAAGTCTGCGATATCAGCTAATATTGCAAATCTTTTACTGCTTCCATATTTTATTTTGTTTTAGCTAAACTAAAAGCTTCCCAATTGTTTAAATATAATTACGTTCTCATAAAGCAATATGACTCAATATTGATATTTATTACTAATTTTGTTTTAGCTAAACTAAAAGCCCGATTAAAGTCTTTCTTTTTTTATATAGATTATGTTTAATTCATTTTTTATTTTTGCTTTTTTAATAAATATTTTTCCATAAATCCTGTTTAAAACGACTTCTTTGTATTTTTAATTTTTGCTTATATGTAGATACATTTTCTCTCAAATTGTATAGATTCATTATTTATTTAATTAACCGGCAGACGGCTTAGGGCCATGCTTGTAATTCTTTTTTTAACTTTAAGTTTATATTCTTTCGAAAAAAAAACAATAAAGATAATAATAATAATAATATTTTACCAACAATTCAGAATTGTTGAACAAACACAAACGTTGTTAAAGTATCATGGACACGCTCAATTGAATGCTTTTCTCGCAAGGTCAACAACAAACAACCGTTGAAAGGCGTGGGCGTGCTTATTCTGATTCGGTGTCGTGAAAAGAACTTTGATCAGTGCACAAGTGACAAGTAGTTAAAGTGAAGTTTTTGTGAAATTAAGTGAAATTAATTCAAAGAATCAAAAAGTGTATAAAACCATATTGATAAGGTAAGTCTTTTCTAAAATTATAAATAAACATGGCACCCTAAGACCCTTATCGTCCCTGTTTTAGGATTCAATTCTTTTGAAATTTATAAGATTATAACTTATACAGTAGTCTCTCGATAATTTAAAAAGCTAAAATTGTTTTGCTATCCATTCAATGGATATAAAGATTTTTTTACTCAGAGGAGATTTGAAAACAGCAATTGCTTTAAAATACGACAATGCCTTAAAGAAAAACAATAGGTCAGTTTTAAGGTTCATTATTTTGTAATACTAGTGGTGATTTTCTTCAAAAATTGCAATAAGCGTCTATAGGACAGCGTAAGGGGGGTTTTTGGAATTATTTCTATAATATAACGGTACCTTACATACAACCTAAAAAAACGGGTCCAACGATTTCGATAAAAATTTATGTGAGGGATTATTTTTCAAAGATCTTTCTAATAATGTAACATATGTAGATGTACATCTTAATATATATAAATTACGTGTCACAATGTTTGTCCGCGATGGACTCCTAAACTACTTAACCGATTTTAATCAAATTTGGACACCGTGTGCAGTTTGATCCAACTTGGAAGATAGGATAGCTTACATCTCAATTTATGATCGACCACCATATGTTGTTGAGACTAAAGTATAATTTAAATTTATTTTAAAATAAACGAAATACAGTGAATTTTACTTTTTTATTTTTGGAGTAAGTATAGCCGGCTAAGTGTAGCTTGACTTAAGTATAAATTAAATACAAATTAAATTCATATTATAGTGAACATAATCAGGTGAAATTACTCCTGCTTTTTGATTATTGGTGCTTCGTTATTCAGTACTGTAATTAAACTATATACATGTAAGTATAATTAGCCACGCGTAACGCGTTGCTGTGACTAAGGTAAGATATATACAGCTATTCAATGCGCTATAATAGCATGTTTTTCAGTTTATTTTGTAACGATTAAATTATTATTTTCAGTTGAATGCCACCCAAAAAATCTAACCTCAACAACAAGAGGAGCAAAGAGGCACGACGCAAACAAATAATAATTATAATTTGGGATGAGTGCACAATGGCTCACAAATATTCACTCGAAGCATTGCATAGAACTATGCAAGATTTAAACGGTAATGATAAACTTTTCGGTGGTGCTCTCTTACTTTTGTCTGGTGGTTTCCGCCAGACCTTACCAGTTACCAGTTATACCTCGCTCTACTTTCGCGGATGAGATTAATGCATGTTTAAAACAATCATTCTTATGGCGAAGTGTTGAAATACGTGTCTACCAACCTCATTTATAATTTTAATTATCACATGTTATTTTGTAATACACTCATTTGTTACAAACTTGAATAAAAATAATAAACAATTTTAAATTTAATTCTTTTGTTGTGATTATTGCTTCATATCAACTGTACGAAAATTTTGATCAATTGTGTTCAAAGTCCTTCCCCTTCAAATCCCAAACCAGTAAATTTTTATACCAGCTTTAACGTTTCCGTCTTCTTTCATAAATAATAATTTCATTTTAGTAAGGGGTAACGGTAGTAGAGAATCAGTAATGAAGGTCCCCATGATTTTTTTACAAATAGCATCTATGTAAAAAAGCATTGTGGTTCCTTGATCTGATGTTGATATGAAAAAAACGCTAGCCACAGCAATGCGTGGCCGGGTCAGCTAGTATAATATAATATATGAATGTACACTAATGAAATAATTTTAAGAAAAACATATTATTCTGATATTTGATATTTATAGTATAAGGAACGGGGAATAGGGAAATCTTCTACCCTAAAAATTTCATAAAAATCCGTTGGGTGGTTTAGGAGTTTACCCCGGACATACATATATACGTACATCCTATTTTATAGATATAGATGAAACACAATTCTGATGTTTTAAGCACGTAAACGTTGTTTAACAACAACGATCATTATCAAATTTGTATAAAGTCAAGCACAAAAATTGTTACAGCAACACTTTCATACTCAAGCAAACACGTTTGTGATGCTTTTAACACCATAAACATTGTTGGTTAGTAATGAGTTTGAGTATTTTCCTTTTAGTTCTAGCACAAAAATTCTTCCACCAGCATTTTCATACTCAAGGAAACACGGTTTGTATGTTTCTAGTATCACAACCGTTGTTGTTTAACAATGTTTTTGCTCAATGTTTAAACACGAAATTGAAAATGGCGTTGTTGATTTAAGCAATGAAAATTGTATCATTTCAATAAATACAATGAAAATGCCAGCTTGTTTAATTTAAGTATGTTCCTGCTTGACGCAAAAACAAACAAGTTTCATGTTTGATTTTACCAAGGTTTTTCTTTCGGTGCAGTTATGTGTTTCTCTAAGCGAGGGATTGCATGCCTATGAAGCTGTAGGTTCGAGATTTGGATTTCTTAATCACATCGAGAAGTTGGATGCTGCAAATTTGCACGCTGCAGCACAGGCATTGGTGAAAGTTTATCAGGATGAGTTGGTTCAATTTCTATCTTTGATCGACTCATATAAAAAAGGCTATGGAAAAGACCAATCTCCGGAACTATTTTACTACCAAATTCTGAAGATCAAAATTTCAGAGCTACATTCCTGACCTGTAAGAAACTATAAGAATAAAACACACTGATCGTTTGGAAGTTGCTTCTCGACTGACTTTTACTTTCAATGTTCCTTATACATGTGCAGCGGTACATTGTTATGTAAAGTGAATTCATTGCAGTATTGTATAGAGTCCAATACAACACATTTATATACTAGTAAATACAGTACACTCTTCCTTGCTTTAATAAGAAGGTTGGCCTACTTTAGTATAATGAAAGGGCTTGATTAACTTCTTCTGACGTGTTGATCGTCTTATAGTTTGTTCTTCACACACCACCTCGGGTTTGTTTTCGTCTGTGTTTTGCTCTGATGGGCTGGCTTCGTTCTTTTTATTGAAAAAAGAAATTAATAAAAGAATTTATTGTTTTCTTGGAGTGTTGATTTTTAAAATCAAAATTAAAAGTTCAAGTGACCTTCACTCCTTATGCGTTTCGCCCAGGTACAAACAGTGGGCTCATCAGTTAGATGCTGTTTGTACCTTTCTAAGACGCAATGTTTGGTCGATGTTTGTCGACACATATATAAAGTTTACAGTGCAAACACAATGTAAACTTTATATTTCGTTCTTTTTATCACATAACATGGCCTCCTTTGAATTGCTATCTATTGATTCTCGTGCAGTTCTCTCTACCTCTTTTAAATCGATCCCTGACGACCTCAATTGATTACAATGAGCTACTCTAACTCGTCCCTCACTGTTTACTAGGTATCTGCTTTTTGAAAGAAGCTGAAGAATCTTTGCCGGGACCCATTGACCATTTTCTCTCAAAAGCACTTTGTCACCAGCAGTGTATAGCTTTTCTGGAAAATACAAATAATTATTTAAATATGCGTTATGATTACCAGTCGTTGATTGACCAAAACTTGGCCGCAGCTGAGTAAGCAAAGTCCTTGGTGCATACTTAAGTAAAAAGTCAGAAGGACTACGTGATGTTGCCGTGTTTGGCGCTGATCGATAAAAAAAACTGGAACTTTTCAATTGCTCGTTCAAGCTCTTCATTCGAAACCACTCGCCCTTCACCTTGAATGTCTTTTTGAAGAGCTTGTTTGGCCACACGCATCTCAGTCTCTGCCAATCCATTCGCTCGGGGATAATAAGTGGGATAAGTGGGTCCTGTAATTTTGTCTGTCTGTCTGTATATGAATCTACAGCCTGAACCGCTTGACCGATTTTTTTCAAAATTTGCAGTTAGAGTCTGTGGGGCAGTCTACAGAGGGATTTTTGGAATTGTTGTTTTTAAAAAAAGTGAAAAATAAAAAACCGATTTTTGAAAAAACTGGTCCAACAATTTTGATTAAATTTTCAGTGTTTTTGTGTATTAGCAACTGCAAAAAAATGGCGTTTTTTGATTTTTGCTTGAAGCCTTTGTAATATTTTATTTTATTTTTTGTTCAATATGTTGAGAGATTTAATTCAATTTTCATAATGTGCAGTTGGCAGCCCTATACCACCAAATATATCAAGAGCGAATACTGAAACCTTTTACTCAGCCTTAAGATTTTGGTATTGTACTTAGCACACAATCGCAAGTTCGTGCGACCTATAGTCTTGCCCATTTAGTGCTATTTAGTGCTCAGTGCTATTGCTTCTGTGCGAAAGAAAGAAGGGGCCATCTTCTATGACCAGAATAGAGATAAGTGAAGATAAGAAATAAGAACAAATAAGTTTTTCAATATATATGTACCTTGAAGTCTTTTTCGGGTACTTGGTCAGACAATTGGCCGCAGCACCAAAATAAAAGCTTATGGGCTTTATTAATTGACGTAATTTTACAACATTTGATGAAGAATTTTAATTTTTTGGTAAGTAAATTGCAAGAACAAGCAATATGTATTAGTAAATTCATTTGCACAGAGTTAAATTACACACAACTCTCTGTTGTAACGTATGTGTATGTGTACCATAAAATTAAAAATGAAACTGCAGCTGTCGTAATCTTGTCTTCTTTTATTCATGATCTGCACCTATAATTTTTCATCTGCAACCATAATTTTATTCGTTCAGGTGTTTTCTTTTGAGGAAAAAAAAAATTTTGTTCCAAGCACTGGTTGCCTGAACAGCAGTGACGACACAAGAAACGTCAAACTTCATCGGTTTTCTGTTTATTTTTATTTGGATAGCAAAAAAGGCGGTAAAAGAATTATTATTCAACAATAGGAGTTACAATCGCACTGCAGCTCTTGTTACTTCTGTCGGCTGTATACTATTGGAGGTAAATCGTTAATGTCCTGCAAGTAACTCGATCAATTGATTTTTTCTAGCTCTAAAAAGTCGTAAACTTTTCTGCAGGGAGCAAAATTGTTTCCAACCAAAAATTAAAAAAACAATTGCTCAACTTTCTTACAACTGCCAAACTTATATTAGGTTCGTTCGTTGAACTTTTCCCAGGGTTGACCCAGGTTTTCTTGACAACCCTATGAGTTGTCTGTAAATATTTAGAAGTGGGGCTCCAGCCCAAATCGGTCCAAAAAAATTTTCTAACAATTCTGGATTATTTTATAGTATAAAAATAGATGTTTCCGCAGAATTAGGCTGCTCATGCTAAATATGGAAATAGCAATTGTTTTCTGTAAGCAAAATGTCTTCCCCCACTTCAAAACATCTATTTTTATACTATAAAATAATCCAGAATTGTTAGAAAATTTTTTTGAACCGATTTGGGCTGGAGCCCCACTTCTAAATTTTTACCAAAAAAAAAAATACATGCCATTTGATAGCCCTCAACTCGCCACAGGAAAAACCTAGGGCGAGTTGAGCGAAAACCTAGTTCAACCCGAGAGCTCAAAATACACTAAGTTTGACATTCAGGGCGACTTTACGTTGTGTCTCTACTTGCTTTAAATTCATAGCAGAAAGCAGGAATATGACAGACACAACAAAGCAGAGCAATTGAAAAATTTTTTTTTTGTGGGCATTTTGTATAGCATACTTTTCATACCAAACATAACAACAAAGTAACAAAATGGTGGAAAAACCTATGCAGATGACAGTTCCCTCTGCTTTAATAGCTTCGATAGGTACCCTGCGATAAAAGTGTGCTATCTATCGTAGACTATGAAAATAAAGCTGCTATAATGATCTCCATTTGCGATATTCAGAGGCTGCTGTAATAGCTGCGATAGATTAAAAGCATTGAACAAAACACGTCAACAACTTGATAGGTGCTTATCAATGTGGTTTTAGACCAGAGAAGTCCACAATAGACCAAATTTTCACATTACGGCAGATCTTGGAAAAAACCCGAGAACATAATATCGATATTCACCACCTCTTTATCGATTTCAAGGCCGCGTATGACAGTATTTACAGAGACGAGCTGTAAAGAGCCATGTCTAGTTTCAGCATCCCTGCAAAGCTCGTACGACTATGCAGGATGACTTTGGAGAATTCACGCTGCTCCGTCAAGGTCGGAAAAGAACTCACCGAGACCTTTCATGTCGAAAAAGGCTTTAGGCAAGGCGACAAACTGTCATGCGATTTCTTCAACATCAGGCTTGAACAGATTGTAAGAAACTCAAACGTCAACACCAGAGGAACAACCTTTCAAAAGTCTGTGCAATTACTCGCCTATGCAGACGATATTGACGTAATGGGAAGAAAAAAGCGTGATGTCATAGGTGCTTTTGCGAGTATTGAAACAGAAGCGGCAAAAATGGGTTTGATGGTTAATGAGGGCAGAACGAAGTATATGCTGTCATCAAACAAGGACACAGAACATCGACGAATTGGACAAAACAAACAATCAGCCCTATTCTGCTATTCATCGGGGGGAATTTTTCTTGAATTTTCACTAATCACTATTCTGCTATCCATTCGAAGTGAATCTGTGTATACAGATTGTGTACACAGATTCACTTCGAATGAATAGCAGAATAGTGATTAGTGAAAATTCAAGAAAAATTCCCCCCGATGAATAGCAGAATAGGGCTGAATAACTTCGAGGTAGTACAGGACTTCGTCTACCTAGGATCCGCTGTAGACACGGACAACTACATCAGTGCGGAGATCAAACGGAGAATAACTCTTGCCAACCGTTGCTTCTTTGGGTTAAGAAAGCAATTGAGAAACAAAACCCTCTCTAGAAAAACCAAGGTGACCTTGTATAAGACCTTAATCATCCCAGTCCTGCTTTACGGCGCGGAAGCATGGACCTTATCGAAAGCGGATGAGGAAACTCTTGGTCGTTTCGAAAGAAAAATTCTCCGAATGATCTTTGGTCCCGTATGCGAAGATAATGTGTGGAGAAAAAGATACAACAACGAGCTGTATGAGCTGTACCGCGACATGGGCATAGCCAGAAGAGTACGCATCGCGAGGCTACGATGGTTGGGCCATGTAGAGCGGATGGACCCAAACGCTCCGGCTCGTCGTGTGTTCGAAAGCACATTGCAGGGTAATCGCGGAAGGGGAAGACCTCGTCTTAGGTGGCGCAATCAAGTGGATGAAGACCTCAACCGACTTGGAGTGCGAAACTGGAGAGAGCTCGCCCGAGATCGAAATCGTTATAGAAGGATGTTGGTTGAGGCCCAGGTTCACCCCGAACTGTAATGCCCACCTAAGTAAGTAAGTAAGTAGATTAAAAGCATGTGGAGACCAGGCGTTAGGTTTCTCTAAAAACGCTTTGTAGCGACCCCAGGGTGACAATAGAGCTTCAACAAACAAACCTATTAATTGCCCGAATTAATTTCAGAACTCTATCCACCAGTGAATTTCGCCTGATGCGTTCAACTGTCCGGTCAAAAGAATGATGAAAACATTCCAAAAAAAACTACCAGCATCTCCCCATTCAAACGAAAACAATTTTATTGCTAATCAATTGTTCAGTTAAGTTCGGGTTTTGTGCTCGGTCAGGTTTTTTGTTTTGTTCAAGGCATTTCTTTTTAGACAATAATGCTCTGTCCCCTATTATACGATGTCTCATGAGACATGTCTCATTTTTGACGTTCCTTTTAAATTTCCATACCGTGAGACAATCTGACACGTTAAATTTTGCAGGCTCACGTCTCAAATTTGGCTATTCTTCATTTCGCTTTGGGTGCTTATGGTGGATTTACATGCATCTGCAAGTGCAGATGAAAAAAGGAAAAAGACACAAGATGTAAAATTCATTCTTGTCTGATAGAGAGGGAAGGTACCGTCTGCACTTCCTTAGTTATAGGATGCGGATAAAAAATTTTAGGTGCAGATGAACATGTTCATCTGCACCCATAATTTTTGATCTGCAGCCACAGAGTAGATAACTTTGTGTCTGCAGCCTTATTTCTATTCGCTTCTCTTTTTAAAGCCTTGCGCAAACCAATGCGGTGAGATCGTACGATGCGATTGCGATAAGTCAAATCCCTATGCATTAAGTCAAACGTCCATAAACGTTTGACTTAATGCATAGGGATTTGACTTATCGCAATCGCATCGTACGATCGTCGATAAACGTCCATAAACGTTTGACTTAATACATAGGGATTTGACTTATCGCAATCGCATCGTACGATCTCACCGCGTTGGTTTGGCCAAGGCTTAACTTTTGTGCTTTATGGTGGATTTACATGCATCTGCAAGTGCAGATGAAAATCGGAAAAAAACACAAGATGTAAAATTCATACTTGTCTGATAGAGAGGGAACGCACCATCTGCACTTCCTTAGTTATGGTTGCGGATGAAAAATTATGGGTGCAGATGAACATGTGTGAAGATTACAAAGCACAAAAGTTAAAAAGAGAGACGAATAAGATTATAGTTGCAGAGGAAAAATTATGGGTGCAGATGAACATGTTCATCTGCACCAGAGATAAGAAATTAATTAGATGGCAAACTTCACACACACATTGAAATTGCCGACAAGCTGATTTACCGAAAATCACCTCTACTACTTTGAGTACAGCTTCCACTCCACCTTTACTTTACACAAAATCTCACTAATACCACTTTGATTACAGCAAATCTCACTACTACCACTTTGAGTACAGCTTCCACGTATTCACAGACAGAGGATGTGATTACAAAAACAATAATGTAAACAAATGGTTGTTGCGGGGCAAGAGAAGTAAAGCTTTGCCATCTAATTAATTTCTTATCTCTGATCTGCACCCATAATTGTTCATCTGCAACCATAACTAAGTAAGTGCAGTTGGTGCGTTCCCTCTCTATCACACAAGTATGGATTTTACATCTTGTGTCTTTTTCCGATTTTCATCTTAACTTGTAGATGCATGTAAATCCACCATTATTCTCGTTGTCGCTTTATAACGTTCAAAGTTACTTTTCCTCTATTATACAAGACGTTCATCTCACCACAGAAATTTGAATAAAGCAACATAGCAGAAAGAGAAAATGAGAAAAGAGAAACGTAAATGAGCCTACTAAAAATCGGCACGTACTCACCGGGAATTTTTTTGTGCACCTCATTTCCTCACATCTCCTTTCTTTTCCGCACTCATGTGAGCCTGGGCTCGTAAGACATCATGTAATAGGGGACTCCTTCAGAGAAGAAAAATTATGACAGATTGTGAATTTCTGTGCACAAAGTAAGGAAACAAACCTAATTTTTGAATGAACAGCTGTCAACTGTCACAGCTGTCAAACGTCAACGCCTGCAAAAAAAAGACAAAAATTTCCCCGCCTGTCAGTTGACGTGTTTAGAATTTTCATCTTCGTCCATAACCGATTTCAATTTTTCCTTTTTCTCAAATTCAACAAGAAAATGAAAAATAATTAATATCGGAGCAGCTATAATATTCGCGATTATCTTAGTCACATTAATTTTTTTTGGAATATCACCTCAAAAAAATGTTTTTTGCATACGTATTCATTTTTTGTTTATGCGTGTTTGGTGCAACGAGCGACGAACACAATCACATTGTAAGTGAAAATTTTGGTATTCAAAAGCAAAACCAAAAAAAATTTCATAAAAACATACTTATTTCCAGTACAATGAAAAAGAAGAAGTTGTTCTTTGGATGAATACAGTTGGCCCGTACCATAATCGGCAGGAAACGTATGCCTACTTTTCACTGCCTTTTTGTTCAGGTTCCAAGCAAAGTATTAGCCATTACCATGAAACGCTTAGTGAAGCACTTCAGGGTGTAGAACTTGAATTTAGCGGCTACGAGATTGAATTCAAATGTATATTGAAACTATTGAACATAGTGGATTTTCTAATATTTGATTTACAGTGGACGTTCCTTCATCTATCATCTGCATGGTTGAACTCACCGAGGATAAAGTAAAGGCTTTTACATATGCAGTGAAAAATGAATATTGGTACCAAATGTATATTGATGGACTGCCTATTTGGGGAAAAGTAGGTGAACGCTCAGAACGGGAAAACAAATACTACATTTATACGCACAAGAAATTCGAAATCGGTTACAATGGCAAACAAATTGTTGACATTAATTTGACCACAGAAAAGAAAGAACTGTTGGTCCCTGGAGCAAAAATAAACTTCTCATATGAAGTTATCTGGAAACTGACACCAGTGAAATTCGAAAATCGTTTTGACAAGTACTTAGATCCCAACTTTTTTCAACACAGAGTAAGATTTTTCGTTTGTTTAGTTCTTTTTGTGTACAACTTTTTTCTCTTTCAGATTCATTGGTTCAGTATTTTCAACAGTTTCATGATGGTAATCTTCTTAGTTGGACTCGTGTCAATGATACTCATGAGAACCCTGCGTAAGGATTACGCACGCTACAGCAAAGATGAAGAAATGGACGATATGGTAAGTTTAAAAGGCATTCAGCCCTATCTCAAATTCCATCGTAATCGAAAAGAGTCTAAATTTCCCGATGTAACTATCACATATTCCATTCGGAGTGGAAAGAATTTCGAAATTCGTAGATTTGGTATCATCAAATCCGAGTGGAATGTAAAATTGTCGTCTTTATATACGAAAGAAGTTGTTTTTGCAGAAAAATGTGAATCATCTCTTGCACATTTGGCGGAAAACAGCTGATTTTGAAAAGCAGCATGGCAGTATTTAGTGTGGCAACTAGTAATGCTTTATTCGATTCCATTCGGATTTTGTGAACACGAATTTTCGTATTTCGTAACATAGCTTTTCCTGTGGATGTTTTCTAGGATAGAATCTGTGTTAGGGCTTGACTTTAGAATTGAAAGGATGCAACGTTGCTTGCAAAGACAAGATGTATTTTACAATCAAAATATTTTCTTATACTTAATTCGCAAGAGCATTTAACTTTTATTTTGATTTATCATTTTAATCTTTTTTTTTTTGTTTTTAATGTGTCTCAAGAGTTATAATTTTATTTTTTTAGTTTTACAACCAATTGACCCAATTATTTTGGGCTCACCGCCATAAATTGACAACCTTTTTGTTTTTATTTCTATTTAACATGCACAATATAGAATAAATAAAAATATTTCAGCAAAATGTTAATAAATTAGGATAAACACTAAAATATGGTGCGAATAAACATCCTTTTAAGTCCGTAGGTACTGTGCATAACTTTTAACAATTTTACTGTAAATCATATAACTCACACTTCAGGTTTGTTGAACCTTACCAAGAAATGACACAGGTTTTCTTAACAAGTGAAAGTTACAAAAACAACTGAATTTTTTGGATCTAATAGGGCCCCTACACTACTCAAACCGTTTGCGCAAACATATGTATTTTGTTTTTGTAAAAATGTTTTTGTGGTACCCGTGGTGCAATGGTTAGCATGTCCACCTGCTAACCCAGAGGTTCGAGGTTCGAATCCCAGCAGAGGCAAAAAAATGTTTTTTCCCGGGTATCGCCTTTCGCGAGGAATTGGCAAGTCCTCCGTCAGTAAATTCATGCCATGAAAAGCGCTTTCTCAATTAGCCGTTCGGATCCGGCATAAAATTGTAGGTCCCCTCCATTCCCTCACAAGGCATGGTTGTGAGAAATGCTCTAGGCCCAGGGGCTCCTCGCTCTGTTGCGCCACCCTATTTATTTATTTTTATTTATTTTAAAAATGTTTGTACAAACTGTTTGGGTAGTGTGTAGCGATGTTGAGTGTTTGCGCAAACCGTTTGAACATATTCTAAAAATTTTAATTTTCCGTGTTTGCACAAACATGTTTGAGTCGTGTGTGGTGAATTTTGCTCAAACACGTGTCAATTTTCAAGGAGTAAAGATGAATAAACAAGTGGAACTAATTTTTTGGACGGAATTTATCAAATTATATAAAAGTTTACCGGTGTTGTGGTGCGTTAAAAGCAAAGATTATTGTAATCGGGTAATTAATTAAAGCAGCACATGCGAAATCCTCATTGCTCCGTAGGTCTTATTGATATGAAAAACGTCAAGCAACTAATATCTCTCTAACATGTTTGAGTAGTGTGTGACGAAACTATTGGCACTTTCCATTGGTTTCACTCGGGGAAGCACTCATTTTAAAAACCAATGGAACACCCAAAAGAATTTCTGCTCAGTTTAACGTAATTGCCTTTGTGTGAGTGAAACACCTATGGCTCTTAAAATATATTCCTTGAAGAAAATTTTCTTTTTGACATTTGACCTTGTATATCTAAACTATAGTAATTTTACTGGACACCTTTTTTCATCTCCTTCATTGATCGTTAGGTGGCGCAACATCGCGTGGAGAAGCGCGAATCAGCTGATGTGGAATGTTTATTTTTAGCGTGCGTAAGAATGAAAAAAATATATATTTATATATATTTGTTTCCTGCTCTTACGCATATAATTCTCTTCCTCTTCAAATACAGTCTTGTGGAATACATTCCAACTTTTGTGGTGTCCATTCAATTTCCATTTTGTCACCGGAACGGGTCAAAGTAATAGTACTATAGAATTTATATACAATGCATTTGAGTAACATGTGTTAGTGCTTCTTGAGTCGATTCTCATTTCAAATCGAGAAGCGGCTGTCACTCCTCAGAATCATGAGAAGCGATCTTTTTGCACCAATGGAACGGTTTGAGAATGCTTCTGGACGCTCCTGGACGGTTCTTTTCGTCCAATGGAAAGTGCCATATGTTTGCACAAACGTTTGTGCAAACGTGTTTGCGTAGTGTCTTGTCACTTTGAAAAAACTTTATTTTTTAAGAAACATACTTTTTAATGACAAATAGAACTAAAATGGTAAAAATTAATTGTCATTTCAGCGTGTTTCTTAGTTTTTTAAACTAATACCTACATATTTATTTTCTTTTTTAGTTCGATTTATTACCGGTTGATAAATTTACAATTACATATGTTATTTTACAAACAATTGTGGCAAAAATACTAGTTGCTTAGAGAAATTAAAATGCTTCCGGGGATTCCATAACTCGATTAGGTCTTATACAGGGTTACCTTGGTTTTTCTGGGGATGGTTTTGTTTCTCAATTGTCAATTGTCTTCTTAACCCAAAGAAGCAACTCTTGGCAAGAGTTATTTTCTGTTTTGATCTCTTGACCTAGGTAGACGAAGTCCTATACTACCTCGAAATTATGTCTGTCTATTGTGACGTTCTGTCCAATTCGTCGATGTTCTGTGTCCTTGTTTGATGACAGCATATACTTCGTTTTGTCCTCATTAACCATCAAACGCATTTTTGCCGCTTCTGCTTCTATACTCGCATAAGCACTTATGACAGCACGCTTTTTTCTTCCCATTACGTCAATATCGTCTGTGTAGGCGAGTAACTGTACAGACTTTTGAAAGATTGTTCCTCTGGTGTTGACGTTTTAGTTTCTTACAATCTTTTCTAGTATGATGTTGAAGAAATCGCATGACACTTTGTCGCCTTTTTCGACATCAAAGGTCTCGGTGAGTTCTTTACCGACCTTAACGGAGTAGCGTGAATTCTCCAAAGTCATTCTGCAAAGTCGTACGAGCTTTGCAGAGATGCCGAAAGTAGACACGGCTCTGTACAGCTCGTCTCCGTAAATACTGTCATACGAAGACTTGAAATCAACAAAAAATGGTGTATATCAATACTATATTCTCGGGTTTTTTTCCAAGATCTCCCGTAATGTGAAAATTTGATCAGTTGTTGACTTTTGTGGTCTAAGACCACATTGATAAGGACCTATCAAGTTGTTGACGTGGGGTTTCAGACTTTCACATTTACAGCAGGCAAGATCTTATACGCGGTGTTAAGAAGGCTTATTCCTCTATAATTGGCGCAATTATTAGGACCTCCCTTTTTCAAGATCGGGCATACGATACTGAGGTTCCATTCATCGGTAATGTTTTCTTCCGTTCATATCATGCAGATCAGCTGGGGCATGCTCCTTTCCAACTGGTCTCCAACTGCCTCGGAAACTTCGAAATCAAGGCCATCTGCACCTGCGGTCTTATTTAATTTAAGCTTGCATAAATAAAACAAATGGCTTTTCAGCCAAATAACCAACCCTAACACTAAAACTTTTAATAATTCCATTCATTTTAAACCAATATAAAACTAAAAGTGATAAAAACATCATAATTATATTATAAAAACTATAAACTATTAATAAGAATAATTAAAAGGCCTTTCTTCGCGCCGGTTGGGAGGGGAAAGTGGGTGGGGCATAATAATCCTCAGTAGCGACTGTGACTCTATTACTATGTTTCCCTGCTGGTCTTTACAGGTTTGAATTTGAGGCTTTTGGTAAAACTTCCAAATCTCGTTCCCGTCATGGCACCTCTCAATTTTCTCAAGAATTCGGTGTTCTTCTCTTTCTTTCTACTTGTAAATCTCATTATAGGATTCAAGGATAAAATTGAAGGGACACTCGATTGGAAAACGGCATTTGCAATCTCTTGCGGTTGTAGCCTTCCGACGTCATATCGTTTCACAGCGTTATTTTGCGCGAGTCATGAACAGGATGTCTTGTACCTTGACTACAACAAGGTAATGGACCGAATCAAAGTTGGCCCCTCGAAAAGTTCGGACATCTATCACACTGGAAGAGTGTCTTGCGTCGATCGCAACATGGTCAATTCGGTTGACGGTTGATTGATCTGGGGATCGCCATGTACCTTTATAAATTTTGAGATGCGGGAAGCGCGTACTACTTACAACAAGGTTTATCCCCGCAGCAAAATCGATTAGCCTTAATCCGTTTTCGGAGGTTTTGTCATGAAGGTTATGCTTATCGATTGTATTTCCAAAGATGTCCTCCCTCCCTAGTTTTGCGTTAAGGCTAGGTGTCCCTTGCATTTTTCGTTAATATTCGAAAGGTTCGTTGACTTATTGCTTCATAACTTTTGCAATTGATAATTTGATGAAACAAAATGTTTTGTAAATGATGATATAAACACACTAACATTTGTGTATCATTACAATGCTGAAAGTTATTCCGTAACGGTTTTTATAGGGACCGGAAGCTGTTTTTTTAATTGAAAATTTCGATTTGTTCACTATTTTATTTTTTTTTATACCTAGAAAATATATATACAATTAACCTCCAAAGGTTTTTTTTTTTTCAAATTTTGTCTTTTCAATCTTTGCCGTTTACTAATATTTTTTCATGAAATAAAAAGGAAATAGTAGATAGATACTACATGCATCTTATTAAATCATTGTTAACAGTTTTATACATTTTTGATTGAAGGTAATAAAGCTCCTGACATAAGAGACTCCGAGCCCAAAATAAATATTTTTTTCTTCACTCTGCTAAAATTCAATTTCAATAAAGTCATATTCGCACACGATTTCTGAGGAACTGGAAGCCGAAAGAGCTTCAATTTTTTGTTTGGATTTTTCTTTATTATAGTCTTAACTAGTATGTATCAACAAAAACATACACATACCATTGTGGTCACAGAATTTGAAAAATCAATTCTAGAAAAACTGTCTACTTTGGGTTTTTTACTAGAAAACCTTGCTTAAAAACATATACATACGCACGTTACTTCGAAACAAATCCGCCACCAAGTTTAGCGCCGTTTTATCTTTTTGTTCTCCTTGATTTGAAAAAGTAGTATCGCTGGGATGATCTTATGCATACATTCATATTTCATACATATCATCTATATGTACTTATTTTGTGCTATTCATTTCTCATTACTGTGGCTGTTGTTTTTTTTGCTGGTAGCAGTAGCTTGAATTGTAAAAAAAAGTGTAAAATGAGGAAGGATTGAAAGAAACGGACATAGGCATACGCAGACGCACATCGGGAAAGGGGCTAGAAAATAACACCACTTATATAGAATGGAATTCCTTGGTCAAGTGTAAGCAACTTGTTTGAGACTATGAGAGTGTGTTTGATTTTTTTCCTCAGCTAAAAATTTGTATTTGACCAGGGTATGGTGTGTTTGAGAACATCTATTGTTTTATTTTTATTTATTTATATACAAAAAGCTTAAAATAAATAAATAGGGTGGCGCTACAGAGCAAGGAGCCCCTGGGCCTAGCGCATTTCTCACAACCATGTCTTGTGGGGGAATGGAGGGGACCTACAATTTTCTGCCGGTTCCGAACGGCTAATCGAGAAAGCGCTTTTCATGGCAATGAATACTAACGGAGGACTTGCCAATTCCTCGCGAAAGGCGATACCCGTAGAAAAAACATTTTTGCCTCTGTTGGGATTCGAACTCGAACAATCAAAAAGCTTATAAAAATAAATTTACAAACTTTTTTAAAAAGATAGGCATTAGAGTGACATGTGGTACCCGTGGTGCGATGGTTAGCATGTCCACCTGCTAACCCAGAGGTTCGAGGTTCGAATCCCAGCAGAGGCACAAAAAATGTTTTTTCCGGGTATCGCCTTTCGCGAGGAATTGGCAAGTCCTCCGTTAGTAAATTCATGCCATGAAAAGCGCTTTCTCAAAAAGCCGTTCGGATCCGGCATAAAATTGTAGGTCCCCTCCATTCCCTCACAAGGCATGGTTGTGAGAAATGCGCTAGGCCCAGGGGCTCCTCGCTCTGTAGCGCCACCCTATTTATTTTATTTTTATTAGAGTGACAAGACCATGCAATGCCGTATTAATTAAACTATTTACAATTAGAGTGTTTCATATTGTAAATTATATATGTTAGGTTTATATTTCATTGTGTTTGCCATGTATGGATGTAGAATTTTTGATATTTTTGAAAGTATTAAAATCTGAGGGATCAAGAAGTTCAGGCAATTGTTTCGGCGGGTGAAAAATTTGTTTTGATTTTGTGCATTCCATTAGGATGTGTGGAATTACTACTCCACATTCAACTCATTCCTCTGGAGCACTCCGGTCGAATAGTTGTTGGGTGTTAAAGATAGTTTTTCCTACTCGGAATCTGAATATTGTAATGCATTCGTTTCGTGAAAGTTTTATGTTGTAAGGAATGCGAATTCTTAAGGGATGGTGTGTACGTAGGAAGCTGGTGTTGTTTTCCCAACGTTGTGAGAGTTCCCTGTCATTTCTCTCCATCCACATACGTTGTATTAACTTCTGTAAGTTTGGGGTTTCTATTACTAAGGGAAGGTTCTTTGCTTCTTTTGCTCCAAGGTCTGCTGCTTAATTCCCTTTGATACCTGTGTTTCCTGGTACCCATGAGAGTACAATATTATCATTGAGCTCTCTCCTTAGTGATTTGAGTGTTTGGCATTTATTTGTTGGACTCTTTAATCCATTTAGGATACCCAAGTTATCCGTACATATTAAGGTTTTTCTATCTCAATTGTTGGAGAGCTGAATAGCTTTCTTGGATGGGCGTTGTACTATTCGGGAAGGCTCTGATTGGTGTCAACTTGGCGGCGGCGTCCAGATGTTGCAACTTACAGTACACGTCAAAAGTGCGAGTGTTGACAAAGGGAAGAAGGAGAAAATGGGCACGACTGGGTCTCACGAACTTTCGATTGTGTATAATATCATAATCTTAAGGCTGAGTACAAGGTTTTAGTATTCGCTCTTCACAATACATTTGGTGGTACAGGGCTGCCAAGTACACATTAATTATGAAAATTTAATAAAACCTCACAAAATATTGATAAAAATTAAATTAAATATTCCAAAGGTTTTCAGCGAAAATATAAAAAAAAGCCAGCAAAGCAAATTTTGAAGAAAATCGGTATAGTGGTTCAGGCTGCTGATCCATATACGGATAGACAGACAGAATTGCAGGGCCAACTTTTTCGTATTCTCTATCATCGTAATGTCCTGTTTGATTGTTATCTCAAAATTTTTTTTTCTGCACGATTGCAAAACTTGCCTTATAGTACCTATAATCGCAAGTAAAAATAGAACAACACAACAATGCTCTGCGAGTAATGACTGACTGCCCGAGCAGTGGTCTTCCAGAGCTTATTGCGAATGTCGCAGCGGGTATGGTGATGGATGAGGTCCTGGCGAGCCAACGGTAGCTCTCACACCTCAGCAACCTGGTACCAACAACGGAATATCCTACCTTTTGTGTTCAAATGAATCTCAAAAGAACCTGGCTCTTTAGGTTTGGGGTAGTGCATGGGGTTAGCTTCCGAACCACATAAAATGCCATTGTTCCAAAACAACCAATAGCCTCGTATAACAATAATGATTTCAATGTTTGACCTAGTGAAGTGCAAAGCAGACAAAACCGCCATCCAACAAGTGCGATGGATTTGGCCAGAGACGTAACGAAGATGAACTATGGCCACTGCTACAGACAATAGAAACAACCCTTTTTGGGCGTGGTTTTGTCGTTAGAGCTTAGTGGTAGACTCAGGGATAAGGTTACCAGTCGAAATGCAGTTAATGAACGTATAAAGTGCGCACGCTAAATTCTCCAACATTAGCCTAATATGCTCCCACGCCCGCCCCCACAAAAGAGAAAAACGATAATTTCAAAGACCGCTCCTTCGAGCTCCTTGACATAACATATGAGCAATGCCCTAGACATGGCATGAAAATCAGCCTTGCCGACATCTATGGAAATACAATATGCATGCATAGCCTGCATGACAATTCTCCGAAAACGAACTTAGTTTAAACGAATTTGCTGGGGCTAAATCTCTTTGTTAGTAGTACACGCTTCCCGCATCTCAAAGTTCCTCAAGGTACATGGTGATCCCCAGATCAATTAACATGTTGCAATCGACTCAAGACACTCTTCCAGTACTATAGATGTCCGAACTTTCCGAGGGGTCAACTTTGATTCGGTTCCTTGCCTTGTTGTAGTCAAGGTACGAATCAAGACATCCTGTTCACGACTCGCGCAAAATAACGCTGTCAAATGATATGACGTCGGAAAGCTACAATCGCAAGAGATTGCAAATGCCTTATACAATCGAGTGTCCTTCCAACTAAACTTGAATCCTATGTTGTCAGCATTAAGCTTTGGAGATCAGTGGTAGCAATGCTAAACAAGTCATCCAAACTGCTTCCTCTGATGTTCTTCCCCCAAAAAGAAACTCATGGTTCGATGAATAATGCAGGTAGGCAAATGAATTAAAAAAAGCACAAGGAATGTTGATGGCATAGAGATCAAAAGGAAAGAACACCGAATTCTCAAAAAGAAGCAGCATAAGAAGCGGTCATTAAAGGAAATTGAGAGATGCCATTACAGGAACTCGGAGTGAGTCTTACCAAAAGTTAAAAAGATCGTGCTAGGGTGGCAAGCTCCGGACTCAAGGCTGTAAAGACCACAAGGGAAACGTAGTGATAGAATAGCAGTTGCTATTGAGGGCCTGGAAAAATCACTTTTCTAGACTACTTCTATTCTTTTCAATAGCAAACTCTAAACGTTAAAAAACAACAGTTACTGCAAAGTTTTTGTTTCTTGAATCTGTAGCTCTGTTACAGTGCAAAACTAGAAAGAGGTCGAAAACGAATTTGTTATCGAAACATGTTGATTGAGGACAGGTTCCACCAGAATGTGATGCCCACGTAAGTAACTAAGTAATGGACTTGTAGACTTGTACAGTGCAATACATATGATTTCAAGAGATTTTTCCTAGATTCACTAATTTTTTTTATGAATATTCACTGGAAACAGAAAATCTTTCTCCGGACCTCAGCAATGCTTCAAAAATGTGTCTAATGGATATGCCGTCTGACATGATGATCCCAAGGCTCAAGCTGCGTCAAAAATACTCAGTCAACTTTCCTTCGGTTCGAACTGGTCCACTCCAGAATCTGAGCCTGGAAAGAACTGTTATCGAATCTTCACAGATGCGGTTCCAAAACCGACGAGGGATCTCGTGCTGGTGCCTTTGTGGAGAACGACGATATATGACTGCACGCCTCTTTAGGATAATACGCATCCGTTTTCCAAGCGAGGGGGATTTGCTATTCAAATGGCTTTGAGCCACGTTACGAACAATGGCTGGATGAGGAGAAGTATCTGTGTATGCAGCGACAGCCAAGCTGTGCTTAAGGCCCTTCTCAACCCTCTAACTACTTCGAAAGTGATCCAGGAACGCAAGAGCTCTCTGAATTAAATTTAAATTAAAATAAATTAAATTTCTTGAGTCTCATTTGGGTTCCAAGCCATCTCAGCATAACTGCAAATGAGATCGCCGATGAACTTGTTAGGCAACGATCTCAGACAGCTTTCTCCGGACCTGAACCGTCGATAGGTCTGCCAACGTCCTCAGTGCGGGCCAATCATCGATTGGATCTGTCAAGAGCACAACCGTAGATGGCATTCATCCATTGGATGCAAACAGACCAAACGTATTCTTCCCAACGTAAATAAGAAGACTGCAACATTTTTGCTATCTCGTAGCAGAAAAGACTGTAGAAAGCTTGTTGTCGTTGCCAGCGGGCACTTCTCTTTTGCCAAGCATTGAAACGTGCTAGGCGTTAGTGATAGCGCAGACATGGTGAGAGCTGTTAACTTATATCGTTTTTCATTGACGAAAAGAGTTACTCGTTTTGTGAAAAGATCTACTCCTTTTCCATTTTCCATGTTTCATTGAAAAAAGGAGTAAATCTGGAGTTACTCTATGTGCCAAAGATCTACTCCCATTTGGCTGTGAGATCTAATCTGATATCACGCACACATTTGTTCTGTCAAACCATTGTATATAAATTCTATAGTACTATTACTTTGACCCGTTCCGGTGACAAAATGGAAATTGAATGGACACCACAAAAGTTGGAATGTATTCCACAAGACTGTATTTGAAGAGGAAGAGAATTATATGCGTAAGAGCAGGAAACAAATATATATAAATATATATTTTTTTCATTCTTACGCACGCTAAAAATAAACATTCCACATCAGCTGATTCGCGCTTCTCCACGCGATGTTGCGCCACCTAACGATCAATGAAGGAGATGAAAAAAGGTGTCCAGTAAAATTACTATAGTTTAGATATACAAGGGTCAAACTTTAAATGGAAAATAATTTGTTTATTTTCAATTTGTTGTGCCAGCGTTGGGTTGAAAAAACTGCTAAAAATTATAAGGAAACGAGTAAATAAGTTAGAGTTCAGTAGTTTGCTGAAGAAAACAAATTTCAAAATATGAAAATATGAATTCATATAATTATGTGAACATCAGTTCAACCGCCAATACTAGGAAAAAATCTGAAAGTATGTTTCATTGAAAGAAGTAGTTCTCGGTTTGAGAGTAAATCTACCGAATTTCAATGAAAAACGCTATTAGGCTCCTTACCAAGGCAGCGTATTTGGCTTTTCTCCGAACATCTGGAAAGCTTTAACAAATTATCTGCTATCTGGTAGTATGGTAATGGGCCTGTATTTAGGTCTGAGTGCTCCAGCTGGTATTCTAAAAAAATTCAAACAGAAAAAAAAAATACTTCAAAAAGTGATCCAAATTTTTGCTAGCGTTATTCAAGGAATAAACAGTTGATGGGATTTTAGTTAAATATTAAACATTGATTAAAAATAAAATCTATGTTCTTTTTAAACAACACCGTGAAGTCTAGTTACATTCATTAACGAATCAAAAAATACAACCGCCTTATGGACTTCACTTTATTTTATTTTGCCCGCTTCTACTTTATTCTTTTCTCATAGATAAGAAACAAAAACAAACGTCAAATTTTTGAATGCATTCCGGCACTTTGCAATGCCATCTTCAGCACGAAGAATTAAATTATATAAAATATGCGGCCGAACTAAACGGATATGACGATACAATGATAACGAAAATGGTACAAAAACAATGCTCGCGTTCTTCGCACCTTGACTTCGAAAACTACTGTCAGTTTTCGTCGCTCTGATTGGTCAAAAGTGTCAGAAGTTTCAGCTGACATTTAGCTGACAGTTAGATTTTTCAGATTTTCGAACATAGATTTTCAGATGGAAAAAGCAGTCTGAAAATTCTTAAAAAAAGTTCTAGTTGTCAAAACAAGGAAACAACGTATATGACAATCGGACTTTACCCGGTATTCTTGGTTTATTTTTTCTTTTACTAGTTTTCGCTTGCTTGTTGAATTGAAATTGATTTTATATTGATTTTGGGATATTCTATTTTATAAATTGATATTCAAAGTGAATTTATCAGCAACAAAAAAATATTTTTGAGGGCATATGATTTTAATTTTTTTTATCAAAATTGATTGAAGTGAATTTAATTTGCATACTACCTTACACAAATACTTGGAAATCGAATTCCTTAACTTCAAACTAGGAAAATTAGTATGTTTTCCAATTACTTTTACCACTAACTATGTAGAACCGAGAGGTTAATCACAGTACCATTTTACATCTGACACAGAGCTTAAATAGCGTTCTTGACTGACAGTAGTAGTTTCGAAAATTTCGGAGTTGCGAAGAACGCGAGCAATCTAAGCTAATAAAAAGACAAAGTTTAAAAGTGCTTTTTTGCTCGAAATATGTTACATTGAGGCACTAGATCACTTTTTTTTTGCCCCGAAAAAGCACTTTTATGAATCTCGATTCAGAGGCAAGATTTACACGCACTTTCACGCACACCAACACAAAACATTTGACGTTTACCAGTTTGCAGTTTGATTATTTTGCATTTTTGGTTAAAGGACTGTGAAAGAGAGATAATAAAAATAAACAATAAACTATTTTGTGAAAATGGATCGCTCAATTTTAGCTGCAATTTATCAAAATATATATAATCAGTCGTCGTCTAGTTCCGATTCTGACGAAGAAGTGTTTGATGTTCTAAAATTGCTTGGACAAAACGAAAGGCATTCTGTGAATAATTTTGTTGAAAGTGTTGTGTATAATTATTCGGATGAGGAGGTTTCTTCCTAGTGCATTTATTAATAAAGTTTCGAAAACATTCTTTCTATATAAATTGCAGAACAAAACAAACGGCAAGAGTTGGCTGTCAAAAATAGCACACATACAATGATAAAAAAAGAATTTTGTCTTTTCGTTTCCAGTGAGCACGAAAAAAAAGCACTTTTTTAGAGTGCTTTTGTTTTTGCAAAGGAAATCGACATTAGTTTGCATTATGCAGTTATTGTTCTCACTCTTGTATATTTGTTATTGGAAAGCTTTATTAATAATTAGTGTTTAGTATTTAGTCAATAAAAAGACGTGCTGAAGATGGCATTGTAAAGTGCCGAAATGCATTCAAAAATTTGAAGTTTGTTTTTGTTTCTTATCTATGAGAAAAGAATAAAGAAGAAGCGGGCAAAATAAAATAAAGTGAAGTCCATAAGGCGGTTGTATTTTTTGATTCGTTAATGAATGATGGGATTTTATTATAATTTTTAATAGGTTTGCCTACAGATCAACCGAATTTCCTTATTGAAAAAAACATTCAACGGACCAGAAAAATTAACTGAAACATTGCATTTTTTGTAGTTAGAATATATCTAACGTAAATATAAATATTTTTTTTCAGGAACGTGATTTGGGTGACGAATATGGTTGGAAACAAGTTCATGGAGACGTGTTCCGAACACCGCAGCATGGTTTGTTTTTCTCCGCACTGATTGGAGCCGGAAATCAACTAATCTTCGTTGTGTTTTGTGTTATTATATTTGCAATAGTAGGAGAACTTTATACCGAGTAAGCTGTAATAATATATCTTAAATCTGTAATATTAAAGAAACTTCTTCCTCTTTTCAAAGACGTGGCTCTCTTCTCTCTACCGCGATATTTGTATATGCTGCAACTTCTCCTATCAATGGATACTTTGGAGGATCTTTGTACGCTCGACTGGGTGGACGCATGTGGATACGACAAATGGTAACGTCAGCATTTTTGGTGCCTATGTTCGTTTGTGGTACTGCTTTCTTCATAAATTTTATTGCCATATACTATCACGCTTCGAGAGCTATTCCTTTCGGCACAATGGTTGCAGTTACCTGCATTTGCTTCTTTGTCATTTTACCCCTAACACTGGTAGGGACAGTGGTTGGGCGAAATCTAGACGGCCAGCCAGATTTTCCTTGTCGCGTAAATGCTGTTCCAAGACCGATCCCAGAAAAGAAGTGGTTCATGGAGCCGGCGATTATTATTCTCCTTGGTGGAGTTCTACCTTTTGGATCAATTTTCATTGAAATGTGAGAATTCAAAACTCAGTAGAATTGTTATTTACTTCAATGTTTAATTTTTAGGTACTTTATATTTACATCATTTTGGGCATACAAAATATATTACGTTTACGGTTTTATGCTTTTGGTTTTCACGATTCTAACTATCGTAACAGTATGTGTAACCATTGTATGTACATACTTTCTTCTAAATGCCGAGGACTACCGGTGGCAGTGGACGAGTTTTCTGTCGGCCGCATCAACGTCAATTTACGTCTATGCTTATTCATTTTATTACTTCTTCTTTAAAACCAAGTGAGTTCTGTGAGTCTGACCATAATTTTACAAATTTAAATTTTTTGTCTTTATTTGCAGAATGTATGGTCTTTTCCAAACTGCTTTCTACTTCGGATATATGGCGCTTTTCAGCGGGGCATTAGGTCTAATTTGTGGCACTGTAGGATATGCCGGGACTAACTTTTTTGTGAGAAAAATTTATTCAAACGTGAAAATCGACTAAATTCCTTCGAATCACAAAACAAAAACCTGAATTTGTAAACTTGGGGAATATAATTATTGTGATGACTTGATTCTATAATGTACTTCTTTGGCTCTTCATCCCACACACCTCAACCATGTTACTATCTTGACCAGTTCAGCCAAACTACTGCATATAATGAGTATTCTTAATATTTTCAATAAGTTGCTTTAGAGTTAATTGAAATTTATGAATGATTTCGCAAAGATGTCCACCGTTTTCGCAAACGACATTTTGATCTTCATTTAATTATAATACGTTTAGAGTTCATATATGTAAATTAATTTTTGCGTTTAAAAAAGCGTTGAATTTTTTATTATGTTTTTAAAGACTTCCTTTGCCGTCGATCTTATTTGTTTTAACAAGTGATTAGTTACTTTGATGCAATAAAAAATCGGCTGTTTAGGTTTTGTTTTAATTTTTGCCAAATTAACAAGCATTCGAAAAAATAACTTGTGAACAATACAAAATAGTACGCAAAATAATAAACACTGGGCAATTGTAATAAAACAAAAATAGCATGGAAAATGATACACAATTACATAATTAATATTAATTAATAAATTAGGTTTAATAAAAATACATAAATAGTGAGAGTAGACACAGATGAAGAAGTAAACATTTTGTTTGTTTTTATGCTTTACATGTTAAAAAGATGAGAAATAATTTCTTTGGCGAATAACAATTTTATTGCTGTCGAAAAGAATGAATGCTGGGTTGTAGCGGTTTTCCATCAACTGGAATATTCTACTTGTCAATGGAATGCTGCACTAGCTACTGGTCTAAGAAAAAAAAAAACGGATGATTGTATTGTTTACCGCAGTTTGATATGAATTTACATGAATCTTTTAAGAAACGGTTTGAAGGCGAATTATTAACTAACCCCAATGTTAATTTGAACCGTGCCCTCAGAATAAAACTAAGGTAAAGGTGGAGATAATGATAATGAGGGTTATTAAAAATAATAATAGCCTCAAATTTTTGAAGGGGGTGAGCGCCAACTGTTTGCACTTTTGAGTTGTTGGAGGTGACCGCCTCCTGTTTGTCCTTGGATGTTGTTGTGGAGGGCACCCTTCAACACCACCATGTTTCTCCCATCCCCAAAAAAATCCTGTGCTGATGAATTAGATTTGATTAAATTCAGCAATTTTCGTCACATGGGGGGTATAACTTTTTTGAAGACGGTGCGTAAGCGCCACCTGTTTGCACTATGAGGTTATTGTATGGGGGGGGCATCCCCTACCAACTCCAACTTTTCCCCACCCCGAATGAACTCCTATAAATTTATAAAATTCATCAAAATTCGTGAAATTGGGGTGTAACTTGGAGGTGACTGCCACCTGTTTGCTCCACCTGTTTGGCTCCGCTACCACCCCCAACTTTACCCCATCCCCTCCTAAACCTAAACTAATTTATGTTATCGTGTTGAGAAATTTCTAAGACAAAAAGCATCATTATTTGTTTTCTTTTTAATAGATATCATTTTCTTAAATGTTTCAAATGTATTTCGTGAAACAAAAAAAAAAAAAATACAGAAGAACAATACATATGTATTTTTCATATAATGCGTTTTTAATCGCTTACTTAACTTATTCTAAGATAAAAGCTAGTATTAAACAAATTAAACATTTACGTAATGTTTAGCAACTGTTCTCTGTCAAAACATTAAAATTCTTTTCTTTGAATATTGAAAGGAGCCACCATTGCTTGTGGATGCGGCGCGTGCTGTTGATGTGCTGGATGTGGTAAATGCGCATGCTGATGAAGCCTAATTTGAGTTTGGATTTGTTGGTGCTGTTGTGGGTGTTGGTGCATTATTTGCTGAGCATGAGGCTGCGGATGAAGCTGAACATGTTGTGGAATATGCTGTTGTATATGTTGTTGAGAATGCATTTGCTGATGTTGAAGAGGATGTGAAATTGGGTGCTGCGGCAGATGTTGTAAGTGCTGCTTGGGATGTTGCTGAATGTGCATTTGGTGGTGAGGGTGTCCATTTCCAGATAAATGATGGGTATGCGGGGGCATACTGCGCATCATAGGCTGAATATTTCGAATGCTATGGCCTTCCATTGGAGGTTGCCCACACATGAAGAACTGTGGTGGTGGAGTACCGTGCATCATTTTGTGTTGTGGTGGGTTAGGTGGAACGGTCATATTAGGTGGAGGTACGTTAAACTGCAGTGGTATGACAGGTAGAGGTCCAGCTCTAGCAAGCGGTGACGGAGGAAGACGAGAAAAGCCAGTTCCCCGAATGCCAGTTAACCCTATAGGAGATTGCCTTGCCGTGCCACTTACTGAAACGAATCCGCTCGTAAATTTGGGGGAAGGTGTTTCTGCAGGTGAAATGTGTGGAGACACCTTAGGCGATAAAGGTCTTTGAGTTAGCGTTTCCGCGATCGGTTTTGGTAGGATGTTTTCATTCCTTTTGACAGCTGGAACTTTGTTGAGTTTTGGTGGCAAATAATCTTTATTTAAATCTTTCTTTGAATTTGCTGATTGTGGCGAAACTGTAGTTGAAGGAGATTGAGTTGAAGGTGCTGCTGGCACACATGGCACTGTGGCTGCTGCCGGTCCTGAAGCTCCTACAGTTGGAGGTATTAATTTTGGGTTTAAAAGACGTGGTGGAATAGGATTTTCCATTTGAGACACGTACATAGAATGAACAACAGCATCAAAATGGAAATAAAAGAGTGGTGTCGGAGTTGGTGGCCTTATGTAGAGCGGTTGTTCTAAATACGCTGGTGGTGAACCAGGCGGTGGCGGAGGTGGTGGTAAACTGTCTAGTTCTGGGTCAATTTTGTAGTCTGCCTCAGACGTAACAGGATCGACGTTTTGTTTTAACTCTGTTTTTTCAACTTCTGCTTCCTTTGCTGGTTTCAAACCGTGTTTCTTTCTCAGAGCTTTTAGTTTGTGTCGTATTTTAGTATCAACAGCTTTACGATCCTCCTCACCACTGTCGCGATTTGGAAAAATGCCATCTTCAAAGTAAACTTTTTTCGCAATTGGCTTCCTACAAAAAAAATAAAATTGACTTGATAACTTCAATAGACATTTTGGACTTAAAAATAAAACTTACTCTTCTAAATCCAATTTCTTTAAAATTCCTCTAGCTGTTCCGTCGCTATCTTTACCAAGCTTTAAGACAGCCGAAGCAATGTGCCTGTTACTGACCTCTTCCTTCCACGAAACAGTTGGAACCTTCTTGACTTTTGGTTTTGGTTGTTCAGGGCTTTCTTTCTCAACCTTTACTTCTACAATAGTTTCAGTTGGTTCTTTTTTTTCTTCAACGTGCTTAATAGTTTGCAACTCTAAACTGGGAACTATTTCAAGAACATTTCCTTTCTGTACAGCGACAGCTGCGGCTTTCGGCAGTTCTTTAAGCAATGGAGAGGGTTGCGATTGCTGCGTGTACGACTGTTGCTCGTCGTAGAAAAAACCAGTGTTGGTTACACCCGAGCTAATTGTGGGTATGTTTGAGTAAACCTGCTGGTCAGAGGTATTAACATACTGATTGGTGTAATTCATGTGATGATAGTTTGAAGGTGGACCCCCAGGTTGAGGTGGAAGAGACATATAGCCGTAGGTGTTGTAGTTGTAGCCTCCGTAAGGATTTTGAGGCACATTATCTTGGTTGGAACCATTAAGCACTATATTAATGCGAGCATCAAGTGATAGCCGATTAGTTGGATCGGGATAGTAATAAGACTCCGGCGGGATGTACGATGAACGATGTGTATTATAACTAAAAGGCGGAGACATAGATTGAGAACGACGTCTTGGGGGTGAAATGCTGCGAGAAGTGGTTCTGCGCATTGGAGGTGATGGCGGTTTGAATGGCAGTGGTGACCTGGAGAATGGTCTGTCGTAAGATGAACTTCTTGATCGACGTCGTACGGCAGGACATGGTGACACTGACCTTGAACGCGAATGTGTTCGTCCTTTTCTATTATTAGTTTCTGGTCTTCGACGACGTCGAAGAGGCGAACGACTGCGGCTGCGACTTCGACGTCCTCTGTATCGAACTAAAAGAACAGTAAATTCATTAATTAAAAAGAAAAGTAATTATAAACAATTTACCACCTGGTCCTCGTCTCGTTTGTGGCGAAGAAAACCGGCCTCTTCTGCGCGGACTCACAGAAAGCGACCGAATACGGGGCCTTAAAGCCCGGGTTCTTGATGTCGAGCGACTTTCACGCCTCCGATATCTCTCACTTGACCGACGATCTTCACTTGATCTCGAATTATTTGTATCGATCATAGGTTTTACAATTGCAACTTCCTTAGCTGGCTTTGCTAGCAATTTTTCCGTAAAGTCATCTTCCTCTTCCTGCTTGAGTTCTAATCTCGCTGTCGATAAAATACAGCTAGCTACTGCAGCAGTATTGGATCGTTTGATTGGTGAAATTGTCAATTTGATGGCTTCTCGATTCGCATTGAACATTTTAAATTCTTCTGCTTCTGATTGTTTTGTTTCGTCCACATTTGCTTCTTGCAAAGTTGGAACAAACTGGGGTTGTGTGGCAAGATTTTCGCAGCTACTTTTGGTGGACTCGACACCGGAGTCGGTTGTTGTTACGTCCTTTGCATACTTTTGCAGAATTAAGTTCTTTTCTTGGAGAAGAAGATTCTCCATTTTTTTCAACTCTTCCACAATTTCGTCACCTGAATCATAATTCGTTCTCATACTTTGGATGTTAGCAAGATTTTCTTCCAATTGCTGGATTTTTTTGAAGTCACTTGCAACTCTGTTGCCACGTTTGTTTTTCTTTTTTTGAGATGCATCAGATTCTTCGTTTTCATCGTCAGATGAGGATGATGATGATGAGCTTGAGCTTGATGACGAAGAAGACGAAGTTGTCGATAGAGTTGACGTTGTAGACGTTGAAGAGCTATTGCTATCTTTGTGATCTGTTGATTCGGAGTCAGGATGTGAAACATCTCCTTCTGGAGTTTTATCTTTAAGTTTGATTTTGTTTAAGTCAACACCAGAACTTTCTACACTTCGAATAAATTGATCATACAGTTCCTGCATTTCAAAAAGATTATTATTTTGTCGAGATTCTGTAGATTTGTCCGTTGATTGTTTAGTCTTCCCTGAGGCGGCTACTACTTCTTTGCTTGTTTTAGCAACAGACGCTGCTTTAGAGTCATTTTTTGTGCTCAGTAATGCTTTGTCTTTTTGTTCCAAAGGAGGTGGACTTGGATTTACCAGCAGAGGGTTCTCGAATCCATCTTTTAGCTTTCCTACTTCTATCATAGGAAATTCTTGTACTGGATGATCTGATCGTACCTTTTTAGTTTCAAGACGCTTCGTTGGAGTTGAACTATCTTGATTTGTCATAAAGTCAACTTCATTTTCCCAATTGTCCATGTAGTCATCAGTATCTGGACTTTCATCACCTTTATTTTCATCTAAAGATTTAATTTTCTTTCTTTCTTTTAGTTCAAGTTCGTTCAAACAAACATTTTTACTATTGGTTGGTGTATTAACTTTGCATAACTTGGCTTTAGGCTTAGATGGAGACGCACTGAATTCGTTTGACGAAACTGTTTTTGATTTTTCTCTGGAGAGTGATCTATCTGGAGAGTCAGATTTTTGTAAGCCTTCAGCAGTTTCTAATAACCGTTTGTTTGTGTCCTTTTGTTTATCCAATCTAATATCCCGCTTGTCTCCTGTTGATGATAAGCTATAACTAGGAACCTTATTTGTATCCAATGGCGGTGTACGAGATCTTGATGTTCTCATTTTGAATGGATTTAAACGGTTTCTAGAACTTTCAATAAGATCCTCCGCGAACATATCAAAAATTTTATCAGGCTGAGAAGGTTTATTTGTTTTGTCTTGAAATTCGTTAGTCACATCGTTTAGTGATAAACATTTTTGGTCCTTATTCTGAAATTCGTCCTCGGACACAGTTCTCTTCTCCGTCTCCGTAGACGTTAAATCTGTTGAATGATTTCTTAAAATTTCATGAGGAGTCTCACCAGATAAATTTCGCCTCTCTCCTGATAATGACCGATTATTCGATTGTGATCGTCTTTTGTTTCTTATAACATCTTTCCGGTCTTGATTAGGTATTTTAGGCAAACGATCGTCACTTAAAAACTTTTTATGGTTTTGTTTTTCCGGGAATGTGCTTCTTTGTTTTGAACTGAATGGGTTGCTCGTTGGAGATCGGCTGCTCTTCGAAACAGATCTGTCTAATCGGCGTTCAGGTGTTCGTTGATGGATTGAAAATTTTTTCGGTGACCTCGATCGTCTAGCTTTAGAAATTGACTTTTCCATTACTGGAGTCGAATGTTTGCTCAATCTGTCAGCCGAGCGTTTATATGAACGTTCTTGTTTTTCTCTCGAATCTGACCTTGATCGGTTCAATATCTTGTCAGTGGTTGGCTTTAAGGAAGTAATAGCTGTATCTCTAACTTTCTCTCGTGATGAAAACGGGTTCCATTTTTCTGGAGTTAGACTCCTTGAGACTGATCTAGAGCTTAGCTGTATAGGCTTACCAGTAAATGGGTTACGTATTTGCACAGTCTGCTTTGTTTTTGAAAATTCTTCTTTATAAACATTTTCTATTACAGACTTTTTTACATTTGAGACTTTTGGCGCCTTTATCGGTGACCTATCTTTATAACTGACTGCTGGATTTATTTCTTCAATTTCTATTTTTGCACTTGGAATCGGAGGTGTAGAACCACACTGCGAATCCACTGATGAAGACCGCTTTCTTTGTTTAGATCCCTCTTCTAACGATTTGGTTTTCTCTTTTTGTTTAGGGGTTAAGGACTTAAGATTAAGTTCATCATCTTGGTTTTTTTTTGATGTTTTGTCTTTACTTCTATTAGCACTTCTGTCTTCAACAACATCTTTTATAGTGTCCTTTATTGGAGATACTTCTTTGCTCACTTCCACGTTTATGATTGTTTTTAAGTCTGATTTTCTCCTCTGTGGTGTGTCGTTTGAATCTCTTAGTTTCTGTATAAGATCCAATGGATTAGGACTGAAAGATTCAGTTTGAGTATCATCCGACCGCGACTTTTCGGATTTGGTCTTTTTTCCATGCTTACGGCGTTTCTTGTGGCGTCGTTGTAAAGTCTGTTCGCTGCTGTCTTCGAGTGATTTCTGTTCCTCACTATTCATGTGTTTATAGCTTTTTGGTGGTGTTGCAGATCGACGCTTTGGTGTCACATCAATTTCTTTGCAAAGTTCTTCTTTTTCTTTTTTTATTTCAATTTTAATAGGAATTTCTTCTACTTCCATATCATGACCAGAATTTTCAGGTTTTTCTTTTTTTATCAAAGTCTTTATTTTCTTTTTAGATTTTTTTTTTGATTTTGGATTATGGGATTTCTTTTTTCTTGATTTCTCGTGAGCCTTGCGATTTCGTTTTTTATCTTTCTTTACTTTTTTCCCTTTTTTTGATGCCTTATGCATTTTTTCAATTCCTTTCTCGATTCCTACGTTGAGTGTTGAAACATTAAAAGAATACGAAATCGATGGTTCTGTCTTTGTCCATCTGTGTAACAAAAAAAATGGTGGAAGTTAGTATACAGCGTGTCCCGTAATTCGTGTTACATACTTTGGGATGTGATTCTTGGTCATATTCTAAAAAATAAATTGTTTTCCAGTAAAGTCCGTTTCTCAACTTTGATATCACTTTTTGACAATTTAAAAAAGCCTAACTTTGGTGTACCCTGACCTGTGTTAAATTCGATTTATCTGTCGATACTAATGGTAGAGACGCAATTTTAGACTTAATTTTTAGTAGAAGTAATAATCTTTAAAACTGTATCTAAGTTGGGCTCCTATAGGCTTAATGTTGCCAGATTTTCAATTATAAATAGTGTTCAAATTTTCTTCCCCAAGCAAAGTTTTGACTTTGAGGTCATTTTATTTCAGAAAATGTTTGTTAAGCATAGAGTTTTTTTATTTTTTACAGATGAAGAAAACAATAATAAAAAAACTCAATAATAAATGCACTCAAAAACCCATACATTTTATGATTTTTCTTGATACACCAAAGTTAACCTGTTTTTAAATTGTCAAAAAGTGATGTCAAGGTTGAGAAACGGACTTTACTGTAGAACAATTTTTTCTTAGAATCTGACCAAGAATTACATCCCAAAGTATGTAACACGAATTACGGAACACCCTGTGTATCTATAAAAAAAGCGAAAAACTTTCCGAAACTAGTTCAGGAAGACCTTAAAAATGTTTACTTTAACCAATATTGTAAATGTGAATAGAAATTTACATTATCCCTGAGTTATATAATAACTCCCGGTACCCGTGGTGTGATGGATAGCATGTCCGCCTGTTAATCCAGAGGTTCGAGTTCGAATCCCACCAGAGGCAAAAATGTTTTTTCTACGGGTATCGCCTTTCGCGAGGAATTGGCAAGTCCTCCGTTAGTATTCATTGCCATGAAAAGCGCTTTCTCGATTAGCCGTTCGGAACCGGCAGAAAATTGTAGGTCCCCTCCATTCCCTCACAAGGGATGGTTGTGAGAAATGCGCTAGGCCCAAGGGCTCCTCGCTCTGTTGCGCCACCCTATTTATTTTATTTTTTTTATATAATAATATGCTATATTTTACTCCCGTATTCCCACAGGAACGGACATTTAAAAAACAACTTAACCGATTTAAGAATTTCTTTCAGTATTAAAATGTTAGGTTATGCTGAAAAACTTGAACTACATTTTATCCTCGCATTCACACGGGAAGGTCAACGTAAATAAAGAAATGTGCAAACAATAAATAAAAATTTGATACTAATATTGACTAATTAGTAAAGAAAAGGATTCTTAAACCAATGTCTTTAAACTTCATTTCGTGTATTGTTTACAAAATAGATTTATTCAAATACTAACACGAATAATATCGAATATTAACGCGAATAATATCGAAATATCGAATATAACACAAATAAGAATGCTCTGATGATGAAGCGTAAAACAGAGAATACAGCCAAATGTATTATCAAACAAATTTAAAAACATCTCTGGAATTTAATTGATTAAATATTAATACAACTACTCAAGCTAATAGAACTATAATGTAATATTTAAAACTGTAGAAACTGGATTGCAGACGTCTGCACAATAAAGTAACTCATTTAAAAAAGAATAAAAACGACAAGACTGGGATAGAATGTATTAACTACTTATGAAAACATAATCAAGCGAATCCGAAGCCAGAGTTAGACCATAATAGGCAAAATAATCTTCAACTTACATGGTAAATATAGGGTAGGGGTCGTAATCCCAAAATCCTGAAACAGACTTTTCCCGAAAATCCTGAAATTTTCTGAAGGAAATTGCTCACAAAATAAGATTAGTTTGATTTTTGTCTATTTTTGTTTTGAATTGTCTATTTTGGTTATGAATTCGCTTTTTTTTCAATCATAATTGATGAAATAAATACTTCACTAAGTTTGGTTAAAATTTTTTTATTTTTCAAAAATGATTTTTTTCGGGATTTCGGCCATTTGGGATTGCTGTTTTCGGGATTATAGATTTTCGGGAAAAGTTCGTTTCGGGAATATGTTTTTTCGGGATTTGGCTTGGGACAGTTTATTTCGGGATTGTGTTTGTCTTCCGTAAATATGTATATGTATAAATGTTTGCATGATGTTTAATGACCAAGTTGAATTGTAGTTGATAAAAGAAAACTAGAAATGTTTTCCATCGGCTCTTTTGGTCGTAATGGTATAATGAATAGAAGAATTATGTTCCAAAATTATCGGAAAATTTTAAGAATGTTATGAACCAAAACACCAAAGACATAAATATAGCGTATAGGTCAAATCAAACGGTTGCATCGCCGTCACCAACTTAAAACCGAAAACAGAAAAAGATCGGCGAACAGATGTCGTTTACAAAATAAAATGTAATGGAAAAACCAATGAAAGTTGCGATCTTTGCTGTTGGAACAACAAAACAACTTCTTCGACAACGCATATCCAACCATAAATCTGATATCAAATCAACTGGCTATTCACGCTGTAGAAACAGGACATGCTCCAGATTTTAAAAGAGTGGAAATTCTTGAAACGGAGACATGCATCTAAACGTTACACTCTCGAGACGCTGCATATCATCAACAACAAAAACAACATGAATCGAAAACAGGACACACAGAACATTTCAGCAGTGTATTGCTCTAACAACAAAACCCAGAGGAACAGTTGACACTAAACTGTCGAATGACAAAACCTCTCAGGAAGTGGTTTCTTCATCGAAATTTGCAATATTAAAATCTTTCATATTGTGTTTTAACGTATGTCAACTTGAGTTTAAATTTTTGTATTTGTTAAATTAAATGTAAGTCAAACAAGAAGCCCTATTTGTACAACCTGTGTGTATACTAATACTTTCTTTTTGTAAATAAAGACTCCCCTGAAGAAGATGGCAACCACCATCGAAACTTTGGGAAAAGAATGAAATAGAGTTTTTTCTATTCATTATACCATTACGACCAAAAGAGCCGATGAAAAACATTTATAGTTCTCTTTTATCAACTATATGTATAAAGCTATTGTCGCAACTTATGCAAAAGACATAAGTTGCGACAATAGCTCAGGACGCATAAACTAGGTCAAGAAAACAAAAATCGTAGGGGAGGGGGAACTATCTACCTCCGTTTGGACGGGAGGGTCAATTTTATAAAGAATGGACTTAGGTCCGTATTATGAGTAGCGAATCGAACGTTCGCTTCTAGTCGAACTGTTCAGCGAACTATAAGTTTCGTGTCTACAAATTAGTTTGTCAGTTTGGTCTTTTAAAAATTTCATATGTGCATTTTCTCTTTCATTTAAACTGTTCTCCCCTCTTTTAAAAGCTGGCAGGGATCACTGCTGACCAGATGATGATGGTCTTTGAACAAGTGGGTATCTTCATCTTGCAGAACTTGGTCGTATTCATTATTACTGCATAATTTTTCCAGCAGAATTGCTTCTTCCAATGTCTATGTTGCATTTATATCTGAAGACGCAACTGCAGGGGATCCTTGTGTATTCATTCTTCATTAGAAGATACAGTCAGATGGATTTACTGCATGTTAAAGGCTGAATAAGTAGTCAACTGCCTGTTCTAAAGGCAACAAAGACAGTGGCGTAAATTGTCCCCTTCCAGTAGCTACAATCACTTTTTTGTTTGCCGACACTTTTTTTTAAGTTTCAATTCGAAATCCAACCAAAACTAGAAATACAAACCTTATGCCATTTTTTTCTCTCACGAGAAGGAGGACCAAGTGAGTTGAGGAAAACAACTGCTCAATTGCTTTGTGAACTGACTGCTGTTTGTCCTTAATGAATCGAAAGAAATTAGCATCTTGTTTTTAAGTAAATAAAAATATAAGAACTTTTTTTTTTAATTTACTCATTTTTGCCAGAAATGCATCCAAACAGAAACAGTAAACAAACACAAAAAAATAAACCCTTTGTTCGCTTGCTTTATCACCAATAACTTTCGTTCAACCGATTTTAACGCGCTGGGCGAATACAATATCGAATGTTCGCTGCTCATAATTGATCGGTCGATAACTCTAGTCGATAACTTTTTGACATTTGACTAATAAGTCATAATACGAAATTATCGAATTCGCTTGGATTTTAGTTCGATTCGCTACTACAATCGTTTTGTTCGAGTATTTTAAAAACAACAGCCGTATTTATTAGATTTTCTTAAGACGTCTCTTAGACGTTGATTAGTTAAGTTTCAATTAAAATTTAATTGGAACTTAAGAGAGGTTGATTAAATTCTTATCGATAATCGATTCTGCGCTGATGCTAAACTAATTGATAGTTGTGTCAAAATAAAGTAGTAAAAACAGAAATCTAGTCCAATTTAGACAAACATTCTTTTGTAAACAAATGTGGTGCCTTTTATATCGAAGTGGATCGTCGGTGGATGTTGCCGCACCCGTAACTACAAAAGTTGAAAGAAAATATAAGAAAAAGAATAATATAAGTTCCAAATTTAATTGTATGAACGTTCAAATGAATTAAGCTAAGACGGAAATCACGATAAATAGAAAGCATCCTTCGCTGGTGTTGTACGCATTCAAAAGTGTTGTGCAAAGCAAAATAAGAAGAGCAAAAGTCTCGCCACAAAACCCATTTTTTTAACGACCAGCGTTTAGTGAGTCCTTTATTTGAATAAGGATAGCTAAACGAAGATCGAGGTGTTTTTTCTTTATCTGTATCGAGTCATTGCTTAATCATTCAACAAATATGCTTGAGGAGCTTGAGGATTATTCTCCAGCTGAGGAGCACACCTACTACGATGGCAGTCGGGCTTTCACATGGTTAGCTGACCTATATGGACTTTCAGTAGATCTGAAGAATTTTATTTTATGCCAACTAGCTGCTCTAGTGCTGGCTTCGCTCTTCCGTTCAGTTCTACATCCTTCCAGAGTGTCTTCCATCGTTCGACACACATTTGGTCTCGCTGTTGGCTTGTTTTTCGGTTATATTTGTTTCGGACAACAAGCCATCCATATCGCAGGGCTTCCCGCAAGATGCTACGTGGTAATACGCACACAGAATCCAGCCATAATTCAAAGAGCCTTTATGATTGTAGCCATGGCCTATTTGTTATTTATTATGAGTAGCAAATCGACCGTTCGACCATGGAACAATCTTTCTTTGCCAAGCAAAACTCCTAACAATCTCTTAACTCAGGTTGTAGGCACACAACATCCATGGCGAAATGGATAAAGCATAACTACTGCGTGGGCGTTCGACCACCATAAACATCCAAAATGATTTTTCTCTGGTATCACCTCAACAGCAGGAAAATATGCCTTGAAAAATGAATATCTTTCAGAACCGCACTCACGAGAACGGTTGTTGCGAGAACACCGCGTTTAGCCTTGTAGCACTGTAGAGCTTTTGTGCCAGCTTTTTAGGTTTCTATTTACTAATCATGACCGCTGAAAAAAACTTAGCACATTGAAAACATTTAAATCGCGAAGAAAATCTTCCATATTTTTGTTTCAAGAAAAGTTTCTTTTTAAAAATTTTATTACCAAAACAACAGATCGAAATTGACACCGATTCTCTCGAAACGTCAGAATGAATTTTTAATTTGGATTTAAGAGACCTTTAAACGCCATTATTGGCATTTAAGTTGAGAGGGCTCTTAGCAAGGTTACTTAAATGTGAAATTTGATTATCGATACGGATTCGTTACTTAAGTGTAACTTAAAGGGCAATCAAATCTAATCAATGATTAAAAGTTCTTTATAGATACGGCTGCTAGTTTTTGACACAAAACTCTCTCCGTGAGAGAGTAAACAATTTCCCCATGCTACACATTCTAGCCGAAGAAATTTCTATGAGCAGAAATAGGTGTGTTTCTTTACTTTGTGCACAGAAATTCACAATCTGTCACATTTCAAGGAGTGGGGGTAAGACTCTCTCACAAACTCTCTGAAAGAGCGTAATTGTCTCAAAAGTAAAGAAACGGTGTTGAACAAACATTCGCAGCAACGCTTGTAAAAATGTCTGTTTGACAGTTGTTGTATTTGTTTTGGCTGTGCACGATTTCTGCCCACAGAAATTTAGGTGGTAGAAATTCGCAGGGTGGGGAAATATTTTACTCTCTCGTGAGCACGCTCTTTTGTGCACTGCTACGAAAAATCGCTGTGCTGGAACGACATTTGACTGACTTTCACCGACTTTCGGTGCATTTCGTGTGAATTTTCAGTAAAGATACACACCTATAGTGTGAACATTTTTTTTTTTTTTTTGACTTTTCATATTTTCTGTGCGATGTGGAAGGAATTATTTTGGTTTTCAGTTGCTAATGAATTAACTAAAATCTTAGTTTAAATAAAACAAATTATATCTAAGTCGTTGGACTACTGTGCAATAGTTTATAATAACCTTTTGGTGTTGGTATTGCATATCGGACTTCCCATTTAAGTTGATACGTATCATCAACAATACAAAACCTAAAAATATCTAGGACGTTCTACCAAGACCGGCTGAAGAGTTTAAAAACGATGGCCTTGTCGAAGAAATGTGGGCTATGAAAGAAATGGAACATGCGGAAGTGTACTTTAATGTAAATTTTTTCAAAATAGTTCAAGGTTTCAATGTCTAATGTCTACTTTTTCTTTAGATTAGATTAGATTAGATAAATTCTTTATTTCATCAATAGTTTAACAATAAGGTTTTTTTAAGAAAAAGGACATGGCAAAACTGCCGTCTGCCTGAAATGACATTTCGTATGATTTTTAAAGAATAAAAAATAGGAATAGGAAAAATGTAAAAATACTACTAAAATAAATATAAATACAATAGTTACTTGAATGGATTAAGACTTGGTATTGGCATGAATTATGCATTTTTTAATTTAAAAAATATGGAAATAACAGTTTTCGAACGATTTGAAACTTTAATGTAAGCATTCTATCAATTTTTACATGATTTGAAACACAAAGAAAATTATTAATTAAAGTACATAGTTTGATGCTTATAATAAAATAAAGTTTTCAATTTTACGTGATTTGAAACACAAAATAATAATCAATTTTAAATGATATGTAACATTCAATTTTACGTGATTTGAAACACAAACAAAAAGCAATTTAGAATATAAAACGGGATTTGTATAAAAGAAACTGCAACAACTGAAAAAGAAAATTCCCTGACTTATGGGAAACTGTTGCGATAAATAAGCGCATGTTTGCAAAACTTAAACAAAGTTATCCAACCCAGAGACCCATTTAAAACTTCATAAAGTCGTGATAATGACATGAAACTCTCCTGGAAATATAAACGACGAATTTCCTGTAACATTGGGCAAATAGCCAAGAAGTGATAAATATCTTCTTTCTCTCTTCTGTTACAAAGACTACAATTTTGCGGTAGATCATCTCGGTATGGTATGAAGTTAAGATGTAAAATTTCAACTCTAGCTCGAAAAATGGTCCCTATTTCAACAGCTGAATATTCTCTTCGAAAATAACTTGCATCCGAAGTTATTTGGTGATTTAACTGCCTGTAGATATTTCTGGATGGAGACGAATTTGCTCTAGCGAGATTTTCTATAAAAGTTTTATGGTCGACTTTTGCAATCACATCTGCAAACTGAACTTGCCAATCATCAACGTTTAATTCTGTCAAACATAGAGAAGAGCCATGGCTTAGTGCTAGCTCATTCCATTCCCGGAACGGAGAGGCATTGGTTTGAAGCAATTTTTTCAAAATTATTTTGTGCAGACAAGTATTATTTCTTTTCATTACTTTAATAATGAAGTCTGCGTTAGCTTTTAGGTTTTGTATGTATATTGGTGTTATCCCTGACTCTACATAAATTGCATAATTTGGGGTTGAGTTTGGTAACCGAAATAAGCGTTTAAAGAAATGTCTTTGTAGACTTTCGAAAGCTTCAAGTTTAATATATCCAAACACTTGTACACCATAGCACATACATGTATTAACCGTTGCATTAAAGACTCGGTATTTGGACCTTAAATCAATACTTTGGTTGGAAAAAAAATTTGTCCACATCATATTTAGGGCTAGTTTAGCTTGATTGCTTTTCTCATTAGCGTGTTTTACAAAACTAAGATTGTAAGTCAACAGAACTCCCAAATATTTAAACTCTTGCACAACCTCAATGTGTGTGGAATTAAGGGACCATATTTCTTCAGGGAGTCTTCTAGTGCTTCTCGCTTCAAAAATAATAATTTTAGTTTTATCTGTATTGATATGCAAACCCCAGGTTTCACAAAAAGAGTTGAGTTTGTTTATTTGCAACTGCAGTGAAAATGGGTTGTCAGCAAACATAACCAAATCGTCTGCATATAGCAAGACTTTAATCAACGTGTTAGCAAAAAGAACGCCGCCAGGAAGAAGGTCACTGATTTCATCGATGAACAGAGCGAAGAGTAGTGGGCTGAGGACACATCCTTGAGGAACACCTGCTGTAGTTTCAAATGTACTTGAGAACTCACATCCATCCCAAACCTTTGCATTTGACGATGAAACTAGTTTAGAATACATTGCAAGAAACTTTCGTGATAAACCTAAACATGATAACTTGTAGATTAAAGCCTGTCTATTGACTTTATCAAAGGCAGCTTTGAAATCGATAAAGCACGTGTACAGCTTCTTTTTATTTTCAATAAACTTTCTTGCGATATTGGAAATAGCAAAGATGTGGTCCATGGTCGAAAACCCTGGGCGGAAACCAACTTTTTCTTTATTGAAGCTCTCCAACATTGATCCAAAAAGTGTAAAACTGTCTCCATTTGATGACATCATTTACACAACAATCGGACAAGATTTTCCAAATTTAACAATCGATGTGACTACGGAGGACGACCTCAGGGCCCCTGAACAAAAAACCAAATGGAGAGCGTTTATAGAAAATTCAAAAAACTAGACTACTTATAATGAGGAAGTTAGAGAAAAATTTAGACCTAAAGTTTTACCAACTCCGACACCGGTTGGGGGCTATCATAATAGCATCTGTTGGCAATAACCAATTCAGCTTTTGCATAAATAAAAGATAATAAAAAAAAAACGAATTCTAGACTTTTACTATCTCACACTAATGAGATTTAGGTTAGGTTAGGTTAAGGAAGCCACCTGTCATTGGCGGTTTTTAGAAAATTTTGTTTTGAGTCTGTTTGATGTTGAGATGTAACTGTTAGTGTAGAGATGGATGAATTCGGTTCATAGATCACGTTGACGTTTAAATGTGTGTAGCTTTAGTGTCAAGAAAACGTTCGAGTACTTTTATGTACATCAATCGCTCTCAGAGAAATTTTACCCCCACTCCTTAAAAATTTTCTGACGGCCGATTTTGGTGCACAAACTACTCGAACGTACCTAATGAGAGCCTTAATTTTCTTAAAAAATAATAAGTTAAGCCACTTACTACCACCTACTATAATGTTTTTAAAAGCTAACATTTTAGTTCAAATTAATCAAAGTTTTATTGCCCAGAAAACCTTTTTTTGCTCAGAAAATATAGGTAGTAAAATCAGCGGAAAACCCACAAAAAATTTATTTAAAAAATTGACTTTTTTTGTGCTTCAAAATATTGAATTTTAAACTGTATTATTCCAGGAACCATCGATTACATTCAGCCTTATTATGAGTTTCACGTGAAATCATTCCCCTCGAAAAAGATCCCATTTCACTTTCCCTTATTATGAGTTTCGGGGGAAAAATTTTCCATGTTCGAAAAATTTCCCTTATTATGAGCTATTCTTCCCCGTGAAATGTGAAAACGTTGAGAGCAATTTATTTCACTTATTTTTGTGAGGCGAACAAGTGAACAACAAAAGCGGAAAAATTGTAAGACTGGAATTTTGTTCAGGTGAAACTCATAATAGCTTTTAAAATTCCGGGCGAACAAAAATGTTCCGGGCGAAAAGCTGTTCACGTGAAACTCATAATAAGGCTGAATGTAATCGATGGTTCCTGGAATAATACAGTTTAAAATTCAATATTTTGAAGCACAAAAAAAGTCAATTTTTTAAATAAATTTTTTGTGGGTTTTCCGCTGATTTTACTACCTATATTTTCTGAGCAAAAAAAGGTTTTCTGGGCAATAAAACTTTGAACAAAAGTTCATTATTCGAATCCAGTCAAACGTTAGATTCACCGACTCTAATCGGTGTATATTATAATCTTCTTAACTTACTTTATAACGGAATTTTCTCCTTGTAACTGCACAACAGAACTGGGTATCTTGTTGACAGGGCTATTAGGACGCTGCTCCAAAATTGGTCTGGAAAAATAAAGAAACAAATAAAATTTGTAACAATTATGCACCTACTTCGATAGTACTCTCTATATGATCCAGAAAAGCGTTGTTTTTGGCCTGCACCCATAACACCAAAAGGAGCATGTGGACGAAAAAACCCTCGCATTCCTCCACGCATACCTCCGCGTGCATCAAATCGCGGCCGGTGTTGTGGTCGTACTTGGTGAAAGTTTCCACGACCTCCACGAATACAAGGATGCATTGGTGGGCCAACAGAACGAAACCGCTTGTATGTATCCGCAGGGTAAGCAATTTGGTAATTATTTGGTACCTTGATTGCTTTATCAATGCTATTTATACATTCGTCATGATCTTCTTGTAAGGGACTGCCATAGTCCTTTATTGTTGACCCTGTATGCCGCTTTCGTGGCAATTCACCTTCACTTGTCTCACTTTCACTGTTCTCCGACAATATTTCTAAAAAAAAAAAAACATTTCTAAATACAAATTAAACTCTATGAGAGCAGTGCATACTTTTTTCCTTGCTTTTCTTCTTTTTCTTTTCAAGTAACCGTACACGCTTTTTGATTTTTTTATCTTCAATTAGTTTTTTACGTTCAGATTCTTTTTTTTCTCTGATGGCATCGAGTTCCATTATTGCTCGTACCTTATCTTGGCACAGTGCAGCCTCTGCTTGAGAAGCCGTCTTGAGTTCTTCGCGTTTTTTTGCGGCGTCGATTTGAGATTGAGATGCTGTTTTAGGTTCCTCTCGTTTTTTAGGCGCATCCATTTCAATAGTGTTCAAACGTATAAGAGGAGAAAGAACTTGTTTTGGTTTAACAGCTGGACTTGCTGGAGGAGTCTTAACCTCACCGGGTTCTAGACTGCTGCTGTCTGCATGGTCGTCAAGAAAACTAAAGCTTAACTTAGCAACTCCATCCGCTGAGACAAAAATATCGGATTTTGTTTTTTCAGGAAAAACTTCTTTGTTTAGTGGCATTATATTAGAAGTACATGTAAAAATTATTGCTTTCAAGATTAAGCCAACATTTGATATACATAGGCACAGAGCCAACAGACCCAATGTTGGTTAATAAAAACTGTCTATTTTTGTGTGAACAAATTGGAAAAAGTTCAGGCAAATGTAAAATGATAAGAGCATTAAACGGTGTAATGTCTTTGAAAAGGGTTTAAAGTTATTTTCATCTTCACTTTATCTTAATTTTTTTAATAATTATTTGTACAGGAAATAATGAAAAGTATTGGTTAAAAATACAAATTTCTTTTATCGCACTTAAAGACTTGAACTGCCTTAAGAAAAGTTTGACATGTATAGCAATTAGCAAACAAGAGTGCATTTTTCCATTTGTCAAAATCGAAACAAATTACAAAAGTGATGCCAAACTTAACATAAAACTTTTGCCTTAGAGGAATAAAGACAAGAGGGAAAACCACGACTTCTTTTGCCCCCGCAACTTCCATTTGTTTACGTTGTTGTTTTTGTAACACGAGATCTATATGTGATAAGCCGAGTTCACAGTGAACAATTAGTTGGACAAACTTCGTTTGATGGAAGTTGGATGTCCGGATGTAGTTTGCATTCACACTTATCAAGCTTGTCGTCCAACTTTATGTCACATACTCTTCCACTCTGTCCAACTTCTAGATTTTCAAAAATATTTGAAAACCATCCAACAAGTTGTACAAGCGGTCGTCTGAGGGTTCACACTATCAAGCATTGGTTGTTCAAGCCAAAGTCTGTCCAACTAATTGTATAGTGTGAACTCGGCTATACAAGTATTCAGCTGAATATAAAGTTGTGTCAGTGAAATTACTAACACTACTATTCGAATTTAAAAAAAAATTTTGAAAGCTGAAAATAAAGTGGTGTATGTAAATTCAGTTTGTGGACTGATGCCGTGCCGTAGTATGTGTGTGCTTTCCCTCTTATTCTTTTATTTATCTATGCCTTACGGCTCGCGTACACTAAATCAGACATCGTCCGAATTATAATCGGCCGTTGTCGGCCGAACTCTGACGTTTGAACCAAACATGTGTTAAACAGAGAGAGCACGTACACCACTACAACCGACAACGTCAGATGTCGTCCGATGTCGTCCGACTTCATCCGATCAACATACGAATCCGAACTTGTTTGGATTTATCGGACGTCGGACGTCAGTTTGCCAATAGAAGTACACAATGGATAATGAAAAGTTAGTAAATTTCGTTTTAGTAGGACACCACTGTGGAATAAGTTTTCTGAGGCGTATAATAATATAGATGTCACTAAAAATCTATGGAAAAAAGTTTCAATTGAACTGAAATAAATAAATTCAATAACAGGCTGTCTGTCAGTTATCGTCAGAGATCGGCAGCAGTGTATGCAGACGAACGTCCGAGATTGTCGTCCGAAAAGTTCCGTACCGATATCGGCCGATAAATCGGATTCAGTGTACGCGAGCCGTTAGAACTTATACCGTTTTCGTTTGGTAAAACTAGAGTACCCTTTTTTTTAGAGTACCCTGATTTTTACTCTGAAAAAATTTCTAGAGTAGCAAAACTTGCTCTGAGGGTAATTTCTGACAGCAAAAAGGGTACTCTTTTTCCCCAAACGAAAACGGCATTAGAGGAACACAGATGAGAAATTTACTAGATGGCAAACCTTTACTTCTCTTGCCCCGCAACAACCATTTGTTCACATTGTTGTTTTTGTAATCACAAAAAAATGGCGTAAATAATTTATGAAAGTGTGTGTGAGGTGAGTTTATTTTTTGAGTGAGTTTATCATTTGACGTTTAAATATTTTTTTATTAGCGCAGTTCACACTGTTCAACTAGTTGGACAGAATTGGTTTTGATGCATAGAGCGGTATAGAACAAAAGGGAAACCGCTTACTTCTCTTGCCACACAACTTCCAATTGCTTATATTGTTGCTTTTGTAACACAAGATTTATCTGTAATACACATATTCAGCAGAATACAAATTAGTATTAGTGAAATTACACATACTACACATTCATACATACTTTATATTCGGATATCAAATTGATGATTTGAAAACTAAAAGTTGTTTGAAAAAAAAAAGTCTGTGGATGGATTTGATTGCGTAAGTTTTGCTTACGCTTTTTTATGTCTTCTCTTTGGTTTGATGTTAGTTGGATGGTCTTTTGTTACTAGCTTTCAGATTGTCAAATTAGTCGTCCAACTTTACTTTTCAATAAATTTTCACAAATAATTTACGTAATCGTAGCAAAAAATATGATTTAGCTTACAGCAAAATGCGCAACAAGTCCTTTCTGGCATACAAAGCCATTTATTTTAATTAAATTATATTTTATTTCATACTTTTACGTTGTTATGTATAATATTGAAATTAAAGGTTCTCCTAAACCAAAGCGTTTTTGCCGTCGCGGCAGCGGCATTTGCAGTTGCGACAACGTGCCGCTCTGAGTGCGGCGAAAAAAACGTTAGTATACCCACACCAAAGCGTTTTTTGCAGCGACAAAGCAACTCATTTTTGACATTTGTGAATTTTGTGTATTTAATTAAAGATTTTTCGTTCGTCAAATTAAATTTGTTCGGCAAGGGAGTATTAATTATATTAACTCCTCAAAAACCAAGAAGAATGAAAGTAAGTATGCAGTTAGCATTTTTCTTTGTGTATATTAATATGTTAAATCCATTTAAAGACTAATTGGTTGCAATTATCTCCTACCCTTTCTTCAAGGCAAATCGAAAAGGAGCAGAATAGAAATATGAAAGACTTCGATACTGAAACTCCATGGCCGGAAGAGGGACTAGAATTTATCACATTATGGTGCCGTAATGTTAATTTAAGCTGCACTGTGTGGAAATTTATGCTGAGGTAAGTGATAGAGTCTTCACAGTAGTTTTCAAACGCCTATTAATTCCCTTTCAGAGAATTCCCACAACCAATATTCTATGTGAAGGCAATGCGTCTCTTTGGGACATTATGTGGAGCCGAACAGCTTGCCCCTTAGCGCGCGAAGCGAGATGTAATAATTGAGATAGTACAAACCTTCGGAAATGAAACGATCCAGAGGGGTATGACAGCTTTGAAGTTCTATCACGACTTTGATCGTGAGCTGGATCTCTGCAGCTATGCGTTTGGACCTTGTTGGGAGCCTGTCATGGCCCAGTGCGACTTGAGTTTCGAAAAGATATCCGCTCCTTCAAAGGATCACTGCTGCATGGGAGGCTGACCATGATTGTCAAACAGTTCACTGTTCTGCTGCACGCTTCCTTAGATCCCTACAACACAACTGAAGAAATGAAATTAACCTGGAACAACTGTGGAATTGTGTGGACTAATGCCAGAATCACTTTTAAGGGAGAGTTAAATGTAAGAAAACAATTTTTGGTTTTCGTGATGATAAGAGTTAAAACGTTTTGATTTTTTAAGATAACAGTCTTATGTGCTACAGGTACTGTGAATAGTAATATACATATGTTTTTCGTTATTAATTTCTTAAGAACGAAAACGCACCTGTCAAAGTCACTGGGGAGATAATCGGCCTTTCCAAAGGAGAACATGGCTTTCACGTTCATGAGTTTGGAGATAACACCAATGGTTGCACCTCCGCTGACCCACACTTTAATCCAAACAGTAAAGAACATGGCGCACCAGGCGATGAAAACAGACATCTTGGCGATTTAGGAAACATTATTGCTTCAGGAGGTGCCCCAACTAAGGTGGGTGTACTACGTTTTTTCTATTTTTCAGTTGATTAAAAATGACTTGCTTTTACAGGTTGAAATCACAGACAAGCTGATTACGTTGTTTGGAAAAAACAGTATTGTTGGGAACTGTGGTTGTACACGCCGATCCTGATGACATGGGAAAGGGTGGTCATGAATTGAGCAAGTCTACGGGAAATGCTGGTGCCCCAATTGGATGTGGTGTAATTGGAATAACCAAGGCTTAAATGTGGGAATTTTATTTTGGTTTATAATATTTAAATATCTGTAAATTGGACCACATTGTCAAAATAAACACGTATTCTTGTGGGATAAAAAGGTATATCGTTGTTGTTTTGATTTTGATTCACCACATGTTCTTATACAAACTTACGTTTTAAATTTACAACAATAGCATGGTGAGTGTTTGAGAGCATGATTTGTGAAAAAATAGTGTGTACTGCTCTAGCTATTTGCTTCAATCTCCTTGTATACTTCGCGTTTATACTCATCTAATCCTCCTTCGATTGCTTGGACCGTTCGATTACCGCAAACCCAAAGCTCCTTGCAGATAACTTTGATTAATCGTTCATCATGAGAAACTAAAATTACTCCGCCCTGCAATTGAAAAAAAACAGCAAAAGTGTTTTTGAATAAAAACATTTGTCATGCCGTACCGCAAAAGTATTTATAGCTTTGCCTAGCGCATCGATCGTCTCAATATCCAAATGATTTGTAGGTTCATCAAGAACCAGGAAGTTTGGTTGAGCTGTGTGGAAAAATTAAGTAGAATCGGTTTTGGTTTGTTACTTATCGCGCTTACCTTACTCTTGGACATGTTACATTTATGTGCCATTTGAGGTACCATTTGATTTGAGTACCTACCATTTGAGGTCTTTTGTTACTAGCTTTCAGATTGTCAAATTAGTCGTCCAACTTTACTTTTCAATAAATTTTCACAAATAATTTACGTAATCGTAGCAAAAAATATGATTTAGCTTACAGCAAAATGCGCAACAAGTCCTTTCTGGCATACAAAGCCATTTATTTTAATTAAATTATATTTTATTTCATACTTTTACGTTGTTATGTATAATATTGAAATTAAAGGTTCTCCCAAACCAAAGCGTTTTTGCCGTCGCGGCAGCGGCATTTGCAGTTGCGACAACGTGTCGCTCTGAGTGCGGCGAAAAAAACGTTAGTATACCCACACCAAAGCGTTTTTTGCAGCGACAAAGCAACTCATTTTTGACATTTGTGAATTTTGTGTATTTAATTAAAGATTTTTCGTTCGTCAAATTAGATTTGTTCGGCAAGGGAGTAATAATTATATTAACTACTCAAAAACCAAGAAGAATGAAAGTAAGTATGCAGTTAGCATTTTTCTTTGTGTATATTAATATTGTAACGTGCGCTTAGTTCGCAAAATAAAACTTCACCTTTCAATTTATTTCTATCACTTTTATTCAGTATCTATACTTAATTCGATCTCAACTCGACTTTTGCACAATCACTTGTATACAACAATTTACTCTTAACTTTATCACTCTTTAATCAAAACTGACTGCTCGTTGCGTCAGCGGCCTATTTATATAGAACAACACTCATCTAGAGCGTTCCAGTTTCTTCTCCATGGTTTCCACATTTGCTGTCAAAAATCTCTACACTCACACACACTGGCTTACAAGCAATGCCTCTCATTTATACCATTCCATTATAGTGTTGCCAGTTGTGTTTTCGGTTAAACGTTTTCGATTAGGAAATTGGTATAAATGTTGGGTGTTCATTACACTGCCCCCTCCTTAAGATTGTTCGTCCCGAATAATTCCATCTGCAGCCTCGCCACTATATCGATGCAGCCGGTCACAATGCACTACTTTTAACTTGCCTCTTAGTCCTCTTTGGATGCGGTAAACTACGTCGTTAATCCTCGTGACAACAGTATAAGGACCTTCCCAGTTCTGCTGAAGTTTCGGTGACAATCCCTTTTGACGATGAGGATTATAAAGCCACACACGATCTCCTGCTTGGAATCCTGCCGTTGTCGCTTTTGTGTCGTACCGTGTCTTCATCCGGTCGCTGTAGGTTTTCATCCGTTCCCTTGTTCTTTTATGGATGTCAGCGAGTCTCTCCTTGAGGTCATCCACGTACTCGTTCGTGTCCTGTGGCTCCTCTGTGGGGCATCCAAATTTAAGTTCGCTGGGCAGCCGCATGGTTTGGTTTTCCCGAACAGGATGTCAGATGGTGTTTGTCCTGTCGAGCTATGTACTGCACTTCTATAGGCCATCAGGAATAGTGGTACGTGCCTATCCCAGTCTCTTTGGTAGTCGCCTACGACCTTGGTGAGGTGTTCTTTCAAGGTCCGGTTGAATCTTTCAACCATCCCATCAAATTGTGGATGAAGCGGTGTGGTTCTGGTCTTCTTGATGCCAAGTAGCCCGCACACTCCTTGGAAGATGTTTGACTCGAAGTTCCTCCCTTGGTCGGAATGGAGTTCCATAGGTACGCCAAACCTACTTACCCAGTTAAACACAATCTGGTCGACCACCGTTTTGGCTTCTTGATTTGGGATGGCATACGCCTCAGGCCACTTGCTTAAATAGTCCATTACAACCAAAATGTACTTGTTTCCAGCGTTGGTCTCTGGAAAAGGCCCAGCCACATCTACTGCAATCCTCTCAAAAGGCGATCCAACGTTGTACTGATGCATCTTACCTTGAATCTTCCTACCAGGTCCTTTGGTTGCAGCACACTTGTCACATGTTCGGCACCACTTCTCCACGTCATCTCTAGCATGTAACCAGTAGAACTGATGTCGCACCTTCTCCAGTGTTTTGTTAACTCCCAGGTGACCTCCAGAAGGTCCGTCGTGCATCTCCCGAAGAACTTCACTGACTTTCGATTGCGGTACGATCAGCTGCATCACATATGATTTACCGTCAGCGGACTCCCATCTTCGCCTGAGGACACCTTCTTGCACATATAGTGAGTCCCACTGTGCCCAATAGGCTTTGAGAACTGGACTCCTGTCAGAAATGTCTCCCCATTCAGGTTTCTCTTCATTTTCTTTCCATGCGAGAATGGGTTTGATATCTGGATCCTCCTGTTGAGCAGTCCTCACTTCCTCATTGCTCCATCCGCATATTGGGTCAGCTCTTAGTCGCTGAGCGGTAATATTTTCTTTGTCTTCTTGCCGCCTACAATGCTTGCAATCCACTTTGCAAGGTGTTCGGGATAATGCGTCGGCGTTTGAGTGCAGCTTTCCTCTGCGGTGTTGAATCTGGTAATCATAAGTCTGCAGTCTTTCTATCCACCTTGCGACTTGACCTTCTGGATTTTTGAAGTTCAACAGCCAGTTCAGAGCACCATGGTCTGTCCGCAGAAGGAATTTCTGTCCATAGATGTACTTATGGAAGTGCTTTGTTGCCAAGATAAGAGCTAGCAGTTCCCTTCTGGTCACGCAGTAGTTTCTTTCTGGCTTCGAGAGGACCTTACTGTAATATGCCACCACTTTCTCTTCGCCATCATACACTTGGGATAGTACCGCCCCGATTCCAACGTTGCTTGCATCTGCGTCGATGATGAATGTTTTGCCAGGTGTTGGATGTGCCAGCACTGGAGCGTTACAGAGGCGGTATTTGAGTTCCTGAAAAGATTTTTCACACTCACCTGACCATTTGAACTGCTTCCCTTTTTCGGTGAGCTGATGCAAACTTTTTGCAACTCCAGCAAAGTTCTTAACAAAACGTCGGTAATATGTGGCAAGACCAAGAAAGCTTCGGAGTTGATGTTTGTCCTGTGGTGTTGGCCAATTTTTGACGGAGTCAACTTTTTCAGGATCAGTCTTCACTCACTTTTATTCAGTATCTATACTTAATTCGATCTCAACTCGACTTTTGCACTATCACTTGTATACAACAATTTACTCTTAACTTTATCACTCTATAATCAAAACTGACTGCTCGTTGCGTCAGCGGCCTATTTATATAGAACAACACTCATCTAGAGCGTTCCAGTTTCTTCTCCATGGTTTCCACATTTGCTGACAAAAATCTCTACACTTACACACACTGGCTTACAAGCAATGCCTCTCATTTATACCATTCCATTATAGTGTTGCCAGTTGTGTTTTCGGTTAAACGTTTTCGATTAGGAAATTGGTATAAATGTTGGGTGTTCATTACAATATGTTAAATCCATTTAAAGACTAATTGGTTGCAATTATCTCCTACCTTTTCTTCAAGGCAAATCGAAAAGGAGCAGAATAGAAATATGAAAGACTTCGATACTGAAACTCCATGGCCGGAAGAGGGACTAGAATTTATCACATTATGGTGCCGTAATGTTAATTTAAGCTGCACTGTGTGGAAATTTATGCTGAGGTAAGTGATAGAGTCTTCACAGTAGTTTTCAATCACCTATTAATTCCCTTTCAGAGATTTCCCACAACCAATATTCTATGTGAAGGCAATGCGTCTCTTTGGGACATTATGTGGAGCCGAACAGCTTGCCCCTAAGCGCACGAAGCGAGATGTAATAATTGAGATAGTACAAACCTTCAGAAATGAAACGATCCAGAGAGGTATGACAGCTTTGAAGTTCTATCACGACTTTGATCGTGAGCTGGATTTCTGCAGCTATGCGTTTGGACCTTGTTGGGAGCCTGTCATGGCCCAGTGCGACTTGAGTTTCGAAAAGATATCCGCTCCTTCAAAGGATCACTGCTGCATGGGAGGCTGACCATGATTGTCAAACAGTTCACTGTTCTGCTGCACGCTTCCTTAGATCCCTACAACACAACTGAAGAAATGAAATTAACCTGGAACAACTGTGGAATTGTGTGGACTAATGCCAGAATCACTTTTAAGGGAGAGTTAAATGTAAGAAAACAATTTTTGGTTTTCGTGATGATAAGAGTTAAAACGTTTTGATTTTTTAAGATAACAGTCTTATGTGCTACAGGTACTGTGAATAGTAATATACATATGTTTTTCGTTATTAATTTCTTAAGAACGAAAACGCACCTGTCAAAGTCACTGGGGAGATAATCGGTTTGGAGATAACACCAATGGTTGCACCTCCGCTGACCCACACTTTAATCCAAACAGTAAAGAACATGGCGCACCAGGCGATGAAAACAGACATCTTGGCGATTTGGGAAACATTACTGCTTCAGGAGGTGCCCCAACTAAGATGGGTGTACTACGTTTTTTCTATTTTTCAGTTGATTAAAAATGACTTGCTTTTACAGGTTGAAATCACAGACAAGCTGATTACGTTGTTTGGAAAAAACAGTATTGTTGGGAACTGTGGTTGTACACGCCGATCCTGATGACATGGGAAAGGGTGGTCATGAATTGAGCAAGTCTACGGGAAATGCTGGTGCCCCAATTGGATGTGGTGTAATTGGAATAACCAAGGCTTAAATGTGGGAATTTTATGTTGGTTTATAATATTTAAATATCTGTAAATTGGACAACATTGTCAAAATAAACACGTATTCTTGTGGGATAAAAAGGTATATTGTTGTTGTTTTGATTTTGATTCACCACATGTTCTTATACAAACTTACGTTTTAAATTTACAACAATAGCATGGTGAGTATTTGAGAGCATGATTTGTGAAAAACAAGTGTGTACTGCTCTAGCTATTTGCTTCAATCTCCTTGTATACTTCGCGTTTATACTCATCTAATCCTCCTTCGATTGCTTGGACCGTTCGATTACCGCAAACCCAAAGCTCCTTGCAGATAACTTTGATTAATCGTTCATCATGAGAAACTAAAATTACTCCGCCCTGCAATTGAAAAAAAACAGCAAAAATGTTTTTGAATAAAAACATTTGTCATGCCGTACCGCAAAAGTATTTATAGCTTTGCCTAGCGCATCGATCGTCTCAATATCCAAATGATTTGTAGGTTCATCAAGAACCAGGAAGTTTGGTTGAGCTGTGTGGAAAAATTAAGTAGAATCGGTTTTGGTTTGTTACTTATCACGCTTACCTTACTCTTGGACATGTTACATTTATGTGCCATTTGAGGTACCATTTGATTTGAGTACCATTTGAGGTCTTTTGTTACTAGCTTTCAGATTGTCAAATTAGTCGTCCAACTTTACTTTTCAATAAATTTTCACAAATAATTTACGTAATCGTAGCAAAAAATATGATTTAGCTTACAGCAAAATGCGCAACAAGTCCTTTCTGGCATACAAAGCCATTTATTTTAATTAAATTATATTTTATTTCATACTTTTACGGTGGGTGGTAAACCCGCAGTGGAGAGAACCCCGGGTGAGGTTGATAAATTGAAGTGGGCAAGTAAAATTGCAGAAGAGACCAGCCAAGACTCAACGTCGAAGCGAAACAGGTCGTTTGAGGTTGAAAAACCTCAACCAAAAAAGCCAAAAGTCGGGGTTAGCGTTCCATCGACACTGGTGCCGGGGCAATCCTTTGGTGACGTGGTAAATGGACAGATTGTTGTCGCGGTCATCGACGGGAGCAATATGGATGGAAACATCTCTGCCGACAGGTGGGCGGACGTCAAGGCTCACCTCGCTTTCAGGTTTATACCTGTTATCGAGGCGAATCCGGGACCCCTCCCAAGAATTAGCGACGCTGGCTGGCATCAAAACCGCGTCAAGCTGATCGCCTGCCAAGACCAGAGATCGCTTCACCTATATAAACTTGCTGTGCTGAAAATATACAAAAAAGATGAGGACGCTGCAAAGCTTCCAAAGCTAGCGGCTGAATCCGAAGCCAAGGAGTCCACTGCGAGCGTCGAATCTTCCATCATGGAGACAGACGCGGCAAGTTGCTCTGATTCTTTGGAACAGCTGTCTTGCTCGAAACTGGTCGAAAAGACTACAATAATAGTGTCTGATCAAGACGCAACTGACAACAAATCGTCCGATAAGGACGACAACAACAAAGGTGGAGTCTTAGACTCCGACGATGAAATGCTTGGGGTTCTCCTTTCTGAGGATGAGTTGCTAGACTCCGCCTCAGATATGGAGGACCTTAATGGTACAGTGTTGGAGATTAAGCTGGATGATTGTAGCGATGCTGCAAATACTCCAGATTAATCTCCAACACTCGATCAAAGCCTCAGCCGGACTCCTTCTCCAACTAAGCAAGTCCGGCGAGGATATAGTCCTGATCCAGGAACCATGGATTAATAAATCCGTGGTAAAAGGACTCAGGACGAAAGATTATTCTCTGCTGTATGCGACGGACAAAGGTGAACCAAGATCCTGCATACTGGCAAAGAAAACACTTAACGTATTTTTACTACCTAATTACAGCAATTGCGACACCACAACAGTAAAACTGCAGACCACCAGTGGGACTTACTGGCTCACGTCCGCCTATCTAGGCCATGACCAACCAGGGCCGCTACCAGGAGAGACGCTCGAGCGCGTAATAAAAAGCGCAACAAGGCTCAAAGTGGATCTTATAATAGGAAGTGACGTCAACGCACATCACACAGTATGGGGGAGTACGGAAGTAAATGAAAGGGGTGAGTCTCTTTTTAATTTTATTCTAAGTACTAACCTTCTTATATGCAATATCGGTAACGAACCAACCTTTGTCACAAAAAACAGACAAGAGGTTTTAGACGCTACCTTTGTATCTCAATCAATCTATAACAAGATTAAAAATTGGGCTGTATCTAAGGATCACTCCTTCTCTGATCACAGATACATCCAATTTAGTCTAACAGATGACACACCAAAACCCATAGGCTTCCGTAATTATAGGAAAACTGATTGGGTAAAATTCAGGGAAATCTTCAAACATTGTTACAACTACAATGACAATAGCTTCCCTTCAAACCCCAAGGATCTTGACAGCAAAGTCGACGATCTAACTAGTGCTCTTAACCATGCCTTGTGTAACTCCTGTCCTCTTACCATAGTAAGAGGGAAGAAGAAACCACACTGGTGGACCAAGGAGCTAGAACTGCTCAAGAAAAGTTGTACGAAGCTTTTCAATCGAGCCAAATCTTCCAGAAATCCCATAGACTGGGATCTCTACAAGGAATCCCTTAGGATTTACAAAAAAAGGTTACGAATAAGCAAAAGATCCTCTTGGAGAGAATTCTGCAATAAAATTGAAGACTCCTCAGAGGCATCTAGACTTAGGAAAATCCTATCAACGAGTCCAAACATGCCAAGTTCTATAAAAGATGAAAACGGCAACTGGACCAACTCATATGAAGAAACATTAAACTTGCTACTGGATACTCATTTCCCTGGTAGCTCGTTGACAATAACAGACGAGGAGCACATGCCTCGACTCGCAAACCAATCAGGAAAAGGTCTTATCTCTAGAGATATACTGTTATGGGCAATAAACAGCTTTGACCCTTATAAATCACCAGGGCCTGACGGAATCATCCCTGCGGAGCTGCAACAGGTTTCAGACATCATCATCTATAACTTAGAGATGATCATGAAAGGATGTATAAGCTATGCATATATTCTCAAGGCCTGGAGAGAAGCTAGGGTCGTCTTTATACCTAAAGCCGGCAAAAGCTCCCATGTAAATCCAAAAGATTTAAGACCTATTAGTCTATCATCCTTCCTCCTTAAAACACTGGAAAGAATGATTGACATACACTTAAGACAAGAAATTAAACCTAGTCTGATCTCAACGGCGCAACATGCCTATACAAAAGGTAAATCAGTGGAAACTGCACTCCACTCTCTGGTTTGCACCATTGAAAAATCCCTGCACTACAAAGAATACTCTCTCGTCGCATTCCTAGACATAGAGGGTGCATTTAACAATGTTAACAATTCAGCAATCACTAATGCTCTTGATAGGCTGCTCATAGAGGAACACATTAAAAACATGATAACAACAATGCTCAGCAGCAGAATCATTAGTTCCGATTCCGAAATGGGGAACTACAAAACAAGTAGAATGGCCAATAGAGGAACCCCGCAGGGAGGAGTTTTATCTCCCCTACTGTGGAACCTGGTCGTTAACAAATTGTTAATCGACCTAGAGGACGAAGGTTTCAAAACTATAGCCTATGCCGATGATGTAGCAATTGCCGTTTCAGGCAAGCACCCACAAACCCTACCTGAGCTGCTACAAACAGCACTTAACAAGCTAAACAATTGGGCTGCAGATTGTGGTCTGAACATCAATCCACACAAAACGGAATTAGTTCTCTTTACGAGGAAATACAAAATTCCGGACTTCAGACCCCCAACTATTAAAGGGGTAACTCTCACACTGTCAAATCAGGCTAAATATCTAGGTCTCATTTTTGACAAAAAACTGACCTGGAAAACCAATATTGAGGAAAGAGTAAATAAAGCCAATGTTGCACTCTTCTCCTGTAAAAAAGCCATTGGCGGGAAATGGGGTTTCTCCCCCCAAATCACCCATTGGCTGTTTACATCGGTAATTAGACCGATACTCACATACGGGGTGATAGTCTGGTGGACAGCACTAGACAAGATGATCAACTACAACAAGTTGGCCAAAGTTCAAAGAGCGGCTAGTCTGTGTATTAGTGGCGCACTGAGGACAACCCCATCGGACGCCCTCAATGTACTACTAGATCTCACACCCCTAGATATCTTCAGCAAACAAGTCGCAGCTAGCTCAGCTACTCGACTCAGAGCTACATCACAGTGGACCAATAATCAAATCGGCCACACTACCATTCTAGATAACTTTAGATTCTTACCGAATCGATCCGACTACACCACCCCCAAGTTGGTGTTTGACAATAATTTCCAAGTAACCATACCTTCAAGAGAAGCTTGGGAAAATGGCGCTCTTTTGGAAAATGAAGCAATACACTTCTACACCGATGGTTCAAAAACCAGCGAAGGTGTGGGAAGTGGAATCTACTCAGAAAAACTGAATCTCAGTCTTTTCTTCCGCCTACCCGATCATTGTAGTGTGTTCCAAGCGGAAATTCTGGCGATTAAGGAGGTGCTGTCTTGGCTCAAAGAAAACGTCATATCTTCCACGGATATTCGGATCTTCTCAGACAGCCAAGCTGCCCTTAAATCTCTTGCCTCTGTCTCTACAAAATCTATCACGGTCCAAAATTGTCAGATGTCTCTGAGGGAGATGTCAAATCAGTTCAACATTCACCTTTCATGGGTGCCAGGGCACAGGGACATACCAGGCAACTGTATGGCAGACGAACTAGCCAAAAAGGGCACGACCACTTCCCTACGCTCAGAATGGAGCAACATAGGTGTACCTATCGCTACATGTAAACTCCTACTTAGACGGGACGCTTCAGGGATAACAAACACTAGATGGACTGAGAGTAACAACTGCCTTGCAACCAAAAAACTTTGGCCGTGTGTAGACTCAAAACGATCAAAGAGTTTGTTGGCCCTGAACCGCCTGTGTCTAGGTTCTACCATAGGTGTTCTTACGGGACACTGTCTCAGAGGGAGACACGCCAAAAGACTTGGCGTGTTTTCCAATGATTTCTGCAGAAGCTGCATGGACGAGGAGGAGGAAGAAACCGTTCAACACCTTCTTTGCTCATGTCCTGCACTACTTCATAGGAGGAAAACTCATCTCGGTGAATTCTTCTTCGATGATACTAGCGACCTAGCTTACATAGAGCCCAAAAGTCTTTCAAAATACATTAAAAGTTCCACATGGTTTGACTAGCAGGTGATTCACCGGCTAGTCCCGTAATGGAAGATTAATAAGTGATCAACTCGTTAATCTTACATCGGGTTTCTGAGATCAGTAGGTGATTAACTTGCTGATCTCTGTGGTATCACAATGGGCCCTTGTGGCCTAAGTGTGTTAGGCAATGTACTCATTGACTGACAGCCACTTCCACCTAACCTAACCCATACTTTTACGTTGTTATGTATAATATTGAAATTAAAGGTTCTCCCAAACCAAAGCGTTTTTGCCGTCGCGGCAGCGGCATTTGCAGTTGCGACAACGTGTCGCTCTGAGTGCGTCGAAAAAAACGTTAGTATACCCACACCAAAGCGTTTTTTGCAGCGACAAAGCAACTCATTTTTGACATTTGTGAATTTTGTGTATTTAATTAAAGATTTTTCGTTCGTCAAATTAAATTTGTTCGGCAAGGGAGTATTAATTATATTAACTCCTCAAAAACCAAGAAGAATGAAAGTAAGTATGCAGTTAGCATTTTTCTTTGTGTATATTAATATTGTAACGTGCGCTTAGTTCGCAAAATAAAACTTCACCTTTCAATTTATTTCTATCACTTTTATTCAGTATCTATACTTAATTCGATCTCAACTCGACTTTTGCACAATCACTTGTATACAACAATTTACTCTTAACTTTATCACTCTATAATCAAAACTGACTGCTCGTTGCGTCAGCGGCCTATTTATATAGAACAACACTCATCTAGAGCGTTCCAGTTTCTTCTCCATGGTTTCCACATTTGCTGTCAAAAATCTCTACACTCACACACACTGGCTTACAAGCAAGCCTCTCATTTATACCATTCCATTATAGTGTTGCCAGTTGTGTTTTCGGTTAAACGTTTTCGATTAGGAAATTGGTATAAATGTTGGGTGTTCATTACACTGCCCCTCCTTAAGATTGTTCGTCCCGAATAATTCCATCTGCAGCCTCGCCACTATATCGATGCAGCCGGTCACAATGCACTACTTTTAACTTGCCTCTTAGTCCTCTTTGGATGCGGTAAACTACGTCGTTAATCCTCGTGACAACAGTATAAGGACCTTCCCAGTTCTGCTGAAGTTTCGGTGACAATCCCTTTTGACGATGAGGATTATAAAACCACACACGATCTCCTGCTTGGAATCCTGCCGTTGTCGCTTTTGTGTCGTACCGTGTTTTCATCCGGTCGCTGTAGGTTTTCATCCGTTCCCTTGTTCTTTTATGGATGTCAGCGAGTCTCTCCTTGAGGTCATCCACTTACTCGTTCGTGTCCTGTGGCTCCTCTGTGGGGCATCCAAATTTAAGTTCGCTGGGCAGCCGCATGGTTTGGTTTTCCCGAACAGGATGTCAGATGGTGTTTGTCCTGTCGAGCTATGTACTGCACTTCTATAGGCCATCAGGAATAGTGGTACGTGCCTATCCCAGTCTCTTTGGTAGTCGCCTACGACCTTGGTGAGGTGTTCTTTCAAGGTCCGGTTGAATCTTTCAACCATCCCATCAGATTGTGGATGAAGCGGTGTGGTTCTGGTCTTCTTGATGCCAAGTAGCCCGCACACTCCTTGGAAGATGTTTGACTCGAAGTTCCTCCCTTGGTCGGAGTGGAATTCCATAGGTACGCCAAACCTACTTACCCAGTTAAACACAATCTGGTCGACCACCGTTTTGGCTTCTTGATTTGGGATGGCATACGCCTCAGGCCATTTGCTAAAATAGTCCATAACAACCAAAATGTACTTGTTTCCAGCGTTGGTCTCTGGAAAAGGCCCAGCCACATCTACTGCAATCCTCTCAAAAGGCGATCCAACGTTGTACTGATGCATCTTACCTTGAATCTTCCTGCCAGGTCCTTTGGTTGCAGCACACTTGTCACATGTTCGGCACCACTTCTCCACGTCATCTCTAGCATGTAACCAGTAGAACCGATGTCGCACCTTCTCCAGTGTTTTGTTAACTCCCAGGTGACCTCCAGAAGGTCCGTCGTGCATCTCCCGAAGAACTTCACTGACTTTCGATTGCGGTACGATCAGCTGCATCACATATGATTTACCGTCAGCGGACTCCCATCTTCGCCTGAGGACACCTTCTTGCACGTATAGTGAGTCCCACTGTGCCCAATAGGCTTTGAGAACTGGACTCCTGTCAGAAATGTCTCCCCATTCAGGTTTCTCTTCATTTTCTTTCCATGCGAGAATGGGTTTGATATCTGGATCCTCCTGTTGAGCAGTCCTCACTTCCTCATTGCTCCATCCGCATATTGGGTCAGCTCTTAGTCACTGAGCGGTAATATTTTCTTTGTCTTCTTGCCGCCTACAATGCTTGCAATCCACTTTGCAAGGTGTTCGGGATAATGCGTCGGCGTTTGAGTGCAGCTTTCCTCTGCGGTGTTGAATCTGGTAATCATAAGTCTGCAGTCTTTCTATCCACCTTGCGACTTGACCTTCTGGATTTTTGAAGTTCAACAGCCAGTTCAGAGCACCATGGTCTGTCCGCAGAAGGAATTTCTGTCCATAGATGTACTTATGGAAGTGCTTTGTTGCCAAGATAAGAGCTAGCAGTTCCCTTCTGGTCACGCAGTAGTTTCTTTCTGGCTTCGAGAGGACCTTACTGTAATATGCCACCACTTTCTCTTCGCCATCATACACTTGGGATAGTACCGCCCCGATTCCAACGTTGCTTGCATCTGCGTCGATGATGAATGTTTTGCCAGGTGTTGGATGTGCCAGCACTGGAGCGTTACAGAGGCGGTATTTGAGTTCCTGAAAAGATTTTTCACACTCACCTGACCATTTGAACTGCTTCCCTTTTTCGGTGAGCTGATGCAAACTTTTTGCAACTCCAGCAAAGTTCTTAACAAAACGTCGGTAATATGTGGCAAGACCAAGAAAGCTTCGGAGTTGATGTTTGTCCTCTGGTGTTGGCCAATTTTTGACGGAGTCAACTTTTTCAGGATCAGTCTTCACTCACTTTTATTCAGTATCTATACTTAATTCGATCTCAACTCGACTTTTGCACTATCACTTGTATACAACAATTTACTCTTAACTTTATCACTCTATAATCAAAACTGACTGCTCGTTGCGTCAGCGGCCTATTTATATAGAACAACACTCATCTAGAGCGTTCCAGTTTCTTCTCCATGGTTTCCACATTTGCTGACAAAAACTGGCTTACAAGCAATGCCTCTCATTTATACCATTCCATTATAGTGTTGCCAGTTGTGTTTTCGGTTAAACGTTTTCGATTAGGAAATTGGTATAAATGTTGGGTGTTCATTACAATATGTTAAATCCATTTAAAGACTAATTGGTTGCAATTATCTCCTACCTTTTCTTCAAGGCAAATCGAAAAGGAGCAGAATAGAAATATGAAAGACTTCGATACTGAAACTCCATGGCCGGAAGAGGGACTAGAATTTATCACATTATGGTGCCGTAATGTTAATTTAAGCTGCACTGTGTGGAAATTTATGCTGAGGTAAGTGATAGAGTCTTCACAGTAGTTTTCAATCACCTATTAATTCCCTTTCAGAGATTTCCCACAACCAATATTCTATGTGAAGGCAATGCGTCTCTTTAGGACATTATGTGGAGCCGAACAGCTTGCCCCTTAGCGCGCGAAGCGAGATGTAATAATTGAGATAGTACAAACCTTCGGAAATGAAACGATCCAGAGAGGTATGACAGCTTTGAAGTTCTATCACGACTTTGATCGTGAGCTGGATTTCTGCAGCTATGCGTTTGGACCTTGTTGGGAGCCTGTCATGGCCCAGTGCGACTTGAGTTTCGAAAAGATATCCGCTCCTTCAAAGGATCACTGCTGCATGGGAGGCTGACCATGATTGTCAAACAGTTCACTGTTCTGCTGCACGCTTCCTTAGATCCCTACAACACAACTGAAGAAATGAAATTAACCTGGAACAACTGTGGAATTGTGTGGACTAATGCCAGAATCACTTTTAAGGGAGAGTTAAATGTAAGAAAACAATTTTTGGTTTTCGTGATGATTAGAGTTAAAACGTTTTGATTTTTTAAGATAACAGTCTTATGTGCTACAGGTACTGTGAATAGTAATATACATATGTTTTTCGTTATTAATTTCTTAAGAACGAAAACGCACCTGTCAAAGTCACTGGGGAGATAATCGGTTTGGAGATAACACCAATGGTTGCACCTCCGCTGACCCACACTTTAATCCAAACAGTAAAGAACATGGCGCACCAGGCGATGAAAACAGACATCTTGGCGATTTGGGAAACATTACTGCTTCAGGAGGTGCCCCAACTAAGATGGGTGTACTACGTTTTTTCTATTTTTCAGTTGATTAAAAATGACTTGCTTTTACAGGTTGAAATCACAGACAAGCTGATTACGTTGTTTGGAAAAAACAGTATTGTTGGGAACTGTGGTTGTACACGCCGATCCTGATGACATGGGAAAGGGTGGTCATGAATTGAGCAAGTCTACGGGAAATGCTGGTGCCCCAATTGGATGTGGTGCAATTGGAATAACCAAGGCTTAAATGTGGGAATTTTATGTTGGTTTATAATATTTAAATATCTGTAAATTGGACAACATTGTCAAAATAAACACGTATTCTTGTGGGATAAAAAGGTATATTGTTGTTGTTTTGATTTTGAATCACCACATGTTCTTATACAAACTTACGTTTTAAATTTACAACAATAGCATGGTGAGTGTTTGAGAGCATGATTTGTGAAAAACAAGTGTGTACTGCTCTAGCTATTTGCTTCAATCTCCTTGTATACTTCGCGTTTATACTCATCTAATCCTCCTTCGATTGCTTGGACCGTTCGATTACCGCAAACCCAAAGCTCCTTGCAGATAACTTTGATTAATCGTTCATCATGAGAAACTAAAATTACTCCGCCCTGCAATTGAAAAAAAAACAGCAAAAATGTTTTTGAATAAAAATATTTGTCAAGCCGTACCGCAAAAGTATTTATAGCTTTGCCTAGCGCATCGATCGTCTCAGTATCCAAATGATTTGTAGGTTCATCAAGAACCAGGAAGTTTGGTTGAGCTGTGTGGAAAAATTAAGAAGAATCGGTTTTGGTTTGTTACTTATCACGCTTACCTTACTCTTGGACATGTTGCATATGTGCCATTTGAGCCTCATATTCTCTCCTCTGTGCTTTCAATTTTTCGTTCCTTGTTTTCTCAAACTGCTCGTAGTTTCCTCTGTTGGATAGTAAGACAATAAAAATTTTGCATACAAAACACAAACTATATTGTAACGAGCGCTTAGTTCGCAAAATAAAACTTCACTTTTCAATAATTTATTTCTACCACTTTTATTCAGTATCTATACTTTATTCGATCTCAATTCGACTTTTGGACTATCACTTGTTCACAACACTTCACTCTTAACTTTATCACTCTATAATCAAAACTGACTGCTCGTTGCGTCAGCGGCCTATTTATATAGAACAACACTCATCTAGAGCGTTCCAGTTTCTTCTCCATGGTTGCCACATTTGCTTTCAAGCATCTCTACACTCACACACACTAACTTACAAGCAATGCCTGTCATTTATACCATTCCTTTATAGTGTTGCCAGTTGTGTTTTCGGTTAAACGTTTTTGATTAGGAAATTGGTATAAATGTTGGGTGTTCATTACACTGCCCCCTCCTTAAGATTGTTCGTCCCGAATAATTCCATCTGCAGCCTCGCCACTAAATCGATGCAGCCTGTCACAATGAACTACTTTTAACTTGCCTCTTAATCCTCTTTGGATGCGGTAAACTACGTGGTTAATCCTCGTGGCAACAGTATAAGGACCTTCCCAGTTCTGCTGAAGTTTCGGTGACAATCCCTTTTGACGATGAGGATTATAAAACCACACACGATCTCCTGCTTGGAATCCTGCCGTTGTCGCTTTTGTGTCGTACCGTGTCTTTATCCGGTCGCTGTAGGTTTTCATCCGTTCCCTTGTTCTTTTATGGATGTCAGCGAGTCTCTCCTTGAGGTCGTCCACATACTCGTTTGTGTCCTTTGGCTCCTCTGTGGGGCATCCAAAGTTCGCTGGGCAGCCGCATGGTTTTCCCGAACAGGATGTCAGATGGTGTTTGTCCTGTCGAGCTATGTACTGCACTTCTATAGGCCATCAGGAATAGCGGTACGTGCCTATCCCAGTCTCTTTTGTAGTCGCCTACGACCTTGGTGAGGTGTTCTTTCAAGGTCCGGTTGAATCTTTCAACCATCCCATCAGATTGTGGATGAAGCGGTGTGGTTCTCGTCTTCTTGATGCCAAGTAGTCCGCACACTCCTTGGAAGATGTTTGACTCGAAGTTCCTCCCTTGGTCGGAATGGAGTTCCATAGGTACGCCAAACCTACTTACCCAGTTAAACACAATCTGGTCGACCACCGTTTTGGCTTCTTGATTTGGGATGGCATACGCCTCAGGCCATTTGCTAAAATAGTCCATTACAACCAAAATGTACTTGTTTCCAGCGTTGGTCTCTGGAAAAGGCCCAGCCACATCTACTGCAATCCTCTCAAAAGGCGATCCAACGTTGTACTGATGCATCTTACCTTGAATCTTCCTACCAGGTCCTTTGGTTGCAGCACACTTGTCACATGTTCGGCACCACTTCTCCACGTCATCTCTAGCATGTAACCAGTAGAACCGATGTCGCACCTTCTCCAGTGTTTTGTTAACTCCCAGGTGACCTCCAGAAGGTCCGTCGTGCATCTCCCGAAGAACTTCACTGACTTTCGATTGCGGTACGATCAGCTGCATCACATATGATTTACCGTCAGCGGACTCCCATCTTCGCCAGAGGACGCCTTCTTGCACATATAGTGAGTCCCACTGTGCCCAATAGGCTTTGAGAACTGGACTCCTGTCAGAAATGTCTCCCCATTCAGGTTTCTCTTCATTTTCTTTCCATGCGAGAATGGGTTCGATATCTGGATCCTCCTGTTGAGCAGTCCTCACTTCCTCATTGCTCCATCCGCATATTGGGTCAGCTCTTAGTCGCTGAGCGGTAATATTTTCTTTGTCTTCTTGCCGCCTACAATGCTTGCAATCCACTTTGCAAGGTGTTCGGGATAATGCGTCGGCGTTTGAGTGCAGCTTTCCTCTGCGGTGTTGAATCTGGTAATCATAAGTCTGCAGTCTTTCTATCCACCTTGCGACTTGACCTTCTGGATTTTTGAAGTTCAACAGACAGTTCAGAGCACCATGGTCTGTCCGCAGAAGGAATTTCTGTCCATAGATGTACTTATGGAAGTGCTTTGTTGCCAAGATAAGAGCTAGCAGTTCCCTTCTGGTCACGCAGTAGTTTCTTTCTGGCTTCGAGAGGACCTTACTGTAATATGCCACCACTTTCTCTTCGCCATCATACACTTGGGATAGTACCGCCCCGATTCCAACGTTGCTTGCATCTGCGTCGATGATGAATGTTTTGCCAGGTGTTGGATGTGCCAGCACTGGAGCGTTACAGAGGCGGTATTTGAGTTCCTGAAAAGATTTTTCACACTCACCTGACCATTTGAACTGCTTCCCTTTTTCGGTGAGCTGATGCAAACTTTTTGCAACTCCAGCAAAGTTCTTAACAAAACGTCGGTAATATGTGGCAAGACCAAGAAAGCTTCGGAGTTGATGTTTGTCCTGTGGTGTTGGCCAATTTTTGACGGAGTCAACTTTTTCAGGATCAGTCTTCACTCCTTGGGAAGAGATGATGTGTCCCAAATACTTAACTTCGGTTTTGAAAAGTGCACATTTTTCCGGATTCAGTTTAAGGTTAGCCTCTCGAAGTCTCTGAAACACGGCTTTTAAATTCTTGCAATGTTGGTCAAATGTTTTCCCCGTAAACAATGACATCGTCCAAGTAGACAAGGCACGCTTTCCACGTCAGTCCTTGAAGAACGCACTCCATCAAACGCTCGAATATTGCCGGAGCGTTGCATAGCCCAAACGGCATAACTTTAAACTGCCAGAGCCCATTACCTGTAGAAAACGCCGTCTTTTCCCAATCATCAGGGTGGATGTCAACTTGCCAGTATCCACTTTTCAAGTCCAGCATCGAGAACCACTGGGCTCCCTCCATAGCATCCAGGGTATCACTGATTCTCGGCAGCGGATAGCTGTCCTTTTTAGTCACATCATTCAGCCTTCGGTAGTCCACACAAAAACGAGTGCTTCCGTCTTTCTTTTTCACTAGCACCACTGGTGAAGCCCAAGGACTTTTGGAATTTTCAATAAGACCGTCCTTCTTCATTGCTGTTATCATTTCCTCAACCTCACCTTGTTTGGCCAGTGGAAGGCGTCTTGCGGGTTGACGAATCGGTCTTGCATCTCCTGTGTTGATGCGATGCTGCACCAACTGTGTCCTACCATATTGTTCCTTTTGCGATGCGAAGATGTCAGTGTACTCTTGTAGGAGATTTTCAGCCATCCTTGTTTGTTGGTGATCAAGGTTGGATGAATACAGTATTTTAGCTCTGATGGTTTTGAGCTCCTCCGGAGTCATAGTTTTTCTCGGGGCTTCGTCTGTGATCTTCGTAATTGCTGCAACGGATTCGCAACGTCCAACGACTTCTCCTTTCTTAAACCTTACATCGTACGGTCTGGTGTTTAGTAGTTGTATGGGGACCATTTTGTTTTTCGGTGCTACTAGTGTTTTCCCAATGATGACGCTTTGGGAGGAACACTCTGGGTCTGGTTCCACCATTAGGTATCGAAGGCTTCCAAACTCACCTTCCAGTTTTGTCCAAACGAACACTTCAGAAGAAGGAGGCAGAATCAGATCTTCCGTGATGACAGTCCTCAGTGTCGACGTACTTTCGTTCGAATAGGTCATTGGAAGTTCCTTATTTTGGTACTTCAAAACCTGATTACCGATGTCCAAAATAACTCCGTGCTGTTTCATAAAGTCGATTTCAATGATGCACTCGTCACATATATCTGCCACCAGGAATTGATGAGTAAACACTAGATCGGCCAGTCGGATCTTAAGACACACTTCTCCATATACTCTTGCTGCTTCTCCCGTTGCGGTTCTTAGACGGTAGCTATAGGTGTTATGAAGCCACGTTGTCTTTACCAGGTCTCGCCGTACTATGGAGGCTGTGGCACCGGTGTCGATGGTAGCCACATGTTTGTTCCCGTTAAAAGTAGTCTCCACAGTCAGACTTTTGTTGTCTCGTTTGGTCTGTGAGACCTGGATGGTGGTTCTGGGGCCATCGATACCAGAAACCCGCTTCTGCTCCTCGAAGTTGGATTGATAGGCAACGCTTGTGTTGTTGTTACCTTGTTCTGGGTTGGATCTCTTGCTTCCACAATGTTGACAACCGGCTTTATTTGGTGGTAGTCGGAATTGACGCTGTAAGTGCCCAGTCTTGTTGCAGTTCCAACATCTTGCTAGTCCGCTCCGCTGGTTCTTTTGTATTTCAGCTCTTTGGCACGAGCACTCTTCGACTATGGCTTCTCTAAGTCGATGTACTCCATGAGAAGCTTGTTCTGCTGCTTCAATTGTCAGTGCGAATGCTAAAGTTTCAGAAAGAGTACGTGTTCTAGCAGTTCGCACAGACCTCTGAAGATTTATATCCGAAATGGCACGAACGAAGGACTCAACAGCAAGCTGGTTGATGATTTCTTCTCCAGCATCCGGGTATGCCAGGTGAACCAGTCTTTCGACGTCTGCTTGGAGTTGCTGTAGACTTTCACCCCTTTTCTGGACCCTATTATTGAGTTGGACTCGGAAGACTTCTTTCAAGTGGCTATCGCCAAAGCGTTTATCTATAGCTGCCACGAGAGAACTGAAATCGCCGCCCTTACCAGCTGGAACTGTTTGAAGTAATTCAGCTGCTGGCCCTCTAAGAGCAAGAGTCAGTGCAATGTACTTGTCTTCGTCATCCCAGCCATTTGTTGTCGCGGCTGCCTCAAATTGTCTCTTGTAAACTGGCCAAGACGACTGTCCATCAAATGTTGGCGGTTTCATCTCCTTTTTCCTTGCAAACTCTCCAGCAGATTCTCGAACTTTGATTTTCCGAATCTGGTCCAATTCCTTGGCCAGAACAGAGAACTGTTTATCGCATCGGCTTTCCAAACGATTCTCTACAACAGAAAGCTGTTTCTCCACACCTTCAACGCGTTCGTCTAGGGCACATACATTTTTCTCAATGTTACCCAATTTGCCTTCTAGAATGTTTTTCTGACCTTCCAAAACATTCTGTTGCACCTCAAGTCTTTCGAGAATATTCTGTTGTTCTTTCTTTTGCTCGTTCCGTTGTTCTTCAATCAGCTTCTTTTGTTCGTTTCTTTGTGTTTCAAGTTGTTCGAGAATATTCTGCTGTTCCTTCTTTTGCTCGTTTCGCTGTTCTAACAAAAGTTTCATCATACTAGAAAAATCTACAGTTTCACTTACTTCCTCTTCCTCCACTTCTGTTTCAAAAACAAAAGTGTTTACGTCTTCCCCTTGCTGTTCCAAATAGTTGCGCAAGCGCAGGACGAGCTCATTTTTTGATCCCGCTCTAGAAAGATTTCGCTTACCTAACTCATTTTTAAGCTCAATGCAGTTGAGCTCTTCCAACAACTTACCCATTTTCACTGTATTTAACTTTTTTTTTTTTACACTTTACTAGTCAAATAAGTTTTATTTACACTTCTGACACCAATGTAACGTGCGCTAAGTTCGCAAAATAAAACTTCACTTTTCAATAATTTATTTCTACCACTTTTATTCAGTATCTATACTTTATTCGATCTCAATTCGACTTTTGGACTATCACTTGTTCACAACAATTCACTCTTAACTTTATCACTCTATAATCAAAACTGACTGCTCGTTGCGTCAGCGGCCTATTTATATAGAACAACACTCATCTAGAGCGTTCCAGTTTCTTCTCCAAGGTTGCCACATTTGCTGTCAAGCATCTCTACACTCACACACACTAGCTTACAAGCAATGCCTGTCATTTATACCATTCCATTATAGTGTTGCCAGTTGTGTTTTCGGTTAAACGTTTTCGATTAGGAAATTGGTATAAATGTTGGGTGTTCATTACAATATATATAATTTACTTGTAAACATCCAAGATTTGAGAGTGCAAATGAATGATATCAGTGGGTACCACATCCAAGAAGTTACGATCGTGAGATACAACAAGTAACGTTGTCGGCCATGTCTGCAAATAATTCTAAAACCAAATAACTGCTTTTATGTCTAACATGTTTTTCGGTTCGTCGAGTAACAATAAATCGGGTCTGGAAAAAAGAGCACGAGCAAGAGCAAGGTGCACTCGCCACCCACCCGAAAATGATTTCGTCGGATTACTGTGCATTTCAGTAGTGAATCCCAAACCCTTCAAAACTACGGATGCCTTGGAAACAGCTTTATCTGCTTCTATGTTCTGCAGTTGTATGTAAACTTCACTCAGTTCAGCACTCAACCCAGCATCTTGTGTCCCGTTGTTCAGCTCGGCAAGTATTTCTTTCTCCCGCGTTAGAAGCCTGGGGCCCTACTATGTAACTCGATTCTACTTCCGAATCATTCGAAAGTTATTTTTGATTCTTCTTTTTAACGCATCTGAGAATGAGAATAGAATCGAGTTTCAGTTCTACCAATTGCTTTCGACGAAAGCTTCCGAGTTTCGTACAAGTTTCACATTTTCTCCTTTGTCCTTTAGAATTACGGATGAAGAGTTTTGGGCATTCGAACGTTTTTATTGTAGAATCGAGTTACATGGTAGGCCCCCTGGTTCTTTCAAAGTCACATTGTAAAACATTATCTACAGCTGGAGTGTCGTCGCCAACTATTTCTTGCTCAACGTGCAGTACTGAAATGTGACTTGGAATGGCTAGCTGCCGATCGGAAATCATTCGCAGCAGAGTGGTTTTGCCAAGTCCATTGCGACCAACTAAGCCGTACCTTCTACCAAACGAAAGGAGTAGATCGGCGTTTTGTAGAAGTACCCTATAACAAAGAAATACTGCTTCGTAAATAATTATATTCAATTATAATTAAAAATGTTGTCTAACTCCTCATTATAAATTGACAGAAAAACTGAGTCAAGTGATATCTGGCGTGTGGTTTTCCACGTAGTTTTAAGGAAGTACTCACGTCGTGTGATTCCGCCACTCCGAATTCCTTTTGCTTGGACATTTCTCTTTGAAAAAGGTTCTAACATATTGTAACGCGAACCCAACATTTAATACCAATTTTATAATCGAACATGTTCAACCGAAAACACAAGCGGCAACACTAGTGTAAGTATAGAAATATTATTATTTATTATTATTATTATTAAAGAATCTTTATTTTTTCCATAATAAGTACAATTTTGATTAAGATTTACAAGCATGGCTTTAAGCCGTCTGCCGGAAAGTTTAATACTTTTAATATTTCGAGAGAAAAGGGTATACATTTGGGAAAGATTATAGAAATATACTAGGAGAGAAAATGTTTGACAGCCGAGTGGAGAGTGGAGACCATGTGGAAATTACTGGAGAGTTCTAGATGAAATGCCATTCGATATAAATAGGCCGTCCGAGGCAACCAGATGGCAGTTTTGATTATAGAGTGATAAAGTTAAGAGTGAATTGATGTGAACAAGTGATATTCCAAAAGTCGAGTTGAGATCGAATAAAGTATAGATACTGAATAAAAGTGGTAGAAATAAATTGAAATTGAAGTTTATTTTTGCGAACTAAGCGCACGTTACATTCGTGTCAGAAGTGTAAATAAAACTTATTAGACTATTAGAAAAAAAAAAAAAAAAAAAAAAAAAAAAAAAAAAAAAAAAAAGTTAAGTACAGTGAAAATGGGTAAGTTGTTGGAAGAGCTCAACTGCATTGAGCTTAAAAGTGAGTTAGGTAAGCGAAATCTTTCTATAGCGGGATCGAAAAATGAGCTCATCCTGCGCTTGCGCAACTATTTGGAACAGCAAGGGGAAGACGTAAACACTTTTGTTTTTGAAACAGAAGTGGAGGAAGAAGAAGTAAGTGAAAGTGTAGATTTTTCTAGTATGATGAAACTTTTGTTAGAACAGCGAAACGAGCAAAAGAAGGAACAGCAGAATGTTCTCGAACGACTCGAAGTACAACAAAAGAAGCTGATTGAAGAGCAACAGCAGAATATTCTCGGACGTCTGGAAGAGCAGAGAAACGATCAAAAGAAGGAACAGCAGAATGTTCTCGAACAACTGGAATCACGACGAAACGAGCAAAAGAAGGAACAGCAGAATATTCTCGAAAGACTTGAGGCGCAACAGAATGTTTTGGAAGGTCAGAAAAACATTCTAGAAGGCAAATTGGGCAACATTGAGAAAATGTATGTGCCATTGACGAACGCGTTGAAGGTGTGGAAAAACAACTTTCTGTTGTAGAGAATCGTTTTGAAGGCGTAGAAAGCCGATGTGATGTTCTGACCAAGCAATTAGACCAGATCCGGAAAATCAAAATTCGAGAATCTGCTGGAGAGTTTGCAAGGAAAAAGGAGATGAAACCCCCAACATTTGATGGACAGTCTTCTTGGCCAGTTTACAAGAGACAATTTGAGGCAGCCGCGACAACAAATGGCTGGGATGACGAAGACAAGTACATAGCACTGACTCTTGCTCTTAGAGGACCAGCAGCTGAATTACTTCAAACTTTTCCAGCTGGTAAGAGCGGAGATTTCAGTTCTCTTGTGGCAGCTATAGATAAACGCTTTGGCGATAGCCACTTGAAGGAAGTCTTCCGAGTGCAACTCAATAACAGAGTCCAGAAAAGGGGTGAAAGTCTACAGCAACTCCAAGCAGACGTCGAAAGACTGGTTCACCTGGCATACCCGGATGCTGGAGAAGAAATCATCAACCAGCTTGCTGTTGAGTCCTTCGTTCGTGCCATTTCTGATATACATCTTCAGAGGTCTGTGCGAACTGCTAGAACACGTACTCTTTCTGAAACTTTAGCATTCGCATTGACAATTGAAGCAGCAGAACAGGCTTCTCATGGAGTACATCGACTTAGAGAAGCCATAGTCGAAGAATGCTCGTGCCATAGAGCTGAAATACAAAAGAACCAGCGGAGCGGACTTGCAAGATGTTGGAACTGCAACAGGACCGGGCACTTACAGCGTCAATGCCGACTACCACCAAATAAAGCCGGTTGTCAACATTGTGGAAGCAAGAGATCCAACCAAGAGCAAGGTAACAACAACACCAGCGTTGCTTATCAATCAGTTTCCCATCAGGGAAACGAGTAAGAACCAACTTCGAGGGGCAGAGGCTGGTTTCTTGTATCGATGGCCCCAGAACCACCATCCAGGTCTCACAGACCAAACGAGACATCAAAAATCTGACTGTGGAGACTACTATTAACGGGAACAAACATGTGGCTACCATCGACACCGGTGCCACAGCATCCATAGTACGTCGAGACCTGGTAAAGACAACGTGGCTTCATAACACCAATAGCTACTGTCTAAGAACCGCAACGGGAGAAGCAGCAAGAGTATATGGAGAAGTGTGTCTTAAGATCCGACTGGCCGATCTAGTGTTTACTCATCAATTTCTGGTGGCAGATATATGTGACGAGTGCATCATTGGAATCGACTTTATGAAACAGCACGGAGTTATTTTGGATATCGGTAATCAAGTTTTGAAATACCAAAATAAAGAAATTCCAATGACCTATTCGAATGAAAATACGTCAACACTGAGGACTGTCATCACGGAAGATCTGATCCTGCCTCCTTCTTCTGAAGTGTTCGTTTGGACAAAACTTGAAGGTGAGTTTGGAAGCCTTCGATACCTCATGGTGAAACCAGACCCGGAGTGTTCCTCTCAAAGCGTCATCATTGGGAAAACACTGGTAGCACCGAAAAACAAAATGGTCCACGTACGATTACTAAACACCAGACCGTACGATGTAAGGTTGAAGAAAGGAGAAGTCGTTGGACGTTGCGAATCGGTTGCAGCAATTACGAAGATCACAGACGAAGCCCCGAGAAAAACTAAGACTCCGAAGGAGCTCAAAACCATCAGAGCTAAAATACTGAATTCATCCAACCTTGATCACCAACAAACAAGGATGGCTGAAAATCTCCTACAAGAGTACACTGACATCTTCGCATCGCAAAAGGGACAGTATGGTAGAACACAGTTGGTGCAGCATCGCATCAACACAGGAGATACAAGACCGATTCGTCAACCCGCAAGACGCCTTCCACTGGCCAAACAAGGTGAGGTTGAGGAAATGATAACAGCAATGAAGAAGGACGGTCTTATTGAAAATTCCAAAAGTCCTTGGGCTTCACCAGTGGTGCTAGTGAAAAAGAAAGACGGAAGCACTCGTTTTTGTGTGGACTACCGAAGGCTGAATGATGTGACTAAAAAGGACAGCTATCCCCTGCCGAGAATCAGTGATACCCTGGATGCCATGGAGGGAGCCCAGTGGTTCTCGATGCTGGACTTGAAAAGTGGATACTGGCAAGTTGACAACCACCCAGATGATCGGGAAAAGACGGCGTTTTCTACAGGTAATGGGCTCTGGCAGTTCAAAGTTATGCCGTTTGGGCTATGCAACGCTCCGGCAACATTCGAGCGTTTGATGGAGTGCGTTCTTCAAGGACTGACGTGGAAAGCTTGCCTTGTCTACTTGGACGATGTCATTGTTTACGGGAAAACATTTGACCAACATTGCAAGAACCTAAAAGCCGTGTTTCAGAGACTTCGAGAGGCTAACCTTAAACTGAATCCGGAAAAATGTGCACTTTTCAAAACCGAAGTTAAGTATTTGGGACACATCATCTCTTCCCAAGGAGTGAAGACTGATCCTGAAAAAGTTGACTCCGTCAAAAATTGGCCAACACCACAGGACAAACATCAACTCCGAAGCTTTCTTGGTCTTGCCACATATTACCGACGATTTGTTAAGAACTTTGCCGGAGTTGCAAAAAGTTTGCATCAGCTCACCGAAAAAGGGAAGCAGTTCGAATGGTCAGGTGAGTGTGAAAAATCTTTTCAGGAACTCAAATACCGCCTCTGTAACGCTCCAGTGCTGGCACATCCAACACCTGGAAAAACATTCATCATCGATGCTGATGCAAGCAACGTTGGAATCGGGGCGGTACTATCCCAAGTGCATGATGGCGAAGAGAAAGTGGTGGCATATTACAGCAAGGTCCTCTCGAAGCCCGAAAGAAACTACTGCGTGACCAGAAGGGAACTGCTAGCTCTTATCTTGGCAACAAAGCACTTCCATAAGTACATCTATGGACAGAAATTCCTTCTGCGGACAGACCATGGTGCTCTGAACTGGCTGTTGAACTTCAAAAATCCAGAAGGTCAAGTCGCAAGGTGGATAGAAAGACTGCAGACTTATGATTACCAGATTCAACACCGTAGAGGAAAGCTGCACTCAAACGCCGACGCATTATCCCGAAGACCTTGCAAAGTGGATTGCAAGCATTGTAGGCGGCAAGAAGACAAAGAAAATATTACCGCTCAGCGACTAAGAGCTGACCCAATATGCGGATGGAGCAATGAGGAAGTGAGGACTGCTCAACAGGAGGATCCAGATATCGAACCCATTCTCGCATGGAAAGAAAATGAAGAGAAACCTGAATGGGGAGACATTTCTGACAGGAGTCCAGTTCTCAAAGCCTATTGGGCACAGTGGGACTCACTATATGTGCAAGAAGGCGTCCTCAGGCGAAGATGGGAGTCCGCTGACGGTAAATCATATGTGATGCAACTGATCGTACCGCAAGCGAAAGTCAGTGAAGTTCTTCGGGAGATGCACGACGGACCTTCTGGAGGCCACCTGGGAGTTAACAAAACACTGGAGAAGGTGCGACATCGGTTCTACTGGTTACATGCTAGAGATGACGTGGAGAAGTGGTGCCGAACATGTGACAAGTCTGCTGCAACCAAAGGACCTGGTAGGAAAATTCAAGGTAAGATGCATCAATACAACGTTGGATCACCTTTTGAGAGGATTGCAGTAGATGTGGCTGGGCCTTTTCCAGAGACCAACGCTGGAAACAAGTACATTCTGGTTGTAATGGACTATTTTAGCAAGTGGCCTGAGGCGTATGCCATCCCAAATCAAGAAGCCAAAACGGTGGTCGACCAGATTGTGTTTAACTGGGTGAGTAGGTTTGGCGTGCCTATGGAACTCCATTCCGACCAAGGGAGGAACTTCGAGTCAAACATCTTCCAAGGAGTGTGCGGACTACTTGGCATTAAGAAGACGAGAACCACACCGCTTCATCCACAATCTGATGGGATGGTTGAAAGATTCAACCGGACCTTGAAAGAACACCTCACCAAGGTCGTAGGCGACTACCAAAGAGACTGGGATAAGCACGTACCACTATTTCTGATGGCCTATAGAAGTGCAGTACATAGCTCGACAGGACAAACACCATCTGACATCCTGTTCGGGAAAACCATGCGGCTGCCCAGCGAACTTAAATTTGGATGCCCCACAGAGGAGCCACAGGACACGAACGAGTATGTGGACGACCTCAAGGAGAGACTCGCTGACATCCATAAAAGAACAAGGGAACGGATGAAAACCTACAGCGACCGGATGAAGACACGGTACGACACAAAAGCGACAACGGCAGAATTCCAAGCAGGAGATCGTGTGTGGCTTTATAATCCTCATCGTCAAAAGGGATTGTCACCGAAACTTCAGCAGAACTGGGAAGGTCCTTATACTGTTGTCACGAGGATTAACCACGTAGTTTACCGCATCCAAAGAGGATTAAGAGGCAAGTTAAAAGTAGTTCATTGTGACCGGCTGCATCGATATAGTGGCGAGGCTGCAGATGGAATTATTCGGGACGAACAATCTTAAGGAGGGGGCAGTGTAATGAACACCCAACATTTATACCAATTTTCTAATCAAAAACGTTTAACCGAAAACACAACTGGCAACACTATAAAGGAATGGTATAAATGACAGGCATTGCTTGTAAGTTAGTGTGTGTGAGTGTAGAGATGCTTGAAAGCAAATGTGGCAACCATGGAGAAGAAACTGGAACGCTTTAGATGAGTGTTGTTCTATATAAATAGGCCGCTGACGCAACGAGCAGTCAGTTTTGATTATAGAGTGATAAAGTTAAGAGTGAATTGTTGTGAACAAGTGATAGTCCAAAAGTCGAATTGAGATCGAATAAAGTATAGATACTGAATAAAAGTGGTAGAAATAAATTATTGAAAAGTGAAGTTTTATTTTGCGAACTAAGCGCTCGTTACAATATAGTTTGTGTTTTGTATGCAAAATTTTTATTGTCTTACTATCCAACAGAGGAGACTACGAGCAGTTTGAGAAAACAAGGAACGAAAAATTGAAAGCACAGAGGAGAGAATATGAGGCTCAAATGGCACATATGCAACATGTCCAAGAGTAAGGTAAGCGTGATAAGTAACAAACCAAAACCGATTCTTCTTAATTTTTCCACACAGCTCAACCAAACTTCCTGGTTCTTGATGAACCTACAAATCATTTGGATATTGAGACGATCGATGCGCTAGGCAAAGCTATAAATACTTTTGCGGTACGGCATGACAAATATTTTTATTCAAAAACATTTTTGCTGTTTTTTTTTTAATTGCAGGTCGGAGTAATTTTAGTTTCTCATGATGAACGATTAATCAAAGTTATCTGCAAGGAGCTTTGGGTTTGCGGTAATCGAACGGTCCAAGCAATCGAAGGAGGATTAGATGAGTATAAACGCTAAGTATACAAGGAGATTGAAGCAAATAGCTAGAGCAGTACACACTTGTTTTTCACAAATCATGCTCTCAAACACTCACCATGCTATTGTTGTAAATTTAAAACGTAAGTTTGTATAAGAACATGTGGTGATTCAAAATCAAAACAACAACAATATACCTTTTTATCCCACAAGAATACGTGTTTATTTTGACAATGTTGTCCAATTTACAGATATTTAAATATTATAAACCAACATAAAATTCCCACATTTAAGCCTTGGTTATTCCAATTACACCACATCCAATTGGGGCACCAGCATTTCCCGTAGACTTGCTCAATTCATGACCACCCTTTCCCATGTCATCAGGATCGGCGTGTACAACCACAGTTCCCAACAATACTGTTTTTTCCAAACAACGTAATCAGCTTGTCTGTGATTTCAACCTGTAAAAGCAAGTCATTTTTAATCAACTGAAAAATAGAAAAAACGTAGTACACCCATCTTAGTTGGGGCACCTCCTGAAGCAGTAATGTTTCCCAAATCGCCAAGATGTCTGTTTTCATCGCCTGGTGCGCCATGTTCTTTACTGTTTGGATTAAAGTGTGGGTCAGCGGAGGTGCAACCATTGGTGTTATCTCCAAACCGATTATCTCCCCAGTGACTTTGACAGGTGCGTTTTCGTTCTTAAGAAATTAATAACGAAAAACATATGTATATTACTATTCACAGTACCTGTAGCACATAAGACTGTTATCTTAAAAAATCAAAACGTTTTAACTCTTATCATCACGAAAACCAAAAATTGTTTTCTTACATTTAACTCTCCCTTAAAAGTGATTCTGGCATTAGTCCACACAATTCCACAGTTGTTCCAGGTTAATTTCATTTCTTCAGTTGTGTTGTAGGGATCTAAGGAAGCGTGCAGCAGAACAGTGAACTGTTTGACAATCATGGTCAGCCTCCCATGCAGCAGTGATCCTTTGAAGGAGCGGATATCTTTTCGAAACTCAAGTCGCACTGGGCCATGACAGGCTCCCAACAAGGTCCAAACGCATAGCTGCAGAAATCCAGCTCACGATCAAAGTCGTGATAGAACTTCAAAGCTGTCATACCTCTCTGGATCGTTTCATTTCTGAAGGTTTGTACTATCTCAATTATTACATCTCGCTTCGTGCGCTTAGGGGCAAGCTGTTCGGCTCCACATAATGTCCCAAAGAGACGCATTGCCTTCACATAGAATATTGGTTGTGGGAAATCTCTGAAAGGGAATTAATAGGTGATTGAAAACTACTGTGAAGACTCTATCACTTACCTCAGCATAAATTTCCACACAGTGCAGCTTAAATTAACATTACGGCACCATAATGTGATAAATTCTAGTCCCTCTTCCGGCCATGGAGTTTCAGTATCGAAGTCTTTCATATTTCTATTCTGCTCCTTTTCGATTTGCCTTGAAGAAAAGGTAGGAGATAATTGCAACCAATTAGTCTTTAAATGGATTTAACATATTGTAATGAACACCCAACATTTATACCAATTTCCTAATCGAAATCGTTTAACCGAAAACACAACTGGCAACACTATAATGGAATGGTATAAATGAGAGGCATTGCTTGTAAGCCAGTGTGTGTGAGTGTAGAGATTTTTGTCAGCAAATGTGGAAACCATGGAGAAGAAACTGGAACGCTCTAGATGAGTGTTGTTCTATATAAATAGGCCGCTGACGCAACGAGCAGTCAGTTTTGATTATAGAGTGATAAAGTTAAGAGTAAATTGTTGTATACAAGTGATAGTGCAAAAGTCGAGTTGAGATCGAATTAAGTATAGATACTGAATAAAAGTGAGTGAAGACTGATCCTGAAAAAGTTGACTCCGTCAAAAATTGGCCAACACCACAGGACAAACATCAACTCCGAAGCTTTCTTGGTCTTGCCACATATTACCGACGTTTTGTTAAGAACTTTGCTGGAGTTGCAAAAAGTTTGCATCAGCTCACCGAAAAAGGGAAGCAGTTCAAATGGTCAGGTGAGTGTGAAAATCTTTTCAGGAACTCAAATACCGCCTCTGTAACGCTCCAGTGCTGGCACATCCAACACCTGGCAAAACATTCATCATCGACGCAGATGCAAGCAACGTTGGAATCGGGGCGGTACTATCCCAAGTGTATGATGGCGAAGAGAAAGTGGTGGCATATTACAGTAAGGTCCTCTCGAAGCCAGAAAGAAACTACTGCGTGACCAGAAGGGAACTGCTAGCTCTTATCTTGGCAACAAAGCACTTCCATAAGTACATCTATGGACAGAAATTCCTTCTGCGGACAGACCATGGTGCTCTGAACTGGCTGTTGAACTTCAAAAATCCAGAAGGTCAAGTCGCAAGGTGGATAGAAAGACTGCAGACTTATGATTACCAGATTCAACACCGCAGAGGAAAGCTGCACTCAAACGCCGACGCATTATCCCGAAGACCTTGCAAAGTGGATTGCAAGCATTGTAGGCGGCAAGAAGACAAAGAAAATATTACCGCTCAGCGACTAAGAGCTGACCCAATATGCGGATGGAGCAATGAGGAAGTGAGGACTGCTCAACAGGAGGATCCAGATATCGAACCCATTCTCGCATGGAAAGAAAATGAAGAGAAACCTGAATGGGGAGACATTTCTGACAGGAGTCCAGTTCTCAAAGCCTATTGGGCACAGTGGGACTCACTATATGTGCAAGAAGGCGTCCTCTGGCGAAGATGGGAGTCCGCTGACGGTAAATCATATGTGATGCAACTGATCGTACCGCAAGCGAAAGTCAGTGAAGTTCTTCGGGAGATGCACGACGGACCTTCTGGAGGCCACCTGGGAGTTAACAAAACACTGGAGAAGGTGCGACATCGGTTCTACTAGCTAGAGATGACGTGGAGAAGTGGTGCCGAACATGTGACAAGTGTGCTGCAACCAAGGACCTGGTAGGAAGATTCAAGGTAAGATGCATCAATACAACGTTGGATCACCTTTTGAGAGGATTGCAGTAGATGTGGCTGGGTCTTTTCCAGAGACCAACGCTGGAAACAAGTACATTCTGGTTGTAATGGACTATTTTAGCAAGTGGCCTGAGGCGTATGCCATCCCAAATCAAGAAGCCAAAACGGTGGTCGACCAGATTGTGTTTAACTGGGTGAGTAGGTTTGGCGTGCCTATGGAACTCCATTCCGACCAAGGGAGGAACTTCGAGTCAAACATCTTCCAAGGAGTGTGCGGACTACTTGGCATCAAGAAGACGAGAACCACACCGCTTCATCCACAATCTGATGGGATGGTTGAAAGATTCAACCGGACCTTGAAAGAACACCTCACCAAGGTCGTAGGCGACTACCAAAGAGACTGGGATAGGCACGTACCACTATTCCTGATGGCCTATAGAAGTGCAGTACATAGCTCGACAGGACAAACACCATCTGACATCCTGTTCGGGAAAACCAAACCATGCGGCTGCCCAGCGAACTTAAATTTGGATGCCCCACAGAGGAGCCACAGGACACGAACGAGTACGTGGATAACCTCAAGGAGAGACTCGCTGACATCCATAAAAGAACAAGGGAACGGATGAAAACCTACAGCGACCGGATGAAGACACGGTACGACACAAAAGCGACAACGGCAGGATTCCAAGCAGGAGATCGTGTGTGGCTTTATAATCCTCATCGTCAAAAGGGATTGTCACCGAAACTTCAGCAGAACTGGGAAGGTCCTTATACTGTTGTCACTAGGATTAACGACGTAGTTTACCGCATCCAAAGAGGACTAAGAGGCAAGTTAAAAGTAGTGCATTGTGACCGGCTGCATCGATATAGTGGCGAGGCTGCAGATGGAATTGTTCGGGACGAACAATCTTAAGGAGGGGGCAATGTAACGCGAACCCAACATTTAATACTAATTTTATAATCGAACATGTTCAACCGAAAACACAAGCGGCAACACTAGTGTAAGTATAGAAATATACTAGGAGAGAAAATGTTTGACAGCCGAGTGGAGAGTGGAGACCATGTGGAAATTACTGGAGAGTTCTAGATGAAATGGCATTCGATATAAATAGGCCGTCCGAGGCAACCAGATGGCAGTTTTGATTATAGAGTGATAAAGTTAAGAGTGAATTGTTGTGAACAAGTGATAGTCCAAAAGTCGAGTTGAGATCGAATAAAGTATAGATACTGAATAAAAGTGGTAGAAATAAATTGAAAAGTGAAGTTTTATTTTGCGAACTAAGCACACGTTACAATATGAAAAATCTATTGGTTACATCCAACAATCATCAAAATTTACTTTTTTTTTTTAATTATGTGATTTTTATATGATTTATTGTAAATAAATAACATATAATAGAGATTTTTGTAAAAAGACAAAACGATTTGACAACTGACATTGACAAATGAGAAAAAAAAAGACATCGGCAGCGACAAAAACGCTGCACGTATGGGACTGCCGCTGCTTTTCGCCGCGTTGGTGTGGGCCAGAGATAAGAAATTAATTAGATGGCAAACTTCACACACACATTGAAACTGCCTACAAGCTGATTTACCGAAAATCACCTTTACTACTTTGAGTACAGCTTCCACTCCACCTTTACTTTACACAAAATCTCACTACTACCACTTTGAGTACAGCAAATCTCACTACTACCACTTTGAGTACAGCTTCCACTTATTCACAGACAGAGGATGTGATTACAAAAACAACAATGTAAACAAATGGTTGTTGCGGGGTAAGAGAAGTAAAGGTTTGCCATCTAATTAATTTCTTATCTCTGGTGTGGGCACTCTCATATGCCGCAGTGTAAATTAATTTTGACAACTGCAAATGCCGCTGCCGTGACGGCAAAAACGCTTTGGTTTGGGAGAACCTTAAAAGACAAACAACCGCGCACTTGAATGGTTAAACTACAACTCGACTTATCGTGTCATAGAACCGATCGCGAACTCCAAGTTCAACATTGGATAGCCGATGCGTTTGAAAACTCAACATAATTTGATGACTAAAATGCATACACGTTTTACCCAATGCAAGGCATTGGGCAATCGATTTGCAACGAGTCAACTCAAATTGCATTGAGTTCAACACACGACGACTTCCTCTGAAGGTGTGGGAAATCAAAGCACAACATCCCTCCCTACCTGGAAAAAGTTCGCGACCAGCCGAATGACAACCGATAACCGACTTACTTTCAATACAAAAATATGTCTAATAATTACAAAATAAATAATTACTTAAATTTAAATCGAAACTTTTAAAATTTAAATATTTTATATTCATAATTTAGAATACACTAATTGTTATATATAATTAATTGTAATTTGGAATATCTCCCAACGAACTTCTATATATTTATATGTATATATTATGTATATATTTTTAATTTCAAGTCTTACAAAACATTTCATCAAAATATCACCTAAATCTAATTCCAAATTTCTATATTACCTTAAACCAATTCTAAATTTATAATTTTTTTTATTTTTATATTGCTTAGTTACTATTTAATCTTAATTCGAAGTTACATAATGAGATTTTTACACTATTTAAATCTTTTTCCGAAATTTATAAAACAACAATTTTTTTTTTATTCAACTTAGTTCTAAAAAATTAAAAGTTTTTGTATTACTTAAGTATTTTATGTTTATACTCGGGCAAACGTTACTCCTTTCAATGATTTTCTTGTTGAAGACTGTCGAACGGGTAGGGCCTCCATCTCCATCTCGACGGCCTCTATTTTGAGAGCATCAGGTCTTTCAGGGACAACGTTCGTAATATTCGTCGTAACGTGATTTGGGCTGGTAGGTGTGCTTCTCGAGCGGTAGTGTTTAAATAAAATGTTTAGTATGATGATACCAACAATTATAGCTCCAATTGTCATTAATGAGTAGCGATGAAACTCGACTTCTCGAATTTGGCTGATTACACTATGCCGGTCCTTATTCTGCTCTGCTTCTAGCTTCAAATATTCTAGCGACTTCTTTCCTTCAGCGAGGCTAGATATCAAGTCTACCTAGAGATAGTAGCGGCCTCTTTTTAATTGTTCCTACAGTCAAATTGCCGTATTTTGTCCTCAATACTCGTGTTAGTTCCGAGTGGTCAACTTTTGGCTGATGAGTTCTGAAGTTAGCCGTCCAAACCTGCTCATACGGTAGCCGCATTTCTTTGGAACTTATTTCACAGGGACTAAAGATGTGAACTATTCCAAAACCTTTCAGCTCTGGCGCATACAGTTTTCCTTCACAATAAAAATTTAGAGTAAGTGGTTCCCTGACATTAAACAACCACTTGTTTCTCATAAACATCTTCGTGATCACCCCCTTGGAAGCTGGTGAAGCGACGTAATTGCAGTTGATCTGCGATGTAGCGGAGTGTTGTAAAAGCTCTACTAGGCACTCGGAACTTCCACTGGTATGTATCGGTTTGTGGTGCCTACATACCTTTATCGATATTGATGAAATGTATACGACATCGGAACATTGCATTAACTCTGTATGGGACATGGTAGCAAACGAGGTATGATCATCTGATTCCGCGATATACTCAGTTTTAATGTCTTGAACCAAATCCCAACGATGGTCGAGCTCTGTACCCACTGGGTATATTTTATGTATAGAGAAAATGATGGCTTCCGGGAGCGACACGGTGATCTTCAAAACAATTGACTCTCCTTGGTGAAATGTCAACAGCTTGACTGCTTGGTACAATTCGTCTGGATTAAGGATTGATCTTTCGAATGTGTAACTCTTCAGCAGTGTTGTTAAATTATTTGCGTCTAAAATGAAAGGGTGAAGCTTATTTTGGTTAAGATCAACGAAAATCGACAGTTCGGTGGCTTGACGGTTTTGTACTTCAAGTAATTTTGAGGTTATTAAAGAAATCAATTCATTAACCTCCACTTTCCGTTTCAACGCGGCAACTTCTTTGATTGTTGCTGTGGCAAAGTTTTCGAAATCCGTCGTAATGTTGTCCACGCTTCTCCCAATTTGTTCGACCTCTGCTGTTAGCACTTTAATTGGTTTACTGAGTCTATCGAAGTTGGAGCTTGCCACAGTTATTTGTTTCTTCAAGATGTTAAAGGTTTCTGTTTCGGTGCTGTCCAAAGTATTGAGCTGGTTGTAAATCTTCTCGAAGTCTTCGTTGTCCATAGTTCCAAAAGCCCAATGAAAGAAATGTCCGATTGTTTCTATGGCTCTTTTGTGTCTTCGGGGGGAAACCAGGTGCTTCAGTCTAATGTTGTTTTGACGTAGGTTTGTTACGATGACTTCTAGTTCGTTGGTTCTCCTATTGCAATTCAAACGGAATGCTGTTTCTAACGGTTCACATAGCTGTTTGATCTTGGCGTCACACTTGTCAACGAATCTCAAAACCTCAGAAAAATCCAATGGTGTTATTTTCGTGAAGATGGTCCAATTATTTTGATTAGGTCGTTAAGCTGGGCCTCAATTTGACTTTTGGCCATTTACAATGAAACTCAGTCGCCAGGGAAGAGAAAAACGACAAAAATCAAACAAAACCTATAACTTAACCCAGTTGAATCTATTTACTATTTTTCTTATTTTGCAGCAAACACACTCAACAACCAAAAAACAGCGAGCATTTGTTGATCTGACATATTAAACGAAAAGAATATTGAAAAAGTGGAATGCGAAATGAAAACAAAATTTTTCACAAAAAGTTTTAAAGATTAAAGTGGTAGTAGTGAGATTTTTTGTAAAGTCAATAGTGGAAGCTGTACTCAAAGTAGTAGAGGTGATTTTCGGTAAATGTATGCGTAAATCAGCTTGTAGGCAGTTTCAATGTGTGTGTGAAGTTGGGCATCTAGTTAATTTCTCATCTGTGTAGAGGAATAAAGAACAAGAGGGAAACACCACACTAACACAATGATACCTCCCCACAAGCCGGTGTACGCACTCATTCACAAAATCACACTACCACAACTTTATATTCGGATCTCAACACTGGGCTTACACAAAATTTCACTAGCACCACGAGGTGACGAGCGTTGGATCAATTGATCCACGAGCTGTGTCACCTGAGTTATCTTTTCAGGAACTAGGAACAAAGAAAGAAAAATATCACACTGAATGTACCAGCCCAACAATAAATCCAAGAGCGTCTGACACATATTGTGCGGCACACTGGTCAGCGCCCTAAATTCACTAAGAACATTTTCAGCTAAACGAGTGTTCAACTCGTTACAATTAAAATCACCACATAATAAAGTATACGAATATGAACAGGAACATGACTCCAAAATTGTTATCAAAGGTATGGTGCTGATGTTGTTATGTATATGGTCTGTAAACAGCTCCAACCATATAGTAAGAAATTCAATTAAATTTATTAAAAAGTACCTAGCTTTCTAGAGAACTGCGAATTCTTTAAAGGTGAAGGACTGCAATTGATTAGGTATGTTTTTTTTCTCAAGTCTATACGGCTTAGAAAAATTCACGTGCTAAATACAACAAAAATTTAGCTATCTGGGCTTCCCTTAGCCTCATAATTTATTCGGTCTTATTTCCTTAGCCCGATAACAAAAAATGTGCTACCAAACTATTTTTTGGAAATGTTATCGAAAATGGCGAAAGCTGTCGTTGGGTCTGTTCGGTGTAGCTACAAACTCATACACATGCCAACAATTGTTAACAAATTCCTGTTACTTGACAAAATTTTAGTTAACAAAAATGTGAAATTTGTAAACTCAACGAACGCACCCAATGTACCAAATGACATTTCTCATTCTTAAATCATAAAAAAATAGCCGCTTGTCGTTCTCTAGAATAAAATTTGCAATTTAATCTCAGCTTTTGTATGAAACTCTGCATTCTCCTCCAAGTTTCAACTACGGAAATTTACTCCTAAGCTGGACGCAATGGATACTGATGAGGATGGAGGAAACGAGATTATCGCAATCCAGATACCGAACACCTTCCGCAAAGTTTGAAGAAATTGAATTCAATTCTCGACAGTGACGGAAAAGATGAGCCAAGGGTCATTGAAATTTTCTTAGCTGTTTTGCTCCAGTCACTCCTGGGATGTTTCATCCCAAAGACCATTCTTGACTCATTCGACCGCGTTGCAGCAACGAGTGTGATCTATGGTTTATGCAATAAGTGAGTTTTCCATAAATATGTATGTGATTGTTTAAATTGTTGAATATTTCAGACATTCCACAAAATACTTCCCCACCTCCAATCGCACTAGTTCTACATCGTCAGACAATAACAGATGCCGAGTCTCCGGATATTAAAAAAAAAACAGCAATTTATTGAAAATCAGTAGCAGAATCTTGCCCTGATGCAGCAAATGAATAAGATCCAGTTGCCAAAAGAAACACTAATACAGCAGAACCTCCCGCTGGAGATATTCAAGAAATTCGTTGGAAATAACCAGCGTACATAAACCCAGGAAAAACTTCAATAACATGCAAACTACATACTTCTCAATGCCATGTTAAAGAAGAAACTTGAGGATCAAAATATGGGACTACAGAAAATGTTGCACATGCACAATTCGATACGCAACAATGGCAACAACAACAACAACAATAATAATAATTCTCGCTTTGGATATGAGCACAATAGCAGGATCGAATACTCAACAACACCAGCAACGTCATAGTATTTATCATCATCAAACGCAATTGGAACAACGAAGGAACACCATTGGAAAAGCTACTCTTGGAGGTGATGAGTTTGAAACTCAAATTCAAATTCTCGAAGAATATAGTTACTCAACGCCTGTTAGTTTTCTTTGTTTTGGTTTATTTTTTTTAACCCTTTATTAAAGTGATCAATTGGTCTAAGGTATTTAAATCTGTTTTCATTGAACTAACAATGCATTTGTTCGACAAAAATGTAAAAGATAAGTGCGACATCAAATTCCCATTTTTTTCGTACTTCTGAGGAGAGTTTTAGCAAACGTTTGGTTGAATCTGGCAGATTTTCATTTTTCTGTGTGAGATCTGCTTTCCATCGGGCAAGCTCCTACACCATGACACTGCTGGCGAGGATTTTACTATACACCAGATTTCACATTGGCTAGCAAGAAGCGGACTTGTTACTGGAATTATATATGAAAAACTCTTCAGCTCTTCTTTCACATTAAATGGTTCTAATATTTTTACTTACTGTATGAGTTGTTAAATTTTTATAGTTGTATCCAGAAGAGCACATTCACTTTCGTTTGGAAGACCTCATCCACCGTTTCAATTTTTATTTTTTATTTATTTATTTTGAAGCTTGCACTTAAGTCATATCTCATATGTCAAATACATAGTGCTACCAAATTGCTAAATCGTGTTTTTTTTCTCTATTTGATCAAGCCTTTATAGGCTTGAGAAAAAAAACAAACCTAATATTATGCTTCACGAAAAAAAAATGTCGAGAAATGGTTCGTAAATGTTCTGGATCACGCGATAAATTAGTAGACATTAGGCGTGTTTTTTTGCACGCGGATATAAGCTTCGCCCAAAAAAACGACTTCCCCAAATTATTCAAATATTTGGCAGCACTGCAATTTGACATAAATGGGTGCGTTCGAAAAAAAATGGGTAGCATAACTAGGATACCTTTGTATCCGGGTAAGTTTTCGAACGACTAAGATTAGGTATCTGTCAAATCAGAAACAGCTGATAAATCGAAGTGAAAACAAACCAAACCAAATGTGTTTTAAAAATTGCAAACAACACGTACCACTTATTATTCGATTGCAAACTTCTTCACAATCGTTTACTTCGTAAACAACGTCGTTTAGATTAATTAGGAGCACCATATTTTAAATTTTATGTTTACAAAAAACAATTTTGCAACAAAGCACTATGACAGAAAGCAAAACAAAAATGAATCCAAGTCAGCTGTTCTCCTTAAAAATCATGGTATAGCAAGCTACCCAATTTTGAAATTTGAGAACAGCTGACTTGGATTCATTTTGTTTTGCTTTCTGTCATAGTGCTTTGTTGCAAAATTGTTTTTTGTAAACATAAAATTTAAAATATGGTGCTCCTAATAAATCTAAACGACGTTGTTTACGAAGTAAACGATTGTGAAGAAGTTTGCAATCGAATAATAAGTGGTACGTGTTGTTTGCAATTTTTAAAACACATTTGGTTTGGTTTGTTTTCACTTCGATTTATCAGCTGTTTCTGATTTGACAGATACCTAATCTTAGTCGTTCGAAAACTTACCCGGATACAAAGGTATCCTAGTTATGCTACCCATTTTTTTTCGAACGCAGCCAATGAAAAATTTTTATTTAACGTGATTGTCAGTGCAAAGGAAAATTTTCCAAGTGAAATCAAAAGCGACCAAATTCTAATGAGGTGCCGAGTATAAACGAAATTATAAACGAGCAGAGCATCACAACGAACGATTTAAAAACTGAAAACCAAGAAGTGAAGTGAGTTTGATGTTACTACTCCTAATCCAAAGCCTTCATATATTCAACCACCACTCCAAAAGCCACAAGTCGGTCTGTTTCAAAATATTCTGGGATCTGGGCACGACAGATTTTTTTTGCCAAAAAAAGAAGTCCAAAGCCAACAAAAGAAATATGAAGATGATCAGTACTGCGAAAGAGATGCTAACTGCCCAACTACTGAAGCAGAAGATTTACCTTTGCAAGAAAAGTTTTTCTTTGAAAGCCTATCCCAAAGAGTTGTCGAACTGTTCGATGTGCTGTGTGCTATGTTGATATCGGCTATGTTCTTCATATTTGGCTATTACTGTCTATCGCAATGCCGAAAGGAGAGTCAACTCATTGCTCTGTTGAACGTGGTGGAAAGAAGCTTACTAGCTTCTCACAAAGAGGCATGTATCTTAAAACATGATCTCTGAGAGACGTGTGACAAGCTGGACAGCATCGAAAACAATTCATTTGGTTCGAACGATATGGTGAATGGTGATTGCAATTAAAAAAAAGTTGGAAACTTACGAAGAGGCGAAATCTAAATTGGAGGAGCAAGTGGTTTCTCTTGAAAAGGTAGGGAATAGGTCATTTGAGTTTATGAAACTTAAATGTTTATTATAGGAATTGGCAAATGCAACTGAAGCAGGACTGGAATTGAATAAAATCGTGTCGGAGCTTCTTAGTAACCAAAATGGAGATGATTCGATCATAAGCAGTGTGGAAAAACTCCAAAGGCAACTGAACGAACAGCAGCGTAAGTTATTAGTCTTACCTTAGTATGGTTGAGTACGAATATCGAGTACTGATAAAACTTAAATTGTTCACTTTCAGGTACCTTACTAGAGATCAATACAGTATTAGCTGACCAGAGCAGTGAAAACAGTGAACTTCAGCTGATTTTAGGAAATCTATAAAATAAGATACATTTCTGAAATGAAGCTTATCCCAAAACTATTTTGCTTACTAACGCTAGAAAAAGTTCAAAGTAAACAAGACATTTCAATATTTGCTTATGATTGGAAAATTTAGCCTTCAAGCGGACGGCTGTGTCTTTACACAAAAGCGTTTAAATACACCATTGGATTTAACAAACTTGTAAGATGCCCTAATCAATATGGGCTGTAGGTTACTTGAGCCACGATCTCTTAAAGCTCTCTCACCTTTACTTTAAGTTTTGTACAGTCAACAGTAAAAAGGTTAAAATTCAAAGATATATTTAAGTTTTTCTTGATTTGGTAAAGAACATTGTTAGATTATTATATTATTATTATTTGCGTTGAAACTCAAATTCACGTCGACATGCAGCACTCAAATATGGTGGACATTGGTAGGTACTCCTCATTTTCCATACAATAGGTATCTCTGCCTAAAGGTTTGAATTTGAATTCACTCTGTGATTGCACTGAAAATAAGTTGACACAGTTACATACAACACAACATTTTGAATGTTAAATTAGTGTTGAACTTACGAAAGTAGAGCTCAGCTAGGAAGCACGTTCGGTGGTTTGAATTGATCAAAAAAAATTCTTCGTGTCCTGGTTACGATCTTGTCACTGAAAAGTCGGCGTATAGATAGGGTAAGATAGGTAATAGATAGGGTTTCATAATAAACAACAGAATATTTCCATTGAAAGAGGAAATATTCTGTATTAAGGAGTTCCACGAGACATTTTGACCCGGACTCAGGCTGGTTCTGGGTTGCGTTGTGAGGCTATAGCTCCAGTTTTGGCGAGCGCGCAGCTGGAAAAACAGAATTCTAAAAAAAATGTTGCTTTTGTTGTAATAATGTGATTTTTATGTGATTTTATGAAAGAAAATACCATATAATAGAGATTATTGTAAGTAGCAAATCGAATTCGACAACTGGCATTGACAAATGAGAAAAAAAAACATCCGAATTTGTTTTTATTTGCTTTGTCAAACGGATGAATTTTGAATGAATTTTTTGACATTTATAAAAATTCATCTACACCATATTGGTAGCACTTGCAGTTTATATTCGCTTCAGAAATAAACGTAGATGTTTATCCTCGCTATTCGCTTATTTTGTTGTTGTTTTTAGCATGTAAAAATTTGAACAAGCGTATATGCGCGTGCAAAAAAACGCACCTATTCTAAGATTGTGAACTAGAGGCAGAAGCAAATGTGTTTTTTCACGGCTATCGCCTTTCGCGAGGAATTGGCAAGCTTTCTCAATTAGCCGTTCGGAACCGGCAGAAAATTGTAGGTCCCCTCCATTTAGGGATGTCAAAAATATATCGATATAAAAAAATATCGATATATTTCGTTCGATATATCGATATATATCGACGATATTTTTTTCACCGATATATCGATATATCGATATAAATCTTCATGTATCGAAAAGGTAAAAAAAACGATACTTTTTTCGGGTACTAGAAACTAACCTGCTAACATACCAAATTTATTGCAAAAAAAACTTTTCTATACCTTTCACTATATTATATTAGACAGGAAAATACCCATAAAATGTGTGCAACCTTTCATTGACCACTTAGCAAATCATTTTGTGAGTTTTGATAATTTCACAGTGTACAGTAATAAACCAAGATATCGAACACAAATGAAAAGGATTTGTAACCTAAGTGGTCAATGAATAGGTACATTAATTTTATGGGCCTTTTCCTGTATAATGTAACTAATATACCTTGCATACATTTCTCATAGTTGGAAAACTCTTTTCTATACCTGTCGCTGTTAGTTTTGTTTTACAGGAACAACCCATAAAATTCATGCAACGTTCATGCTGGGTTTACATGCATCTGCAACTGCGGAAGTGCAGAAAAGTAAAACGAGACGGATGAAGATTACAAAGCACAAAAGTTAAAAAGAGAGACGAATAGGATTATGGTTGCAGATGAAAAATTATGGTTGCAGATGAACATGTTCATCTGCACCCATAATTTTTCATCTGCAATCATAACTAAGGAAGTGCAGATGGTGCGTTCCCTCTCTATCAGACAAGTATGCATTTTACATCTTGTGTCTTTTTCCGTTTTTCATTGATTCATTGATCACTGAGCACTGTGGTTGAAAATCATTTTTATTTGTTGTTCAATATTTTGGGTTTTTTAAACCCCTGTGCCCAGTGGTCAATGAAACGTTGCATGAATTTTATTGGGTTTTCCTGTCAATGAAAAGTTCTCATTTTTAAGGTCGCACATTTCATTATTTAAAATATATCGATATATCGATATTTTTCTGATTCGATATATCGATACTTGATATTTTTTTTGATATATATCGATACGATATATATCGATATATTTTTCCATTTCCAATATCCCTTTCCCTACCTCCATTCCTTCACAAGGCATGGTTGTGAGAAATGCGCTAGGCCCAGGGGCTCCCCGCTCTGTTGCGCCACGCTATTTATTTATTTATTTATTTAATTACATTACTTAGGACTTAGGACCCTGATTTAGATGAAGAAGAAGCAGAAAATAATTATGTATATCATACGATTGACATGCGGTCTCTTCACTACTACTTTTACTTTTTCATACGCTGCAGAAACTATAAGACTTCCAAAGAAACGCTCGACCAATTCCAATTCTTAATAGTCAGTATTGACAATAAAAGTAAACGTGATCTTAAATCTTAAGTGTGACTTTTTTTTTTTTCTTCTTCCACTTTAACCAAGATACCTACATTTGATTTGATTTAGCCACTTAAATATGTGTTTTGTGTTCATGAAGCGTTGTTATTTCCAAGCAAAAAAATTTTTCACCGAAAGCACTTCGGTGTCAGTTTCACGTTTCAAGAATTTTTTTTTGCTAACAGCATACATTAAACCATGTAGACAATTTTTGAAAAACTTGTAACAATGAATATCTTTAAATGCCAAAATATGGTCCGCGTTATGCTGAGTTCAGAAAGCCTTCATTCATCTGTAGCACAATTATTAACAAACTGGCAACAGTTCTAGTTTCCACTTTTTCTTAACACAAACAAAAGTGGAAGCTTAAACTGTTGGCAAATAATTGTGCTACAGAGATGAATGAAGGCATTCTGAGCTCAGCATAACGTGTACAACATTTTGGCATTTAAAAACTTTCATTGTGACAAGTTTTTCAAAAATTGTCGACATGGTATGATGTCGAATTTCAATCAGCTCACTTTAACGAAAAATCAAAAACATTTGGTGATGAATTGCTCCACTTACGGTTACGGACTATACACTTTCGGAGTCTCTATTGTATTAACTACAAAGTTGCATCATTTCATAAGATTTTCAATGCGAGCTATATTTCAAAAAATTTTAGTTCAAAAGCTATTCGGCCCTATCGTGGTAACCGTCGGAGCGGAATTCTCTCCGATCGGAGATATTTTGCTTCGTGGTAGTTCTCCGATCGGACGATCCGACGTTCTCCGATAAGTTTTTGTTGCGGAGATTTTAGTTTTGGGAATGCAACGCATTGCCGCATTTGTGAAAAATTTCTTACGACGACAACTACTTCGAAGCAAAATTGGATCTCCTAAAAAAGATGCGTTGCGGAGAAAACTCCGCTCCGACGGTTACCACGATAGGGCCGATTATTCTCTACTTTTTTTGATAAGAACCATTGGAAACGGCTTTAGATGGGGAATTTCTTCAGCAGAATTCGTTATTAAAAAAAATGATACAGCTTTTTGAAAAATATAATTTCTAATCACAAAATATATATGTACTTCATGGCTGTATGTCTATTAATATAGATACAACCCCAAAAAATGTACAAAAAATTATAATAAATAATTAATAAACTTTGAAAAATTCTTCCAAAATTTTTGGGTCTTATATCTATATGAGTGACATACAGCCATAAGTTATATATTTCCTGGTCAGAAATTATATTTACAACAAAGCTGTATCATTACATTTTCAATCAAAACAAAATTTGAAAAAATCCCGGCCAAAAGTGATTTCAGTTGTCATTTAATAAGGTAGCATAGTAAAAATCACTTTTGATATTCATTAGGTTTGTTCGTTGAAGCCCTGGGGTTGCCCTAGGGTCGCCACAAAGCGTTTTTTGAGAAACCTAAATTCGCCCTGAATGTCAAATTGAGTGTTTTTTGAGCCATAGGTTTGCCATAGGTTTTCCCCAAACTCGCCCTAGCTTTTTGCTGTGTCGATTTGAGGGCTGTCAAATGGCATGTGTTTTTATTTTTAATGACAGGGATGTGTGGTGATTTGTGGCTTAGCGTTTTTTGAGGACTGGAAAACCCAGGTTTTTTTGACAACTCATAGGGTTGTCACGAAAACCTGGGTCAACCCTGGGGAAAGTTCAACGAACAGACCTATTATCTTTAATTAGGGATGTTGGAAATGGAAAAATATATCGATATATATCGTATCGATATATATCAAAAAAAATATCAAGTATCGATATATCGAATCAGAAAAATATCGATATATCGATATATAGATATATTTTAAATAATGAAATGTGCGACCTTAAAAACGAGAAAAAATAATAAAAAAAAAGTAGTAAGAAAAACAAACAAAAAACTAATTTTTTTTCTGTATTTTTATTAATTAAACCAATATTTTTCAACCCCAGTGCCCAGTGATCAATGAAGGTTGCATGAATTTTATGGGTTGTTCCTGTAAAACAAAACTAACAGCGTCAGGTATAGAAAAGAGTTTTCCAACTATGAGAAATGTATGCAAGGTATATTAGTTACATTATACAGGAAAAGGCCCGTAAAATTAGTGTACCTATTCATTGACCACTTAGATTACAAATCCTTTTCATTTGTGTTCGATATCTTGGTTTATTACTGTACACTGTGAAATTATCAAAACTCACAAAATGATTTGCTAAGTGGTCAATGAAAGGTTGCACACATTTTATGGATATTTTCCTGTCTAAGATAATATAGTGAAAGGTGTGGAAAAGTTTTTTTGCAATAAATTTGGTATGTTTGCAGGTTAGTTTCTAGTAACCGAAAAAAGTATCGTTTTTTATACCTTTTCGATACATGAATATTTATATCGATATATCGGTGAAAAAAATATCGTCGATATATATCGATATATCGAACGAAATATATCGATATTTTTTTATATCGATTTTATATGGATAACATCCAATCATCATTGGAAGCAATTGTTGTATAGTTACAAAATATAAAGTGAAAACTTTGTTGACAAAAAACCTATTTTTTCAGAATTCTCTTGTATTTTGAAAATTATAGACAGCAAGTATATAAACGATAAACTTGAGGCTAAATCGAAACAGCCTGATTTATCTAAGTTTACACTTTAGGAAAAACGAAAAGCCCACTTTAAGTAATATAGAGTGTGCTCAGAAGATCAGTCAGTAGACCTAAAACTTTTTCTATATTCTTTAGGCTTTGCTAATTCTTCGCGCAAATTGCGATATTCTGGAACATTGAGTTAAATGTAATGGTGCTGCGTTCGCTTTACTGCGTTTTGCTCAGTTCTTCAATCCAACCTTCGATCTAACCTTTTGGAGAATAACAACACAAATATATATCATATTCATATTTAACATCGGGGTGGTATGTAAATTTTACCTCTTTGAGACATGCACTTGGAATGCATTGCAGAGAATCACTTATACGAGAGATCTCATATTGTGTTTGCAAAGTGTGAGACTTTTTTTTCCAGATAAGCGAAGAATTTGTTGTCTTGTGCAGTGGAGTGTTATCACTACCTGAAGCTTAATGCATCCTCACTACCAACCTGAAACGAATTTTACAATGGTTAGAAGATAACTTGAATATTAATTTATATTTTTACCATGCCAGCATGCTTCCACTAGCTTAGTTCCATGATTTTGGTTAGCAAAGAATCGATATCTTTTCCCATCTTTCTCTCTACATCCACGTATTCTGTTGTTCGTTTTTCTAATGGCACTTTCCATTGGTTTCACTCGGGGAAGCACTCATTTTAAAAACCAATGGAACACCCAAAATAATTTCTGTTCAGTTTAACGTAATTGCCTTTGTGTGAGTGAAACACATATGGCTCTTAAAAAATATTCCTTGAAGAAAATTTTCTTTTTGACATTTGAGTAACATGTGTTAGTGCTTCTTGAGTCGATTCTCATTTCAAATCGAGAAGCGGCTGTCACTCCTCAGAATTATGAGAAGCGATCTTTTTGCACCAATGGAACGGTTTGAGAATGCTTCTGGACGCTCCTGGACGGTTCTTTTCGTCCAATTGAAAGTAATCAAAGATACGCTCGGCATGTATTTGAAGTGTTTTGTTTTTATTGTAAATCTAATAAAAATAATGTAGGTACTAAATCTGCTAAAATAATAGAGGTATTCTTACCAATGATTTAAGTTCGGCATTTTCAAAATTTTTTTACTGTACCTCCTCGAAGATGAGAACTTCTTAAGTGTTATCCAAACACTCCAACCGATGTATTCGGTTTGGACTTGCCATGGTTACTAGAATCAGTCTTGATTTTTATTGAACTTGCGATTTTCTTTTGAAGCAATATCTTTTTGGGCGATGCAAAGCGGCGTAGTGTTGAACTTTTATTTTGCTTCTCGATCACAGCTGTCTTTAATACCCTAGCCTGAGCTCTCAACTTTATGAAATATTAATTTGAATATTCGCTTGCTAGCTTACGATACTTCGCTTCCAATAAGTTGCCCTGCATGTTCGGCTGTATTCTTTGTGTATCCATTTTTTAATACGTCATATCTAATAAAAAAACTTTAATTTACTTTTTTTTACAAATTAGTATAGCATAGTAGGACAAAAAAGCTTACTCTTGTTGAGACTCATCCATAAAGTTTAGACATTTGGTATTATCCCTTGCCGTAACCAAAAGCGAATGCTGGTTACGGAACGATGCAGCATTTTTGCGGTTCTTCGAAAACGACAAGTTAACATTTGCTTCCACAATATTGAATTCATCTCACAATATACACAATATATATATAATATAATATAACAGTTATTCAGTGAATAAGAACTTATTAACACTTTGTTCAGTGAATGAAAAATCCTTATCCTTATGTCAAAATCATAAAGAAACTCTCTAATATGGTTTCTCAATGGTTTAAACTGACAACAAAAAAAAAAATTGATTTTCTGTAAGATAATGGCATAATGGCAAAAAAGCAATATTATAAAAAATGTATAGAATTCTGTTCCAATGTTTGTCAATATGCAACAGCATAAACTAAAAGAAGGCATCATTTTAGCTTGAACCTTTCTTATATATAATTAATTTTGCAGCTTTGGTGATTTTAAGCCAACTAATTGCTTACGATAATCCGATGGAAACCGAACAGTCGATCTGTGGGATCATTGTTAGCAAACATTAAATTAAAATTACAGTCGCTGGTTTCATCTGGAACAGCTGCTGTTGCGGCACTTTGGTGGTTCGACAAATGTTGCGAGCAATTCAATTAAGACGACGACTTTTTTCCAAACATGCACTATGGCAAGTTTTAAAACCTTTATTCAAAGAATTCATAATTAACAAATAGATAAATATTCTTTCTTAAGTACTTACTTAGTCTTGCGTATTACATAAATTCAAAGTTAAAGCCGCAACTCGTGTGTTTCAATTAAAGGTTACAAACGAAAGTCTTTTCAATTATAGGTTTCATATCCAAATGAGCGAATAAGGCTAGCCGGAAATGTCAGTTGACATTTCTCCTTTACTCACTGCCGTTACCGTCCTCCTACGGTGATACTGCGAAATTACTGGGTGCGTTCTTAGTTTCAACACTCTCCCTTGGTACTTTCGCTGGTGGATCACTGCTTCCTGAGCCTTCGACATCAAGGACTGCCAATTTAACCACTGGTCGCTCGTAGAATCCGAGCTGAGTTTGGACGACGGCACTCTTCACTTGTTGGTCCTTAGAAAGCTTCACTTTCACTATTCGCCCTTTGGGCCAGTTATTTCTTGGGCTGTTTGGGTCGACGACCAGGACTATGTCGCCAACCTCCGGAGGTTTTGTGGGTGTGAACCATTTAGAGCGTCTGGTAAGGGTGGGCAGATATTCTGCTACCCATCGCTTCCAGAAGCGGTCTGCAAACTGCTGTGAAATAAGCCAACTTTTACGTAGTAATGTCACATCATCGCTAAATTCCGCTAACGGTTTTGAGCCGCATGCTGAGCCAAGTAAAAAATGATTGGGCGTGAGAGCTTCCGTATTCTCTAGGTCGATGGGGATGTAGGTTAATGGCCTTGAGTTTAGAATATTTTCTGCTTCTATAAGCATACTCCGCAATAACTCGTCGCTTGGGTTTCGGTTAGGTGTGGTAGCATAGAGTACGTTTTTAATTGAGCGTACTTAACGCTCCCAGCTGCCACCCATGTGGGGAGATCCCGGTGGTATAAACTTCTATTGAGTGTTTGTTGTAGTGAAGGTCTCCACTAGCCGGTCTTTCTGGATGTTAGTTTTTAGTTACCGCTTCTCGTAGCTCGCGCTCGGCGCCATGGAAATTAGTGCCATTATCACTGTAGATCTCGATGGGTGTGCCTCTCCTGGCCATAAAATTGCGACGACAAAGGATACACGAGTCCGTCGTCAAGGAATGAGCCACTTCAATGTGTACGGCCCTTAAGGTTAAGCAGGTTAGAAGAACTCCCGAGCGCTTTTCGGATCGGCGGCCTAGTGTAACTGTAATTGGGCCAAAATAGTCTACTCCAATGTACGAAAAGGGTCTGCAGAACGATGCGAGTCTGGCGGAAGGTAGAGGTGCCATTATTGGTAGACGCAGCTGAGCTTTGTTATTTTTACATCTTTGGCAAACTTTTTTGACAGATTTAAGAACAGATCAGGGGGTCAATTCCCGATCTGTGAAGCTGTGAAGTGAAAACATTTATCACAGCTTCACCGAAAATTCGATTCTCGATTAGTGAAAATCCAACCTCAAATGTCAATTTTTTTTCATATGATAAATTTCTTTTCATTGCCGTATGAGCCGGTGAAAAATTCAATTATGAAAAATGGCCGCAAAACTCAAACGATGAAAAATCCAATTGGAGTCCAATTGAAATGAGAGAAAACTGTCAGAATTTATCATTTCGAACGTTTTAGTACTTTTTAGATCCGGAATCGCTTAGAGTGGGTTCGTGAAGTGATAAAATGAAAAAATTGTATGAAAACTGAAATGATATTTTTTTTTTCACTTCACAGCTTCACAGATCGGGAATTGACCCCCTGATGTGTGATATGTAGAATCTTTGACGTAAGACGTTAACTACTGTTTCATCGTTTTGGTGTCCGTATTGGTGATGCACTTTCTGTATAATAAGCCGTGTAATATCGTGATTTCTGGGTAGAATAATCGGTTGCTTTACATCTTCGGAAACACCTTCTGCTAAACACGTTCTTCCGTTGGCTCGCAGGATGTGGTTCTCGTCTACGAATGGATTCAGGTTAAGTATACGACTGCTTTTTTGGATACGACGTTTGTTTTTAGCTTTTGTACTGTGCATCCGGTTACCTTTTCTTGTGGCCATGCATCCGGAGCGAGTCTCAAGAACTTTGGTTCATTAAACCATCTGCTCGCAGGTGTCAGGTCCGGTGGTTTTTGCCATTTCGTAGCTTCGTCAGCTACATTCAGACTTGTGGGAGTCGATATCCATTCGGATATTTCGCTGAGGTCCAAAATTTCACTCACGCGAAATGCGACGAATTGTCGATACGACCGAAGCCAACACAGGACAGTTTTCGAGTCTGACAAGAAGATACGACTGCTAAAGTTTATCTCGTGTGACTTGGCGATACTTTTCGCAAATCGTGCTCCTAGAAGAGCCGCCTGCAGCTCGAGGCAGAATCGATAGTGATTTAAGGGGGGCCACTCGAGTTTTTACACCTATTAAGCTCACCTCCGGAATATCTTTATTAGTATTTCTTATGTAAGCAACTGCCGCATAGCCGTTTTCGCTAGGATCCACGAATATATGTAATTGTATGTCAGAACCCCAAAAGGCCGTTACATAACACCTAGGGATTTTAACATTCTCGACTTCAGGTAGCTGTTTAGTCCATTTTGTCCATTTGGTATATTCTTCGTCACTTATGGTATCGTCCCACTCAATTTGTGATCGCCAAACGTCTTAAAGAAGTATTTTGATGTACACCAAGAAGCAAGCTATTAGCCCCAACGGATCGAATATAGTCATCATCACGCGAAGAACCTCCCGCTTTGTAGGACGCCGCGATCCAAAAAGAACTTCTCTCTGTTTAGGGTTAGAAGTGATCTTGAAGGTAAGACAGTTTACCGATGTGCACCACCACATGCCTAGCACCTTTTCTGTTCCGAGTTCCGGGCTGATGTTCATACTGACTTGTTCTGTTCTTTCGGTTTGAAGCTCCTGCAGGACTCTCGATGAATTGGAAGTCTAGTTCCTGATGTAAAAGCCAGCGTTGTTATGTATATGTCGGACCTCTTGTGCTAGTTTGATTGCTTCCTCCTCTGTGGGTACGCTGTCCATCAAGTCGTCTACATAGTGGTTCTCTTTGATCGATCGGACAGCTCTTGGGTGCTCAGAAGCGAACAAGTCAGCACTGTTGTTCTTAATAAATTGTGCAGTACACGGAGAATAATTGGCGCCGAAAGTCATCACCATCATGATGTAGGTGTCGGGTTTTCCATCCTTATTGCAACCCCACAAGAATCTTTGATAGTGCTGATCCTCCTTCCGGATTCGGACCTGGCGAAACATCTCTTTGATATCGCCACATATAGCGATCTTGTGGTGCCTAAACTTGTGAATGACCGAAGTAAGAGGGGTAAGCTGGTCGGGACCCTTCAGGAGAAGGGAGTTGAGCGCATGCCCGTGAGCTGTGGCGGCAGCGTCCCATACGATTTTGATCTTACCAGGCTTATTATCATTTTCAACTGGAAAGATTGGTAAATACCATGATCGACTTTGATTTTTCTGTATCTCTTGTGATGTTACTTTGAGAGCATAACCCTTTGAGACATACTCTTTGATTTTATCGTCTAGAATTTTAGCTAAATCTGGGTTACGCTCCATCCTTTTCTGTAAACAGTCGAATCGTCGTTTGGCCATAGAGTAGCTGTCGGGCAGCTGAACATCGTCGATCTTCCACAGAAGCGTAGTCTCGAACCTTCCAGTTTTCCAAATAGTTCGGGTATTGAGGAGCTCTAGGGCTCGAGCGTCATCTTCCGACAGCATAGACTTCCGTGACTCTGTCGCTCCGAAACTATCATCGCAGATAAACTCCTTTACTAGGCGTTTTAGTTCCGCGTCATTGCAATCGCAGATGTGAAAGTTGTGACCTTGGGTAATGTAATCTTTTCCTTTGCGGCAGTTTCCATGCACCACCCATCCAAGACGGGTTTTAGTAGCGATGGGCTCATTCCAACCTCCTTCCTTCGATTTTAGCGGATGTCCGAGGTGAGCGTTGTTAACTCCAATAAGTAGACGGGGAACAATGTTCCCGTATGATTCGAAAGAAAGACCACGCAAATGTTCAAACTTCATTTGTAGCTCGGTTTGATTGAGGGTTTGAGCTGGTAAGCCAAGCTTCTGTACGGTATGTATATTGGTTATTTGAAAATTTTCAGCGTTCTCCTTGGTGCTGGAAATTTGTAAGTTGATCAGTTAGGACCGACTCTCCAGACGCGTGGTGTTCCCGGTCCACTTAAAGCAGAACGAGTATTTCACTCCGCGTACGTTCAGCTGACACAGAATGTCCTTGTCTAATAGTGTGACAAATGATCCTTCATCTAAAAGCACGTACACCTTGACCTTTGCTCCTTTTGCATAGAGGAATACTGGTACGATTCGAAACAGGATGCCATCAGTTTTATTCATTGAGTGAACATTGAGGGGTTCGGAATGTATCCCTACAGTGGCAGTAGACAGAGATGATGAGCTCTGTGTTTGGTCTTTGTGAAGGAGCCGGTGATGTTTGAGGCTACAACTATTTTTTCCACAGATAGTTTCTGACTGACATCTTTGATTTTCATGTCTTTTCAGACACTTGCTGCACAGTTGATGCTTCCGGACTTCTGCCCAGCGGGCACCACGATTGAGTTGCAAAAAGTGCTTACAAACTGCCACCGAAGCGCAATAACTACCACACACACAGCACTTGTTTTCGACTTTTAGAAAATTTTGTTCGCTATCTTTGTAATGCGCATTTACGATGCCTTTATTCTTCCAGCTTTTGTTTCGAATTTTCTTTTCCTCGGCAGTTGAGCTGGAGATGACGACAAGACTCCATTTGCCGCTTAAGCCATCATGTACATCCAGGTGCTGAATTCGTAAAGAGTGCATATGGGTAGTGAAATCTTGTGAAGGGCCCATTTCAGACGCAAAGCCGGAGGAAGTTTATCGACAAGTTGTTGCAGCAACGTAGGGTAGGTGAGGCTGTTGAATGCTCCAGAGACCTTTAAGGTTGCACAAAGATTCTGCACTGCGATAGCATACATAGGTGACAATTGTCTCAAGTTTATCTGCTTTCGGAGAGGGTACTATATTAGAAATCAAGGTGTTGATGATAATCTCCGGCCGTCCATATAACATTCTCAAAGTCTCTATCACTCGTTGAGCTCCGTTCGGTTGTATGATCAAACTTTTCACCGCCTCTAATGCATCCCCCTTTAGTGCTCTCTGTAACCGTAACATATTCTCTTCACTACTAAAACCTCCAAGTTCTGTGCTCCGGTTGAAACTTGCTAAAAGTAGCGGCCATTCCGAGGGATTCCCGTCGAAATTTGGCAAGTCCCTAATCAAATGGCGTGCTGCTAAATGATTTTTCGTTAAAAAATTATTTGAGGACGCACATTGTGGCTGGATGTTGTTTGCCGGCACGAAATGTTCAGCTGCAGTCGGGTAGGTGTGAAGGTTAGGATGTTGAGCGGTTCGAAAAGGTAGACCGCTATGCGACGACGGTGGCACGAAAAAATTCACATTGTTTTTGTTCTCGTTTGTCCATGGCATGGACGTTGGTTGGGAATGGTGATTCTCCGGGGGTAGTGGTTCATGGCACTGCCTGGTAGAAAGTAAATAGTTAGTGCCATATTCAGCAGCTAGTCCCTGTTGATCATTCCCAAACGAAGTCTTCTTATCGCTTATCGGATCTGTTGATGTTTTCAGGTTGGGAAGCTAGCACCAGGACGTTGGATGGTTTGGCGACGACATTCGTTGTATTGTAATTCAGATTCTTGTTTGTCACTCCTGAGATCCAGTGGTCAACATTCGCGTTAGTGGTTTGTACTTCCTCTACATCTGGATCAACATCATCGTCATCGTCTAACGATTCAAAAACTCGATTCATAATTTGTTACTTTTTTTCAATATATTCGGCATCTCTCTCTTGTCGTAGTTTTAGTTCCTCTTCGATTCTTTGCAGTTCGATTTGAATTTTCTTGCTTGATGAACTTTTGGACGATCTGGAGCTATTGGCTTTCTTAGAGCTTGCCATTCGTGGTGCACAAACTGTACTAAATTCATCTTTCGATAGCACAAAATCTGGATGCAACGTCCTTTTCATCGTTGAGGAATGTCCGCTTCGAGCAAATGATGAATTATACCCGGTATTAGTTGATGCTGATGCAAAGGGATACGACTGGCTTAAGGTCACGCAAGATGAGTTATTGAAAGTTGAAGGTTTACCACACACGGTATCAACTTCGGCCACACTGTGCGCAGAAACCCTCCGGTGTATCTACATACGTAGCACATATTGGTGCTGTTGACGACGGCTGATATTAAAAAGGACGTAAAACTCCATTTGAAGAAAGTGAAAGGTTTCCACACATGGCAGCAACTTCGGCCGCACTGTGCGTAGAAACCTTTGAAACACCTCGAGTGGTAGCACAGATTGGTGCAGTTGATGATTGCAGAGAGTAAGCAGGGCGTATAAGCGTATTTGACGAAATTGAAATGATGTCACACACGGCGGCAACTTCGGCCGCACTGTGCGCAGAAACATTTGAAGAACCTCGAGTAGCAGCACAGATTGGTGCTGTCGATGATTGCAGAGAGTGAGCAGTACGTAAAGTTGCATTTGAAGGAAGTAAAAGGCTTCCACACATGGCGGCATCTTCGGCCGCACTGTGCGCAGAAACCTTTGAAACACCTCGATTGCTAGCACAGATTGGTGCTTGATCACACGCAGCACAGATTGGTGCTTGAGCGTACGTAGCACAGATTGGTGCTGTTGACGATGGCTTGGTATAGGCAGGATGCAACAAATTTTGTTCTTCGGATGGATTCTCACGCACGGTCGTAGATTCGTTGGCGACGTACGCTGGAAACGTGACAACACTTTGGGTTTGTGACAACGGCACTTGAGCAAAATCATTTGAAGTTTCGAAGTTGGTTTGATTCCCTTGGGTAGCAGCAAGATTGGCTGCAGTTGGCGACGGAGTCATTAAATTGTTTGGTTTGGTGTTAAATGTTGATTGCATTTGCGACATTTGACTATTCACAGCAGATGCAGAACCCGTCCATGTAAAGCTATCTACACATGTACTCTTACCTGCACATTCATTGCTTATATGTATATGCTTTCTCTTGAATACTTGCATTCACTCCGGCACAGCTGAAATGGTTCCAGGCATTACACAGGTCGCATTGGACCATATCTTCTACGGAATCTGGCTTATCGCAGCGGCAGCAGTGATATTCTTCTGGTTGTCCACATCTCGCACTATATTTTTTGACCTCTTAGGTGGCATCTTGTGCTATGATTTCGGTGGATATTTCAATTAAGTTTTAAAAGATGTTGCGGCACTTTGGTGGCTCGACAAATGTTGCGAGCAATTCAATTAAGATGACGACTTTTTTCCAAACATGCACTATGGCAAGTTTTAAAACCTTTATTCAAAGAATTCATAACTAACAAATAGATAAATATTCTTTCTTAAAGTACTTTCTAAGTCTTGCGTATTATATAAATTCAAAGTTAAAGCCGCAACTCGTGCGTTTCAATTAAAGGTTACAAACGAAAGTCTTTTCAATTATAGGTTTCATATCCAAATGAGCGAATAAGGCTAGCCGGAAATGTCAGTTGACATTTCTCCTTTACTCACTGCCGTTACCGCCCTCCTACGGTGATACTGCGAAACTACTGGGTGCGTTCTTAGTTTCAACAGCTGCAAAATCGGTGGACGAAATGCACATATACTGCCTTGATATTACAACTTATAAACAGAACAGATCATCGTGACGACAGAGACATTTCTGGTGGAGCCATGACTCTGTGGTCAGGTGATTGTTCATTGATAGGTATAGTTCACTCATAAGGCCTAAGACAATGCATCATTAACACTAACACAGTAAGCAGAAAAGAAAGAAATAATTCCTGTTCGAAGACCGAAGTTGTTAAGAAAAGCAATAAAATTAATTTAGCTAAGCAACTTTGTTGTAGGTAGGATCTCTCAATCTCCATCAAACCAACGCTATATGTTAATAGAATTCTCGAAACCAAACACCGGAAGATCATTTGTACCTATCATTTCATTAATCTTTACACAAATACAATTCTTTGGCTTTAATTTCTTGTTGTTTTGTCCAAAAAGGGAAAATCAAAAACGTTTCCAACTGGAAAACTGTAAGAAACCAATTTCATAAAAGGAAAACACAACATTACATCGTGGATAAATAAATTCAAAGTTTTCGATATCCTCGTAGGTTTTGGTTAAACTTTCTCTATTACCGATGACAATATTAGAATTCAGATTAGTTCTCTCTCTTTCTTCGATACTATTTAAGTACTGGCCTAAAAGAGACCCATCGCAAGTTTCACTTGCAAATGACGTTGAAGTTGCTTGAAATTAAACCAGTTTCTTCCGGTTCGGTGCCTATTGTCTGAACGAAATAAAAGGTTTACCACATTACAAAGTACTTCCTTAAAAAAACTTATGTTTGGTTCGAGGACAAAATTAAAGTAGGTATACCTACCAATAGATGAACACAAAAAATTGAGACTCATTTGAATAACATGAATTTGTACCTGTTTTATGTTATAAATATTCTTCGCAATTTTTTTAAATGATTTTTTTCCAGCAACTTTTGATCATACGTTAAAATCAAATGAAATATCGGATCAAGATAAATTACGCTTAAAATCAATGCATTATCAAGAAGCATACTCTCACGTTCGTTAAGAGCTTTTTTCAATTTTGTTTTCTAATCAATTGAGCTCTGTTCGCAATGGAGTTTTTACTATCATTTAACATCATCATCCATAAACCGGTTCGAAAGATTTGATATATTCTTCCATCCACCGCCAGTCTACAGTATGTTTGTACATTTCTTGATCCGTAACAAATGTTTTGAGATCAAATAAATTTATTGATATACAATAATAAAGTGCAGAAAATAAGAAGATATGAAAATACACGAAATTATAAATAAGTTCTTCTCTGCTTTGCGCGAATCATTCGATAACTCCTTTCACCAATGTCAATGTGCCTGTTAATGCTCATAAGAGCAAGCCCATTCAGCCTATCTTCGCCTGTAGAATTCCTAATCCAATATTTTAGACGCCTCAACGTGGAAAAACTTCGCTCGCTGCTAGCAATGGTCGCAGCCAATGTTGCACCTATTTTCAGAAACTTGAAAATGTTTGGAAAAAGTGCATCGTTACAAAGATTTAATGATTCTATAAATGTCTTTGGTTGAGTTTCTGGCCCAACCCAACGTTACACTTCATTTATTACGGTTGAAGCAGCTGCCTCAGTCGCTGTTGGCCATTGATTCATTATTACTTCCACGGTTTCATCAATATTCTCAACGTCTTTCCTGACCAATTTTTCAGGGATGGTATTTCCGATTATTGACAAAATTTTTTTGTGTTTCGCAAATCTGTGAGATATGGATGATATGAAGTGATCCAGGAAAAGTATGAATATTGATATACGGTAATAATCTTCTGCTGAGCTGCTTTGGTAATTTTGTCGGTGTTTTTGACGATGCACAATCCTGGAAACTTAAATTTTTTCTCCTATAGACTCGGCTATTTTTTCAGCATCAGCGAATTTTCGTTTTACATTCCGATGATGATGATGAGTAAAAGTTTGAAAACAAGGACACAGTTGAGCTGAGAATTATGTTCCACAAAACTGTTTGCGCTCCGTCAAAGTGACATTGAGCGCTCAGTGAGATTTTTCTTTGTGGAACTGGCGTAATAGATCAATGTGATTGAAGCATTGTATTGACTTATCATACATGGACTGCTAGTTGCATTAATTCTCTATACAAAAGTTGGATAATAATGATTGCACTTATTTTTGGTTACACTAGCCCAGGGTTTCCCAAACTATTTTGAGCAACAGACCCCTTTTCCAAAATGAACTGATACCGTAGACTTGGGGGTCAAATTACTTTAAAAATCCGGTCTCGAGTTTTTTACTTACTTTTATTGGTACCTATTACGTAAGCAAGTTTCGCAGTAGTTGAGTAGTTTTGAGATAACAATAAAACATGACGTTACGATGATAGCAGGTATGAAATTCAATAAACATGAAGTGTAATTCATAATTTATTAATGCAGGTTTTTAGAAATCGTGCTCTTATTTGAGAACAAATAATAAATTCATGATTTGAAAAATTAATGCGATGGATAAATCTAGCTAGATCTGGTTTAATATAGGTAATTTGCAGCCTTAAGTTCCCGCGTTCGTTGACTTTCAAACGGTTTCTTTTTTTCGTCAAAATGTTTGCAACCACACTAAAGTCTTTTTTAACAAAATATGATGATGGGAAAGCGATGAGATATTTTTCAGCAATGTTCCACAATGCAGTATATTGAGTTTCAATGCTGCGCTGCAACCAGAACTTCTGATAGCCTTCGTTGAACTTAAGCTTAAGCTCTTCGTCAGTTTGGATGGTGATCAAATCTTCTTGCATTATCACATTGATTTCTTCCATGGCTATTATACTGTACGAATTTATTACCCACTCAGGAATTTGTAAGTTCAAAAGTTCCTCAAACCTTTTGGTAAAATCTTTGTGAAGTGATCTTGTTTTGATCAAGTAAAGATCGGTCATGTAATCCGTCATAAAATTTTTCAGATTTTCTTCCAAATTCGGATCTTTTTCATTTAGAAACTCCAACACAGACCCAAAAATAGCTGAAAATATTTTAAATTGAAAATTTATTTAAAATAAATTTTTCTCCATGGAATAGCTTTGTCGGTTCCACTGCCAGAAAAATGGATTCTCCTCTGGTATCAGTTTCCAGATATAATGGTAAAAAGCAGCTCTCGGTACATATTTTCATCTATGATATATCGAACGTATCCTACCAACAGAGTTTCATTGCCGGGTAATGTAGACTCGTCTAACTGGAGAGAGAATCTCTTGGCCTGCAATAAATTGCATAAAATGTTTTCCACGTCGCGACCCATCTCGTCTATTCGTCTCTTAACGGTGTTATTACTCAAGGATATTCTTTTTATAATATGTATCTTGAGCGGGCTTATGCAATGCATTGTTGAGGACCTCTGCAATGGCTGGTAAAATAAGTTGCTCTCCAATTGTGAGAGGCTTCGCCTACTTCGCTTTTAGCAGAGATATATTGTAGGACGCTCGCAAGCCATCAACGTTTTGCATAGGACCGTGATAAGTGGTCCTCCATTTTTGAAGGCTTCATGGCATCGTTACTAAATACTTTTTCACATATGAGACACGTCGGCAAGTGTTGATTTGATGGAGATGAAATAAATCCAAACTTTATGTAGTCCAAACTGTACCTACTGTCTCCTTTTTTTTCGTGTCTGCGATCACACCGCCAATCTTAAGTAAAAATGTTTAAAACTACTACTTATGTATAATATCACAATTATACAATACTATGTCAATTTTTTTATACACATGTTTAAAATGTTTCATTAAACTTTTCCAGACGTATTTATTAGATTTCCCTAAATAGCTCTGAACGGATGAATAGTTATGTAGTGAATAGCACTCTATTCTACGTTGCATAAATTCTTATTTATAAACCTACTATAGCAATGATGTGTATTTTCTACCTATTGAACAGCTGGTGTGTAAGAAAACCACCAAAAAGGAAAATCCCAGGTATACTTCACTATCGAAAACAAAACGGTCCCTGAAATCCATCTATGTATCCGCCGGCGCCGGCGTACTAACAGTCCCCTGTCATTTCAAAATAGCGAAGACACAAATTTATTCAGTCTCTATACTACCTAAATCGGCGTTCAGCCTATGTTACGTTCAGAAAGTTTTATAAATAAGGTTTTCTTGTTCAGAGATATTATAAGAGGAACATAGCGCTATTCACTCCCTATTATTGGTTTATAAATAAGGCTGTTCATTTTTAGAATGGCAAAAGTAACGCAACACTATCTTTGAAGTTTAAAATAAGAAAATGTGTTAAGGGGGTCGATTGAAAAACTTTTCGACCCCCAAATCCAGATTTCGTTTTTGTCGACCCCTAAGAAACCGAAATCGACCCCAAGGGGTCGATATCGACCACTTTGGGAATCACTGTACTAGCCAATATCTTACTCTTAACTAAAACACTAACGACATGATTATTTAGCAGTGTCAAAAATGTTTCACTAGTTTTCCGCTGAAATGATGCTCGCTAGTATTGCTTAGAATAAGTGGAACCATCTTGAAGTTGGGTTCTAGCAGTCCATGTTTAATAAGTCAATGATTTTAATAAATAGGAGCCCTACTAACGCATTTCAACTGTTTTCTATAGCTCAATGTAGGCAAAACACAAACATACATGTATTAAGATACTGATTTGTGAAAAGCTCGAACTTAAATTTTAAATATGAAAAACAAACTTGCATCAATAAAACAAAAAAAAAAAAATAAATGAAGCGTTTAAATGATATTCGACTGAAATATTTTCGGGGGGGGGGTTTTATCCCCAAAACCCCCCCCTACGCTACGCCACTGAAGTGAATATTCTTTTTTCATCTGAGTAGTAAATAAATTCTCTCTCTTTGTACACATTCGCATTGAAAAGTTCCGAAAGCAACGTTAACTATGTCTGGTAGTGGTAATTCCAACAAAACCAACACATCTATAGAAAAAGTGAAAAAAATTATTGCTTTAATTTCATCACAAATCAAGCAATCGGAGCAAACCATAATAGACCAGGGTCGATAATTTTTGAAACAAAAAAAAATTATAGTAGAATGAAACAAGTTGTAAGAGGTAGAAAATAAACAAAAAAAAAAGGAAAAAATAAATTACGGGCGATGTGAGGTCGGGAAGGGGGCGGGGGGCGTATTTAAGGGTAAAAAACGGTTAATCTCGATTTCCGGTAAAACTGCAAGTCTTAGGAAAAAAAGTTAAATGGCAAAGTTGTAGGTATTAAAAAGATCTACAACTTTTGTAAAGACACTTTTTTCACATAACCTCAAAATGTATGTGAAAAATTCGAATAACTGAGTTTTTGGTTTTTTATTTTTATCTTTTGCAAAAAAACTAATTTTTTCGCGAAATTTGGTGAAAACATACCTTTGTATGTTCCAAACATACAGTAATTTTTTTGATTTAAAATATTCATTTTTTCACCTTATTTTGACAAAATTTTGAAAAATTACCCTAACTTTCAATCGAAAAATCTCACGTCAAAATATCTGCTTTTTTGAAAAAATTGGTGTGTTTCTTGTTTGTTGAAATCTCTACTTTCAGATGGTTAAAAAAAAATTACACTACTATGGTAAATGTTCTCAGAAAATGCAAATAATGAAAATCTCCCAAATCCAATTTATTTTTTTATTTTTTTAAAAATTCAAAATTTACACATTAATTACTAGAAAAAGGTAAGATAGTAGTATATTTCGAGTAGCAATTTTTTGTTTATCGGTATAACATGAAATCTAACGTTTTTCTAGTAAAAAAAGTCTAAATTTTGAATTTTTAAGAAATTAAAAAAAAAATTCTGTATTTGGGTTATTTTCATTATTTGCATTTTCTGAGAACATTTACCATAGTAATGCATATTTTTTTTTTAACCATCTGAAAGTAGAGATTTTAACGAACAAGAAACACACCAATTTTTTTAAAAAAGCAGATATTTTGACGTGAGATTTTTCGATTGAAAATTAGGTTGATTTTTCGATATTTTGTCAAAATAAGGTGAAAAAATAAATATTTTAAATCAAAAAAATTACTGTATGTTTGGAACATACAAAGGTATGTTTTCACCAAATTTCGCGAAAAAATTAGTTTTTTTGCAAAAGATAAAAATAAAAAACCAAAAACTCAGTTATTCGAATTTTTCACATACATTTTGAGGTTATGTGAAAAAAGTGTCTTTACAAAAGTTGTAGATCTTTTTAATACCTACAACTTTGCCATTTAACTTTTTTTCCTAAGACTTGCAGTTTTACCGGAAATCGAGATTAACCGTTTTTTACCCTCAAATACGCCCCCCCGCCCCCTTCCCGACCTCACATCGCCCGTAATTTATTTTTCCTTTTTTTTTTGGTTTATTCTCTACCTTTTTTAAAAGGTTTCATTCTACTATAATTTTTTTTCTTTTTTGACCATTTTAAAAATTATCGACCCTGGTCTATAACAAAAAATGTCGAAAAAAAATATGTATCTGAAATTAAAACTGATATAACAAGTTTATGCAAACGCGTCGATCAGATTGAAAGTGTAAAAACTAAAAATGATCTGTTAAAAGCCACCGCACAACTAAAGGATGCCTATAACAAAATTGCTCCGACGAAATCATCCGGAAAATTGGATCAAGAACTCCATAATAACAAACGCATTTCATCTGATGCTGTTCTCTTTGGCATCCCGCCAATTCAAGACGAGAACTTAAAAATTTAGTTTAAACACTTGTGTTACACTCTTGAAATGAAATTACCATCTCTAAACGCCATTTTCCGCACTCGCCCGGTAGACAAAACATCTAAAAGCTCCGCGATCCTAATCAAATTTCAGTCACCGTACGACAAAAATTTTGTGTGGAAACCTATCGCTTTACACCGCAACTACCCGAACAAAGAACAACTTTGTCTGCGTGACGTAGGACTGAATCAAGAAATGGAAACTCCAATCTTTCTTCGAGAGTGTTTAACAAAAAAAAAATACTCTTTACTCTAGAAAGCACTTCGCCTAAGGAGATCAAAACCCCTGTCGACAGTTCATCATATTTTAAGTCCTCCAAATAAAACAACGAAAAGAAATATTTTATCTGTTCATTTTTAACTAGAACTCATTCTACGTTATACGCTTGGTTATGAATGAACAAAAAAATTGCTACGTTCTTAATTTGATCTGCATAGGTTGTTCGGCCAATTTCTTTCGCCTCTTAGAACCTTCTGGCATTTTTTAACATGAGCACATCCAGTTTCGTCGCTGTTGTGAATATTCTGTGATTCATAATCTTATATTTCACACACATTTGTGATAAAATCCGTTGTATTTATTTTTACAAAGCTTGTTGCTTTTGGCCGTCGCAAGTTATATCAAGTCGAAATCAATAAAAGTCAGCCCTTTCTTTGGTTGCAACATGATGTGATAAATTAATCAGCCAATTGACTTTTTTATTCAATGCTAGAAATTTTAGAATATTTGGAAAAAAAAATAATAAATAAAATCACCAAGGTGAGGAATTGGCTAGGCTAGGAACTTGTGTCTTAAATCTTGACTTTGTTGATAGAGGGAAATTTATAAAAGAATGCAACCAACCAATTTTGTGTGTACAAAAAACAATACAATTCATTCCTTACTTAAGGGCCAACTATAATGCACTTTGCCGAGCTTACGCCTACTTAAGCGAACGAACACTGTTTCATATGTGGTTTTATATGACACTAACTTTCTACTCAGTTTCGTTAAATTTCGCTAACTTTCGCGCAATTAAGCAAGAGCCATTAAATTGGCTTGAACTTACGTAAATGTCAAATTTAAAACGTATCAATCATAGAGGAATAAAGAACAAGAGAGAAAACCAACACTTCTCTTGCCCCCTAACTTCCATTTGTCTACATTGTGTGGTGTCTGGTGTGGTTTGCCCTCTTGTTGTATCTCCTCTGTGGTATCAACTCAACTCAACGCATGTTTAAATCTTAAGTAGCCAGAATCCATTATATGTAGTTGCTCTTTGTTTAACGAAAACTTTCGGAAACTTTTCGTCTGTTTTTTGACACTAGCCTAAGCTCGGCTAAGTGTATTACAGTTGACCCCTTACTTAGGTGGGCATTACAGTTCGGGGTGAACCTGAGCCTCAACCAACATCTTTCTATAACGACTTCCACTTGATTCCGTCACCTAAGACGAGGTCTTCCCCTTCCGCAACTTCCAAGGAATGGGCTTTCGAAAATTCGTCGATCCGGATCACAAAAATAAATCTCTCTCGGGTCTCGGCTATTGACATAGCTTTTGAATAAATCACAACTAATAAGAGTTTTTTAAAGTCCAATGAAAGTGGTAACCTTAATTTTTCGAGCTCTGATTTCAAAGCTCGCAAAAGCACCTTTGATTCTTCCCATTACGTCAATATCGTCTGCGTAAGCGAGTAATTGTACAGACTTTTGATAGACTATTCCGCTGGTAGTGACTTTTATCGCATTCCTAAAGCCTTTTTCGACATCAAAGGTCTCGGTGAGTTCTTTACCTACCTAAACGGAGCAGCGTAGTTTGTTTCTAGATAATCAAAAGCGTACGTGTCTTTATTACTAGGTATGTTTTCCCCAGGGCCGGATTAAACCTCAACGGGACCCTAGGCAACCATCAATTTGGGGGCCCTTTTTTCGCGTCTATTCCCTTGTTTTTCGATTAAAATAAAATTTTATAGCTTTCATAAAAATTTTATTGTCAAAACGTAATAATATCAATAAAATTACCATCTATACATTTTAAACATGTCGTTTTCTACATTTGTTTACGGCAAATTCATCATCAATATGAATTTTCTTCAATAAATCTGACTCAATGCAAAGTATACCTAACATGTCTAGTCGCTCTTGTCGCGTGTAGCTCTTTTAGCATCTTTGATTTTTTTGTTTGTTTTTTCTCCATTTTCTTTAGTCCCAAAAAATAAGTTAGGCGAACAATATCTCGATGTTGATTCGTTTTCATACCGACGCGACGACGCTTAGATGATTCGAATGGTCCAGTCGAATTTTCTTACATCTTCACTAGTAAATTTTTCGTATTTTCCTGGATCCTTGGAACGGTTGGAAATTTCTACACCTTGATTTTTGAAGATTCAGGTGTTGAGTTGCCTGGATCATCGTTCAATTCAGGACCAGTTGCAAGTCCTTGACTGCCTGATGAATTTGGTGTTTTTACGTTCCGATGAAAATAATTGTCGAGTTTGGGAACTTTTTCTAACACTGCACTTGTTCGTGATCGTTTTTCTTCGGCAACCTTTCTTTTTTGCGCACCACTTAAATATGAACGAGACATTTTTTACATAATAACAACTTAAGACGCAACTTAAGACGCTAACGACATTTTTTACATAATAACAAATTAAGACGCTAACGATTAGTTTGAGTACTTACTAGTGTATTGCACTTAAACTATCACTCCCAAAAAATGATGGTCTCACTACTAGACTACTGGCCCATGCTGTAAAAATTATGGGTCATTTGAACCACCAGGTGACCTATCTAGAACGATATAAGAGCATAAAATAATAAGATTCAGCTTTATGCCGTCACTTGTAAGCTGTTCAACTGAGTGCAGGTGAGAATTCGAAAGTACAGGTAGAGTGAGTACATTTTGGTCACATATTTTTGTACGGCATTCTTAACACCGATAGATCCATGAAAAATAATAAGAAAACGCACAGTGCCGTAAAAAAATGGTGAGCCACAAAGTCGGATTTTTTTTTTATTTTCCGACAATCACCAGGGTAAATTTGGTCATTTGATTTTATACGGCATCTATGTCATACTATTTCAATACTGCTTCTAATCCATTATTCCGCAACGCCGTACAAAAATCATGCGACAAGGGTAACAAATCGAGGATTGCCACCCCCTCTCTTTCCGTGGTCCAGGGGGTGATTTGAAAAAGTACGGCTTAGGTTCCAAAACATTATCTAGCACTCAAAAGTCCTATTAAAAATAATGCCGTCAAAAAATGATTGTTCATTTGAATGTATATCAATAACTATCTTCATTTCATCGTATCCTTGATTTTTATAGCTGTAAAATCATTTGATCCTGTACGGAAACTTTTTTTTTTAACATGATATTGTAAAATACAATTGTTACATAGTAAGTATTGCCGTTTAAAAGAAACCGTTCTAAAAAGAGTTATAGAAAAATACAAAAACTGCAATTTTGCAAACTATTGTAAAAGTTTAAATATCATAGATTAATGAAATATAGCAGTTTTTTACGTTTTATCCCTTGTTTTAAATAGTATTAACATAGATAAATTAGGAAAAAATTATGCCGTACATTTTTATGCAGACCATATCTTTTAGGCTGATGAAAGTGACGCTACAATTTTAAGGGTACTTTATGGCCATCTGATACTGTACGGCATTAACATATTTTTGAAGAAAATAATTGATAATATGATAAAATCACTATGACGTCTAACTGAACTGAAACGGTGTGTATATTATGTCCAAGAATTGAAACTGTCAATCCCAGTATCAACAGTTTTATATACTTTTTGGTTTAATATATACTTCAAACATTATTTATACATACATATAATTGATTTGTTTCATGGTAATGATGTGAGTAAATAAAACAATCACTTTTTAGAAAAATTCTATATATTTAATGATAATAATAAAAAAAATTCATTTTTTAGAAAAATTCGATAAATTTATTCATTATCGGAATCAGTTGCTGAGTTGTCATCGGAATCAACGTCTTCATCGACGTCCGAATTATCTTCTCTATTATTTTCTGAAACATAAATATGTATTTGTCAAAATCAAAGTCTTACGTACAAATTAATGATGTAAAGATTTATTTACCTATGACGTCATCATCTTCTTCGCCTGATTCCTCATCCGGTTCCGTTATGTCACAGACTTTTTGGGGGCATTCCTCGCCGTGAAACCTATCGAAATCGTACCGACCATCATTAACAACCCAACTATAGTTTATTGGAAACAAGATCGACGGTACTTGTTTGTAGGCATTACACCAAATCCGTGCTATGTAGGTACTTCTCTTCAGATGTTGCTCCAACTCCCGGAAACAAGGGGGAAACGATGTTGCTTCCAATCTCATAGCTGTCTTTTTGAAAGCTTCATTACTACTTTTCGGCGTATAAATCCTTTCAAATGTGATACACCTTGCTTCGTTTACAGTTTTTCTTGCTTTTACGTTGTATAAAACGCATACATATTCTTGCAGAACATTAAAAGTTTGTTCCATGAGTAGTGGATCTGCAACAAACGTATTATGCCCCACCACGGTTTATTGTAATCAAGTAAATGAAAAGGTAGATTTCAAACACACATCTACATAATTCACAATCACAAAAAACTGTAAGCACAAATTCTTAAAATATTTTTTTTCCACTTATTCATTTCTGAAATAAAAGCTCAAATTTTACAGGTGTCTGCTAACTTCAGTGTCATGAGTACTTCTCAAAAATATGTTGTATTTTGGCATTATCAGTGACAACATAACTATATTTTGGTATAAATCGATAGTATACAAACTAGAGCTCTTAATACCCGCATACCCGGGTACCCACCCGGGTACCCGCAATATCGGGTATTACCCGGGTACCAAAGAACCGGGTATTACCCGGGTAGCAAAGTACCGGGTACCGGCTTATAGCGTAAAAATAATACGGATGAGGAGTAAAAACACATAAAAACAAAGGAATGTGATGATAGGATTGGCAACCGTGAAATAGCTTAAGTGTTAGCGTTGCATGTTGTGTTGTTATGATTAGCTCGAAAAACTGAAATAAAATTTAACAATTGAATCTTAATACAAAAATGAAAATATCAATTAAGATTTGAGTCTGCGGTGCTCATGTATCAAAACGCCCTTTATTAATTTCCTAGATTGATGTTTTTAAAGAACTCATACCTGCTAATATTTAAATCATTTGATGTCGATACTCGATAGATATTTCAAAGTGCATTAGAGAATTTTCACTCCCCGCTACCCATAACATAACACTGTCTGTTTATAGCTTACTTTGTCGGGTAACCGGGTACCCGACGCGTTACCCGTGTTACCCGGGTACCCGTCAACTTGGGTAATACCCGTGCTACCCAGGTACCCGGGTACCCGGGTAGTTGTTATGATGGGTATTACCCGGGTAAAATTAAGAGCACTAATACAAACCCATATTTAACATAGTTTGTAACTAGGAACCTAGAATCACGAAAAGACTATGAAAATTAGTACAAATAACTATTTAAATGCCGTATAAGAAAAATTTCACCTTACATTTCGTTATATGAATTTTTTTTTTTTGATTTTTTCTTTTTCAGTTTTTTTTCCTTTTGGACCAACGAAAATGTACGGCATATAAGAAAATATTATCTATGCATAAAATACTTTCAAAATAAATTTATTTCATGTTGTGTCAAATCACCCCCTGGACCACGGAAAGAGAGGGGGTGGCAACCCTCGATTTGTTACCCTTGTCGCATGATTTTTGTACGTCGGCGGCGTTGCGGAATAATGGATTAGAAGCAGTATTGAAATAGTATGACATAGATGCCGTATAAAATCAAATGACCAAATTTACCCTGGTGATTGTCGGAAAATAAAAAAAAAATCCGACTTTGTGGCTCACCATTTTTTTACGGCACTGTGCGTTTTCTTATTATTTTTCATGGATCTATCGGTGTTAAGAATGCCGTACAAAAATATGTGACCAAAATGTACTCACTCTACCTGTACTTTCGAATTCTCACCTGCACTCAGTTGAACAGCTTACAAGTGACGGCATAGTGCTGAATCTTATTATTTTATGCTCTTATATCGTTCTAGATAGGTCACCTGGTGGTTCAAATGACCCATAATTTTTACAGCATGGGCCAGTAGTCTATACGGTAAAGAAAAAAAAGAGGACTTTTACGTGATAATAACAAGGATATTTTATTCACTTATTCACTTTACACTATGTAAGTAGTGTTTACGGTGAGTATTCTCAGACTTAACTATTCCCGTCTTATATACAAATTCAAATGCTCCAGAATATTATCGAAAATTCCAGTCATTTATTGTTCTTGAATATTCTCGACGTTTTCATTAACTTCTATTCTCGAACATTCACGAAAAGGTATTTGTTAAATGATACCAAATGAAACATTCATTTATTTGTCATCCATTATTGATCATTCACTCATCCATCATTCTAGTTGAAATTTCCGCTTGAAGGCTTCTACACCCTCTGAAAATCGGGGAAATCAGGAAACTGCCTATTCTGCCTACTTGTTAATCCGGCCCTTGTTTTTACAGGCTTGAATTCGAGCCTTACCACCCGATCTTTTTACCTTTTGGTAAAACTTTCGAACTTCATTCCTGTCATGGCATCTCTCAATTTAAACGAGCGTTTCTCACGCTGCTCCATTCCATCACACTTCGCCATCCAAGAAGTGTGATGGAATGGAGCAGATGTCTGCTTTGTAGCAGTTTAGGGCGTCCGCTAATTCTCTAGCTGCACGTAATCCGTTAAGAGATCTTACGTTCAACGTGCAGAACTGGAGGTCTCTGTCCTTTTTTCATTTTTTTGGATCGTCAACATTATCCTTATATATATATAAAATTTCCCTGTCACAATGTTAGTTACCGTACTCCTCCGAAACGGCTTTACCGATTTTTACCAAATTTTATATACGTATTCAGTAGGTCTGAGAATCGGCTACTTATTATTTTCCATACCCCTAAGTGATTAGGGCCATCTACCCTTAACATTATTTCTTTAATCTACACTGTGACATGAGAATTTTATAGATTACATTTTACAGTCTTAGTGTAAATGTCATATCAACTATATTCTCAAGTAAATTTATTATTAATTTGCTGGACAAAAATTATTTATTCCTATTTTATTAAGTGTAGTTTGCATGATTTGTTAATTAAGTGATTAATTACAAAACCTCAAAAGTACTCAACACGTTGCACTAGCTCCTGCAAACAACGGCTAAGTATTGTGTTGTAAGTACCTATAAATTATTCTTAATCTTAAAATTTTGTTTCCTTCTAACGCCCGTAACTTTTAACAGATTCTAATGGATCTTTTTTTACTGAGAATTGGTTACTATCTATTTTTCATACCCGTAAAAGTCGGCTCGGCAGATGGCGTTGCAGTTTGCATCTACGTTATTTTACGAAATGGCTTCACCGATTTCGATGAAATTTTTTTTGCGGCTCCGAGAATAGATTTACAACTAGTTTTCATACCAAGTTTCCCACAGGAACGGGGATAGGAAAGGGAACCGGAACAGGAACGAAAACTCGAAAAATTCTGAGCCGATATTAAAAATTCTTTTGGTATTAGGATGTTACATTATCCCTTACATAGACTTTATTTCATGACCTTATTCCCAAGGAAACTAGAAACTTTCCGGCTATTTTCAACTTAGCCCAGCGAGTGTTCCTGACAATTTTTTAAATAATTTAGATCCGAGCAACGCCGGGCGGGTCAGCTAGTAATCATATATGTATGCTATCAGACGCTATTTGTTGTTTCGGAACTATGTAGCTTTTACGGGTTGGGTAGTCAACCCCCACAAGTTGCTTGTCTACGCAGATCAGCACGAGACGATTAGCGCTTGGAAGAGAGCTGCAAAGAGTGACCGGAAATTGGGCTTCTCTTTTCCCTTAGTTGCATATACATTGGTAGAAGGTAACTTTCTTTATTGGTTACACAGACTTTCACCTCCTATAAGCTGAGAGAGGATAATCTTTCAAAACTCATATGGCAATGGTATCGGGTCTGGCCGAAAACCTTTACCTTTCTCGGAGGTCTCTGCCTCATTTACTTCTTCGACTGTGATTTCAGGTCATTCAGTTAAGTTAGGTTCATATTCTGGGAAGTGATTTTGAGGAAATGGTTCGTTCAGTAGGAAATCTGAAAACTGTCAACACCTGTGCAGAATTTTTTTTTGTCATCAACAAGAAGCTGTCCTTGAGCAGGGAACGAATCTCCTGCAGCTAGTTTGAAGACATACAGAAATTTAATTTAGCTCCCGATACATCCCCTTCGTGCTCTTTGCTTGGACTTTGATGAACTTTTTCTTTGTTTTTTTCTTGCAGCTTTTGTATTCAACTTCAAGGCGAGACTTTTTCGTCTATATCTTTTGAGAAGCACTTTGACCCTGATTTGAAAGTCGCTTCTTTGATATATACTTACTCGCCTTCTTCTCATCATATCTTCCAATTCGAAACTTTGACCAGTAAGTCATACATCCAACGTTCCAACTTTCGACCATTAAGCCTCGCCTAATCCTTGGTATTATTTTGTTATCCTCGAAGTCCTTGTTGCTCTAACCCAATCCATTCTCTTCAATATTGTCTGGCAGGGTAGTGCCATTACTAGTCGTAATCATAATCATGATATTAAACTATACATAAGTATAGCAATTGTGCTATATGTCCTTATAACACCGACACATAGATCTGGCTTATATTTAACAGTATACAGGAAACAAGTTTCTGGAAAAAGTTTTAAAGACCCTCTACTAAAAATTTAGTTTCCGGAGGCCACACACCTTAGTAAACGGCCACGCAACCAATGTTGTCTTCAGTTCGAATTTCAAAGTTCTTCCCTACATTAGCATTTCACATCTAATATGTAAATTTAAGGGATGTGCGAGAGTCATATGAAGTGTAAAGGAAACAAATTATTCACCCTCAGATAAGACCAAGAAAAACCCTTCACCATATAAACGCAAACAGAAGTGAATACTAACACAGCACAAGACCAACTTTGAGGTTAGCCACCATCTTGCCACTAAAGCCCTCATATAATTAACCTTAAAAAGCGTAAGCAAAAATAACGAAACAGGCTCTTTATTAATTTTGAAAAACAATCGCTTCACTGACGCCCACTTACTGTCAGATCAAGTGCATACAGTCAAAAGAGTATTGTTGCGAGGTTGTGACCAAACTCAAGGGGATAGTTGAAGTTTGCAGGTTTATGCAACATGGGAACGAACAAAGCGTTTGGCGGATTCGGTCTTGGATCCAAACAAGAAAATTGAAAGAGCATAATGGGCGACAAAAACCGCAGTATCCGCAAAGGATCAAGAAACTTTAAATAGTTCAGTAGCTGGCGATGCAAGTTATTGTTTTAATGTCGTTTTAAAATTGTCCTTATTTTTTGTCTGCTATAAATAAGTAGTTCAGTAGGAGTAGCTGGAGTTCAAAATTATTCCCAAATAGGAGTACGGAGCTATGTTGTTTTTGGTTTTAGTGAAAATGAATTTTGAAGCAGTCATTGAAGACTCACAAAGGCTAAAACATTTAGACAATTTTAGTGATATGAAATAAAATTATGCACACGGTGCGAAAAAAGCTTAGGACGGATAAGTTGGGTCAAATCAAGAAAAAAATTGACTTAATTTTCTTAAAGAAATTATTGAAAACCAACTAAGCCATTCACTACCACATACTAAAGTGTTTTTGAAAGCCAAAATTATGTTATATTGATTATTATTTTAGTTTAAGTTGATTTAGTGCATAACTTTTGAGTTATATTTCGACTAGCTTCAAAGTCAAAATTTTGAGAAAAAAATCAATTTTTTCAAAATTTTGCTTTATCAAGGATCTTTTTTTTTATATCAGTGCTCTTATTAATTCTGAGTCAAACACAGAAAACCAAACGAAAAAAATTAATATTAGTTCTGGAGAAATTAAAAAAGAAAACCAGAAACCCCATTTTTTGTTCAGAGAATAAAGTCTAATCAGCATACCAATTCGGTATTTAATTTCTCAGAAACTCAGAAAGCATTTTTTTGTTTTGTTTCCTGTGTTTGACTAAAAATTAGAAAGGTGTTGATTTATTTAAGGAAAAATGATCATTAATGATGTAAAATTTTTCAAAGATTTGTTTTTTTTTTTTCAAAATGTTGACTCTGAGACTTGATAGACTTCAACTGAAAAACTACTTAAAGAACAAAATATAAGCTTTCAAAAACTTTGAGTGTGGTAGTTAGAGGCTTGGTTGATTTTAAATATATATGCATTTTTTTTAAACTAAGCCAATTTTTTGTAAAATTGCCCCTCCCGCCTAAGCTGAGGGAGATAGACCTTCCCTTCCATAAGATTTTGACTTTTTCTTGGCCCAACCTATCCGTCCTGATTTTGTCGCAACTTATCCAAAACACCCCGTACAATACTACCAAACCCTGTCCCGTGTTGTCTGGGTGGTTTGTCGATATGTCATCAAATTTGATAAGCTGTATAGTGAGAATATAATATCAATACAAGTTACCCGTAGCTCTTCAATTAAGTTAAATTAAATTAAATATAATCACAGAAGAACAAGAGGTGGGAAATGCAAGTATAACAGAGACTATGAATTAATGAAGAGGACATCGCAACGAACGTCTTAAAGCTAATACACTGGGGCAAAGACAGAAAAGCCAGAAAATCACTCACGAACATAGAGCACCCCTATTGATCAAGAACAAGTGTTGACATTGCAGGGCATAGAAATAGCTTATGCTGTGCGTCTCAAAAACTTGCAATTTCCACAGTAGACCTGAGTAAAAAGATTTTTTTTTTCAAAAAACACCCAAACCAAGTTCTCGTTATAAAATGACTTCCGGTTTGCTTTCCCACACAGAATCCAACTATCGCGAAGGATATCACCAACTACGCAAACAAGAGTTTTTGCATTGCTACTACTACAGAACTAACTATAACATGCATGAGCCGTTAGCTCGCATGATTAGGTTTCACAACTCCAGCTCTCTTATTTCAGATTTTAACCTTGGTAAAAGTAGTTTAAAATTAAAACTAAAAACTAGTGCTCCACAAGAATAATTTGTGTTGAGCTTTTTTTCACAATTTCAACAATTTTTTTTTTTTAGTTTTACTTTGCTTTATCAATGTTCTTAGTTTATGTTAAATGCTATGTCTTTGTTCGTGCGCGTTCTTTTGTGCTTGTGTTGGTGTTTTTTACTAACTTTTAATTTATTAATCGATCTGCGATATCGATCAAAGTGTTTCACTCTGACGATATGGAAATAGTTCAAGCGATTCACCTGAGCATTTCCTTGTTTTTACTTAAGAGTTATGCTTCTTGCCTCGGGTGGGAGAAAGCTATAACTTTTTGTTCTAAAAAAAAAATGTATATACAGTGAAAATGGGTAAGTTGTTAGAAGAGCTTAACCGCATTGAGCTTAAAAGTGAGCTAGGTAAGCGAAATCTTTCTAGAGCGGTGTCGAAAAATGAGCTCGTCCTGCGCTTGCACAATTATTTGGAACAGCAAGGGAAAGACGATAACGCTATTGTTTTTGAAACAGAAGTGGAGGAAGAGAAAGTAAGTACTTTCACTTAGAGATTTTTCACTTAGTAGATTTTTCTAGTATGATGAAGCTTTTATTAGAACAGCGAAACGAGCAAATGAAGAAACAGCAGAATGTTCTCGAACAACTTGAAGCACAACGAAACGAGCAAAAGAAGCTGATTGAAGAACAACGAAACGAACAAAAGAAGGAACAGCAGAATGTTCTCAAAGAAAAAGAAAAAGGAGATGAAACCGCCAACATTTGATGGACATGGATATGAGGCAGCCGCGACAACAAATGGCTGGGATGACGAAGACAAGTACATAGCACTGACTCTTGCTTAGAGGACCAGCAGCTAATTACTTCAAACTTTTCCAGCTGGTAAGAGCGGTGATTTCAGTTCTCTCGTGGCAGCTATAGATAAACGCTTTGGTGATAGCTAATTGAAAGAAGTCTTCCGAGTCCAACTTAATAACAGGGTCCAGAAAAGGGGTGAAAGTCTACAGCAGCTCCAAGCAGACGTCAAAAGACTGGTTCACCTGGCATACCCGGATGCTGGAGAAGAAATCAACAACCAGCTTGCTGTTGAGTCATTCGTTCGTGCCATTGCTGATATAAATCTTCAGAGGTATGTGCGAACTGCTAGAACACGAACTCTTTCTGAAACTTTAGCATTCGCATTGACAATTGACTGTACTCATGGAGTACATCGACTTAGAGAAGCCATAGTCGAAGAATGCTCGTGCCAAAGAGCTAAAATACAAAAGAACCAGCGGAGCGGACTTGCAAGATGATGGAACTGCAACAAGACCGGGCACTTACAGCGTCATTGCCGACTACCACCAAATAAAACCGCTTGTCAACATTGTGGAAGCAAGAGATCCAACCCAGAGCAAGGTAACAAAAACACCAACTTCGAGGGGCAGAGGCTGGTTTCTTACCATCCACGTCTCTGAGACCAAACGAGACAACAAAAGTCTGACTGTAGAGACTACTATTAACGGGAACAAACATGTGGCTACCATCGACACCGGTGCCACAGCCTCCATAGTACATCGAGACCTGGTAAAGACGACGTGGCTTCATAACACCAACAGCTACCGTCTAAGGACCGGAGTATATGGAGAAGTGTGTCTCAAGATCCGACTGGCCGATTTAGTGTTTACTCATCAATTCCTTGTGGCAGATATATGTGACGACTGCATCATGGGAATCGACTTTATGAAACAGCACGGAGTTATTTTGGACATCAGTAATCAAGTTTTGAAGTACCAAAATAAGGAATTTCCAATGACCTATTCGAACAAAAGTACGTCGACACTGAGGACTGTCATCACGGAAGATCTGATTCTGTCTCCTTCTTCTGAAGGGTTCATTTGGACAAAACTGGAAGGTGAGTTTGGAAGCCTTCGATACCTCGTGGTGGAACCAGACCCAGAGTGTTCCTCCAAAAGCGTCATCATTGGGAAAACACTGGTAGCACCGAAAAACAAAATGGTCCCCGTACGATTACTAAACACCAGACCGTACGATGTAAGGTTGAAGAAAGGAGAAGTCGTTGGACGTTGCGAATCTATTGCAGCAATTACGAAGATCACTGATGAAGCTCCGACAAAAACTATAACTCCGGAGGAGCTCAAAACCATCAGAGCTAGAATACTGAATTCATCCAACGTTGATCACCAACAAACAAGGATGGCTGATTCGTCCGCAAGACGCCTTCCACTGGCCAAACAAGGTGAGGTTGAGGAAATGATAACAACATTGAAGAAGGACGGTCTTATCGAAAATTCCAAAAGTAATTGGGCGTCACCAGTGGTGCTAGTGAAAAAGAAAGATGGAAGCACTCGTTTTGGTGGGGAGTACCGGAGGCTGAAAGTTGTGAATTAGAAGGACAGCTGTCCCCTGCCGAGAATCAGTGATACCCTGGACGCCATGGAGGGAGCACAGCCGTTCTCGAAGCTGGACTTGAAGAGTGGATATTGGCAAGTTGACATCCACCCTCCTGATGATCAGGAAAAGAAGGCGTTTTCTACAGGTAATGGGTTCTGGTAGTTCAAAGTTATGCCGTTTGGGCTATGCAACGCTCCGGCAACATTTGAGCGTTTGATGGAGTGCGTTCTTCAAGGACTGACGTGGAAAGCTTGGACAATGTCATTGTTTACTGGAAAACATTTGACCAACATTGTAAGAACCTAAAACCGTAATTCAGAGACTTCGAGAGTCTAACCTTAAACTGAATGCGGAAAAATTTGCACTTTTCAAAACCGAAGTTAATTATTTGGAGTGAAGGAGTGAAGACTGATCCTGGAAAAGTTGACTCCGTCAAAAATTGGCCAACACCACAGGACAAACATCAACTCAGAAGCTTTCTTGGTCTTGCCACATATTACCGACGTTTTGTTAAGAACTTTGCTGGAGAAGCAGTTTAAATGGTCAGGTGAATGTGAGAAATCTTTCCAGGAACTCAAATACCGCCTCTGTAATGCTTCTGTGCTGGCATATCAAACACCTGGCAAAACATTCATCATCGACGCAGATGCAAGCAACGTTGGAACCGGGGCGGTACTATCCCAAGTGCATGATAGGTTAGGTTAGGTTAGGTTTAAATGGCTGTCAGGAAAACAAACTGACACACTTAGACCAATATTAGGTCCATTGTGATACCATAAGTATTATGCGAGGGAATACCTCACTTAACAAAACCATTTGGAGCTTTTAATAAAGCGAAGGATATGCAGGGGATCTGTGTGTGCCAGATCGCTTGGATCATCAAGAAAATATTTTCCTAGATGCCGCTTTCTTTTAAAAGAGAGTGCAGGACATGAGCAGAGGAGGTGTGGGATTGTCTCCTCCTCCTCCTCATCAAAGCAACTTCTGCAGAAGTCATTTGAGGGAACGCCAAGTCTTATGGCGTGTCTTCCTATCAGACAATGTCCGGTGATGACATTGATTACGGAGCTAACTTGCAATCTGGCAATTGATAACAAATGTCTTGTGCGTTTTGGATCTAGACCAGGCCATATCCGTTTTGTTGCCACGCACGTGGTGATATTGTACCACCTATGATTTGTTCTATCCATTGCCTCTTGCTTTAGCATAAGTTTACATGTAGCGATTGGTATACCAATATTCAACCTGCTGGTTGAGATCGGTAGAACGGTTCCTTCTCTGGCGAGTTCATCGGCTTTGCAGTTACCCACGATATCTCTGTGCCCCGGCACCCAAATAAGGTGAATATTGAACTGTTCAGCCATCTCCTTAAGAGATAAGCGACAGTTGAGGGCGGTTACTGAGTTCGTAGAAACAGCGCCGAGTGATTTGAGGGCTGCTTGACTATCTGAGAAAATCCGGATATTCGTTGAGGATATCACGTTTTCTTTTAGCCATGATAGGACCTCTTTGATCGCCAGAATTTCCGCTTGGAACACGCTACAATGGTTTGGAAGGCGGAACTAGAGACTTACGTTAAGTCGGTTTGAGTACACCCCACAGCCTACCCCTTCTTCGGTTTTTGAACCATCTGTATAGAAATGAATTGAATCATCTCTCAAAAATTCTTCGTCTTCCCAGGTCGTTCTCGGTGGGATTGAGACTTGGAACTTATTATCAAAAACCAATTGGGGGATGGTGTAGTCGGAGTGACAGGGGATTGATCCGAATAAATTCAGGATTGCAGCATGACCGATGTTGTTATCGGTCCATTGGGAGATAGCTCTCATACGAGTGGCTGCACTGGCGGCCATTTGTTTGCTGAAGATATCTAGTGGTGTGAGGTTTAGGAGTGTATTTAGTGCAGCTGAGGGTGTTGATCTCAGTGCTCCGCTTATACACAGACAGGCTGTTCGTTGGACCTTGCTTAAATTGTCGCAGTAGGTCCTTTTATCAAGAGCGGTCCACCATACCACTACTCCGTATGTGAGTATTGGTCTGATGACCGCGGTGTAGAGCCAGTGGGTGATTTGGGGGGAGAAACCCCATTTGTTACCAATGGCTTTTTTGCAGGAAAATAAGGCCACGGTGGATTTCCTGATTCTTTCCTGTATATTGGCTTTCCAATTTAGCTTTTTGTCTAGGATTATACCTAGATGTTTGGCTTCGTTTGAAAGTACAAGTGAGATTCCATTTATTGATGGAGTTGTTAGTTGAGGAATTTTATATTTCCTGGTGAAGAGAACGAGTTCAGTTTTCTGAGGGTTGACCCCTAGATCACATTTTCCCGCCCATTTTACAAGTTTATTTAGAGCGGTCTGCATCAGGTCCGTAAGGACGTGAGCATGTTTGCCGGACACCGCAATGGAGACGTCATCTGCATATGCAATCACTTTGAATCCCTCAGCTTCTAAGTCAACTAGAAGTTCATTGACGACTATATTCCATAGAAGAGGGGATAGGACTCCGCCTTGCGGTGTTCCTCTACTGACAGATCTCTTTGCAGAGAAGTTTCCTAGAGTAGAGTTGATTCTCCTGCTTTTTAGCATTAGATTTATCAACTCCACTATGGAATCATCTACTTTGAGCTTCGTCAGTGCCTTTGTAATTGCAGAGTTGCTGACGTTGTTGAAGGCGCCCTCTATGTCGAGGAAGGCGGCCAGAGTGAATTCTTTGTGATGGAGGGAATATTCTATAGTACGTACCAGGGTGTGTAGGGCCGTTTCTACAGATTTTCCCTTGCAGTAGGCGTGTTGTGCTGTAGATAACAATTTTGGATCTATAGCTGTACGCAGGTGGATATCAATCAGTCGTTCTAAAGTTTTAAGAAGAAAAGATGATAGACTTATTGGTCGGAGATCTTTTGGGTTTACGTGGGATGATTTCCCAGCCTTAGGTATAAACACCACCTTGACTTCTCTCCACTGAGTGGGGATATAGTTCAAGGTGGTACAGCCGATGAGAATTACTTCAAGGACAGGGATAATAATGTCCGCGGCCTTTTGAAGTTCGGCTGGAATTATACCATCAGGTCCAGGGGATTTGTATGGGTCAAAGCTGTTAATGGCCCAAACTAGTTTTTCCCTTGTAATTAGATCGGGGTTGTTTGTTATTATGCTACCTGGTTCTGTGGAATCATAGTTGCATAAGTTCTTAGAGCTTCCTGGAAAGTGAGTGTCCAGAAGCAAATTGAGCGTTTCTTCGCAGGATTCTGTCCAGCCGTCAGCTGTTTTCAAACTGCTAGGCATGGTCGGACTCTTTGAGAGGATTTTTCTTAATCTAGAAGCTTCTGAAGTATCTTCTATTTTTCCACAGAAGTTTCTCCAGGAAGTTCTTTTATTCTTCCTCAGTTGATATTTATAAGTTTTGAGGGATTCCTTGTAGGAGTCCCAGTCTATTAAAGTTTTAGATTGTTTAGCTCGGTTGAAAAGTTTTCTACATTCCTTCCTGAGCGGTTCTAGCCCCGAGCTCCACCACAGTGGTTTCTGTTTTCCTCTTATTTTTATAAGAGGACAGGATTTCTGCAGTGAATGGCTAAAGGCAGTGCTAAGATCATTGACTTTTTTGTCTAGATCCTGTTTGTTTGTTTGTAAAAGTTCAGGTTTAATAAACTTTTTCAAAACTACCCGATATTTTTGCCAGTCAGTTTTCCGATAGTTTCGGAAGATTGGTTGCTTGAGAGGTTCCTCATTTAGATCAAATTGAATGTATCTATGATCAGCAAAGGAGTGTTCAGTAGATACTTCCCAATTAGTAATCCTATGATGAACCGAATCGGAGACAAGAGTGATATCTAAAACTTCTTGTCTGTTTTTGGTAATGAATGTTGGTTCATTGCCAATATTACTTACTATAAGGTTAGTACTTAAAATAAAATCAAAAAGTGACTCACCCCTTTCATTTATGTCAGTACTACCCCATACTGTGTGATGCGCATTAGGTTAGGTTAGGTTACAATGGCTGCCAGGAATACACCCGACACACTTAGACCAATATTAGGTCCATTGTGATACCATAAAAATTATGCGAGGGAGTACCTCGCTTAACAAAACCATTTGGAGCTTACAATAAAGCGAAGGAGATGCAGGGGATCTGTGTGCGCCAGATCGCTTGGATCATCGAGAAAATATTTCCCCAGATGCCTCTTTCTTTTAGAAGAGAGTGCAGGACATGAGCAGAGGAGGTGTGGGATTGTCTCCTCCTCCTCCTCATCTAAGCAACTTCTGCAGAAGTCATTAGAGGGAACGCCAAGTCTTATGGCGTGTCTTCCTATCAGACAATGTCCGGTAATGACATTGATTACGGAGCTAACTTGCAATCTGGTAATGGATAACAAATGTCTTGTGTGTTTTGGATCTAGTCCTGGCCATATCCGTTTTGTTGCCACGCACGTGGTGATATTGTTCCACCTGTCATTTGTTCTGTCCATTGCCTCTTGCTTTAGCATAAGTTTACATGTAGCGATTGGTATACCAATATTCAACCCGCTGGTTGAGATCGGTAGAACGGTTCCTTCTCTGGCGAGTTCATCGGCTTTGCAGTTACCCACGATATCTCTGTGCCCCGGCACCCAAATAAGGTGAATATTGAACTGTTCAGCCATCTCCCTAAGAGATAGGCGACAGTTAAGGGCGGTTTTTTTTTTTTTTTTTGTTGGAGGTTCTTAAAATACCAGCTGGAGCACTCAGACCTAAATACCGGTCCATTGTACTACCAGATAGCAACCTTCTATTTGTTATAGCTTTCCAGATGTTCGGAGAAAAGCCAAAAGACGCTGCCATGGTAAGGAGCCTAAGTTACCAGCTCTCACCATGTCTGCGCCGAGTATCTGTAACCTCATGCGAGAAAAAGCAGGACATTCATAAAGGAAGTGCTCTGCGGTGTCCTCATCTTCTCCACAAGATTCACAGAGTGTGGTATCACTTAAGCCTAACACGTTTAAATGCTTGGCAAAAGAGAAGTGCCCGCTGGCAACGCCAATAAGCTTCCTACAGTCTTTTCTGCTACGAGCTAGCAAAAATGTTGCAGTCTTCTTACTAACGTTGGGGAGCATACGCTTGGCTTGTCTGCATCCAATGGAGGCATGCCATCTACGGTTGTGCTCTTCACACATCCAATCGTTGATTGAAGCCCTCACTGAGGACGCTGGCAGACCTAGCGACGGTTCAGGTCCTGAGAAAGCTGTCTGAGATCCCTGCCTAGCGAGTTCATCGGCGATCTCATTTCCAGTTATGCCGTGATGGCCTGGAACCCAAATGAGACTCAAGGAATTTAATCTTCCGATCGCATTCAGAGAGCTCTTGCATTCCTGGATCACTTTCGAAGTGGTTAGAGGGTTGAGAAGGGCCTTAAGCACAGCTTGGCTATCGCTGCAAACAAAGATACTTCTCCCCGTCCATCCATTGTTCGTTACGTGGCTCAAGGCCATTAGGATAGCATAAGCCTCCGCTTGGAAAACGGATGCGTATGATCCTAAAGAAGAGTGCAGTCGTATGTCGTCGTTCTCAACAAAGGCACCAGCACCAGAACCCTCGTCGGTTTTGGAGCCATCTGTGAAGATACGATAACAATTCTTTCCAGGCTCAGATTCTGGAGCGAACCAGTCCTGAACCGAAGGAAAGCTGACTGAGTAATTTTGACGCAGTTTGAGCCTTGGGATCATCGTGTCAGACGGCATATCCATTAGACGTGAGTCAAAAGATATGCTGCTTGCGAGTTCCTCAAAGCTCCAGTGCGAATTGTGCCAGAGACCACATCGTTTTAAACGAGAAATGGTCTTGAGAGTACACCCCATGATGAAGGTATCAAGGGGAGGAAGGTTCAACAGTGCGTCGAGAGCAGCACCCGGTGTGCTGGGGAAGGCCCCCGTAACACCCAGACAAATTGTTCTTTGAAGTTTGGCAAACGAGGCAATAACGTATTTACGCGAGAGCTTATTCCACCAAACAACTGACGCATAGGAGATGATTGGTCTTATCATAGCCGTATAGATCCAAAGGACCCTTTTCGGTGAAAGACCCCATGTCTTGCCAAAAGCTCCTTTACATTGCCAGAAAACTGACAGTGCTTTAGTAGTTTTAGACTCGACATGTTTCGACCAAAGAAGTTTGTTATCCAGGATTACTCCAAGATGCTTGACTTCATTTGAAAAGGGGATGTTGACGCCTTTAAGCGTAAGATGGGTCAGACCAGTCAATTTTCTACGTCTCGTGAAGAGGACAACCTCGGTTTTAAGAGGATTGACGGAGAGACCGTTTCTAACACACCAGGTGTCAATCATACAAAGCGCAACCTGTGCTCGGGAGCAGACAGCTTGGAGGCTGGAGCCAACCGAGAGCACGGCGACGTCGTCTGCATATGCTTGGGCATGAACGTTAGAACCATTGAGCATTACAAGTAGAGAGTCGATCAACATGCACCACAGAAGAGGAGATAAAACGCCACCTTGTGGGCACCCTTATTTACTCCCGTTGCAACATATTGTCCACAGTCCGCCTCAGCGATTACGGTTCTCTTCATTAGCATTGCTTTAATCCACAACACTAATGACTCGTTCACACCGTGTTCTCTGGCAGCATTACACATACCATCGAAGCTAGCATTGTCAAAAGCACCTTGAATGTCGATGAAAATGCCTACCGCAAATTCTTTCCTGTCAAGCGCGCATTCAATCCTGCTAACAAGATTTTGAAGTGCGGTCTCGCAAGATTTTCCTCTTTGGTAAGCATGTTGCATCTGAGACAGAGGGTGTAATTGGAGTGAGGTTTTACGAATGTAAATCTCAACCATTCTTTCCAGCGTCTTAAGCAGAAAGGAGGTAAGACTGATGGGTCTAAAGCTCTTGGCGAGTAAGGGCGGTTACTGAGTTCGTAGAAACAGCGCCGAGTGATTTGAGGGCTGCTTGACTATCTGAGAAAATCCGGATATTCGTTGAGGATATCACGTTTTCTCTTAGCCATGATAGGACCTCTTTGATCGCCAGAATTTCCGCTTGGAACACGCTACAATGGTTTGGAAGGCGGAACGAGAGACTTACGTTAAGTCGGTTTGAGTACACCCCACAGCCTACCCCTTCTTCGGTTTTTGAACCATCTGTATAGAAATGAATTGAATCATCTCTCAAAAATTCTTCGTCTTCCCAGGTCGTTCTCGGTGGGATTGAGACTTGGAACTTATTATCAAAAACCAATTGGGGGATGGTGTAGTCGGAGTGACAGGGGATTGATCCGAATAAATTCAGGATTGCAACGTGACCGATGTTGTTATCGGTCCATTGCATTGGGAGATAGCTCTCATACGAGTGGCTGCACTGGCGGCCATTTGTTTGCTGAAGATATCTAGTGGTGTGAGGTTAAGGAGTGTATTTAGTGCAGCTGAGGGTGTTGATCTCAGTGCACCGCTTATACACAGACAGGCTGTTCGTTGGACCTTGCTTAAATTGTCGCAGTAGGTCCTTTTATCAAGAGCGGTCCACCATACCACTACTCCGTATGTGAGTATTGGTCTGATGACCGCGGTGTAGAGCCAGTGGGTGATTTGGGGGGAGAAACCCCATTTGTTACCAATGGCTTTTTTGCAGGAAAATAAGGCCACGGTGGATTTCCTGATTCTTTCCTGTATATTGGCTTTCCAATTTAGCTTTTTGTCTAGGATTATACCTAGATGTTTGGCTTCGTTTGAAAGTACAAGTGAGATTCCATTTATTGATGGAGTTGTTAGTTGAGGAATTTTATATTTCCTGGTGAAGAGAACGAGTTCAGTTTTCTGAGGGTTGACCCCTAGATCACATTTTCCCGCCCATTTTACAAGTTTATTTAGAGCGGTCTGCATCAGGTCCGTAAGGACGTGAGCATGTTTGCCGGACACCGCAATGGAGACGTCATCTGCATATGCAATCACTTTGAATCCCTCAGCTTCTAAGTCAACTAGAAGTTCATTGACGACTATATTCCATAGAAGAGGGGATAGGACTCCGCCTTGCGGTGTTCCTCTACTGACAGATCTCTTTGCAGAGAAGTTTCCTAGAGTAGAGTTGATTCTCCTGCTTTTTAGCATTAGATTTATCAACTCCACTATGGAATCATCTACTTTGAGCTTCGTCAGTGCCTTTGTAATTGCAGAGTTGCTGACGTTGTTGAAGGCGCCCTCTATGTCGAGGAAGGCGGCCAGAGTGAATTCTTTGTGATGGAGGGAATATTCTATAGTACGTACCAGGGTGTGTAGGGCCGTTTCTACAGATTTTCCCTTGCAGTAAGCGTGTTGTGCTGTAGATAACAATTTTGGATCTATAGATGTACGCAGGTGGATATCAATCAGTCGTTCTAAAGTTTTAAGAAGGAAAGATGATAGACTTATTGGTCGGAGATCTTTTGGGTTTACGTGGGATGATTTCCCAGCCTTAGGTATAAACACCACCTTGACTTCTCTCCACTGAGTGGGGATATAGTTCAAGGTGGTACAGCCGATGAGAATTACTTCAAGGACAGGGATAATAATGTCCGCGGCCTTTTGAAGTTCGGCTGGAATTATACCATCAGGTCCAGGGGATTTGTATGGGTCAAAGCTGTTAATGGCCCAAACTAGTTTTTCCCTTGTAATTAGATCGGGGTTGTTTGTTATTATGCTACCTGGTTCTGTGGAATCATAGTTGCATAAGTTCTTAGAGCTTCCTGGAAAGTGAGTGTCCAGAAGCAAATTGAGCGTTTCTTCGCAGGATTCTGTCCAGCCGTCAGCTGTTTTCAAGCTGCTAGGCATGGTCGGACTCTTTGAGAGGATTTTTCTTAATCTAGAAGCTTCTGAAGTATCTTCTATTTCTCCACAGAAGTTTCTCCAGGAAGTTCTTTTATTTTTCCTCAGTTGATATTTATATGTTTTGAGGGATTCCTTGTAGGAGTCCCAGTCTATTAAAGTTTTAGATTGTTTAGCTCGGTTGAAAAGTTTTCTACATTCCTTCCTGAGCGGTTCTAGCCCGGAGCTCCACCACAGTGGTTTCTGTTTTCCTCTTATTTTTATAAGAGGACAGGATTTCTGCAGTGAATGGTTAAGGGCAGTGGTAAGATCATTGACTTTTTTGTCTAGATCATGTTTGTTTGTAGGGTTTTGTAAAAGTTCAGGTTTAATAAACTTTTTCAAAAGTACCCGATATTTTTGCCAGTCAGTTTTCCGATAGTTTCGGAAGACTGGTTGCTTGAGAGGTTCCTGATTTAGATCAAATTGAATGTATCTATGATCAGCAAAGGAGTGTTCAGTAGATACTTTCCAATTAATAATCCTATGATGAACCGAATCGGAGACAAGAGTCATATCTAAAACTTCTTGTCTGTTTTTGGTAATGAATGTTGGTTCATTGCCAATATTACTTACTATGCGTATTAGCATCGCATTAGCATCGCATCCAATGATGAGGCAGATCTTCTGCCGTTCTGCTGCAGCGACAATCCTTTTAAATAAGTCGCATGGAGGAGGGCCAGGATGGTCATGGCCGAGGTAGGCTGATACCAGCCAGTAGATGTTGTCACTGGTCTGGTATCTTATTGTGGTTACATCACGATTGCTGTAATGAGGGAGTAAAAATACATTAGTGCTACTTCTTACCAATATGCAGGATCTGGGTTCACCTTTGTCCTTCATATACAGTAGAGTATATCCAGGAGTCCTTAGTCCTCGAACGGTGGACTTGATGATCCAAGGCTCTTGGATAAGGACAATGTCTTCCCCCCTCTTGTTTAGACGGAGAAGAAGGGAGGCCGAAGCCTGCTTGGAGTGTTGGAGGTTAATCTGAGTTAGCTGCACCATCTTGGGAACAATTAAGTAGACTAACTCCCACCACGGTCTGGTTGAGGTCGTCGTCTGTTTCGCTCTCAGAGTTTGACCTAAGAAGGTCATCCTCGCTGAGCGAAACCTCGTTAGCGGAGTCGTCAGTCTCCAAGTCGGAGAATTTGACGACGTTTTGGGCATCGGAGTCATCAGTCTCCAAGTCGGAGAATTTGACGACGTTTTGGGCATCCAAGTCGGATGTGGAGGGATTGTTATCATACGTTTCAGCAGAGGATGTGCCGAGTTCGTCTATCTCCATGGATGGAGGGTCGACTTGCCCTGCGGGTTCTTCCACTGAAGACGCACTTTTTGTTATGGAAGATGGAACGATGTTCTGTTCTTCATCTTTTTTGTATATTTTTAAGGCAATATTTGACCAGCCGAACCGAATCACGCCTTTTGTCGCAGCCAGGGGAGCTAGGGAGTCCTTATTGATGACTATTATAGCCGATCTATAGTGACCCTCCGGCTCTTCCAGCTTCGCGACTTTCCAGTCATGGGTAGGAAGGGCTGGATTGCCGAATTGAATCATTTTCATGATTGTTTCTTTGCAGGAGAGTTCTGCTGGTAATCTAGTGCGAGCTCTAGGCCTGCAAGGGATATCCTCCCTTGACACGACTTCAAGCTTAGCACCAGGCCAGAGTCCCTCTAACCTGCTTATCGCAAGCTTATACAGATCGCGCGATCTCTCTCCATCAATCGCGATCAACCTGACGCGCCCTGATACCATCCTGCGTCCTCAAAGATGGCAGGTTCCCCTGGGTTTTCCATCATAAGAGTCCAGTAGGAGGCCTGGAGCTTGTTCATGATGATCGCCCATTGATCGAAAGAGATCGCACCATCCGCGTTACTCCTGTCAATGACAGCGAAAATGGGTTTGTCCTTCAGTGCGTCACTGTACGACATGTCTTTTTTGGAGCTGAGGGTGCTTGGTTTTTGCACCTTAGGCCTTTTGGCGTTCGGGGTTGACTGCTCGAACGAGCGTTGGTGCTTAGACGTTGAGTCTTCGCTGTGTTTTTCATTTATTGCAATGATTTTCATTGCCCACTCAAGTTTGGCAGATTGCGTTGAATCAAGCTTAGGTTTAGGTACCGCACCTAACACCTTCGCAATTTTCTCCGCATTCCGCCTTTCTTTGTGGTTTGGGAATGTAGGGAGGTTGGGATGCCCTTCGTTGTCCGTTCCACTGTAAGACACAGTTTCACATTCAACTTGGGGGTTAGGGGGATTGGAAACCCTTTCGTTTTCAGTTCCACTGTAAGTCACAGTTTCACATTCAACTTGGGGGTTAGGGGGATTGGAAACCCTTTTATTTTCAGTTCCATTGTAAGTCACAGTTTCACCTCCAACTTTGGGGTTAGGGGGATTGGACACCCTTTCGTTGTTTGTCCCACTGTAAGTCACAGTTTCGCCTACAACTTGGGGGAGGGAAGGAGTGTTTCCGGAGCTCGAAGGAGGTCCTCCCCTTTCAGCCACGGAGCCGAAAGTCTCGGCACCCGTACCGTCCGGGTTGGTCGACCTTGAGTCCTTTGACATAGGATGGGATGAGGTGGGAGGTTGGGGCAGTGTTTTTGATGAGGGTAGCCCTTTTGTCAACATATCACAGTTCGCGTTGGAACCGAAAGTCTCGGCCCCTCTACTTGCTCCAACAGTCTTCTCCGGGGTTCCTTCAATACGGGCAGTATGAGTGGAAGTGCTACAAAGAGTCACTGCAACTCTTCCACTGGTATGGGCATCCTCGTTAGGAGGGGCGTTAGAACCAGAGGGCTCTCCACATTTCTTGGTTAGCTTGTGAGGCCTTCCTTGAACTGCAGTCGGCTCCCCAGCCCTTCCGCAAATCGCTTTTTCTTTCTTCGTAAATAAATTTGTCACTGGCGACTTATCCTCTTTCGAGGCCAAGCCATCGCCGGCAGTCGCGACACCTGCCGACTTTTGAACGTATATCCCCGTTCGTTTTTTATATCTTTTATTTACTTTTTCCATTTTTTCAGTTTTCAAGTTTTCTAACATTGAGGTTTTGTTTTGAGTTATGTTGGTTGGTCAGGTTCTGCAGCTGGATTGCTGGAGAAGATGTCCATAAGCACCCCCACCACGACAAGGTCAACTCATAGGGGGTGAAGTGCATGATGGCGTAGAGAAAGTGGTGTCATACTACAGCAAGATCCTCTCGAAACCCGAAAGAAACTACTGCGTGACCAGAAGGGAACTGCTAGCTCTTATCTTGGCAACAAAGCACTTCCATAAGTACATCCATGGACAGAAATTCCTTCTGCGAACAGACCATAGTGCTCTAAACTGGCTGTTGAACTTCAAAAATCCAAAAGGTCAAGTCGCAAGGTGGGTAGACAGACTGCAGACTTATGACTGCCAGATTCAACACCGCAGAGGAAAGCTGCACTCAAACGCCGACGCATTGTTGCGAAGACCTTGCAAAGTGGATTGCAAGCATTATAGGCGGCAAGAAGACAAAGAAATTATTACCGCTCAGCGACTAAGAGCTGACCCCATATACGGATGGAGCAATGAGGAAGTGAGGACTGCTCAACAGGAGGATCCAGATATCGAACCCATTCTCGCATGGAAAGAAAATGAAGAGAAACCTGAATGGGGAGACATTTCTGACAGAAGTCCAGTTCTCAAAGCCTATTGGGCACAGTGGGACTCACTATATTTGCAAGAAGGTGTCCTCAGACGAAGATGGGAGTCCGCTGACGGTAAATCATATGTGATGCAGCTGATCGTACCGCAATCGAAAGTCAGTGAAGTTCTTCGGGAGATGCACGACGGACCTTCTGGAGGCCACCTGGGAGTTAACAAAACACTGGAGAAGGTGCGACATCGGTTCTACTGTTTGCATGCTAGAGATGACGTGGAGAAGTGGTGCCGAACATGTGACAAGTCTGCTGCAACCAAAGGACCTGGTAGAAAGATTCAAGGTAAGATGCACCAGTACAACGTTGGATCGCCTTTTGAGAAGATTGCAGTAGATGTGGCTGATCTTTTTCCAGAGACCAGCGCTGGAAACAAGTACATTCTGGTTGTAATGGACTATTTAAGCAAGTGGCCTGAGGCGTATGTCATCCCAAATCAAGAAGCCAAAACGGTGGTCGACCAGATTGTGTTTAACTGGGTGAGTAGGTTTGGCGTGCCTATGGAACTCCATTCCGACCAAGGGAGCAACTTTGAGTCAAACATCTTCCAAGGAGTGTGCGGACTACTTGGCATTAAGAAGACTAGAACCACACCGCTTCATCCACAATCTGATGGGATGGTTGAAAGATTCAACCGGACCTTGAAAGAACACCTCACCAAGGTCGTAGGCGACTACCAAAGAGACTGGGATAAGCACGTACCACTATTTCTGATGGCCTATAGAAGTGCAGTACATAGCTCGACAGGACAAACACCATCTGACATCCTGTTCGGGAAAACCATGCGGCTGCCCAGCGAACTTAAATTTGGATGCCCCACAGAGGAGCCACAGGACACGAACGAGTATGTGGACGACCTCAAGGAGAGACTCCATAAAAGAAAAAGGGCACGGATGAAAGCCTATAGCGACCGGATGAAGACACGGTACGACACAAAAGCGACAACGACAGAATTCCAAGCAGGAGATCGTGTGTGGCTTTATAATCCTCTGCGTCAAAAGGGATTGTCACCGAAACTTCAGCAAAACTGGGAAGATCCTTATACTGTTGTCACGATTTAGATTAAAAAAAAAAAACGTTTTGTCAACTAGGCAGACGGCAAAAATGCCAAGCTTTTCTGATTTTTGTTTTTATTTTAAATAATGTAAATACAGTTTATGATTACAAATAAAATCTAATCTAATCTAATCTAATCTAATCTGTTGTCACGAGGATTAACGACGTGGTTTACCGCATCCAAAGAGGACTAAGAGGCAATTAAAAGTAGTTCATTGTGCAAAAGGCCCATATTGTCTGAGTATGGCTAATCTATTACTATCTTAAGGTTTTTTTAAAAACTCCGTAATCTCCAGACCTGAACCCAAACGAGAATTTGTGGGTTGGATTGCATCGTCGAGTTCGTCGAGAGTCTTATCCAACATAGGGTATCCCATAAAATGTTAAATGAAATGTTAAAACAGATTAACCAAAAAATTAAAAGTATTCCGCAAAAAAAACCGAATATTAATGAAGCATGAGTTGTTCTTCTTTAAATTTTTTTTTTAAAAAAAACTTTGTTGAGACGAAATAACATCGATTGAAAAAAAATAACCGTGTATTTTAAGAACTGATTTGCAAACCATATTCCCTTATAATGAATGGTTTTTATGGGCCATTTAAAATAAACTAGTAGTAGTAGCGGTAGGTATACTGAAATTTTTTTACTTGCGATTATATATGTAGGTACTAGTAGGCAAGTTATGCAATCGTGCATAACATTAGGACGATAGAGAATACGAAAAAAATTGGTCGTGAAATTCTGTCTATTTGTATATTGTATATCAGTTATATGTCTGTCTGTCCATATATGGATCTGAACCGCTTGACAGATTTTCTTCAAATTTTGCAATTGAGATCTTTGAGGCAGCCTACAGAAAGGTTTTTGGAATGGGGTCCCTAGGGCTTGAAGTAACGATAAGGCCATAAGACCCATTTGATAATACTACTTTTAAACGACTCTTTGTTTTATTCAAACAAACCTCAAAAAAAATTTAATTTTCTAATTTTTTTTATAAATTTTACCTATTTTGTATTTTTTCAAGTATCATAAAATGTATGGGTTTTTGAGTTAATGATTTTTTTTATTATTGTTTTGTTCATCTGTAAAAAATAAAGAAACTATATTTATCAGCATTTTCTGAAAAAAAAAATGGCCTCAAAGTCATAACTTTGCTTGGGGAAGAAAATTTGAACACCATTTAAAATTGAAAATCTGGCAACCCTTAACCAATGAAAGCTCAACTTAGATACGGTCTTAAAGGTAGTTATTTCTACAAAAAGCTAAGTCTAAGATTAGGTCTCTATCAACAGTATTGACAGAGATATCGAATTTAACACAGGTCAGGGTACACCAAAGTTAGCCTTTTTTTAAATTTATTGTCAAAAAGTGATGTTAAAGTTGAGAAACGGAGTTTAATGTATAAGAATTTTTTTCTTAGAATATGACCAAGAATCACATCCCAGAGTATGTAACACGAATTACCGGACACCCTGTATATAAAAGAAAGTAAGTAAGTAAATAAGTTTATTCAAATTTATACAAAAATATGAAGTTAGACTACAATAAATGTACAATGAATAAGTAGTGATATAGTTAATTTAAAAAAAATTAGTATGAATATCACATCAAAGTATGTATAACTTAATTGAAAATACAATCAAATATGTTTTTGTTTAATATTATAATAAGTTTTAAGTATTACTGTGGGGTGAACAGTTATTTTTTAAATTTTATCTGTAAGTATCTTTAATAAATTTCATAATAAGCATTGATCCAAAAAAAAAAACAAATGATTTATATTATTTTCGATGTTTAAACTACATTCATGAAAGGTATAAGAGGGCATTTACAATTTCATCATGGTTAAAATTTAGAAGCCAGAGCTTAACTTGCTTTAGAAAAGGAGATGTGTTTCTTAGGAGCCTTATGTTTAAAGGCAGTGTATTAAATAATTTACAAGCGACAACAGTGCAAGAGTTTCGAAAATGGGTTGTACGAAATGAGGGTATATTGACTAGACATGCTGAGTTTCTTCGTAAGTTACGCGTATCAGTAATAGGACTTCGGAAATATCCACTTTTAATAAAGAAAATTTTTAAAACCTTATAGTAGAAGAGATGCTTCACTGGAAGAATGTTCAAGTTTCTAAAAAGAGACATAGATGGGTTCATACGATTTACACCAGCAAGTAAACGAATAGCTTTTTTCTGTAATAGAAGCAAATTTTGTAAATAAGACGTAAAAGTGCCACCCCAACAAGAAATTCCATACTGTAGTTTAGAACGGAAAGTTGCATAATATACCGACCTTAAGGTTTTATTACTCAAATACTTTTTTAAATGAAATAGGTGGCGAAGAGAAACACGAAAATGTTGTTTCAGGTATGAAATGTGTTCTAACCAATTCAAATTTCGGTCAAGGAATACTCCCAAGTATTTGAACTTATTTACAACTTCAATTGCAAAACAATCTGAACTACAACATAAGTTATCATTGAAACTATAGTCATTGTTATGCCTGTCACAATTACAGTTACAATCAAAAACAAATTTTTTGCAACCACAAGAGTGGAAACAAAAGTCTATATCAGGAGCCTCCATTTTACGCAAATTAAAAAACATTAATTTGGTTTTATTACTGATAACTAACTTGTGCGTTATTAACCAGACACTCAATAAACGAATATCGTGGTTAATATCAGCGAGCAAATCTAGGGCGCTAGAAGAGTTATAAGCAATCCCAAGGTCATCCGCAAAAGCTGTAAGACTTCCTCTGAACCTTTGGGAGAACAGAGAATTGACAAATATAAGGAAAAATATAGGGCCGAGGACTGATCCTTGGGGTACTCCTTTATTTATCAGCAAAGAATCACTTAGATGCTCGTTTATTTTGACTTTTTGCGATCTATTCTTGAGGTAAGAACTAAACCAACATAACATGAAGCCACGAATTCCAGCATGATATAATTTATCAACGAGAATGTCGTGGTCTACCATATCGAAAGCTTTTGTAATATCGACGAAGAGTCCTGCACAGAATTTTTTATCGTCTAACCCCTTGTAAATACAATAGCTGAAAGCCAAAAGAGCATCTTCAGTTGAAAGACCCTCCCTAAAACCAAACTGGGCGTTGTTGAAAAATTGCATTTTTTTGAGGTAATTAAGTACTCTGATTTTTATAGCTTTTTCAAAAATTTTTGATATCGAAGAGAGCAAAGAAATTGGCCTGTAGTTATTTTTATCTTTTTTATTTCCCTTTTTGAAAAGGGGTATAACGTGGGCGCATTTTAATTTATCTGGAAAAACTCCTTCATAAACACTCAAATTAAAAAGATAAATTAACATATCAACAAGATTTAAAGCAATTTTTTTTAATGTTATATTTGAAACTCCATCGCAGCCACAAGAGTTAGAATTATCTAGGCTATAAATTATTTTCAAAATTTCTGATCCAGTGATGGGTTCAAAAAAAAAGCTTCTGGGAATAATTCTGTCTTCAGCTAAACCAGAGCGTGGACAGCCCATACATAAATTATTATTAGTTACGGAATCAACACCAACAGAAGAAAAATAACTATTTAAAATGTTGGCTACTAAATAAGGATCCGTAACATCATTATTATCACTATCTAGTACAATAACAGAACTTTGCTTAGCTTTAGATTTTCTATTAGTGATAGAGTTTATTACTTCCCACTCCTTTCTAGAATTACCATGAGCGCTTCTAAATTTATTCTGAAAATAAGCTTCACGGCATTTTTTTACTTCAAGTTTAACTTTCTTATTCAAAATTGTATAACGATTTTTTAACCTTCTATTTGACGGATGTTTATGACACCTATTACACAAACTATTTTTTAGTTTGATTAGTTTGAGAACGTTCGGAGAGATCCACGGCTTCAATTTTTGATCCGATTTCTTTTTTACATAAGACTGTGTACAAGCTTGCAAATACCTCTGCAAAATATTCGAAAAGCAATTGTATGCATCATTAATATTTTCTTGGGAATACACAGTAGACCAATCTTCAAATAAAAGTTTACTATTTAACTCTTCAAAATTAATTTTTTTAACTAGAGCATTCTCAACTCTTCTTGGAACAGTATCTCTCACGTCAACTAAGACAATTCCAGACATACAATGATCAGTAATACCTAAATCAAAATTAAGTCCAACACACCTCTCAACTGATAACTTCGCAAGTCTAGCAAAAACATGGTCCAAACATGAACCAGAAACCGGTCTACTAGGTTCATTTATGAAACTTAACATACCATTCTCAGACGTCAAATTTAAAAAGGTATCAGATACAAAAGTAGATACCAGAATATCGATATTAAAATCGCCGACAAGAATTAAGTTTGATCCTTTTTCATCCTTTAACAAACATGAAAATTCCTCCAAAAAAACACCTAGTTCAACAAAGTGAAGTCTATAAAAACACATAAAGTGAAAGAATTCATTGTTAACCTTACATGATACTTTTAAAACATCAGCACTACTAAACTTCAAATACGAAACCTCATGAGCGAACACGTCACGCACAAAAACTCCTACACCGCCCGCAGAATAGTTTTCATTTGTATTGGCAAAAAAATTATATCCTGTAATAGAAAAATCATCCTTTTCACACTCAAATATCCAAATTTCTGATAGAAAAATAATATTTGGCAAGTAAGCAAAGGCTTCCAGATTGCTTAGCAATATATCAAAGTTCTGTCTCATACTTCTAATGTTTTGATGAATAACTATAAAAGATTTCTCATTTCTATAGCTCAAATTAAAATTATTGATACTGTTTAAAGTAAAGTTACAAGGGTCATTGCTGTAATGATCATGGATGTTGATTAAGCTAAACATTTAAGATTTTTTATTTTTTTTTTTGTTTGAAGACGATAAGAAATTATTCGTCACACAACGCTATCAAATCATCCCGAGATCTTATAGCAACGATTTTACCTTTTTCTATTTTACGCAATAAAATTTGTGAATTCTGAACCCACAAATATTTAAATTTCTTTTCTGTTTTAACTTTTTTTGCTTCCATAAATAAAGCTCTATTGTAACTAGTTAAACAATCATTCATATATATATTGCTACACATATGTATTACTATTCATAGATGATACTAGCCTCTTTTGCTTAACAGCAGATCTCTTGCTTAGTAAAACTTTCTTCCAGTGTTGGCCCAAAATTGATCTGATTAATGATTAAAATTAATGATTAATAATCATAATCAAAAATTTGATTATTGATTAATTAATCATAATCAAATTAGAATGATTATGATTTTTAATCATAATCATTAATCTGATTACTAATTTGATTACTTGATTAACTATTAATTATTTTTCTTTTCTTTAACGGCCAGCATAAGTATTCAGTTTCGTTATACCGGACAGAATTTATAAAATTTTTTTGTACTTGACCTATTTCACCTACACAAGTGATCATAAAAGTAAAAAAAGGCTTGCGTTTTTACGAAGATAGCTAACAGTGCTGACATTGAAACTATAACATATGGTTGATATGTGAGCAAAACTATTTTCAGCTCAATAGCAAAAATGTGCATATTTGAACAATTTAACAAAATAAGAATTCAGTGTGTTTGATTTGATTTGAAAGTTGGAATATAATAAAAATGTTTTAAGAAATCTGTGCTATAATTTTTCTTCATTGTTACGGGTACGTTGAATTGGGTTCATGGATTTATTAGGTTAATCGAGTTAATCAATTTGTGATTAATGATTAATGATTAATAACATTAATCATGATTAAGATTAATTTTTTAATCATGATTAAAATAATCAGATTAAATTTAATCAAATTAATTAATTGATTAAAAAATTAATCGATTAATGCCAACACTGCTTTCTTCTTTACCTCTACAGATAAGAATTTAATGCGAACGATGTTCTTCTTCGCGTCACTGTTGTTGTTGTTGATACAGGCAGATGAGTTGGATTTATTTTCCCGTGCTTGTCTTACATAACAGCTTACAATTTCATTTGGTGGTATGTTGATGTTTAAAACATCTTTGAAAATTGTGTTCACTCGCTCTGACACGTTCTCCTTGTTGACATTTGGAACACCTTGGATTTCTATGCTGCTCTCCAATTGTTTTTGATCTCTCCAATTTAATTTTACTTCAAGAGAGGAGATCCTCTCTTTCAAACACTTGTTTTCGTCTTCCAATTGTTTAACCGTTGAAAGAAAGCCTTGATTAATTTTTTTCAAGCAAATGATTTCTTCGTAAAGCATTTGAAGGGTGATTGACCTATTCGACTGCGCAAATGAATGCCCTTGTGCATCGTTTGTTGCGGCTCCAGCAGAAACTTTGCTTGTTGTTTGGGGTTTGTTTGTAGCTGTTTGTCCAACTGTTGGTGGTAAACGAGTGACTACATTAGTTTCAGTATTTGTTGGTTTTAGTGACGACTGAAGTTCAAGCATATTAGTTGTTGCTGCTGTTGTTGTAGCTTTTGCTGCATTCAAAGTAGAGCTCTTAATACCCGCATACCCGGGTACCCACCCGGGTACCTGGGTACCCGCAATATCGGGTATTACCCGGGTACCAAAGAACCGGGTATTACCCGGGTAGCAAAGTACCGGGTACCCGCTTATAGCGTAAAAATAATACGGATGAGGAGTAAAAACACATAAAAACAAAGGAATGTGATGATAGGATTGGCAACCGTGAAATAGCTTAAGTGTTTGCGTTGCATGTTGTTTATGATTAGCTCGAAAAACTGAAATAAAATTTAACAATTGAATCTTAATACAAAAATGAAAATATCAATTAAGATTTGAGTCTGCGGTGCTCATGTATCAAAACGCCCTTTATTAATTTCCTAGATTGATGTTTTTAAAGAACTCATACCTGCTAATATTTAAATCATTTGATGTCGATACTCGATAGATATTTCAAAGTGCATTAGAGAATTTTCACTCCCCGCTACCCATAACATAACACTGTCTGTTTATAGCTTACTTTGTCGGGTAACCGGGTACCCGACGCGTTACCCGTGTTACCCGGGTACCCGTCAACTTGGGTAATACCCGTGCTACCCAGGTACCCGGGTACCCGGGTAGTTGTTATGATGGGTATTACCCGGGTAAAATTAAGAGCACTAATTCAAAGGAAAATCTTGATGGTGCAGAGAATTACGCCGAAGAGTTTTGCACTTATCACAACGAAAAGAATTTTCTTTAGAGTTTTTATAAAATTCTAGATCGGTAGGTGTTAAATTCACACACGACCCGTGACAATACAAATTACATTCAATGCATTTAATTTTGTTAGGACTATTGCGATCGATTTTATTATTGCAAATTATACAATTCATTATAAAGGAACTATGTGAGCTAACAAGACTACAAACAGCAATGTGTGCACCCCACGACACGTCCGTTCACAGCGGCTTTATTAACTCGAATGTCGTGTTAGTTACACTATTTATAACTCAAGAATGGCTGAACAAATTTGTCTGAAAATTGGTGGGGAGGTACCTTAGGACCAGGAGACGGACATAGGACTTTTCATCCCAATATTCCTATGGGAACGAGAACGTAAACGGGAGCCTGGAAACTACTGAACCCATTTCAAAAGTTCTTTCTGCTCTAGGATGCTACATTATCCCTCAGTAACATAGACTATATTTCATCTTAATATTCCCATGGGAACAGAAACGGGAACTAGAACGGAAATAACCGCATGACCGATTTCAAAAATGCTTTCAACTTTAAGATGTTACATTATCCCTCATTAATATAAATTATTTCATGCTCACATCCCCCGGGACCCGGGCAACGCCGGAAGGCTCAGCTATATATTTTTTTTATCAATAAGGAACGGGATCGAAAACATGAACCTCAAAACTACATGACTTGTTACACTTTTTTCCGCGATTAAACTAACTTTACGATGAATACGATATTATTAAACTAACGCGATTGGATTTTCCGGATCCAATTAATTAAATTAAGCAAACGAAATTTAGAACGATTAAAAGAAATGCACAACCGGTGTGCCGCGAGGTAAACAATTCAACTGTCAAATTAAAAGTCAATAAAAAGTGCAACTCTCAGCAGGTAGGCTGCTGACACCACGGCTAAGCTCAGCTGGGCTGGGTTTGTATACAAAAAAAAAGGTAGCGTAGCGCGATAAAAAGATCGATCGCGAATTAAAAGTCCGATTTATTAATTAGTAAACGAAGAATTAAAAGTATTTTCTAAGTACAGGGTGTACCAAGAAAAGTGGGCGCCAGGAAATTTTTAGGTGAAATTTCCAAACCAAGAATCAAGGCTGAAATGTTAAAACCGATTAAAAACAATTCAATTAAATTCCCAAAAGGGATTTAAAGCTATTTATTCTTTTACGTGTTGGGAAAACCTTACAAAAAGTGGGATTAAAAACCCAAATCTTTTCGACAATGAAATGTTACAATGGTGGACGGTTAGGCGAACCGTTTAAAAATGTAAACAAATGCAAGTAACCGGAGAATGAAACGTTAATTGTTCTTTCCCGAAAAGAACAATTAATAAAAATAAAAAGGGTCGCGTGTCTCACAATTATTGAGAATTTACGTAGGCAAAGAACAACCGAAACTTTCTTTGACAACACTCACAAAAACTATTGAACTCTAATTATCTTTTTCTGTTTTTTTCCTTCCTCCTTCTATCTCCTATGACTCGTCCGTCTGACGTTTTCTTCTCCTTTCTCAATTTTACTCCTTCCACTGACTCTAAACTTTTTCTAACAATTTAAACAAAACTAATATACAAAACTATCTTTAAAATATCTTCAATTTCCACTATTTAAACTTTCTATTTTCTCTTCAAAACAATTTCAAAAAAATCACTCTTCGCAAGAAAAACCACTTGTCGCTTTTTAGGTCAACCAAGAAGTGCTTGATCTTGACAATTTGTCCTTTCTCGACTTTCAAATTCACCCACACATTCATACAATCGGCCAATCGTGTCTCGAGGTTTTCTGTCACGGTTCTCTAGCACATGTAGCCTTATTGCTGACAAGTACCTCGATTGTCGAATTCCAGCGAGACCTTTCACTCGCACAATTTCCCAATCACACTGAACTGAAAAAGTGGTTGGGGGTTTGTTCCCAAAACTTATCCAGCTCATTAGTCGAGATCAGACCCCTCCCATAAAACATGTCGAGAAAATTGAAAGTTCCTGAAAGTTGAAAATAATACTTCTGGGCATTTTCCCAGTTACTCTACTATACAGGGTGTCCCGTAATTCGTTTTACATACTTTGGGATATGATTCTTGGTCATATTCTAAGAAAAAAATTGTTCTACAGTAAAGTCCGTTTCTCAAGTTTGACATCACTTTTTGACAATTTAAAAAAGGCTAACTTTGGTGTACCCTGACCTTTGTTAAATTCGATATCTCTGTCGAAGCTGATGATAGGAACCTAATCTTAGACTCAATTTTTTGTAGAAATAACAACCTTAAAGACTGTATTTAAATTAGGCTTCCATAGGCTTAGGGTTGCCAGATTTTCAATTTTAAGTGGTGTTCAAATTTTCTTCCCAAAACAAAGTTTTGACTTTGAGGTCTTTTTTTTGGAGAAAAGGCCTGATAAACATAGAGTTTCTTTATTTTTTACAGATGAACAAAACAATAATAAAGAAAAAACTCAGTATTAAATTAGCTCAAAAACCCATACATTTTATGATACTAAGAAAAATACGAAATGGGAAAAATTTTAAAAAAAATAAAAAAAGTTCTTGCTTTGAGGTTTGTTTGAATAAAACAATAATATGATCACTTTTAGTAGTTTTTTTATGTATTTAATACAAATACAATTATAACAAGTGCTCAAAGCCCCATCCTTCGTTTTGAATCCATGCCAGAGCCCGTTTTTGGATTTCATTGTGGGTGTTTGCTGTCGATAACTCTTGTTTTACTTGTAGTCTTGTAATCTTTGAAACTGTATTTAAATTTGACTCCTATAGGCTAAGGGTTGCCAGATTTTCAGTTAGTATAAAGTTCCTGGTATCCTTTGTTGTGCTTTTCTTCAATTTCCATTTAAAAACTCATATAAGAAAAAAAATGTCTGCGTTTTCTTCTCTCGTAATTGAAAGCATTTCAAAAAACTCTCTGATCAAACTGCAATCGTGACTTAATTTGACAATTTTTCTTATTCTTTTATACGACTTATTTACCTATTGAACATTCATACCCCAAATTTAAAGCAAACATCCACAATGAAATCCAAAAACGGGCCCTGGCATGGATTCAAAACGAAAGAGGGCGCTTTGAGCACTTGTTATAATTGTATTTGTATTAAATACATAAAAAACTACTAAAAGTGATCATATTATTGTTTTATTCAAACAAACCTCAAAGCAAGAACTTTTTTTATTTTTTTTTTAATTTTTCCCATTTTGTATTTTTCCAAGTATCATAAAATGTATGGGTTTTTGAGCTAACTTAATACTGAGTTTTTTCTTTATTATTGTTTTGTTCATCTGTAAAAAATAAAGAAACTCTATGTTTATCAGGCCTTTTCTCCAAAAAAATGACCTCAAAGTCAAAACTTTGTTTTGGGAAGAAAATTTGAACACCACTTAAAATTGAAAATCTGGCAACCCTAAGCATATGGAAGCCTAATTTAAATACAGTCTTTAAGGTTGTTATTTCTACAAGAAATTGAGTCTAAGATTAGGTTCCTATCATCAGTTTCGACAGAGATATCGAATTTAACAAAGGTCAGGGTACACCAAAGTTAGCCTTTTTTTTAATTGTCAAAAAGTGATGTTAAACTTGAGAAACGGACTTTACTGTAGATCAATTTTTTTCTTAGAATATGACCAAAAATCATATCCCAAAGTATGTAAAACGAATTACGGGACACCCTGTATATTCTACTGAGTCAGGAGAAGGATCAAATTCTCTGTGTTACAACTTTTCGAAAATTGAAGAAGGGAGGAAAAGCTACCAAAACCAAAATGAACTACTTTACCCTATTCGGTGGATCTTTGCGCAGATTTGGGGATAAGGGAAAACTATTAGCGTTTCATTCTTATGATTCGGTTTTACAAAAATAAATTAACTTTTAGGACGTTTACACTTGCAGCACTACGCTGCACAGTGTGTCTCATAACGAAGTATGGCGTTTACAAGTGCCATTTCTATTGTTCTCCTCTGTGATATGTGTATGTATGTGTATAGTGTTGTGTGTGTGATATCCTGCTTGTGTAGTGTGTGTAATGAGGTGTGTGTATGATGATGAGTGTAAAGATGATATATGTGAGTGATGATAATAGATTAATGATGGTATAAGTATATGGATGTAAGCATGTGTAAATGATGATTAGGATGTGAATGTCGATGAATGTGAATGATGATGCTTGTGAGTGACGAAGTATGAATGACATTCAATTTAAGTAAATGGTTAAAATACGCGAGTCTCCAGAGGCTTCTGGCTCGACACAACAAACGCCGACATCAGTTCAGCTCATCCGCTGATTACGACATGCACCTATTTTGTCATTTGCTCAATGCTATGTTTCGATCACATTGCTAAAAGCAAACAACGGAGAAATGATGGCACGAAGAAATGATAGGGAAGGGTTTGAGGAAAAGAGAGGGATATCGAAATGTAAATAACTATATATGTAAGAAAGGTTTTTGTTGCGGGAAAATTTACCGTAACAGACTGATTTCAAAAATTATTTCGAATTTAGGATCATTCGCCGCGAACGTGATTGGGGACGCAAACTTAGAAACTACTGTTCATAAATGCGTTAGCACTCGTTATAAACAAAACACTGTTCTTAAAAAAAAAAAACAAAAAAAAAGTAGACTTATTGTGACAGACTAAGCATAGTCCAAATATCAGCCAGTTTATTAGCCAGCGGAGGTCTTCGCTCAACACCCTGGGCTGCTTTAGACATACTCATATACTTCTTATCCCTCCACACTCACGGCCACAGAGTAGATATACTCTGTGCTCAAGGCGTTGTTTAGGTCTGTATTTTTAAGGTTCCCGTCCTTCTGTTTCCGTGGGAATATGCGGATAAAATAAAGTACATGTTACGTATTCCTCCGAAATGTTTCATCTAAAATTCAAAAGAAAAAGGTCAAATAGTTGTAAAGATCCCGTTATCGTTTCCGATCCGTCTTGCATTCGCTATGACCATAATTAAATCAAAAAGTCAATCGTTGAATGTTTTTCCCATGGTCAATTACATATATGTGGCATGTTCAAAGTTCACGAGTCGGAAGGCCATCTGCGTTTTTTGACACTCTGCTTATTTATTGCCTCTAAGGCAGGACAAAGTGTGCCGGGTCAGCTAGTTATTTTATAAATGGGAAAAAGTCGGTTTTCCAAAGTACTGATTTCGATTTACTGACCCACATTTCTTATAGTAAATAAACAAGAGAATCTGAATTCACTAAGTACTCTAAGGATTCGAGCCAAAACTTAAATCTGAACTCAACACCTAAGTAGACGCTCGAAATCAAATTATTTAAAATTGCATGTCAATTCGATTTCAATTTCCTAGGGTCTTACGTGGATTGTGGGTGAACCAAAAATGAGATTTTTTGATTTGCATTAAACAAAATCCATCTGCAAATATGTACCTGGAAGTCCGCACAGTGGCCATATTTAAGGATAAATCTTAAAAAAAAACATTTTCTCTTTTCTTACAGCCATATTATTCACTTATTTCGAAACTAGTTTTTCGTAGATCTAGTTTTCGAGTTTCAAGTTTTGAACAAATCGGTATTATTGAAAAACAATAGCTTTCTGCTTAGCTTGGAGTACGGAAGTGTTTTTGTGTAGCTCTGTATTAAGTTCATTTTTACACCAGTTCATTAGAAACCATAAAACTTAAGAATTGTTTACATAAACAAGTTTGCAAAGCTTGATAAGTGTCTTTCAACAAAAAGAAGAAAGCTTTATAAGATCTCTATTTAAAACGAAAATAAAAATAATTTATTCGTGGTGTGGTACATCGAAGCTGGTTAGTTCTTAGTGGTGAAAATCATCGATCATCTGTCTTTGTCATCTAAACAGAACAAAAATTATTATTACTGTAAGTATTTACAAAGTAATACTAAGCCAAACAAGACCAGAAAAGAAGCTATTCCCCTACTTCCATACGGATTATCAGCTGTCCCACTCCACAAAATCGGTGATTGTATTTATTTGAAAGCTCTCTCAATTTTGGTGGATTAAAAATTTCACCACAACATAGTTAATACACAAACCGGCTGATCGTTATTATAGGTGAAGCTCAAACTCTCTAGCTGAAAGTACAGTGAGTCACAGCTTTGTCCATGAATCGCGAATTAAAAAATAAAAGATCTTTTGGCCAAACTTCACCCGAGCCCGAAAACAAAAATTTATTGAAGAAAAGCTGCACTTCGACCGATATGACCGAAACATTCTCTTTAACTGCTCTCATTGATGAAATGGATAAGCTTTTGGATCAGAAACTAGTTAAAATAGCTACAAAAGAGGATATTAATAGTATCAAAATAGAAGTTGCCGCTCTACAAGAAGAGAACAAAATACTTAAACACGAAATCGAAAAATTAAAAGATGGCGAACGCGTGCTTCATAAAAGAATGGAAGATGCGGAGAAATTCAGTAAGAGATTGAACGTGATAGTCAGCGGATTAAACGCGGATAATATTGAAGAAGCCAAACAACAATTTCAACAGGTTTGCAATACAACCCTTAGAGTTACTGCAACAGCTAATAGCGCCCGAAAAATTAATTCATCAAAAAACGCCAGACCTGCCTATGTATTTGAACTTTCTAATACGGATGAAGTTCACTCCATTATGTCAGCAACCAAACATCTCTCAAATACCCAGATTTCTATTAATAAGGATTTAACGTCAAGTGAAAGATCTGAGCAATATCACCTCCGCCAGATAAAACGTTGTCTTCTGAAGGCTAATAGCAGTCTACGAATCGAAATTAAACGCTGGACTCTTCTGGTAGATGGACGTCGTCGCTTCAAATGCAACAAAGATGGAATTGTAAGAGCCTTCAACGAAAAAGACCGAGAGTTTCTTACACAGTTGTTAGGAACAGACTCAATTTACTCTGTTTTTCTGGATACTCCTACAAACATGCAGGACTCAAGTGTCAATAACCCTAACAATAATAACCATTAGCAAACGAAAGTCTGTCAAGTCTTGTCATATAATGTAGCTGGTCTTGTTAATAAAAATATATTATGTAACTTTTTTAAATACGTTTGTAAATTTGATATTTTCTTTTTGTACGAAACTTTTGTTTTATCAGAGCATATACACCATTATGAAATTTATTTTAAAGAATTCAAACTGTTCTGGATTGCGGCAACAAAAACCCAAAACTTTGGCAGAGCTAGTGGCGGTTGCTTATACGGTTTCCGTAAAACTATTGAATCCACATACCAACTAAGATTCACAAATTTCTTCGATACAGTCATTTTAAAAGGCAATTTTTCTGGGTCCATTCTTAACCTAGTACCAAGCTATTTAAACTGCAATAATTGGACACGTGATTTTGAAAAATTAAAATCCTTTTTCGAAGAGCTTCAATCCAACCACTTCATCCTTATGGGTGATCTTAACGTCAGAACTGGACAAAAAGGAACAATTGATTCACGAACATCACAGTTTATCACTGACAAAAGATACTCTAAAGATGTTGTAAGTGACAGCAACTGTAATAAGTTTTGCGAGCTCTTGGAAGACATTGGCGCATTTATACTTAACGGAAGGGGCTTCGGAGATACAACCGGCGAGTATACTTTTGTGTCAACTAGAGGATCATCTGTGATTGACTATTGCTGTCCTTCGTACAGTGCTTTAGAAAGTATTGTAAATTTCTCAGTTGATAGAGCAACCTTTTCTGATCACATGCCGTTAGTTTTGGGTATAAAAGCTTTCGAAGATACGACTAGACACTCCACTTCCATCTTGCTCCCAAGACTTAAATGGTTTACCAATAGATGTGCAGAATACAACCAAAAAATTGATGAAGTTGCTGCGGAAAAACTCACGCCTCTAGATAGCATTGAAACACGTTGCCTTTCTTTAAAACAATGTATTTATACTGCATACGGGAATCCTAGTAATTCAAATGTCAAGTTCGACCGAAAGAAACCGTGGTATGATACAGAATGCTTTATAGCTAGAAAAGCGTTGCTAAAACTTCTTAACATTTATAGAAAGTTCAATCTCGATGCAAGCAGAAAAAATTATTGTGATGCTAATAAAAAGTATAAAGTCCTTTGTAAAGCAAAACAACGTGAATACTACCAGCGCATTTCTGTTCAACTTTCAAGTATTACCTCAGCAAAGGATTGGTGGAAACTTGCCAAAGAGATACGCGGTAATCCTAAGAATAACGGTGTACAAATCACGGCTATTGAGTTTATGTCACACTTCGAAAATTCCCTTAATTCTGATCGGTTAACCAACGTGGAATATTTACTTGAAACACCTTTAGTTCAAATACCGGAACTTGATCGCCCAATCGATTTGAATGAAGTAAGAATTGCGATAGCATCTTCAAAAGAAAATAAAGCACCGGGTATAGATGGAATCCCATATGAATTTTATAAAAACGCGAGTGATTCCTTTATTGGTGAGGTCCACATTTTACTTAAAAGAATTTACGAAACAGCAACGATACCATCATCCTTCAACAAAGCAATTATCTTTCCCCTCTTTAAAAAAGGTGATCCTAGCCTTGTATCTAATTATAGAGGTCTTTCGTTTTTAGACACCCTCTACAAATTATTCACCACGGTCCTCTTAAATCGTCTTACAACTTGGATTGAAAGTAATAACATACTCAATGAATATCAAGCTGCTTATAGAAACAATTATAGCACTGTCGATCAGATCTTCAACCTTTCATGTCTAATTCAACTGCAATTAAGTCAGAAAAAAAAACTTTATGCTTGGTTCGTAGATTTAAAGGCCGCATTTGACAACATCAATAGAGAAGCTCTTTTTCACAAACTTGTCACATTGGGAATTTCAACGAAAATGGTTCAAATCATCAAACTACTATATCAAGATACAGTTGCAGCAGTCTGGGATGGAAACAGCACATCTAATTTTTTTCGAACGAACAAAGGTGTTAAGCAAGGTTGTGTACTGAGTGCTCTCCTTTTTGTCCTGTTTTTAAATGATCTCCACTCTGAACTCCCCATTGGAATATTTGTAGAAGGAATTGGCATAAATGTCCTCTTATACGCTGATGACATAGTAATTTTGGCTGAGAGTCCTGTAATACTTCAAGCTATTATAAACAAGTTCAGCAACTATTGTGATAAATGGAACCTTGAAGTCAATCTTGAGAAGTCGGAAATTGTTATCTTTAGGAATGGAGGACGAAGGGCGGTCTGTGAAAAATGGTATTTTAATGGCACAGAAATAAAAATTACAAACCAGTATAAATATCTTGGTGTAGTCTTTACGTATAACATGTCCTGGTCCGAACATCTCACAAAGAGGCTAGCTACATCAAAAAATGCTGTAAACGCAACCTGGTCCAAATTCGTAAAAAATAAATCCGTACCTCATTCAGCTAAGTTTAAAGTTCATGATGCAGCGGTTAGATCCATAATGTACTACTGTGCACAAGTATGGGGGTACAAAGAGTACATACAATGTGAGAAACTTCAAAGATTTTTTGTCAAAAGATGCTTTAATCTACCTGATAATACACCAAACTACGTTGTACACATCGAAACTGGTCTGCCAAAATCGTTTCTTACTACTCTTGAAATACATTTTACATATATGCGTAAAGTTTTGAGTCTACCCAGCTTTAGATTACCACGAATACTTTCAACAGCAGTACTCCGCAAAAATATTTATTGGGCCCAGGAATGGTCAGGCCTTTTCCGCGAGACTGGCATCCTTGTTGACTGTGAAACCAGCAATTTCGAATGGAAACAGACTCACAACTTGATTTTAACTAAACTTAAGGAACAACAGTGGAATGCTTCTACCGAACGGGCTTTACAATCACAATTTCATGACGAATACTGCAATCTATCCTTCACAGAGGTACCCAATTATTTTGATGACTCGAACTCACGAGAAATGATAAGTCTGCTCTTAAGAACACGGTGTGGGCTACTTAATTTGAATGCTAGGGCATTTCAGCGTGACACTGTTGGCTTATGCACGTTATGCAATCTTGATGCAACTGAGAACACCTACCACTTCGTCAGCGTTTGTCCTATTTTCAAATCCTACAGAAGAATATTTCTAGGTGCCGAAACAATTGATCGAAATGAATTTCTTCAAATATTGAATGGCAAATGTTATTTAAACCTTTATAGATTCTTAAAAAATGCTCTTAATTATCGCAACTTAATTGTAAATGAATATAATTAATTTAAATTCAAGCTAAGCCAAAATGTAAATAGTAAAATTATGACTTGACAGACAACTTTAACAAGTTATTGTCTCAACTAATTTTGTAAACCAGCATAATCTTGTTTTTATAACTACTTTTTAAAGAAAATAAAATTAATTTATCTATCTATCTATCTATCTATCTTATTGAAAAACAAAGTGACACATAAAACTCGAAATCTTAAAACTAGTTTTTGATAAAACTAGAAATTCATGAAACTGGAAATATCTAGTTCTGAAGACTTCAAAACTAGTTTTGAAACGTTTTTGTAGCAGTAGTAGTATAGTGTGATTTTATTGAGATATAAATAAAAATAGTTTTATACATAGTTACGTACATAGTTCTTTGTTAACAATTTTCACAAAAAGACATTGGCTTATGCTGTCAGCCGAAAAAAGAGATCTTATGAAGCAATAAAGTTCTTTGTTGATTTAGTTATCGCAAAATAAAAATACATAACTATATATACAAAAGTACAATATCAAAATGATTCGTTAATAATTTGTTGTCGATATTTTAGAGCGGGTTTCAGGTAGTTGTATAGGATTTTCCAATTTTCTCCATTTAATATGTTTATGATTTCATTTGATGAAAGAGAATTTTTTCCCAAGATAACTTTCGGATCGAGTTCAGGATGGGGCAGATACCAATGAAGTGACATATATCTTCTCTGCATCGTAGGTTGCACAAAGTAGTTGGCTTTAAAGATTGTTGATATAAAATCCAGACTGTTTCGGTCATGGAAATAATTTTTATCACCTTGGCCATGACTCACTAGAATATAGGTACTTCTTGTTTGACTTTGCTGACTTTGTTTTTTGAAAGCATTCCATATTGATTCTTCAATGTTTCCTAAACGCATCTACAGGGTGCCACCAAAAGATCTTCCATTGTGTTGGAGAAGTTGAACATCATGGATGTCACTCAATCTCGTCGATTCCGTAAAGAATTGAAGATTTCAGTCTTTTAGAAACAAAACTATCTTATTGGTGAGTTGATGATTTGGTTGATTCATGATTTTCCCAATATATAGGAAATGCAGCTGAACTGTGTGTTAATATCACGTAGGTAAACCAGTCTCGAGGTGCAACATGTAGGTTGGTGTATTTTCCGATAGTCTGAAGGTTTTCTTGATGAAATATCTAAGAAGCTTTTCTACTTCGTCGAACTCGAAGATACCCCAAACTTGTGCTGCGTAGCACATAAGAGATCTTACGACTGCTTCGAAGACGTAAAGACGAAACGTTTTTGTATTATTCATCAAAACCTTATTACATCACATCATTTTCTGCTTTCATTTGAAGCTTCGTTTCGGCATCGGTTAGTTTGGCAAGTATGTACGTCTTCGTAGGGGATTCAGGTTATTCACATACACCGTATTTGGCTACCCCATACACAGTAAATTACCTCGGATAGGGTATTGACCCAGTCAAAAGTCGGTGATGGCTGGTTTCCGGTACTGCGACATAGGTGAAATATGGCTCAGAAACTAATAATTGCAGCACGCATTTTGCAGGACCAAGCTAATGCATTGTGTGCACCGATAATCAACTGCACTTGCTGATTAAAAAGAACTTCTGTTGTGTTTCTCCAACTCCAACGATTGGAAGTAATTTGGTTAGACAACTTTAATTGGACTTATTGCTTCGATTTCTGTGCAAGGAAACTCGGCTTGTTACAGAGATTTTTGAGCAAGGTTCACAGACTCTGTGTTGTGGACTTCGAAGTCAGCATTCAAAAGATTTTCCCATTGTTCAGCGATGCAATATTGGAAAGAGTTAGCTACTGCTGCCGTTGGATATTTATCTGCCACAGTCAAAGCAATTGGCAGGGTGTCTGTGCCAGTCAACAAATTTGGAATATCTGACTCTGACCCAAAACCATCTAAACCGAAAGATGAAAAGGATCCGCGAGATCTAACAGTGGGCTTGTCACCTGAAACCTCAATTTATCAACCTTAGCTCCCCGTTATTATCATATTACGACGTTCTCGTGCACTATCCGCAAATGCATCAAAATGAATTTGAAGTGAAGGTGCATCTAATATAGGACTAAAAGAGGTGCTATTTTTATTCCTACTGAATAATGTTAATGTGTTGCACACTGATTGGACAGTAATCCATTGAATGATCTTTTTTGTTTGAGTCAATTTGCTTGTCTACTTGTCTCTTTGAACAAAATACCACTTCTACCATTTGATAAACAAACCGATGCCAGGGTCTCCATTTTTTGCTTCGGTCTATATTTTACTTCCAATGATCTTGAACCGTCGGTCGCGTCGCGTCGACCACACATATGTTCTTATTCTTGAGAAATAGAATGGTAAGTTCAACGCTTACCTATATTTTATTTTCATATATTTATACAAACAATCAAACGTTTGCAAATTACAGTAAGTACATACTTGTTTGAATTTTCTATTTTGTTTTCAAAATCAAAGCAGCTCTTGATATGAATCTAGTTTCGATATTCAAAACGAGAATCCATTTTCAAAACTAGAACTTGTTTTTCTCCAGAGATCAATAATACCGATTTCTTTTTAAAACTAGTTTTGATTATTTTTTGCAAAACTTGAAACGAAACTAGTTTTATTAGAAACTAGTTTCATTTCTAGTTTTACGAATTCTCAATAATATGGCTGTTAAAGAAACAAAATTAATAATTTAAATGGATAAATATCTTTTTGCAATCTTAATAGTTAGAGTTAGGTGAGCTTATATGAATTTCTAAATGACTTAAAATTAATGTTCAGTTTATACAGTGTATCCCGTACTTCGTGTATTATCCTTCGGGGTGTGATTCTTGGTCATATTCTAAGAAAAAAATTGTTTTACATTAAAGCTCGATTCTCAACTTTGACATCACTTTTTGACAATTTTATTTATTTTTTATTTTATTTTATTGAAATAACTCACAAATGTAATTTACAAATTATTCTATAAAAGGCATCGGGGTAGCCAGACCATATGATCAGTGCAAAGTCATAAGAACTACTTAAAACAATCAATTCTTGGAAAACTACTCCTTTTGCGACTTGTTGCAATAAAAATCCGTAAAAACCCACAATTAGATGTTTTACCTGTTTTAGTTTTTTCCAAGTATCATAAAATGTATGGGCTTTTGAGTGTACTTATTATTGAGTTTTTTTTTTATTATTGTTTTGTTCATCTGAAAAAAATAAAGAAACTCTATGATTATCAGGTATTTTCTGCAAAAAATTGACCTCAAAGTCAAAACTCTGTTTTGGGAAGAAAATTTGAACACCACTTAAAATTGAAAATCTGGCAACCCTAAGATTATGGAAGCTGAACGTAAAAATAGTCTTAAAGGTTGTTATTTCTATATAAAATTGAGTCTAAGATTAGGTCTCTATCATCAGTATTGACAGAGATATCGAATTTAACAGGTCCGTGTACACCAAAGTTAGCCTTTTTTTAAATTGTCAAAAAGTGATGTCAAAGTTGAGAATCGAGCTTTACTGCAACAACAATTTTTTTCTTAGAATATGACCAAGAATCACACCCCGAAGGATAATACACGAAGTATGGGACACCCTGTATACACATAAAAATATTGCGTAACGAACTCCTTGTTCTCCTTGTTCTCAAAAACGAACTTGTTCTTAAAAACTCTTTCTTTTGCAAAATAGAGAAAAATGTATTTAGGGAGGGATCTGAGTGTCAGTGAAAGAAAAATCAGTTTTTTGTAATTTTTATTTAAAGTATAGATTGATTAATTTTACTCACTCATATAATATTTCGTCTGGACCTGCACCTTTGCCTTTTTTTGGATTCCTTACCTACTAAATTGTTCGACTGTGATGTCGGTTAATTCCGAAGATAATAATAATAATAAGAAAAGTTCAGCTACTAAAAATTGCTCTCAACCTATTCGCTTAAAAGGCCATCATAATACTTTCGCCACTTGCGCAGAGTTTTGTCGTGATTCACAGAAGCAGTCCTTAAGCATTGTTAATGAATTTCAGAGGGGTAAGCTTCTGAGCGTTTCTCCTCTTTGAGAAGTTATTTTTTATTCGAGTTGTTTTTTGGTATGTTTGAATAGCTTGATTTGTATCAGCAGTCGGGCAGACATTTCTTCAAACACCCGATACTGTCCAAATATTATAAATCTACGATTTTGATTTTTCGCATTTGAGCAGCCATTTTGACGTAACATAAATACTTACTCGTACGAACACATTAGTTTATAAGTTTGTTCGATGAAGCCTTAAGGTTGCTCTAGGTTTTTGCTGGAGCGAGTTCAGGTAACGAACAGCGCTGTTAAACGACGTTTAGCTTTTTTAAGAACCAAAACCAGTTATTTTTCACATCTTATATAGGGAAACAGCTCATGTCAGGGAAACCTGAAGCAACCCTGGGTAGAGTTCAGCAAACGAACCTACTATATCTAAAGAGTATTGTTTGTGGCAACGACATATTTTTTTTAATTTTTCAGTAAAAATAGTGATTCAAATTTTAATGTTCCCCGCTATTGACAAGAAAACACAAAAGAAGAAATTAAATGAAATTTTTTGCAGTACACATATTCAAATTAAAAGATGGTCAAATCAAATGTATAATCTTGGTTCATAGCAAATGCATATGTGTATAAGTGCTGTAGATCAATTTATCATAATTTTTATTGGGTCTGGGGTCCTATTTTATAATTCCGTTAGATATGCGGCCCATCTGTATCCATTGTTACGTCAAAATTAGTTCAAAACCCAACCAAATATATTGGAACTAATAAATCTGCAGATATTAAAAATACCCTTCTCGTACATATTTGAAAACACATTCCCATTGACATGCAACCGGTGTAGTTTGTCTTTATATTAAATCTCCCCTGTTATTTAGAAATCAATTCAATCTGCACGAATCTTTTTCCAGATAAAACAAAAAAAGTTCATCTTAAAACGGAAAACAAAATGAAACAATCAAAAATCAATCGGTCACGTATCCCTTTCATATCTCTTCCTTGCGGAAGGTGGGAAACACCCAACCAATCCAACTGGAGCTCTTTCTCTTTCTTCAGTGTATCCTAATAAATCTTTGTAGTTTTTTTTTTGTTCCAGGCACTCCATGCGGGTCCTCTTTTTGCTATCGGAAAATTGGTATAATGCCATATGATGGGGAAATCATGAGCATCCTTTGATTGTGCTTTCTTGGCAGACGCATTTTTATCCCTCCCAGATGTCAATACGAAACAGCAATAAGTATCCAAATTTTGTATGGAACTTACAAGGATTGACAGAAGCCAAAGCAATATATTAAAAGTAGATGTAAACTCGTGTCCTCAAAGCGGGTGTGGGCGAATAGCAAACCAATAACCAAGCCAGTTTCGAAATAGATTTGTTGTCCTTCTATTTCCAGCCAAAGAAACATCTGTTAGACTATCCTCCTGATATCCTTGTGCTGCTATTTTGTGCAAAACAAGGACAAAAAAGAGACCTGAATATATTGTCATCAGAGAGATTTCGGGTGGGCCCCTTTGAGCAAAAAAAAGTTCTTATTAGGATGTTTAGCAACAAAATGTTCACAATATGTTTATTGTCACGTCCTTTTTTCGACATAAGACATAGGTGTTTGTGCCGCAAAAGCACCGATTTTTCATATTCGAATGTGTTCATGCGGAAAAGTGGCATACGTAAAATATTTTCCCGCTGCGCTGGTATCCTTCATTTTATTTAGATCCGGAGATGTATTATACGGTTAAGCCTTTGGGTATAATGAGATTCAAATATAAAAGGTTCGATATGACTGAAGATGCCATCAAATGCGTGTGGGACTCGTTTCCGAACATAAAAATGAGATCCTTAAAAGCGAATTGAAGAAAGGGCAGTGGCTGGGAATTGAGTGCCTAACGTTATTTTTATATTCGTAGATATAAGAAGAGACACCTTAAAAAGCTGGTGTTGAACACCAGGCGGAAAAAGCTTATGATTATCCTTGTGGTTGATATAACAAACATAGAATTTTTTCTCTGAAACGTTGTCTCATTGAAGGTTTGTTTGAATTGCAAATCCTATATCGACGGATCTTATTTTCTTTGAAAAGTTCGGAATTCTTTTGTAAGTGCGTGCGTTTTGTGTTAAGCATCCTTCTAGATAGAATTAGTTTTCCTCCCATTTTTAAACGAACTTCTTTTACTACACCTCATTTAGACTTAAAGTAATGGCGTTCATACTAAATATTGAGTGTTGATATAGCTCTCAATATAATTTCTATTTAGTAAAGAGAAAGACATCAAAAGCCCCGACCTTGTTTTGGGGTTATATTTATGGTTTGTAGTACAAAAGTTAGAAAGATGTCCAGACCCGCTGGAAATCGGGCAACCACAAATCAAAAATTGAAGCAAAGTGTGACGGCCAGTTACAAAGTTCTTTTAAATTTTTAAAATTAATTTTATGTAGGTACTTACTTACTTACAGTTCGGGGCGAACCTGGGCCTCAACCAGCATCCTTCTATAACGACCTCGATTTCGGGCGAGCTCTCTCCAGTATTAAGGTCTTCTTCCACTTGATTGCGCCACCTAAGACGAGGTCTTCCCCTTCCGCGATTTTACTGCTATGTGCTTTCGAAAGGTCCATGCTTCCACGCCGTAAAGTAGGACTGCGATGATCAAGGTCTTATACAGGGTTACCTTGGTTTTTCTGGAGAGGGTTTTGTTTCTTAATTGCTCAAGAACGGTTGGCAAGAGTTATTCTTCATTTGATCTCAGCAGTGGATGTTATTATTCTTGTCTATAGCTGATCCTAGGTAGACGAAGTCCTGTGACGTTTTGTCCAATTTGGCGATCTGTGTTCTGTGTCCTTGTTTGGTGACAACATTTACCGACCTTAACGGAGCAGCGTGAATTCTCCGATGTCATCCTGAATAGTCGTACGAGTTTTGTAGGGATACCGAAACTAGACATGGCTCTGTACAGCTCGTCTCTGAAAACACTGTCATACGCGGCCTTAAAATCGATAAAAAGATGGTGTATATCGATTTTAAATTCCTGCGTTTTTTTCCAAGATCTGCCGTAATGTGAAAATTTGGTCGATTGTGGACTTTTCTGGTCTAAAACCACATTGATAAGGACCTATCAAATTGTTGACGTGGGGTTTCAGACGTTCACATATTACAGCAGACAGGATCTTATACGCGGTGTTAAGAAGGCTTATTCCTCTATAATTGGTGAAATTATGAGGATATCCTTTTTTCAGGATCGGGCATTCTGAGGTTCCATTCATCGGGCATGTTTTCCTCCGACCCATACCATGCAGATCAGCTGGTGCATACTCCTTTCCAACTGGTCTCCAGCTGCCTTAATTAGTTCGACATCAAGGTCATCTGCACTTGCAGTCTTATTTGATTTAAGTTTTCATATGGCAAGCTTAACTTCTTCTAGGTCGGGAGGACGGCATTCTTGACCATCTTGATCACGTTGAATGGGGCAGTCTGCCTGACAGCGGAGTTTGTGTCTTCATTGTCGTTAAGCATACAAAGTGACATACAAATTGGCTCGTAAATACTCAGCCACAGTCCTCCGTAGTCCGTACGTCAAAGAAAAACTTTTATGCTTCCAAACTAAACTCTTTCCAAAGAAACTTTGGAGCAACCTAAGGACAATCGGAATATCTGTTGAGAAGAATAACTCTGTGTGTGCTCTGGATCCAGATGACTTGAATAATTTTTTCTTTGGTGATGACCCCACTGCTGGTAGCTTAACTTCTTATCGAACAAAAGATTGTGTAGACTCTTTACTAATGTTCGAAAGTTTTGAAGTAGCCACGGAAGTTGAAATTGCTCAAAGCAATGTCCAATTCGATAGGTGAGGATGGCTTTTCAATTCGATTTGTTAAGCTTATTTTACATGAAATTGTCTCGCATCTCACTCATGTAATTAACTGGTTCATAATTAAGTCAAATTTTCTTCAGCTCTGGAAATTTGTGCAAGAGTTTTGCCAATAGCAAAGAAAACAAATTCATCTTCACCTGCTCATTTCAGACCGGTGAGCATTCTGCCTTGTCTATCAAAGGTTTTTGAAAAAGTTGTAGCAAATCTGATGACGAAACACTTGTCACTGAATAAATTGCTGTATGCTCAACAATCTGGTTTTAGAGCTAACCACAGTTGCTCAACAGCTATGGTTAACCTCTTTGAACAATTGAGACAAGATTATGACAGGGGTCAGGTTTCGTTGCTGTGTTTGCTGGACTTTTCTTAGGCTTTTGATAAAGTTAATCAAAAAATTCTGTATTGGAAGCTTAAGAATAACTTTGGTTTCAGTGAGAGAAAAGTGAAATTGATCAGTAGCTTCCTCTCTGGCAGATCGCAAAGGGTTAATTCTGGTGAAAATTTTTCACTGTTGAAAGAAATAAAGCAGGGAGTTCCACAAGCCTCCATATTAGGTCCGATACTGCGTGTTTATTAATGACTTTCCAACAGTTTGTAAATATACTTCAGTACACCTTTATGCTGACGATGTCCAAGTACATTTAGCAAAACATTCAGGTAACCTCAATGAACTTTTTTTTTCTCATAATGTAAATGAAGATTTAAAACATATTACAACCTGGTCTGAAGGTAATGGGGTGCTTCTCAATCCATCAAAATCTCAGATAATACCCATCTCAAAAATCAATTTTGAGTTTTGTCTCCTTTATCTTAATAATAACAAAATTAAAGTTGTGAACTCAGTCACTAGCCTAGATTATATTATCAACCGTGATTGTCCGTGATGTCTTGTCTCGAAATCCACCTACTTAACAGACCTAATTTTACGCGCCCCTCAAGAGCCATCAACCTCATTCCCTACCGTTACATTTACCTTAACTCATCACCAATGTTGCCGTAGGTCTTTTTGAAAGTGTAACAATTTTTTTCAAAAAGTGTAACAAATGGAAAGAAAATGTAACAAACTGAAAAAAAACTACAATAATAATAAAAACATGTTTTCTTAACTAAAAAAAAAAGAAAAAAAAAACTTTATTAGGAACACTTTATCATATTTCGTTTTTATATATGTAGGTACATACATACATACTAAGAAAATGTAATAAATTCATTTTTTCTCATTAGTCTTACAAGTACAAGTCTTTGATTTGCTTTGCAAATATTATTGCCTCAATTGTTTTTAAATCATATTTGTTCGCCTTATTATTTTTTATTTAATGAAGTTCAGAAAAACTCTTCCGCTACTTCGCAGTAGCGGAACTGTGAAGTAAACTTAATATTTTACAACATTTTCAAACATTTCTCTTTTTGTGGATTTTGTAAAGATTTAACAAGGCCCCAAATTAATTCAATGTCTTCAATATATTTTAAGTTTTGTTGTAACTGTAACTTTCTAAACTCAGTGTATATTTTTTTCTTTTTTTTTTCGGGATCATACAAATTCGGGAAATTATTTGATAACAATTTTTCCAGGATCTAGAAGCGCAATATTTTTTAATTTTTCATTAGTAAAATCGAACCTCTTTTTAATCTGACAGAGTTCTGCATAAAATAATTTCATGTTCGTTTTTATACATTTTTTTTTTCATCAATAGATAGACCTACATACTTCGCCATCTGCTGCCCGAACGGCGCATAACTAAGTACGTTCCCTCTAAAATACTATATCTGCTTTAACATGGAAACCTTCTTAGCTCGACGCAATTCGAAAATGCTGTAGGGTAAAAGAGAAACATAGATTGAAAAAGATGCTTTCACTCTTTGCTCTCACGTATTTACATACAAATGGTTCGAAAGAGAAAAGTGATGTTTTCAATATTTTTTAACAAAAAAAAAAAAACAAAAAAATGTTTACGGGAAAAGTGTAACGAAACGGAAAAAAAAGTAACATTGTAACAAAACTATAAAATAATTGAAAAGTGTAACACTTTTGTTACACTTGTATCATTGTGACAACGCTGCTCATCACGCTTATTTTTTATAAATACTGCAAGACTTTGGAACTCTTTGCACTCTCAATTTCTCAATTTAAACTGTTTCCCTCATTACCCACTACCTTTCTTCTTTCTTCTATCCTATCTCTAATTTCTTAGAATAAGATAAATATTGTTATTTAATTTAAGTACTTGGAATAATTATAGGTAACTGATGTGTCAAACACTTTTTACTATAAAAGATCTTAATCTTAATGTACAAACCATTTGATAATAAAAAGAAACTGAAATTGAAATTGAAAAAAAAGCAGTTTGCAGAAGTTTTTTTCGATTTGTACAACAAATAGATAAGTTATGATTAAAACGGTGACTGTACAAACATGCCTAATATAAGCGACATAACCCTTCAAATTTTGCAATGTGTCGCTTTTGAAGAGTTCATCAGATAGCATGGGCTTCGTAATGATGTGCTATGCAGGCCACTGCGGTTGTTTTGTGATTTTCGGTGACTTTCTATATTTATTAGACCGGTGATCTCCGGTGATCATCGTGTCAGCCATGGGATTTGCACTTGTGGAAAAAATTTATGGCGTGGTTTCTATTTCATATTTCTAAAAAAAAACAAGCCCGAACTTCGCGTCGGTTCCTACGGTGATCGAACTGACTAAATTAAGAAAAGTAGTTTATGCGAATATAATTATAGCGAATGAAATATAGCCTGTTATTTCCTAGCTTCTAGACCATTAAAAGGAAATAGTTTTTTCTATGAACCGCTTTCGAAATTCTCAAGGAAATTGGATTATTAAAAAATTCAAGTTCTTGTGGTTTTGATGGTATTTCAAACCTTGTTTTAAAAAATATAGCTTGCTGTGTCGCAGATATTCTAGCCAATCTTTTTAATTTGAGCAGCATTTTTGGCGTTTTTCCGGATGCTCTAAAGTGCGCTGATGTTATTCCTTTATTTAAAACCTGTAAGTCTAGCTGTATTCGAAACTACAGACCTACTTCGCTGATTCCATCTATGAGCATAGAATCTTTGAAAATGTTATGAAAAAATAGAATTTTTTAAGTAAAAACAAATATTTTAGTCCTATTCAATTTGGTTTTCAGAGAGGAAAATCAACCGAAGATCTTTGAAATTCTGTTCTCAAATATTAAAAAATTAAGACAGAAAATTTAACACAGCTGGTTTTTATTTGTGGACATAACGAAAGCATTCGATAGGGTAAACAATACTATTTTGCTGACAAAATTATATAAAGCAGGTTTTCGTGGGTTCATTTTGGAATGGTTTAAATCTTACCTACATAAGAGGACCCAGAGAGTTCAGATTGATGAGATTAGCAGTGAATAAAAAAATTTATTATCGTAGGAATTCTACAGAGATCACTTTTAGGGCCAATTCTTTTCTTGGTTAACTTCAAGGGTGTATTAGAGGCTTTTCCTGAAGATATTGGATGTGTTTATGGGTCACCTATAACAGTCTCCTATATCTAATTTCATACATTAATTAGGATCTCAACTTATTTCGAATGTAGTTTGCTGAACATGGAGTTAGTAATTAGCTCAAAAACTAAATTAATGTTTTTTAGTTTGTCTCACGCGAATTCTTTTCCAGTTGATGTTGATATTATCTCTCATGCACCCGAATTTCAAAAATTTTAATTGATCAACATGATGTTCTTGAGATACCTTTCTGAATAATCATAATTGCAGTGACAATTGTTTTTTGATTGAAACAGTAGATGTATTCAATTACCTAGGGGTAATAATTGATTTTAAAATGTCTTTTTCTATCCGTACTAGTTCTTTGAGAAATTATTTCCGCTGCGCACTTACATATTTCTTTTCCCTAAGAAGGGTTTGCTCATCGAAATTATACTTACCACAATTTACTTTGCAGTTTTCCATTTAAGAGCAAAATCGCATCGTCACCTCCAAGTGGTGCCCGCTGGATAACCAACTAACGACGAGCGTTGGATCAATTGATCCACGAGCTGTGTCACCTGAGTTATCTTTTCGGGAACTAGGAGCAAAGAAAGAAAAATATCACTCTAAATGTACCAGCTCAACAATAAATCCAAGAGCGTCTGACACATATTGTGCGGCACACTGGTCAGCATCTGATCCCAGTGGGACGGCTGAATATAAAATGCGAATAGAAGTAACTGACCTATTTGTATCATAAAAAACAAGTTGAAATTATTTTATGGCAATGAACAAAACAAACAGTTTTATAACACTTCACTAACTAACAAACAGTGCACTCCAGCAAAACTGGGAAATCCACTTTCTAAAGAGATCGGTCCTACGGATTCTGGGGAGGACCACTTATTGCTTAAAAATTTTGAAAAACGGAGTACGAAAATACAGAGAACTCCCCCAAAAAACTATTCCCGAAGGGTTACACCATCAAAAACCCCATCTAAGAGAAATGACGTAAAAGTCATTAGCCAAAAAGAAACCAATGTCTCTGAAATGATCGACAATGCAGGACAACAGGTTTTTGATGAATGGCAAAAGGAAATAGCAGCAAGAAAGAAACTTGAAGCCTTAGTTCAAAGTCTTTAGAAGCAAGTAAAAAGACTCGAAGAAAAGGTGTCCCTATTTGACAAGGAACACAAGTCTACGGTTCAGACAAGTCAACAAGATACTGTTACTGTGTATCAAACTGACGAAGAAGAACTTTTATTTGAAACTGAAATAAAAAGAAATAAGCGCACTGCTAAAAAACGAAAAGCGGAAGGTAGCCCTGAATTACACACAAAGAATCAGCAAACCTCGAAAACTGAAAATAAGAAAGGGCAACAGAAAAACTGTACCACCCCCAATTATAATCACAGGATTCCCTAATTTTGGAGATCTTAAGAAAATTATTGAGAAATGTACTTAAAGAGCTTGCAAATATACATCGTATAACAAAAACAATTGGAAAGCCAATGTCGAGGAAGATGATGACTATAGACTGGTCACTGAGGAACTAAGCAAACATAAAATCCAGTGGAACTCGTATGAAAACAAATCCACAAGACCAATAAAAGTAGTAGCCAGAGGCCTACATTCCTCATGTTCTCCAAAAGAATTAGTAGAAGACCTTGTTCAAGCAGGCTTCCAAGCCCTTGATGCAGTCAATCTAATTAAGAATGAGACTACTAAGAACTCTGCTGGGGAACCAATAATAATTTATTCACGCTATTTTTCGACAGCAAACAAAGTCTTGAAGAGGCTGTCCAGTTGCTTAAAAATTTCAAAAATCCAAAAGCAAAATCACATCCGGTGAAATAAAGCCTAGCAACTCAGCAAACACAAAAAGAACTCCTGAAGCTGAAGATAAAGGTAAGAAAGAACTTCCGAAGGAAGCTCTTAAAAGCAAAAGCGATGAAAATAAATCATATTCACAGATTGTTAAAAACGTGCGGAAGAATGAAGAAACTTCCATTAAAGAAATTCTACAACTTATTCTTAAAAGAAATGACAATCAGGATTTGAACATCAAACGGCTAAGTCGCTCTTAAAAAACAATGATGGACAGAACACTAAAAATTGGAACATGGAATGCAAACGGTCTTTTACACCATTTATCAGAATTAAAAATCTCCTTAGACATCGAACACATAGATATTTGCCTGGTGTCCGAAAGTCATTTCTCAAGTGGACTGATTCTTGATGATTTAATATCAAACTATATATGCTACCACGCTCCTCATCCAGCTGATAAGGCTAGAGGTGGATCGGCAATCCTGATAAAAAAGAGTTTAAAACACCATTAAGAAGCTATGTATACTATTGCTAGTTTTATTCTTCCAGATCACCAACTTACTGGCCATCGGATACTAGTAAAACACCAGACCTCGTTGACTTTTTCATAGTAAAAGGCATCAAACGACACCATATAAGAGTTGAAGGTAATTATGACTTATCATCAGATCATACACCGGTGATTTTATCACTTAATGAATCAGAGATAATGGAAAAAAGTAATCATAAGCTTGTAAATAATAAAACAAACTGGAGTGAATTCAGAGAAAAGCTTGAAAGCTATATAAATCTCAGATCCCCTATGGTCTATGGAAACAAAAGAGCAAATTGACATTGAAGTAGAACAATTCATTGCCGATGTTCAACAAGCTTCAGAAGAAAGTACACCAACTTACTCGAGTAGGAAGCAAACTGAAACAAAATACCCTGTCGAGATAAGAGAGTTTATATTGGAGAAGAGAAGAGCTCGAAGAAAATGGCAAAATACTAGATTTCCAGACGACAAAATAGCGTTTAACCGTCTAAGCAACGAACTGAACAAACAAATCTACGAATTCAAAAATGATTCATTCTTGAAAAATGATTCAAGCAGCTAAGCGCCTGAAAAGACCGCAGTTACAAAACCCGCCAATAAAATCTCTAAATGGGAATTGGATCGGAAATCCGAAAGAAAAAGCTAACCTGTTTGCAGAACATCTTGCGAATGTTTTTAAGCCATTCCCAGCAAATACATCTGAAAACAGCTTACAGTTTATTGATAAAGTCGATGAAGTTGACATACCAATTGCCACACTCAAAGAAATAAAAAGTATGTGTCGAAATCAACTATGGAACAAAAAATCACCTGGCTACGATCTAATAACTGCTCAGGTTATGAAAGAAATGCCATCAAAAGCCTTCATAAAACTCCAATTCATAATAAATGCATGCCTAAAGACCCAATATGTCCCACATCATTGGAAAATTGCTGAAGTAATTGTTATACCAAAGCAAGGTAAGCCACCAACAGAAGTGACGTCTTACAGACCAATATCGCTTATACCAATAATGGCAAAAGTCTTTGAAAAATTGCTACTAAAAAGACTAAGCAAATTCGTAGAAGAAAGAAATATAATTTGAAATCATCAGTTTGGATTAAGAAATAAACATTCCACGATAGACCAAGTTCATAGAACAATGGATGCATTAGAATAAAACAAGTATATTCGGCTATATTTTTAGATGTTGCTCAAGCATTTGACAAGGTATGTCATGAGGGGCTAGAGTACAAACTGCAAAGGGACCTACCCAGGCAGTACTACGAAATACTAAAATCTTATATCTCAAACCGGCTCTTCAGAGTACGGTATGATCAAGAATATTCATAGCTAAGTAAAATACAAGACGGTGTTCCACAAGGAAGCGTCCTAGGACCTACACTGTATTTGCTATATACAGTGGATAACAACAACATTATGGCTACTTTTGCAGATGATACTGCAATTTTGGCATCCAGTAAGTGCGTCGTCAAGGCTGGTGATAAATTGCAAAATGCCGTCGACACCGTTAGTGATTGGACCAAAAAATGGCGTATCAAGCCCAATGAAGCTAAATCTGCACATATAAACCTTACAAATAAAAAGTTAAGCTACGTACAAATATTCATCAACAATCAAGCTGTACCTTACGCCAACACAGCCAAATACCTTCGGATGAATTTGGATGCAAAGCTAAAATGGAAAGAGCATATCAAAAAGAAAAGGGAAGAGCTCAACTTGAAGTATAGAAAAATGTACTGGTTACTCGGCAGAAATTCTGACTTATCTGTCGAAAATAAAATAATGCTTTATAAACAAGTACTTAGACCTGTTTGGACCTATGGAATCCAATTATGGGGCTGTACAAAGAACACAAATACTGAAATCATCCAAAACTTCCAAAACAAAGTCCTTCGTGGAATAGTAAATGCACCATGGTATATAAGAAATAGCGATTTACATCGTGACCTACAAATAGAAACGGTTACAGAAGTTATATGAAAACATGCTGTATCAGTATCACACAATCAGCGACTGCATAGTCATATCAACTCTGAAATGGAGTCCGTATTAAATACGAGAGGCAATGTTCGGAGATTAAGAAGAACCAAGCTACACGAGCTAATGGTCTAAAAGTCACGGGAAGCATTAAAAGTTTAGGCTTCCCCTAAAGCGATTATATTATTGAGAAAGAAAAATCTGTTGTCGATCCATGGGCGTAGCCAGGAATTTTCTTAGGTCTTTTTTCTAGGACAATTTCTCAAATATCAATGAAAAAACGAGGACATTTTTTTTTCAAAATTTCTGGAGAATTTTTTTATTCGAAGAATTATAAATATTAATGCCCAAATATGCTCGTGTAATATTTCTAGATGTTAGAGAAATCTCATTGAAAAGTCCTCGTTTTCCGGCAATTTTGCGAACTGTACTCATTTTTTATAAAAGTTTTCATTGATACTCCTTTTTTTCCGCTTTTTTCCCAAATTGTCCTCGTTTTTTACGAGAATACTCTTTGAAAAGTTCTCGTTGTTTCAGCATTTTCTCCAAATGTCCTCGAGGACAAAGATTAATTTTTGCTTAAAAAACGCTGAATTTTTCGAGGACATTTGGCTTAGGTTGGGGCATTTGCCCCTACCTGCCCTTACCTGGCTACGCCCATGTGTCGATCGTTCATAGATTTGTTCTGATTACGAGGAGTTTTTAGTGAGGTAAGAATCTCATACTACTTGGTGTCGAATACTGCCAAGTGTCTTTTGAAGATTTCCTCCTGACAAAAAAAAAAAAAAGTTTCCCATTCTAGATTGCAATACGGAATATGCTGTTGGGGTGGTTCTTACTTTAGTAAGATTCAGCCGTTATTGGTTTTACAAAAGTATATTGTGAGAAAAATCTGTTATAAAAATCGTTTGCATCATAGTTTTCATTTATTTCGAGATTTCAAAATTCTTCCTATACGTCACGGTTACTGCTTTAAAGTTCTGAAAGCTTTCTTTGTAAAGTCCGAAAATTTGAATTTTAGAATACTAGACAATCATAATCTTCGGGGTAATGTCTTGAGTTAAGTCTCTTTCCTACTTTTCGCAACACAGCTTTTCGAAACTTTTACACAATATCATCTTGTCGATTATTTAATAAAATCCCTCTCTCTTCAAGAACTTATATAGTTTGGGTTTTAATGATTTGGAAACACTTTTGAGTGTCCGGGTAAAAACAGTTTTTTCTGTTTATTTTTCTCATTTTTTAGTAACTTAATGGTCATCCAACCCTAAGATTATTTATTGGATTTTAATTTTGCTTTGGGTTATCTGAATTTAATACTATTATAATATAATATAAAATGTACTTAAATTTCTTATTATCTATATTCTATGATTATACAAATTTGTAAATAGTGGAGGACCGTTAGACATAAAAAAGGCAAAACCTTGGAATCCAGGGCCAGTCCATAGACTTTCATGAAATTTTCGGAAATGTGTTTTGAATAGCGTATAGAAAAAAGTTAAAAAAAAAAAAAAATTTCACCGCTCTCAATTTTTTAATTATTTTTAAAACTAATTACTAACTTTTACAATTTTCTTTTATTTATGTAGGGTGTTTTAGATACGGTTTTCCAAAGGCTCAGGATGAATAGGTTTGGTCAAGACAAAAAAAAAGTTTTATGGGAGGGGGGTGGGTCTATATCCTTCCGTGTAGGCGCGAGGGGCAATTTTATATGAAATTAACTAAATTTTTTTTTTAAATTATTAAAAATCAACTAAGCCACTTACTTTCTCATACTTAAGTGTTTTTGAAAGCCATTGCTTTGTTCTTTAATAAATAAACAAAAACATATTTTTTTCGGATTCATCAACTCGTTTGACCGGAAACAGCATTTGGGGCACAAATCAGTACATGTGCTATCCTTTGAGACCAAAAGTCAAGTTCGTAATAGGTCTTAGTTTTAAAATTTAACTTAAAACTAATATAATTAAAAGATAACTTTAAAATTTTAATACTTATTTATAATTTATATTAAAGTTAAGATCACATGAAATTTTTTTTTAACTTTTTTTATAGGCTATTTAAAACACATTTCATATTTCACTTCCGGGAAAAAAGTTCCATTAGCATGAAATTAACGACATTTTGTTTTCTGGAAAAAAGTACGTATCGTTTTTTTTTTTTAATTTCTCTTAAACCAAGAAAAATGTTTGTGTTCGGTCTCTTGCTTTTGAGTAAAAATTAATAAAAGCATTGAATTTTGAAAGAAAAAATGGCCCTTTAAGGGGGCGAAATTAGTAAAAAAAAATTAATTAAGAAAAAAACATTTTCTTTTTTCAAAATTTTGACATTGAGGCTCTCAAAAACTTATCATTAAGTGAACTCAAATTAAAATTTTTATTAAAGAACAAAACAATAGCTTTCAAAAACACTTAAGTATGAGAAAGTAAGTGGCTTAGTTGATTTTTAATACTTTTAAAAAAAATTTAGTTTATTTCACATAAAATTGCCCCTCGCGCCTACACGGAGTTATATAAACCCCCCATACAACTTTTTTTTGTCTTGGCCAAACCTATTCATCCTGAGCCTTTGGAAAACCGTATCTAAAACACCCTACATAAATAAAGGAAAATTATAAAAGTTAGTAATTAATTTTAAAAATAATCAAAAAATTGAGAGCGGTAAATTTTTTTTTTTAACTTTTTTCTATACGCTATTCAAAACACATTTCCGAAAATTTCATGAAAATCCAAGGACTGACCCTGGATTCCTATGTAAAAAGCTTACGGTCCTCCACTAAAAACCTGAATCATATTAAGAAATAAACTTACTACTACTACTAACCATCTCTGTTCAAAATAATTTTCAAATCGGCTCATTAGTTTTGTGGCCTATCCAATACAAACAAACAAAAAAATCTTTCCACTTTATAATAAAGATTTAAAGATTAGGTACTCAAAATTCGAAAAAAAATCATTTAAATTGGTTTACTAGCTACCACACTACTGTAGTGTTTCTGAAAGCTTTTGTTCTTGAATCAGCAATTTATTTAAAGTTGATTTCGTGAATGGTGTTTCAGCAACTAAGCCCTAAAGTCAATATTCTGAAAAAATTCATTTTTCATTAAGTAAAACTTTTACAAAATCTTGCGTTATTACGTGGCGTTTTGTTGCGACTAATCAATGCTCTTATTAGTTTTTAGTCACACTAAAAACCGAACGTGAAAATCTTTCTTAGTTTCTGAGAAGTAAAAAAAGAAAATGAAAGGTACTTTCTTCCCTGAAAATCCATTTTTGTGGGTTTTCCCCTTTGTTCGACCCAACCTATCCATAGTGGGCTTTTGACGCATCTTAGGCAAAACACCCTGTATAAATTCATATTCATGCCGTCACACACAAAATGTCATCTCCATTTGCTCTCTTTTCATTAAATTAAGGACTCCCCATTATTTGCTAGAAACTCATAAATTTATAAAAACGTTATATATGTATACTCTCAGAGAAGTTGCTGACCAATATTGGATTATGATCGTTTTCAAACTGGGTACCCATCCTCTTCCTTCTTGAGTTCCAAATAACTTGAATCCAAATCAATTTATAAACAATCAAATTAAGTAATCTGCATTCGACAAGACTCAACGTCTGTTATTCACTGAACCTTTCCTACTTTGGTAACGTGACGGCTATTGAAAATTTATCATTCGATTCGAATACAGGCCTTAAGCCACTTCACAAACATTCTTCAATTGACTCTCAACCGGTGCGATAACATTACACAACCACTTCTACAATAATTTCCGCAATCATCTAATTGGGTTAGAATAATGGTTCACAACCTATTCAGTGCAACAGCAATAAACAGGGGGAACGGGAATTCAACATCACACCAACCCTACTCAAACAAATTCGTTTATTGTTTGTCCTGTCAATATCACTTGCAGGCGGCCCGGACTCTATTATCAACATGTTCCTACGAGTATATTGTCTTACTAAACACTAAAGATTCGAAGGAATTGATTACAGATCCTATAAAGTATTCATGGCTAATCATGAACATTACAAATAATTAATTTCTTAATTTCAAAAACTGCAGAAATGGTGCTGAAGTTCACTCGCAGCACCCTTATTTGGTAAAAGTACCTGCGTTCAAAGGTACAGTTAAATTAAATATGTATAAAAGTATGGAGGTCATGCTCTGAAACATACCATGATGCATGATGTGGTTAGATGAATAGCATACATAGAACAAAAATGATACGAATGACTTGCAAGTCTTTTTGTAATTATTTCAAAGTGAAACTTCTCCTTGCTTACTGTCCGAGCTAAAATATTTCACAGAATAGGTTCCATCTGTTTGGGTGTACTTACGTCCCAAGGGCCAAGGCTTAAATGAGTGAGTTAAGATTTATTGAGCACACCGTTGGACAATATCTCACACACTTTAGAATCCTTCTAAAAGGTTTGTGAAAATTTCATCTTGATGGGACTAAAAGGAAAATTAATGTACTTGTGCTATGCTGAGGTTTGAGTTATTTGCAAAGTTTTTTTTCTTTTTTGACAAAGTGTTTCATAAGTATTTAAAGGTGTCAACAAATTTTTGCCAACACAGCTTACAGATGCTTCACATTTTTTCTTTCAAATTATACTACCTAGAAGTTTTTACGGCTCTCAGGTGGTCACGAAGAGTTTAAAAAATCATACTGTAGTTCTTTATCTTTAAGACCTTCTGAATAGTGATAAATAAATTTATGATAAGACCACACAACTAGTTCAAATGTTAAATACATATTCCCCTAATTTAACTACTCTAAATATCTCCTAAGAGAGTAATAACCCAGATTAACAAGTAGTATAGTAGAGTTTTGCTCTTGATAACTAATTTTTCTATTTCCTGCTTGCGTATTTCTAATGGACTAATTTACGTGTGTTGTGCTCCCGAATGAAAATAGAAACCAATATTTGAAACGGCAGGAAAATAAACAATCTTCTATTCAGATTTTAAAGACTTCGAAAGTGGATAACTCTCCATGTCCAATCAGTCGCGCAGCGTGCCATCTCGGCGCCCGGGCGGAGGACCCATTTTGCCCCTTCCATTCAATACTTAATTAAAATTAAGTTTCGAGGCATCAAAGGCAATGATGCATCTCTTATTGAAGGTAAAACAGGATCAGCGGTTTCACAAACGGATTCTACTGGCCTTACGAGGAGCGAAGTCAGAAATAACTTTGTCAAAATCAATATTTGTAGCAAATTCTTGTTCAATGAACAATATAGATAATTTGATAGTCTAGTGGTGCTAATAGTGGATCTCAGATAATTTTTGACAACAAGTTTTTTTTTACGAAACGAAACATTAGACACTGCAGCACTGGTTATAAATAACGTCGGCTGATACACCCACAAAAGACACAACAAATCAATCGTCGTTTCTGAGCAAAAGGGGTGAGGAAGAAAGGGACTCGATGCGCAAAATGAAATCTCATTTATCTGCCTAAGCAGTACACTTGGCGTGTCCAGACGGGTTATGCTCATAACGTTATGCTTTTTTCAATACAATTTCTAACACAAAATGGAGAACTTGTGCGAGGAATCATAACAACGTCTGGACACTAGGTGTAATCAGCATAACGTCAACAGCATAACCCGTCTGGACAGGCACAACGACAACAACACGCAGTTGTGCTTACGGTCCCCCATCTAACACATCCAGCGACACTAATTGCCATAGCCAAATATATACGAGTCAAGATAAATACACTTGGAACCGAAATTCCTAGATTCAGCTTTTAAATGAACTGGAGGACCTCCAGTGGTTCATTGCCCCTTATATCTTCCTCTGAATAAGAACTGGCGACAAACTGCTGGGAAGCTTCCGCTCCATCTGAAACATGCGTTTTTCCCTCAGAATTTTTCTCGTTTTCAATTCGATTCTGAATTTTCTTTCTTGTTTTGCTCTGTGAGTTTTGAACGGGATCTTGTCGAAATAAAATTTACTTTACTTTTGGATAATGAACTTGTGTTTTTTGTTACTAGTTTAAATTTATTTTACTTTTTAATATATAATAAATCATATTGTTGTAAGTCCTTTCGTTGACTTTTTTTTAATTTATTGTTTTCATTTTTAGTCAAACCCAAAAAATTCCAATTTAAGGGAAATCAATCATAAACTGCACAGAAAAAAATAATACAGAAATGATTCGTTTTGAATCCATTGTCCTGTACAGTAGATATGAATCATTTTAAATACCTAATAATATATGATCGAAGAACTCTTTAATCAGGATTCCTTCACTTAATTGAACTATACAGGGTGATTTGCATAATGTGTTACAAAACGATAAGGTGTGTAGGTTGGACCTAGACAAGCAAAAATTCGTATGGGAGGGGGGGGGGGGTCCATTTTCCCCCGTTTAGGCGGCAGGGGCAATTTAAGAAAAAAATCACTAAAAATGAAAAAAATATTATTTAAAAATTACGGTGGTACCTACTGAGTCGTGCAATAGCATTTTGAAAAGCCAAAAACCTATACATTACATAAAATTTAAAAATAAGTTGTTCATGTGAATAATTTTTGAAATATTAATTTTCAAAGTCAAAATTTTGAAAAAAAAACTAAATTTTTTTTCTTCAAACCATTTTTTTTTTTCAAAATTTTACGTAATTAAGTAGTATTTTTCTGGCTTAGTTTCAATGCTCTTATTTATTTTTGATCAAACACAAGAAACCGGATGCCAAAATAATCTGTAGGTTTTGAGAAAACCAAAAATTACTAAAACGACTTTCTAAAATTTTTTTTTTTAAAGTTTTTTTTTCGTTATTGGATTCTTAAGTGAATTTAAGAAATAAAGGATGAATTTTCTCTTTACTTTTGTTCACTTAAGAATCCAATAACGAAAAAAAGATTTTAAAAAGTCGTTTTTGTAATTTTTGGTTTTCTCAAAAAGTACAGGTTATTTTGGCATCCGGTTTTTTGTGCTTGATCAAAAATAAATAAGAGCATTGAAAATAAGCCAGAAAAATACTACTCAAAAACGTAAAATTTTGAAAAAAAAATGGTTTGACGAAAAAAAATAATTTTTTTTTCAAAATTTTGACTTTGAAATGAATTTCAAAAACTGTTCATATGAACAACTTTTTTTAAATTTTGTTTAATGTATAGGTTTTTGGCTTTTCAAAATGCTATAGCACTACTCTGTAGGTATTACCGTTATTTTTAAATAATATTTTTTCCAATTTTAGTGATTTTTTTCTTAAATTGCCCCTACCGCCTAAACGGGGGAAAATAGACCCCCCCCCCTCCCATACAATTTGTTGCTTGTCTAGGTCCAACCTACACACCCTATCTTTTTGTAACACCTTATGCAAATCACCCTGTATATTAGAACTACTTTTGTGATTCAGAATTAGTACAGAAAATATTCATTTATATGAATTCATATATATAGAAGAAAGCACATAAAGAAGAATTCTGGATTCAATAATGAATATTTAAAATGATTTATATCGGTGTTCCACTGCCCTGGTCAAAGAATGTAGAATGAATCATTTCGGAGCTCTTTTCGAGTCAGTTTCTTCACTTTTGTGATCCATTTATTATTCATTTCTGATTCAAAATGGTTGCTTTGATTTTTGGTATGATGAATGCGTATCAGTGTAGGTTTGCGTACGTGATAATTGATTATGCATCAGTGTGGACTTGTATATGTATGTGATAATGAGAACAGACTTATATCCTTTCGCAATATGCACACATCAGGCATCAAGGCCGTCTTATACTATGCTGGGGCCCTTGCGCACACAAGAATTTGGGGCCGTTTTACACAATAAAGAAAGCTAATTATACTAACATTTTTCTCCTATGATCATTTATTATGGGTAATATACAGTTTGATAAATAATATGTGATTAATTATATTGGTATGCTGCTGTTTTTTTGGTTACCATTACGATCTGTTTTTTCTGGATTTTTGTTGAGCAAAATCTTCAATTATATCGTCAAATTAAATTTTTTTGAGGATATCACTTTCTATACACATTATTGATAAATTACTCAGCCGCTCTTGTGACATTGTGGTTCGCAATTCATTTTTTATCCTTTTAAGCCTTGAAAATGACCGCTCTCCAGTACAATTAGTAACCATTAGGCAAAGGAAGATCATATACAGGGTGTCCCGTAATTCGTTTTACATACTTTGGGATATGATTCTTGGTCATATTCTAACAAAAAAATTGTTCTACAGTAAAGTCCGTTTCTCAAGTTTGACATCACTTTTTGACAATTTAAAAAAAGGCTAACTTTGGTGTACCCTGACCTGTGTTAAATTCGATATCTCTGTCAATACTGATGATAGAGACCTAATCTTAGACTCAATTTTTTGTAGAAATAACAACCTTTAAGACTGTATTTAAATTAGGCTTCCATAGGTTTAGGGTTGCCAGATTTTCAGTTAGTATAAAGTTCCTGGTATCCTTTGTTGTGCTTTTCTTCAATTTCCATTTAAAAACTCATATAAGAAAAAAAATGTCTGCGTATTCATCTCTCGTAAATGAAAGCATTTCAAAAAACTCTCTGATCAAACTGCAATCGTGACTTAATTTGACAAACTAATGAACAAATTTGTTTTCTTATTCTTTTATACGACTTATTTACCTATTGAACATTCATACCCCAAATTTAAAGCAAACATCCACAATGAAATCCAAAAACGGGCTCTGGCATGGATTCAAAACGAAGGAGGGCGCTTTGAGCACTTGTTATAATTGTATTTGTATTAAATACATAAAAAAACTACTAAAGGTGATCATATTATTGTTTTATTCACACAAACCTCAAAGCAAAAACTTTTTTTTATTTTTTTTTAATTTTTCCCATTTTGTATTTTTCCAAGTATCATAAAATGTATGGGTTTTTGAGCTAACTTAATGCTGAGTTTTTTCTTTATTATTGAAAATCTGGCAACCCTAAACCTATGGAAGCCTAATTTAAATACAGTCTTAAAGGTTGTTATTTCTACAAAAAATTGAGTCTAAGATTAGGTTCCTATCATCAGTTTCGACAGAGATATCGAATTTAACAAAGGTCAGGGTACACCAAAGTTAGCCTTTTTTTAAATTGTCAAAAAGTGTTGTCAAACTTGAGAAACGGACTTTACTGTAGAACAATTTTTTTGTTAGAATATGACCAAGAATCATATCCCAAAGTATGTAAAACGAATTACGGGACACCCTGTATATCACACGAACATTTGTTGATCTGACATATTAAACGAAAAGAATAGAAAAAGTGGTATGCGAAAATGAAAACAAAATTTTTTACAAAAAGTTTTAAAGATTACAAAACGCTTTCAAAATCCAAAAAGTCAGCCAGACGTGGCCTTAGTGGTGGAAGCTGTACTCAAAGTGGTAGTAGTGAGATTTTGTGTAAAATCAATGGTGGAAGCTGTACTCAAAGTAGTAGAGCTTGTAGGCGGTTTCATTGTGTGTGTGAAGTTGGGCATCTAGTTAATTCTCATCTGTGGTAGATACCGGCATCGAAATCTGAATCATAATCCGATTCGATAACCCGATTCTAAGTGGAAACGAGGTATATAAAATCGGAGTGGTTTGCATGAGTGATCGTTAGATGGCGTGCATATTAAATACGGTAGTAGGATACGTTCGGAAACATTATTAATTGATACAATAGGAATAGGCGCAGACGTATATGCCTTGTAAATACCTTCTGATAACTTACTGATTTGGGAAAACAGGGTTATGAGCCCGAAAAAAATGTTTTGAGAATAAATGTGTGAAAAAATTTGTCGGCCTTCGGGGCCCCCCTGAGGATGGAAGCCCTGCATCTTATGGTTAAGACGGTATTTATCAGGCTGTGAACAAGTATCCAGTTCATCTGCTGGCTTGGTACGATTGATGAAACTATAATTGAAAAGATGGAATTGGTATTTTTTTTCAAAGAGCTATCGACCATTGAAATTAAAGTAGAGTAGTAGTGTGAAGTAGAGTAGTGGCTGCAATATATATCGTAAATACCATATTTTTATAAAAAGTGAACATTTTAGCATCCATCAAGCTTAAAATTTTGCAGATTTTGGATTATTTTCTTTTAAATTTTATAAAATTAAAAAAAAGTTGCTTTGTGGGTAAAATCGCGCAGTTCTGATGTGGGTAAGAGTGCGCAGTTCGCAATCTTACCCCGTATTGAAATTTTCGGTTTTTCAACTCTGTTTTTATTTTTTAACTCTCCACAGGACAAGTTTTCGGAAAATGGGTCGATCATACAAAAGAAAAACAGAAAGGAAATAGGTAACCCAACAGCAGCTTAACGAAGCTAAGGATCTGATGGCCAAGGGAATGAGTATAAGGAAGGCAGCGAATCAAGTGGGACTAGCAGAAAGCACCCTGAGATCCAGACTTTCGTCGGGAGTAGCATGTGGTAATCTTGGTCGGTTCAAAGTAACTTTTACTGAAGACCAAGAACGAGAGATTGCTAAGCACTGTAAAGACCTGGACAGCCTTTTTTATGGAATGACTATTGCCAATTTACGTCGCCTTGTCTTCTCATACGCAGAAGCCAACAAAATAGAACACAGTTTTGACCGATGCATTAAAATGGCTGGTCGCGATTGGGTAGCAGGGTTCCGGCGCAGGGACATAAGTCCCCGGGACATAAGTCCCAACTTTTATTTTTGGGACTTATGTCCCATCTAAGTGAGACATAAGTCCCAACTTCGATTTGGGATTTATGTCCCACGCCATCGGGACATAAGTGCCAACTTTTTTCCGTTGAAGATGGGACATAAGTCCCAACTTTTCAGGAATAGAGCTTAGTAAATCGTTGTACATTTCGACTAGGCAACCAAACAATTTTTGCTTGCCATAAAGTTGTTGGTCCTTGACACCTTTCTCTCAAGTGGTTTTAGGTAATGGAACCAATGACCTCTAGATTTTTTCAGAATCGTTATATACTCTTTGAATACCGATTCGAAGGCTCTGTTCGAAATATTATATTCCATCCAGCGGGCGATGGAAAATGTTTACTTTAATTATAGCTGAGGTATTTGCACATATAGTTCCTCCGACTTTCTATTCATTAGAAAGTAGAGATATGGTTTTCCGGAATTAGGAGATAATATTTTACTTGTAGAAGTTAGTAAAAATTTTTTAATTTAAAAAAGAAACTTAAAAAATTAGAATTTTTGAGTATTTGAGAAAATAAAATTAAAAAATCGCGCGATTTTTTAATTTTATTTTCTCAAATACTCAAAAATTCTAATTTTTTAAGTTTCTTTTTTAAATTAAAAAATTTTTACTAACTTCTACAAGTAAAATATTATCTCCTAATCTAGAGGTCATTGGTTCCATTACCTAAAACCACTTGAGAGAAAGGTGTCAAGGACCAACAACTTTATGGCAAGCAAAAATTGTTTGGTTGCCTAGTCGAAATGTACAACGATTTACTAAGCTCTATTCCTGAAAAGTTGGGACTTATGTCCCATCTTCAACGGAAAAAAGTTGGCACTTATGTCCCGATGGCGTGGGACATAAATCCCAAATCGAAGTTGGGACTTATGTCTCACTTAGATGGGACATAAGTCCCAAAAATAAAAGTTGGGACTTATGTCCCGGGGACTTATGTCCCTGCGCCCAGGGTTCCTTGGTCGTCACCCTGAATTGGGCCTTCGTCAATCTCAACCAACAAGCCTCACCAGAGCCATTGGATTTAATAAAACCCAAGTAGAACGCTTTTTTTTAAATTTAAAAGTGAAAATAAGTTTCAGCCAAGCCGAATATTCAATATGGACGAAACTGGGTACCGTTCCAAAGAAAACTCCTATGGTTATATCAGTCCGTGGAAAAAAAAAATGTCGGCAAGATCGGTTCGGCTGATAGGGGTGTGACAGTCACTGCAGTTTGTTGTATGAGCGCCACCGGATATTTTGTGCCACCAGTTTTTATTTTAACAAGGAAAAAGATGAAACAAGAGTTTCTGGATGGAGGCCCTAGGTTAGGTTAGGTAAAATGGGCTGACAGTTGATCTTATTTCCGTCACACTTAGATCAATGTAGATCCCTTGTGATACCCTGGCGTATTGTAACGTCCTAGAAACCTATGATTTTATGTCTGTTCAGTATTTAACCATTTTGTGGCCTTGGTGAAGTTTAACAGGCTGCTTTTTGGAGCGCCTGATAGTTCTTCTAGTTCATTTAGAAAGTAATTTCCTAGAAATTTTTTCCTGGTATGGCAGAGTGCTGGGCATTGACAAAGGAAGTGACTTGTGTCTTCATGTTCATCTTCGTCATTGCATCCTCTGCATATGTCATCGGTGCAAAGACCCATTTTCTTTTTGTGATAACCTAGTAGGTTATGTCCAGTTATGATACTGATAAGCATTCGCAATGAGGGTCTATTCAATGATAGCAGCTTTTCAGATTCTTTTTTATCGTATTTCGGCCATAGTTTCCTGGAAGTAACACAGGAGTCTAAGCATTCCCATCTTTCATTGGATTTTAGCATTATTTTGTTACCAATGATTTGTTTCATTTCACATGGTGGAATCCTGATTGATTTATCAATGAGAGAAGGGTCAAGTGTTGATCCTTTTCTCGCTAGTTCGTCCGCTTTTTCGTTTCCCGGTATACCACTATGACCGGGAACCCAGCAGAGTCTAACGTTATGCTGCGTGCCAAGAACCCTTAGCTCTTCGCGACAGCAAGAAACAAGCTTTGATTTGATAAGAGTGGCAGAAATCGCTTTTATTGCTGCTTGGCTATCAATGAAAAAAGTGATATCAGCATGTGATAGCGCCATCATGGACACCTGTTTAGCAGCGTTTGTAACTGCCAAGATCTCGGCTTGGAAGACGCTGCTGTGATTTGGAAGTCTGAATGAACTGGCAAGATTTAGGCTTTCTGAAAAGAAGCCTGCTCCTGTTCCAGCTTCCATTTTTGAACCGTCGGTATAGATTGATATAGACGTATCGTTCAAGTGAGGTGTTTCATTCTCCCAATCCTGTCTATTGGGGAAGCTAGTTGTGAAGGATTTTTTAAAGTCCAGGTATGGAGTTATGTAATCCGTGCAGATGTTGTTTTCTGCGTATCGCGATAAGATCTGTGTGTGTCCTGTTTGGCTAGTTTTCCAGACATTACACTGGTTTAGTCTAAGTGCACTGTTTGCTGCCGCTTCCTGAACATAAAGATCAAGAGGTGTGAGATCGAGGATTACTTCCAAACTCGCGGTTGGTGTAGTTCTCATTGCACCAGTTACGCTAATACAGGCCGATCTTTGTACTTTGGTTAGGGTTTTTAAATGCGTGGATTTTTCCAGCGCCTTCCACCAGACCAAATTGCCATAAGAAAGTATAGGTCTTACAATGGCAGTATACATCCACAGGATGATTTTGGGATTTCGTCCCCATTTTTTGCCAAAAATCCTGTTACACGAATACAGTGCTATCATAGATTTTTTGTATCTTTCTTGTATATTGGGACCCCAATTTAGTTTTTTGTCTAAGATCACTCCAAGGTATCTGGCTTGATCAGAGACCTTAAGAGGGATCCCATTTAGTCTTGGTAATTCAAAAGTAGGTATTTTTCTTCTATTTGTAAAGAGTACCAGCTCCGTTTTCAGGGGGTTAACTGCAAGGCCGCATCTTTTTGTCCAGGCGCTTACCTTGGTTAGTGTATAATTCAATTGTGCGCTAATAGTGGAAGGGAATTTTCCTGTTGCCAGAAGAGCTAAATCATCGGCATAGGCAACCACTTTCACGCCGTCATGCTTGAGAGCTACGAGGATCTCATTCATGACCAGGGTCCAGAGCAGGGGTGAGAGAATACCTCCTTGTGGGGTTCCTCGTGACACACACTTTTTCAAGTTTGCACCTCCCAGTTCGCTGTGGATCTGACGTTTTGTTAGCATGCACATGATCCAATTTGTGATTGTTTCTTCTACTTCTAGATCATTTAGGGCCTTCTCAATTGCACTGTTTTGTACATTGTTGAAGGCTCCTTCAATGTCCAGGAAAGCTGCCAGAGTGTATTCCTTATCTAGCAGCGTTTTTTCTATGGTCCTTACTACACAGTGAAGTGCTGTTTCCACACTTCGTCCTTTTGTGTAGGCATGTTGAAAGGTAGGTATTACTTCCGGTTTCAGGAAGCTACGGATGTGTAAATCAAGTAGCCTTTCGAACGTTTTCAGTATAAAAGAGGTCAGACTTATAGGTCTGAAGTCTTTTGCTTCTATATGGCTGGGTTTGCCGGCTTTCGGTATGAAGACGACTTTAACTTCCCGCCATATTTTGGGAATGTAGCCCCATATGAGGCTATTCTCAAAAATGTTCTTTAGATGTGGGATGACTTTCCTGCTGCTTTTTTGTAGCATCATGGGGAAAATGCCGTCGTGACCCGGAGATTTAAAAGATGAAAAGGAGTTGATAGCCCATTCCAACTTCTCTTCCGTTACAATATCTGCCGGGATTTCGTGTCTAGAAAACCTAGTGTTTTCTATTTCATTGTTCTCTATAGGGCTGCATCCAGGGAAGTGCGAATCGAACAGATGTTCTAGACTCTCGACCGGGGATTCAGTCCAGCGGTTATCCGGTTTTCTCAGAGAACCAAGTGGTATGGTCTCTTTGGAGAGGATTTTCCGCAGTCTGGCCGATTTGGTCGTACACTCGATTTCACTGCAAAATTTCTCCATGAGCAGCGTTTTGCTCGTTGAGTTTCATTTTTGAATTTCCTTTGGCTGTATTTGTAATGCTCCCAGTCAATTTCGGAGCCGGTCCGTTTGGCAGCATTGAAAAGTCTTCTAGTTTCTTTCCTAATGCTGCTCAGTTCGTTATTCCACCAAATTGGTTTCTTGTTCTTTTTTACCGTTGTGATCAGAGGACAGCTTTTATCCAGGGCATTTCTCATTTCTGGAGGCCCTAACGGATGCAAGGGTTTTGCATCTGATTCAGGATATATAAACTCCGATATCTTCTTGAGGTGGTTGGAACACTTTGTAGACCACGTTCGCCCAGAGAAAGAAAACCCGGTTTTCCTAATAATGTATAACCATTCATCGCACATTAGTCTAGAGGTCTCTGTCTTTAGCAGAAACCACCATTTATTCATTTTGACGTTGGCTCCTCATAGCAGTCATAAAATACAGCCATTGGACAGAAGCTTCTTTGGACCTCTAAAGACTAAATATTCAATTGAATGCGATTCATGGATGAACCAACACCCTGGACGGGGTATCAGCATTGCTCAAGTTGTCAAGCTTTTCAACGGAGCGTTTCAAAAAGTAGCTACGGTTAGAAATGCTTCGTCAGGTTTCGCAGTATCGGGTATCTATCCATTCAAAGAACATCTTTTTGATGACGCTGATTTTGCGCCTGCTTCAGTTACTGACCGATTCAATTTAGAGGACAATGGACATCAGATGGAGCAAGTAGAAGATGTAGGAGCTTCTAATGCAATGGAAGAAAATATTTTGGCATCTGTAGAAAATGTAGCTTCATCGCATACAGTACCGTCGCAAATAGCTTCATCGCAAGACGTTTTCTTAAGCACACCATAGCTGTCACCATTGCAGCTTTAAGCCCACTTCCAAAAGCGAAGCCAGCACAGAAGAAAAGAAGGAAAGGAATGAAGTCAGAAATCATAACTTCAAGTCCTTTCAAAAATGAAATGGAATCAAAGCAATCCGGCCAAGAAAAAACTAACATCAGAAAAAAAAATATAAATAAGCTACCAGCTAGACCTTTCTCTCCTGACCCAAATATCCCTGGTCCATCGGGAATCTGCAAGAAGCCTTCTCCTTATAACTACTTCTGTCCGCTCTGTGGGGAACAATATGTTGAACCTCCATTCGAAGAACGGATTCAGTGTGTGATGTGTGAGATTTGGTGGCACAAAAAATGCACATCTTATGAAAACGGAATTTTTTACTGTGATTTATGTTCTCAAGACGTGTAGATCGTAGAAGTATCCTCATTTAATTTGTTTAATTATTGTTTTTGTTTTTTACTCAACTCAACAAATTGTAGAATTAATTTACTTTGTTTTATATATTTTATTTTGTTTATTTATTTTTTATGAAAAAACGTGATATCTATGAATTTCCAAAAAAAAGACTTATTTTATACTTTTGTTTTGTTAAGTTAATTTTTGTTTTGTTTTATAAATTGAATTCGTTTAAAATGAATAAAATATGAGTTTTATTTCTTGATAGTAACTGATTCAATTTGTCTTTTTTCTTGTATTTTTTTTTTTGAGTGTATAGAAAAGGTGAAAGTTGTGGAGCAATTAATGTTGCCTGTAAGAAAGTATTATATTTTAAAATATTTGACCCGACATTTTGCGCGATCTTACCCTGACCTCGGGGCAAGAGTGCGCAAGTTGACTTGATTTGGTTTTTTAACAAAATCATATGAAATACTTTCATCAACTTTATCTCTTTTGGTAAGTTTTTGCTCTTAAAATATATATTAATCAGATGCTAAAAACTTTAAGTTGATATCTCTTATGACCTTTTCTCAAATTAAGCTTAAAGTGAAAAGTGCGCGAACTTACCCCTAATGACTCTAAGTCCAAAACTTTAAACGGCCGTATTTAAAAACAAGGTTTTTTGTTTAGTGACATTTTTGTGCGATATGTTATTCTATTTTCTGCAGCATTTGGAATTGAATTACGCGATTTTAGCTTAAAAAATCGCGGTTAATTTCCTATGGAAAAATAGAAAAAATTAAAAAACTAAAAAAAACTCTTTCTGATAAGCTAATTATATTTATGTAAAACTAACCTCAAAAATATGGTTTTCGGGAAAATCAGTTTAAAGTATACATAGTTCAACTAAAAAACTCATACATAGTTCATACCTATCTACTTATATTCCTGTATTATAATGGGCAAGTAAGTGCTATATGTATAATGTATATGTCTCACAATATTTTTGTTGCTCTGTTCGACAATAATCTCAATGAGTATTAAGCCTGAACTACATTGAAGCACGAACTTGTCTAGCAACTTTTGCCTACTTTTTCAAACCGAAACAAGCTGATTTAGAAATGAATTGTTGTTTCAACTACTTGTATCATAATATTGTTGGGCAAGAGTGTCAGTAAGTCAAATGACTTGATAAATTTGATTGTTGTGTGTATTTATGGCGGATATCATTCCATTAAAGTGATTTATGCAGCTGTGTACTGCTAATAAATTTCACTCTCTCCCTGGACATAAAAATGCAAAAAATGTACGTTTTTCGAGTAAAATGGCTTCAACCCGGTTCAATGTAACAGCATTCGTGGGGAGTGCTGTATAAGCACTACCATGAAAACCTCAGACAAATTCATATGCCAAAAGAGATTTCAGGGAGAAAATTTATTATGATTGTCTTCAGCAGGACGACGCGACGGCAGCAGTGGACAGTATAAGAACATGGAGAAAGGAGATGCAGTTTGTGTAAAAACGATGACCTAGCGTACTTTATAATTGATTGATTCATATTTCGTTTGCTGTTGTTAGCTACGAGTAAATAAAATCTGGATATTACTGTCGTGTATCGGTAGCTAGTATATGACATTTACTAGACCATTCATATAAGCTCAAGGATTATGTTGGTACAATAAGGTTATAATATTTCTTAAATTACAGTACATTAATAATGAAAGAAATCTTACTTTTTTCTTGTTTAGACAAAAAGGGCAGTGGTTTTGTGAAGTATTCCGAAAACCGATAGTTTCAGAAATATCATAGTTTCTTTAAATTGTAGAAAATTTTCATTTAAAATAAAATTAAAAACAGTCTGAGGACCAAAGCAAGAACTAAAAATATCTGGATTCAACATCTGGATAGGTTGTCCTTGTTAAAAAAAACTCCAACAAATAAACAAGGATTTTATTCTCTAGCGTCTCTCTTTTTTAAACATAATGGTGGAGCATAGACACAAGATGTCAAATTCATACTTGTCTAATAGAGAGAGAAGACAAGTCTAGTTATTCATTTCGCTTTTGAACTTTTGTACTTTATAATCTTCATCCGTCTCGCTTTAAATTTCTGCACTTCTGCAGTAGCAGATGCATGTAAATCCAGCATAAAAAAATAAATAAATAGGGTGGCGCAGCAGAGCGAGGAGCCCCTGGGCCTAGCGCATTTCTCACAACCATGCCTTGTGAGTGAATGGAGGGGACAAACAGTTTTCTGTCGGTTCCGAACGGCTAATTGAGAAAGCGCTTTTCATGGCAATGAATCTACTAACGGATGACTTCCTAATTCCTCGCGAAAGGCGATACCCCTGATAAAACATTGGCTGGGACTTGAACCTCGAACGTCTGGGTTAGCAGATGGAGGATGGACATTCAAACCATCACGCCACGGGTACCACAAATCCAGCTTAAGATGGAGCTTTTTGATCTGTAAAAACAAACGATTTAGAGAGCAATAGTCTTTGGTTTGCGTCTTAGTATAGTCTACATATATTGTCAAAATTGCTAACTCTTACCGTACAAGAAAGAGTAAGGAACCACCTTTTAAATATGTCGTTGAATTTCTAAAAAATGTTCAAGCTCAGTAAACTAATTTAAGGTACTGTTTGTTTTTGGGTCAAAAGATGAATTTCTTCCATACCTTTCTATGGTTTTTGATAATGATACATAGATTCTGTACACGAAAAGAGCATACTCCCTGAGTTTCAAGCTGGATTTCGAAAAGGATACTCAACAATCGATAAAATTTTTACACTAACCAACGTTGCAGACTCTTACTATAAAAATCAGAAAAAGTTGTTTGCGTTTTTTGTTTATTTTTACTCCGCATTTGACACAATTTCTCGTAAAGTTTTCTTTTATAAACTTCATAAAGCTGGCCTATCTAGCAAAATCATACACGTTCTGAGAGCTATATATAAACATAATGTTGCTTCTGTTTGGAATGGTGACTTGATTTGAGAGTTTGAAACATCAGCTGAGCGAGCAAAAATCAAAAATGATAGTCTTTCGAAACGGAAACGGATGGTATTCCTGTTTTGAAAAAAAGAGATTGAATGGACAAGACGTCAAGATTGTACGCAAATACAAATATCTCGGTATGCTGATTACATCCAACCTAAACATGAACGCACATTTAGATGAAAAGCTATCGGACGCAAAACGTACAGTTTCATCGATCTGGAAATATTGTTTCAGCAGTAAATTGGTATCATCTAAAAATAAGCTATTTGATTGAACAGCTGGCGCAGTAATGCTATACGGAGCCCAGATGTGAGGATTTCCTTCATATGAGATAAATGAAAAACTCCTCTTTTACTTCTTGAAAAGAATATTTTAGCTACCACAGAGTACACCAAACTGCATACTTCACATAGAAACTTGTAGTTTGGTGTACTTTGTGAAACTTGTTCTTACACTTTAGAAATGCTCTTCATTTATATAATTAAAGTACATACTAGCAATGGAAGAAGTAAGAATCACAAAAATCGTTTTACGACATATTCTGCAAACTAGAGGAGGTATATGAAATATGATTCAAGAATGGCTGAAACCTGAAAGTAGCACCAGACTGTGGAGCAGATTGGAATAAACAGCTAGTGAACACCCAAAATACTAACTTACTTACTTAGGTGGGCATTACAGCTCGGGGTGAACCTGGGCCTCAACGAACATCCTTCTGTAACGACTTCGATTTCGGGCAAGCTCTCTCCAGTTTGCGCTCTAAGTCGGTTGAGGTTTTCATCCACTTGATTGTGCCACCGAAGACGAGGTCTTCCCCTTCCGCGATTTTCCTGCAATGTGCTTTCGAAAACCCGTCGAGCCGGAGCGTTTGGGTGCACCCGCTCTACATGGCCCAACCATCGTAGCCTCGCGATGCGTACTCTTCTGGCTATGCCCATGTCGCGGTACAAATCAAACAGCTCGCTGTTGTATCTTCTTCTCCACACATTGTCTTCGCATACGGGACCAAAGATCATTCGGAGAATTTTCCTTTCGAAACGACCAAGGGTTTCCTCAACCGCTTTCGATAAGGTCCATGCTTCCACGCCGTAAAGCGGGACTGGGATAATCAAGGTCTTATACAAGACTACCTTGGTTTTTCTGGAGAGGGTTTTGTTTCTCAATTGCCTTCTTAACCCAAAGAATCACCGGTTGGCAAGAGTTATTCTCTGTTTGATTTTCGCACTGATGTTGTTTTACGTGTCTATAGTGGATCCTAGGTAGGCGAAGTCTTGTACTACCTCGATGTTATGTCTGTCTTTTGTGGCGTTTTGTCCAATTCGTCGATCTGTGTCCTTGTTTGATGACAGCATATATTTCGTTTTACCCTCATTAACCATCATACCCATTTTTGCCGCTTCTGTTTCAATACACGCAAAAGCTCCTATGATGACATCACGCTTTTTTCTTCTCATTACGTCAATATCGTCTGCGTAGGCGAGTAATTGTACAGACTTTTGAAATATTGTTCCTCTGGTGTTGACGTTTCAGTTTTGTACAATCTTTTCAAGTATGATGTTGAAGAAATCGCATGACAGTTAGTCGCCTTGCCTAAAGCCTTTTTCGACATCAAAGGTCTCGGTGAGTTCTTTACCGACCTTAACGGAGTAGCGTGAATTCTCCAAAGTCATCCTGCATAGTCGTACGAATTTTGCAGGGATGTCGAAACTAGACATGGCTCTGTACAGCTCGTCTCTGTAAATTAAATACTGTCATACGCGGCCTTGAAATCGATAAAGAGATGGTGTATATCGATATTATATTCTCGGATTTTTTCCAAGATCTACCCTAATGTAAAAATTTGGTCTATTATGGACTTCTCTGGTCTAAAACCTCATTGATAAGGACCTATCAAGTTGTTGACGTGGGGTTTCAGACGTTCACATATTACAGCAGACAAGATCTTATAAGCGACGTTAAGGAGGCTTATTCCTCTATAATTGGCGTAATTGTGAGGTTCTATTCATCGGGCTTGCTTTCTTCCGAGCATATATCATGCAGATCAGCTGGTGCATGCACCTTTCCAACTGGTCTCCAGCTGCCTTGAAAAGTTCGGCATCAAGGCCGTCTGCACCTGCAGTCTTATTTGATTTAAGTTTCCATATGGCAAGCTTAACATCTTCTAGGTCGGGAGGACGGCATTCTTGATCATCGTCCAAGCTGAATGGGGCAATCTGCCTGACAGCGGAATTTGTGTCCTCATCGCCGTGAAATTCGATGAGCTCATCAAAGCATTCGATGAACTCAATAACAATAGTCAAAAATCCGCGACCTACCTTAAAAACCGAATGAAGTGCTTTGAAAAACAAATTAATTCGTTAAACAATGAAAAATCACCAGATATTGGCTATGATTTAATAAACGAAGTTAAAAAATAGTGGAAAATAATTTTAAAATAAATATGTCCGTTTTAAATTCTTCCCTGAGTTCGATACGTTCCTCATTCGACACCTACTCTCAAACCTCATCCACAACACCTACTCCCCCACCGGTAACAAACGAACCATATTTTCCTAAACATTGCGTGCCAATTGGAAGATCTGAAGGAACAAATACAAGAAACTCAGACAGTCATCAAACGAACCATCGAAGACCTCAACATAGCCACCTCCAAAGACCCTTAACCACTCCCTAGGCCACAATATAACACATATATTTTAGATGAAATTTTGGACGCTGCAAATACCCCAGATGTTCCTCCGCCTCCTCAACATCATCTTACTTCTTCCTCCCTTGAAACCACCATTAATCGTTTTGGAACCATATGGAAGCAATCGGAGTGGAACAGCAGATTAAATAAAATCAAGGAATCTAACAACCCAACGGATCTAACCAGCCCCTTCATTATTAAGAACGTTCCGTCTAATGCTGACTCGATGTGGATCCGCAATTATTATGGTATTAATTTATTGAATGTTGATTGTAAAACTAAGAAACGTAGTAAATCCCGGTGCCGTGAAATAAGGTCGAATGCAATAAAGTCGAATCGGCCTTATTACCTTTTTTGGGAAATAAGGCCGAAAACAACAACAAAAATATTTTTCTACCTTATTTCCTATTGAAAAGGTAATAATGTCGAAAAGAAAAAACGAAAATATTTGACAAAAATAAGAATACCAAAAGTTGAGAATTAAAGTCGAATTCCGTTGAGTAATAAAATCGAATTTAATTTCTGTTGGATAAAGAAGAAAAAAATTATTGGCAATGACATGCGTTCGTATTTATACGAAATATAATAATATACGAATATAATTTATTATAATTTATATTTCTATGTGCTTTAACTTGTCCTTATTATTTTATTACTATTTTTAACTATAAAATAGGAATATCCTGCCATATGACAATGAACCTAACAACAAGCTCTTTGGAAGGATTCAATAGCACTTTGTCCTCGAAGCTTACAAAAAGGGGGAATTTTTTCAAGTTTCTGGAAGAAGAAGTTTGAGCAAGATGCTGGCAAGAGTATTGATTTCATCAAATCAGTACTCTTTCTCAAATCAATACTCTGCTAATCAAATCATCTTTGGACGGTTTGGAAATTAAGATAGATAGACCGTTTGACTAAATATGATAATTTCTTAACTGAAAAAAAATTGAATTATGTAACTATTTTGGCTTCGCATTGTTTTGTTTTCTTTTTTTTTTAGTATACGGACGAAAAGTTCAACTCCTTAAATCCAATGTTCCTCAGAACATTTCTGTTTCTACCAAAAGTAAAAGCCGCAATGATCGCAACAATTAAATAAAGAAATAAAGTCGAATTCAACTGAGAAATATAGTCGAACGCTATTTTCGACAAATTTAGTGCCACAATGATTTTCGACCTTATTTCCCGAAATTGGTAATAAGGTCAAAAAAGAAACTCGACCTTATTTCCCAATTTTTGGGAAATAAGCTCGATTTGGCCATATTGCCTTCGACCTTATTTCACGGCACCGTAAATCCCAATCCTTTTTAAAAAGTATCCCTACCAAATATGAACCGCTATTCCTTCACCCTTCTGGTAAGGATTTAATAATATCTAATGTGTCAATTAGTAAACCTCATAATCCGAAAATATCACCAAATCCTAATCATGCTCCAAAACCTAAAAGAAGTTCTAATCCCAATTGGACTTTCAAAACAAAAATTTTCCCAAATTTTTCCGCGATGACAAACTGGCTCGTTAAACCTCCAGCAGCTTTTAAGTCGATTTCGAACAGTCCCTATCCTAATCTGATAAATATAGCCATGTCCCATCTATCAGCAAAAAGTTCCTCTCTGTAGAATCAATGAACAGCAATCAGCACTCCCACAGAAACATCCTCAACAATGCGTGTCCTTCAATATTAACCCGGATCCGCAGTTCCTTCCTTTAAATTACTTCAACCAAATAAAATCACCTTCTGTCTCTAGTTTCGACCCCACTTCTGGCGCCAAGTACCCGAACTTTATTAGCTCACATATTTTCAACCCAAGCCCATCTCGCTCACCGCTCGATTCTCCTAACCATGCATTCGATCCTCTATTACCACCTAATGTTAAACTAACGCAACAGTTCCTTGAATCAACCGAGTCCAGTTATGCTCTTTCAAAACTTAGAGATAGTAAGGTGTTTGACAACATTCGTCTGTTCCCAGCTTATCTTCACGATAAACCAGACGATATATGTGTATAGACGGTAAAACGAAAAGCTATGTACTAGCGTCTATTCAAAAGGAAGGGCTTCCTTCTGATCCTCAACACCTAAGGCAGCTCTACAATAAACACCATGAGTTCTTGAATATCTCTTCGTTGCAGGTCTCCAAAGATCTCTTAGCTTTCTCTCGGTACGTTCAGTCTAAAAGAATCTCTTACCTGCAAAGAATCCGATACGAAACTGAAAAGTTCTATCGCTCCTAACACTGAATCACCACCTTCTAATCTCCACCCTCTGTCTTTTTATTACCAAAACGTAAGAGGTCTTAGTTCTAAAACCAACTCAGTTTACTTGCAGTCTCACAATCTTCCCTTTGACATATTTGCACTTACTGAAACAAACCTTTCCCACGACATAAAAAGCCAAGAGCTGTTTTCTTCGTTTTTCAATGTCTTTCGTGATGACGTACCTTAGACCTTAGACCTTAGAGCGAACCCCCAAATAGAGGCGTCCTAATCGCTGTCCATAACAAATACGAATCTTCCTTCGTTTCATTATCCTCTTCCAAACTACTAGACTACATCTCTATTAAACTAACATTCTCTAATCAGTCCATCTTCTTGATGTGTTTCTAATTCCTTCCCGGCGAACCAACATACTCGTACAAATTCGTTGTAGGTAGCTGCTATTGACAAAGTGCTTGACATCTCAGAAGCACAAGATGAGATAATTATTTTCGGTGACTTCAATCTTCCCTATCTTCAATGGAACACTTCAGAAGATCAAATTGCTTTCACTCCCTCACCCGTTTCCATCAAAGAATGCGTTTTCGTGGACGGTCTTACTGATTCAAGCCTTTCCCAAATGAGTGGTATTAAAAACTATATGGGCCGGCAGCTTGATCTTATCTTCACTTCTGACCCCATTAACTCATCTGTATCAGAAACCTCATCCCCATTATCTACTATTAACAACTTTCACCCGCCTCTCACACTCTCTTTTTTTATAACCTTACCTTTTCTTCTACCTAGCCCAAGTAAGTATTCGTTCAACTTTCTGAACTTCAAGAAAATCAATGAAATCCTCTGTAATAAATCATTCGACTTTAAAAATCTTTCAATGAATGATGCAACTTGTCTGTTTTACGAGAAATTGTTGCACTGCATAAATCTCTACGTTCCTATTAATTTCGCGTGATAAGTCCTACTCAACATCCACTCCTTGGTACAATCATAACTACTGATTACCTTGGACTATTTTATAAGTTTTCCAACCTTAATTTTTTTTTTTTTTTTTGTCAGGAGGAAATCTTCAAAAGACACTTGGCAGTATTCGATACCAAGTAGTGTGGGACTCTTACCTCACTAAAAACTCCTCGTAATCAGAACAAATCTATGAACGATCGACAACAGATTTTTCTTTCTCAATAATATAATCGCTTTAAGGGAAGCTTAAACTTTTAATGCTTCCCATGACTTTTAGACCATTAGCTCGTGTGGCTTGGTTCTTCTTAATCTCCGAACATTGCCTCTCGTATTTAATACTGACTCCATTTCAGAGTTGATATGACTATGCAGCAGTGGCGTGGCGTGGATATTTTCAAATGGTAAGTCGAAAAAAATGAATCACCTACGAGCCATTCCATATGAAAACGGTCAATCCGAAATGTTGCTATACCTCCGATTTTGCAAAAAATTTGTAGAAATGTTCCTTTGCTATCGAAATACGAAATCGTCAAAGGATTTTTTTTTGCAATTTTCCTCTCCCCTCCAGCCATACTCAAAGAACCGAACATAGCGATTTTATGGGCTTCAGACTTTGCACTCTTAAATTGTCTGTATTCAAGCGATTAGGACGATTAAGGTGTCATTTTAAAGCTGATAAAGCATTCTTTTCAAATCAATCAAAAGGTTTAAGATATTTGAGTTGCTTTAGAAACCTGATCCTTTTGAAATCAACACATTTAATATACATTTTTGCCATTTTTGAAGTAGTCCTGTGCCTAAAATATCAATAGTAAGTCCCTAAAAACTTCCCTGATTAAAAAAAAGCTTATTCTTTTAATAAAACACAATTCTTAGTTTCAAAGACTTTTTTTAATATCGTTCTATCCAAAAAAATTTAAAATTTTTTTTGTAAGCTTGTTTTTAATCAGCTGTAGCTTCAGTGTACATGCGAATAACAAAATGAAATTTTGAAGACTTAAGACTTTTTTAAGACTTAAAGTTGAAGAATAGACCTTTAAATCCTGCCCACTCCCGTATTGATATCTGGCAGTCAACATTCCCAAAAATGAGCCCAAAGATTGGCTTTTTCCATAGCTTAGAAATAAGCTTGTTTTTAATCATCTGTAACTTCAGTGTGCATGCGAATAACAAAATGAAATTTTCAGGACTAATAGTTGAAGAAAAGACCTTTAAATTCTACCTTCTTTCATTTTGATATCTGGTAGTCAACATTCACAAAAATGCTCCCAAAGATTGGCTTTTTTTTCAAAAGCTCAGAGTTTGAAAGGGATGTTTGTAAAGCACATAAAAAATTTGTTTTTTGATCAACTTTGAATTTTTTATTTTGTAATTATTGTTAGGTTTAATTAGGGAAATTTTTAGGGACTTACTATTGATATTTTAGGCACAGGACTACTTCAAAAATGGCAAAAATGTATATAAAATGTGTTGATTTCAAAAGGATCAGGTTTCTAAAGCAACTCAAATATCTTAAACCTTTTGATTGATTTGAAAAGAATGCTTTATCAGCTTTAAAATGAAACCTTAATCGTCCTGTGGGAAAAAGAAAGTGCAGTCCGAATTAGTAATGGATACTTGGCAACCCTTACTCGAGCGAATTCGTCAAAGTGTCAAAATTCAGGGAAACACGGGAATGAAAGAATCCGATAATTCGAGATCAACTGGTTCAAACTGGTATGAGGATGATGCTAAAGGGCTGGACAAGGAGTATGCGGGGGATGGTAGATGATGTGTGGTCTGAGGTCATAAAGGTGGTGACAAGATGGAGGGTTTCTGGATAGAGAAGTCTGAGATTGGTTTTTTTCTTGTGCTGGTCTTGGAACTTGTATGTTTCTTGCTTCTCACCGGATATGCTACGTTACAGGTGGCGCCCAACGTGGGGCCCGAATTGTTACAAAATTTTGCAAAAAAAAAAAATAGATTTTTTTTGGTAAGAGATTTTTACTGTCAAAGAAGATGATCGACATCGTTATTTTCAGTGAACATGTAGCTATTGGACTATCCATCACGCTGCAAACTGCTGCTCATGTTGTAGTGCCATTGAGTATCATGTTTGCCTGAAATACAATGAATGAGTGGTTAGGATATTTATCCTGCAGATTTGCGTCTGGGGCTATAGAGGTAGTAGTTCTGCCTGGACTAACTTTAGAAGCACGAATGAATCTGCAAGCTAGTGAATATCGAACCGATTCAAGAGGTTATGAGGTGAATGATCGCCAAAAGTACAGTTCTTTGTCCTACGAGTGGGCTGAGTTATCCCCGCTTGTGTTAGATGCATAGGTACTAAGGTGTATCGCTGATTCACCAAAGCATGTTGTTGATTCATCACTTGAGTTAGGGAGGGTGAAAGGCGTCCTGTGTTGAAGGTTGCATACACCTAGATCATTTGCAGTAGCACTTTCACAAACCCTAAATGATATGTTAGAGTCAAAAGCAAAAAAAAAAGGAAACCTAAGGAAATAAAGTTGTAAGTTCTATACAGTGGGTATTTTCACATATACGACTCCTCACTTAGCTCCGTATTAGTGAGTTCATGAAAGATTCAGTCACATCCTTGCAAGTCAATAAAAAAAAAGGAAGAAGAAAAAAAAACACTATCTAAGAAAAAAAATTTTGTAGGAAGGATAGATACAAAGGTTTGATATTAATTACAAAAAGAGGAATTATTAAATATACAGCAGTATTATATAATATAAGTTTAGTAATATAGGTTTATCTAGGTGTGTGAATTATTACCTCGGGAAACCTTTTCATTTTTCATATATTCTTTTGGGGCAACTAATCAGATTTTTTTATTTTTGAGAATACCAGTGGCTATTTTATTGTGTTTTAACCTGAATTCTCTGGTTGTGGGGTACAAGAGGTAGCTTAGCTGGAAGAAAGTTCCGAGTGGGATATGTCAGTCAGATTTCCAACTAACGGAAATCGTTATAACATGCGAAAGAGATTGGGTCGTAAGAGCGTATCAAGAAAGGTAGCCGAAGTTGAAATGGAGGGGCAGCATCAAGAGGTGCCTGAAGGGGTAAGTCAACCAATAGAGGGTGAAATTCCATGTTCCTCAGGGCATGGAAGTACAAATACAAGGACTCTGATGGAGGAGAGAGAGAAGATGTCTGCTTATGTTAAAGAGATGGTTCAGGCTGCAGTGGGCTTGTCGCATGCGGAGGAAATGCGACTGATGAGAGAAGAGTTGGACAAAAGTAGAATCATGCTTCAAAGGGAGATTCCAGCATTGGTGAGACAAGCTTTGTCAGCAGATACCCCTGATCAAAATTCAGGAATTCACCATTCTTCAAGGAGAGTGGCTGACGCCGCAATCCATCAGCAAGCACATCAATCTACTCAGCCTCCAGTGGATGTTCGGCCTGACAGAGTTAATCCAAATCAAAATGCAGACGACTTTATGAGACGATTGAACAATTTGAACTTCAGTGATCCCACTTTAATGTTCACGCCACCACGTCCTGCATCTAGTGTTCGTCCGCGCTATCAAAATTTTCACAAGTGGGGGATCAAGTTCGACAATCGCAACATGTCTGTAGATGATTTTCTCTTTAGGATTGAGCGGTTGAAAATCTCTAACGACGTATCATGGGATGAGGTTCTGATGAATTTTCATCATTTTGTCACTGGACAGGTTGAGAGTTGGTTGTGGGTTTACTTGAAAGCCAACCCAACGGCAAGCTGGATGACGTTTCGGTTAGCTTTGTTGGACCAGTTTCGCAGCTTAGAGACTGACTCAGAGCTAACAAGGAAAATGTTCGATAGGGTGCAAGCCTCAACAGAATCCTTTGATGAGTTCTATGCGACAGTGCAGCAGATGAACAGTAGGCTCAGAGTACCAAAGTCAGATAGGGAGATTATGGAGTTGTTGAAACTCAATGTGAGAAAAAGAATGGGTGAGCTTCTTGTGACGTTCCAGACCGAGAGCTTGCCGGAAATGGTATACATGTGTCGCAACTTGGAAAAGCATTTAAACGATCGTGACAGCCAAAGAATCAAAAATAATTTTGTTCCTCCGATGAGAAGGAATGTAGTTTCGGAGTTATCCGGGAACCGTACTGAAGAAGAAGTTGCGGCACAGGTAGATGCCATTCAAGCATCGAGAGGAGTTATTCGCAATTGCTGGAATTGTAAGGAAAGTGGCCACAGCTACTTTGATTGTCCGGCGCCTCAAAGATCGCTCTTCTGCTACAAGTGCGGCGAAGAGAACACAACTGTTCCAAATTGTCCCAATTGCTCGGGAAACTTCGTGAAGAGCAATTTTGCGGCCATGAAAAATTGCTCTTGGAACAGAAATCAGGGTCAACCACAATAGAAAGCTCTCCTAATCTCTCTCAATATGAAGAGCTACCTACTCTCAGTTCTTCCACCTCAACCCCTCCAGCTGAAAATCCTTCATTGACAACGTCAATACAAATTTTGAAGCGTGTAAATGATGTTTCACAACCAGTCATGCCTCACGCGAACATTCCACCCAAAGTTCCGCTCAAAACGCTACATGAACGTCTAAAGAACTATTACGAAGTTAGGGATAGAATTTTCGGCAGGCAGGATAGTCGCGTTTCTGAAAAAATATTGAAGGTCCGTGAAAAATTTAAAAACAAAAGGAGCGTTTACAAAGCTATTGAAGCAACAACTCTTTGCAAGTCTGATGACCCTCGTCCTTATGCTTCCGTTACGGTCTGCGGGACGCAGATGTTAGGACTTCTGGATAGTGGGGCCAGTATAAGTTGCTTGGGAACTGGAGGCTTAGATTTTTTGAAGAGAGGAAACATCTTGTTTAGTAAATTTGTATCAAAAGTGAAAACTGCAGACGGGAAGGGACAAGAAATTGTAGGGAAGATTGATGCAGAAATTGAATACAAGGGTTGCAAGAAGGTCATATGTCTTTACATTGTACCGTCCTTGGAGCAGAAATTATATCTAGGAATAGATTTTTGGAGAGAATTTGATCTGGCACCTTTTTTGCTCTCGGAAATTTCTCAGGAAGAGAACAGTAGAAAACTTGATCCAAACGCGCATGAACTGACAGCAGATGAGCATAGGGAGTTGAAGAAAGCCCTCAGCATGTTTCCGTCCTCTGCCACTCTTGGCCTAGGAAGAACATCACTAGAGGAACACATTATAGACACGGGGGATGCAGAGCCAATAAAGCAACGGCATTATCCGGTTTCTCCAGCGGTGCAGAAACTTCTATATGAGGAACTGGATCGCATGATTGCTCAGGGAGTCATCGAGGAGAGTTCGAGTGCCTGGAGTTCTCCAGTGGTCCTTGTTCGAAAACCTGGGAAGAATCGACTCTGTATTGACTTCCGAAAGTTAAACGCTAAAACGAAAAAGAGTGCGTATCCACTTTCGCATATAGAAGGAATGCTAGCTCGTCTTCCAGATACACAGTACATATCTAGTGTGGATCTGAAAGACGCGTTTTGGCAGATCCCGCTGGAGAAGAGCTCCCGAGAGAAGACCGCTTTTACGGTGCCTGGCAGACCTCTCATGCAGTTCACGGTCATGCCATTTGGTCTAAGCGATGCAACCCAACGCATGTGCAAGCTCATGGACAAGGTGGTACCCCATGAACTCAGAGAAAACATCTTTCCCTATGTTGATGACCTGTTGGTGATTTCGCGCACATTTGAGGAGCACATAAGGCTATTGAAGATCCTAGCTACAAGATTAAGAGAGGCAGGGCTTACGATAAACACAGGAAAGTCAAAGTTTTGTTTTAAGGAGCTTAGGTACTTGGGTTATGTAGTAGGCCAGGGTATTCTCAAAACCGATCCAGAGAAAATAGCAGGCATAGCGGAATTTCCAGTTCCTACAACAGCACGCCAAGTAAGACGCTTCTTAGGAGTAGCTGGGTGGTATAGAAGATTCGTCAAAGACTTCTCTGATCTTTCGGCACCGCTCACAGATACTCTGAAGAAAGGAAAGAAGTTCATCTTTGATGAAAAAGCACTAGAATCATTCAGTAAGATAAAGTCAGTGTTGACTTCTGCCCCAGTTCTAATTAATCCTGATTTCAGTAAAGAATTTGTCATATTGTGCGATGCGTCGGCTACTGGAGTTGGCTGTGTCCTGGCGCAAAAGGATGAACATGGAGTGGAACTACCCATATGTTACTACTCTCATAAGTTAAACGCTGCACAACGAAATTACAGTGTGACTGAGAGAGAATGTCTGGCTGCAGTAATGGGAGTGAAAAAGTTTAGGGCATATGTTGAATGTCAACCCTTCAGGATCGTAACAGACCATGCAAGCTTAAGGTGGTTGATGAGCCAAAAAGATCTCAACGGCCGTCTAGCTCGATGGAGCCTAAAACTGCAGGGTTTTGATTTTGCTATTGAGCATCGGAGAGGCTCTCAGAACGTGGTTCCAGATGCTCTCTCGAGAGTGTATGAAATAGACGCTTTGGGGGCTGCTGATGTCTCGGAAGCAAGATTTAATCCTCACGATGTGTTGCACATAGATCTTGAAGATCCCAGTTTCAAATCTGAGAACTACTCCAAGATCATCAACGCCATCGAAGACCAAAAAGAAGCGCTGCCTGACCTGCAAGTTTCGGACGGTTTCGTTTACAAGAAGGTCAGGCATTGTACAGGTAATCCAATCGAGGATGACCGCGTTTGGAAATTATGGGTTCCGGAAGAGCTGACAGAGGGCTTAGTCTCCTTGGCACATCAACCACCACGAGCCTCACATGGGGGGATAGCGAAAACTCTCCACCGTTTGCGTGACCAATTTTTCTGGCCAAAGATGGCAAACCAAGTAAACGCCTTCATATCGAAATGTGAAGTTTGCAAAACCACGAAAGCTCCAAATGCAATTCTCAGACCTGAAATGGGTAAAGCCTTTGTCGTGGAAAGACCATTTCAGTTTCTGTATATAGACTTTCTGGGACCCTATCCCCGCTCGCGAAGTGGCAACACTTGTATTTTCGTGGTACTTGACCAATTGACAAAGTTTGTCTTCATTGAACCATTGCGTTCCGCTACTACCTCAAATATAATGGTCTTTTTGCAGGAGAAAATCTTTAATACATTTGGTGTCCCTGAGTCAGTGCTGTCCGATAATGGAAAGCAGTTCGTCGCTCATGAATTCAAGAAGCTCATGGAGGCCTATGGGATAACCCATATTAGAACGGCGAACTACTCACCACAGGCCAACGCCAGTGAACGCGTAAATCGGTCAATTCTGGCAGCTATAAGGTCTTACATCGATGTGGATCAGAAGAATTGGGATGTACATTTGCCTACCATTGCTTGCGCTTTGCGCACCTCAGTTCACTCAGCGATAGGTATGTCACCATATGAAGCTTTATTTGGGCAGCGAATGGTAGAACATGGATCAAGCTATAGGATTCTGAAGAGTTTGGACACGGTTAATAATTCTGAGTTGTGCATAATACCTAAAGCTAGTAGGATGAATATTTTGCACTCATTCATCAAACAGTCACTTGAGAAAGCACATGATAGTTATGAAAAAGTGTACAATACCAGAAGCAAAGTAGTGAAATATGTGGCAGGTGAAGTGGTCTTCCGCAGAAATTTTGTTTTGAGCGATGCAGCAAAGGGAATAAATTCTAAACTAAGTCCAAAGTTTATCAAGATGCGAGTAAGAAAGGCAGTTGGAAATAATCTTTATGAGTTGGAGAATTTTGAGGGAAAGAGTCTAGGAATATTTCATTGTAAGGATATTAGGAGATAGGTGAGATAACCCGGCTAGACAGTCTGTGCATGAGACTCGAATTTTATAAGTTGACATTAGATACCCTCTTCCTATCATTATTCCTTTTCATCTTCCTTTTATCGATGAACCTCAAAAGTAAGAAGTTTTGTGGGAAAAAGAAAGTGCAGTCCGAATTAGTAATGGATACTTGGCAACCCTTACTCGAGCGAATTCGTCAAAGTGTCAAAATTCAGGGAAACACGGGAATGAAAGAATCCGATAATTCGAGATCAACTGGTTCAAACTGGTATGAGGATGATGCTAAAGGGCTGGACAAGGAGTATGCGGGGGATGGTAGATGATGTGTGGTCTGAGGTCATAAAGGTGGTGACAAGATGGAGGGTTTCTGGATAGAGAAGTCTGAGATTGGTTTTTTTCTTGTGCTGGTCTTGGAACTTGTATGTTTCTTGCTTCTCACCGGATATGCTACGTTACAGTCCTAATCGCTTGAATACAGACAATTTAAGAGTACAATTTAAGAGTGGAAGTATATCGTAGGAAAGACAGGGACAAACACAGAATATGTTCTGCGCGGCGATTTTCAATGCTTTGTGTATTGTGTGTGTATCTCGCAAATTTAAAAGTGCATGAAGAACATTGTATGTATGGGCAAAGATAGGCTGTTGACTGCTTTGTAGACTTGTTGTAGACTTATGTTGCTGGTTTTTTCTACGAACAAGGGACACATTTTAAAAGGTAAGACGATAGGAATCGTGTTATATGGACGCCACGCCACTGCTATGCAGTCGCTGATTGTGTGATACTGATACAGCATGTTTTCTTATAACTTCTGTAACCGTTTCTATTTGTAGGTCACGATGTAAATCGCTTTTTCTTATATACCCTGGTGCATTTACTATTCCACGAAGGACTTTGTTTTGGAAGTTTTGGATGATTTCAGTATTTGTGTTCCTTGCACAGCCCCATAATTGGATTCCATAGGTCCAAACAGGTCTAAGTACTTGTTTATAAAGCATTATTTTATTTTCGACAGATAGGTCAGAATTTCTACCGAGTAACCAGTACATTTTTCTATACTTCAAGTTGAGCTCTTCCCTCTTCTTTTTGATATGCTCTTTCCATTTTAGCTTTGCATCCAAATTCATCCCAAGGTATTTGGCCGTGTTGGCGTAAGGTACAGCTTGATTGTTGATGAAAATTTGTACGTAGCTTAACTTTTTATTTGTAAAGTTTATATGTGCAGATTTAGCTTCATTGAGCTTGGTACGCCATTTTTTGGTCCAATCACTAACGGTGTCGACGGCATTTTGCTATTTCTCAGCAGCCTTGACGACGCACTTACTGGATGCCAAAATTGCAGTATCATCTGCAAAAGTAGCCATAATGGTGTTGTTATCCACTGGAATATCCCTTGTATATAGCAAATACAGGGTAGGTCCTAGGACGCTTCCTTGTGGAACACCGGCTTGTATTTTACATAGCTTTGAATATTCTTGATCATACCGTACTCTGAAGAGCCGGTTTGAGATATAAGATTTTAGTATTTCGTAGTACTGCCTGGGTAGGTCCTTTTGCAGTTTATACTCTAGCCCCTCATGCCATACCTTGTCGAATGCTTGAGCAACATCTAAAAATATAGCCGAACATACTTGTTTTTCTTCTAATGCTTTTTCAACTGCATCCGTTATTCTATGAACTTGGTCTATCGTGGAATGTTTATTTCTAAATCCAAACTGATGATTTGGGATTAGATTTCTTTCTTCTATGACTTTGCTTAGTCTCTTCAGTAGCAATTTTTCAAAGACTTTTGCCATTATTGGTATAAGCGATATTAGTCTGTAAGACGTCACTTCTGTTGGTGGCTTACCTTGCTTTGGTATAACAATTACTTCAGCAATTTTCCAATGATGTGGGAAATATTGGGTCTTTAGGCATGCATTTATTATAAATTGGAGTTTTATGAAGGCTTTTGATGGCATTTCTTTCATAACCTGAGCAGTTATTAAATCGTACCCAGGTGATTTTTTGTTCGATAGTTGATTTCGACACATACTTTTTATTTCTTTGAGTGTGACAATTGGTATGTCTACTTCATCGACTTTATCAATAAACTGTAAGCTGTTTTCAGATGTATTTGCTGGGAATGGCTTAAAAACATTCGCAAGATGTTCTGCAAACAGGTTAGCTTTTTCTTTCGGATTTCCGATCCAATTCCCGTTTAGAGATTTTATTGGCGGGTTTTATAACTGCGGTCTTTTCAGGCGCTTAGCTGCTTTTCAGAGTGAATAATCGGGTGAAGCATCAGTCCTTCAATTTTTCGGGAATCTACTTAATGTATCATTTTTGAATTCGTAGATTTGTTTGTTCAGTTCGTTGCTTAGCCGGTTAAACGCTGTTTTGTCGTCTGGAAATCTAGTATTTTGCCATTTTCTCCGAGCTCTTCTCTTCTCCAATATCAACTCTCTTATCTCGGCAGGGTATTTTGTTTCAGTTTGCTAAGGCCCCAAAAACCTAATATCTGGCGCAGGGACATAACTCCTCGGGTCATAAGTCCAAAACTGGATAAAAAATAGATTATGGACTTATTTCCCACCAATATGGGACATAAGTCCACAATTTTTTTATTTTAGCTGAGAAATAAGTTCACAATTTGCATAGAAACTCAGTTTTTCAATAAATAATAGTAAATAAAAAGCCTTATGAAATACAGTTAGAAAACCAAAGGTTGTAAGAATACCTCCGCTCGCTCTTCGAATTTATAAGCAAAAAACTGTAGAAAAATTTTAATGGAGCAGGGAAAGGAAAAAGAAAAAAAGTGAAACAAAATCATTCTGCTTTCTTTTGTTTTCCTCAAACAGAAAAAGATTGAATAAAATTAGAAAAAAACAATTGAAAGCGGAATAAGATTTTGCTTCTGAGAACTCAGAAAAATAAAAGTTTAAATTCGCAAAGTAAAGATATGGTTTTCAAGAATTTGGAGATAGTATTTTATTTTAAGAAGTTAGTAATCGCGCGATTTTTTAATTTTAATTTCTGAAATTCTCTAAAATTTAGATTTTTTAAATTTCTTTTTTAAACAAAGGAGTTTCTTGTAGTCCTAATATCTAACTATAGACCCATAGCTAAACTCTCCCATATCCCTAAGCTTTCCGAAAGCATTCTGTATGAAATACTTTCTTTCCAGTGCAAATCAATGATATCCTCCAAGCAGCATGACTTCTGTAAGGGAAGGTCTACAACTACTAATCTAGTTCAGCTTGTTTCCTTCTCTCTCTCTGCGATGGAAAAAGGAAACGAAGTAGACGTCATCACCACAGATTTCAGCAAAGCTTTTGACAAAATTTCTTACTCTGCAATCCTCTTTAAACTTTCCTTCCTCGGATTCAGCCCTATCCTACTGAAATGGATATCTTCATATTTGGATAACCGCCAATATAGAGTTCGTTTCCGTTCAATTCTTTCAGTTCCTTTTGTGGCAACCTCCGGTGTACCCCAAGGCAGCCATCTTGGACCCCTCTTTTTCATCCTTGCCATTAATGATGTCGAAAAGAACATTCAATATTCTTCTATCTCACTTTGCGCGGATCCTGCTTCAAAATGACTTCGATGCATTCGTCTTTTGGTGTTCTAAAAACTTCGTTGAATTAAACATTGCCAAATGCGAAGCAATAACTTTTTCTCGCAAAAGTAATAAACTTCCCCCCAGATCCTATCATCTTCAGAACATCTCTATAAACCGTGTGCAGCTTATCCGAGATTTAGGAGTTCTCTGCCACGGCGAATTAAATTTTCGTTCTCATGTTGACGAAGTAATATCAAGAGCTAATTCCGAACTTGGTTTTATCAAGAGATGGTCCAAAGAGTTCCGCAACCCCCTTGTAACGAAATCCCTCTATATTGCCTATGTTCGACCTCTCCTTGAGTATGCATCGCAAGTGTGGGCTCCATATCTTGCGGTTCATATCTCAAGAATTGAAAGTGTTCAACATCGTTTTCTGCTCTTTGCCCTTCGGGATCTCTACGACGTTATAAACCTTCTCACCCTGCCTCCTTACCGCGAACGTCTTGCAATCATTAATCTCCACTCACTAGAAAACAGAAGGAATGACTTTGACATCATATTCATTCACCGACTTCTTACTGGTAACACTGGCTGCTCCCCCGTTTTAGACCTTATCTCCTTCAACACTTATCCCCGAAACGTAAGATCATCCCGATTTTTTTTCCTTCCTGCTCATCGTACATCCTCTGGTCTCAACGAACCCTTAACCCGCATGATGAGTAAGATTAATTCTGTTCCCTTTCTTTTCGACCTCAATCTTCCAAGTCCATGTCTGAAAGTCCTCCTTTTAAACCATTTTTCATCCTCGTAGTTTAATTTAGCTTTAATTAGTTTTAATTATTTTGAGTTTAGTGCTTATGTTATTTTAAGCTTGTATTAAGCTAATAAATGGGGCGGTATCCTCACCAAAATTAAAATTAAGCAATCTGCAGAAATGATCTTTCCAGATCCTCAGTAGCGACTGTGACTCTACAACTATGTTTCCCTGTTGGTCTTTACAGGCTTGATGTCGGGGTTTGCCACAATGGCAGGATCTTTTCACCTCTTGGTAAAACTTCCGAATCTCGTTCCTATCATGTCACCTCTCAATTTCCTCAAACGACCGCTCTCATGATGCTTCTTTTTCTTCTTAAGAATTCGATGTTCTTCCCTTCTTTTCTCCTTCGTTATACTGATCGTAAGCAGCCCTCGTTCGTTTTTGCATCAGCATTTGCCGTGCTTTTTGTTTGGTTGCATTTGCCTGCCTGCATTCTTCATGGAACCATCGGTTTGGTTTTGGGGGCCGAGTGAAACCCAGAACCTCAGAGGCAGCGGTTCTAATGGCTTATTGACATTGCTGCTACTGGCCTTCAATGCTTAATGCTGACGGTATAGGATTCAAGGATAATAGAAGGGACACTCGATTGGAAAAGGCATTGGAAATCTATTGCGATTGTCTCTCCGACGTCATATCTCTTCACAGCGTTAGTTCGTGCTGGTCGTGAACAAGATATCCTCATTCGTACCTTGGCTACAACAAGGTAGTGGTCCGAGTCAAAGTTGGCCCCTCGGAAAGTTCGGACATCAAGCACACTGGAAGAGTGCCTTGCGTCGATCGCAACATGGTCAATTTGGTTGACGGTTTATTGATCTGGGGATTGCCATGTACCTTTATGAATTTTGAGACGCGGGAAGCGTGTACTACTTACCACAAGATTTAGTCCCGCAGCAAAATCGATTAGCCTCAGTCCGTTTTTGGAGGTTTTGTCATGGAGGCTATGCTTACCGATTGTATTTCCAAAGATGTCCTCCTTCCCTAGTTTTGCGTTAAAATCGCCAAGAACGATTTTCACGTCGTGTCTAGGGCACTGCTCATATGTTTACGTATTTAGTTTTTCCAAAATAAATAAGAATTTGAATATAAATTTTGTATTATTTCCTCTATATTTCTTAAAATATCAACGCATTATTGCTAGCTTTGAAGAGTTTTATTCTTTCCTTGTAAGACCCTGAACCAAAAAGAGTATTATCATAACTTTATTATGTAACTGAATAAATCAAAACTCATTATATGGTTTGATAAGAGGTTTTGATTTATTTGGGTCCATCATCTTTCGAACAGGTAAAAAGCAGATACCAACAAACTGCTCTCTCTATCTTGAGAAACGTCAAATTTCAACTCATTTTAACCTGCTCCAAGGCTTGTTAAATATTGAACATATTTTTTTAACCAACATTTTAACGCAGTTCATACACAGCATTATTCAAAAGTTACTCTTACTATAGTAAAAAAAAACCTAATCAAACAAGCAAACACTGTTTGTATTGAATATGCAATATATTCCAACATTTCTCAATTTTGTGACTTAGGTATCTCACTTTGAACCAAGTCGATCCTTTACAATTTACATATTACATCCAATTTTAGCTGTACTTCCCGGTGAAACCCTTGTTCCCACAACAAAGTGTCGAGTTGTTTATAAAAAGTTTAGGTTTTGATAGGAGCGAGGAACAAAAAGCAAATTTCTTTTTTACACCATTATAGCTGTCACTGGCATTCATTAACTTTTATATAATCCTCCCATTCTATGCTTGAGCTTGAGTATGCAAAATGCAAACAACAATCCTCTACATTAGGAGAGGTGCATTTAAAAGTGGAGCGGCGCGGCGGGCGGGCGTTCGGTGCGGTGACTATGCAAAACGAAAAAGTAGACAATTTTCCAGCCAACACGTCATGAGCAAACACAAAGTAAACTTAAAAATGAAACTGTGAGTGAAGTTACGGCAATTCAGAGAGAACAAAAGAAATTATATTCACGAAGGAAAGAGGAAGGCTTATCTTTGTAGTGGGTAGTTAAACAAGTTGTCGGAAATGGCCCATTGAAATGAAAAGACTCTATAACTAAAAAGTGATAAGTTAAATGAGATTAATTAATAGTTTCTTAGAAAGGAAAGAATTTAGCTGGATCTGAAGTTAGGCTAGAAATAAGACGAGGAATAAAAGTTTAACGTAGCAGATAATTTTTCTTTAAATTTTTTAGTTATCAGAAGAAACACTATTTCTTAAAGGCATAAAAGTAATACTAAGTAGGTAAACCCTCTAAGCCGATGTTAAAAGAAATTATTTTTGATTTTTTATCTTACGATGAAGTTATTGATTTTTATTACTTGGCACGGTTAGAACAAAGAGTTCAGAGTAGGGTTGCTCAAAAAACATCGATACATCGAAAACATCGATGTTAACTTTTCGATGTATCGAATAAATCCGATGTTTCGCACCCTTTCGATGTTAACCGATGCATCGATGTTTTTTTATTCGATGCATCGAATGAAGCAAGCATTGAAAAGACTCACTCAAAGTGCCAAATCTACAGTTAAATTTATTTCATATCAGTGGGATGGTGTATTTTATTCGATCCATATTGAATAAAGCAAGCATCGAACAATATACACTCACAACTCACACAGTTACAGTACCTAACCAAATCGATTTCAGTGTTCTCGTTCTGTTTCTGTTTAATTCATGTCACACATAATATGTTCTCTTCTCGTTTACTTTATATATATATCCAGATTCCAGAGACAGACTACACGATGTGCAGCTGCACACGTGACGCGTACGCTTTGCTCAAAAAACATCGATACATCGAAAACATCGATGTTTTTATGCGATGCATCGACAAACATCGATGTAAGGTTACGATGTATCACATCGAATAAAACATCGATGTTTTTTTTCCATGAGCATCCCTAGTTCAGAGCTCTTTAAGCATTTATTTTAATAGATGGTAGCTTTGTATGTTTGCGGTTTCTCAGTTAGTTGGGTACTTATCTTAATCAATCAACATCAATTACCAGTACTTAGGTACGGAAAGAAATTTGTTGAGTGAGAAAAGTAACGAACTTAAAAGTTTTAAGTAAGAACTTGTCTAAAGGGGGTCGATTGCAGAACTTGTCGACCCCCAAAATCAGATTTCGACATTGTCGAATCCTGGGAAACTGATATTAACCCCAAGGGGTCGATATTGACCACTTTGGGAATCACTGATCTAGAATATCTCTTTACTAAAACTCATACAATTCGGTGCAATAGTTTGGCCGGTAAATAATAACAAAGAAAAACAGACAGACAGAGTCAATTTCGGATTTATAATGTTAGTAAAGTCTTACGTTCACGTGGGAATGTGAAGGCCGTTTCCGGAGGATGACTTAAAGTTATTATTACTAGGGAATAGTGTAGTTTTCTAAGGGTGGAAGAATTTTTGAAATCGGTGCTGTAGTTTCCAAGTTCACGTTCCCATGGGAGTATTGGCATGAATTATGTGGCCTGTATCCATCCTTAGGTTCTAGACTATATCTGTACCAAAATTCTAACGATTGAAGAATTTTGAAAATCGGTGCAGAAGTTTCAAAATTCCCGTTCCCGTGGGAATATCGGGATAAAATATATAACCTTTGTCCTTCCCCACGTTCTAGACTATCTCTGTACAAAATTTCATTTAAATCGGTTCAGTTGTTGGGGCGATACATGCTAACATAGAAAGAAGATCAGACAGAGCTACTTTTGCATTTATAATACTAGTGAGGACCGGTTCTCGTGGGAATATTCGAATGAAATATTACTCATGTCCTTCTTCAGGTTCAAGATCATTTCTGTATAAAATTTCATTGAAATTGGTTCAGTAGTTTGGGCGAGAGATGGTAACATAGAAAGACGGACAGACAACTTCTTTCGGACTTATTATAGCCGAGTTTCATTGGGAATTCATATTCACTTCAGCAAAACATCGCAAGACATCGCAAATGGAAAAACAACAACTCTAAAGTGTACAACGTAAGTGGACAAAAATATGACACTTGCATAAGTGAACAACAGGGATGGCTGGTAAATGGAGTTTATGGTATAAAGTTGTATAAGTGAGTACAGCGTTTTATTGAGCGCCGAAGTGAAGTGAATATAAAAATTCCTAATAAAACTCGGCTTATATAAGTAAGAACTCCCGATCCCGTAGGAATAGGGGGATGAATTAAAGTTTATGTTACTCGGGGAGATTAAAGCATTCTAATGATGGATGAATTTTTGAAATCGGTGATGTAGTTTCTAAGTTCTCGTTTACGTTCCCGTTCCTGAAGAAACAGCTCTTTTCGCCTCTGCTAGTTTCAAATCAAAATGTTTTCTCATGTTGAGATTCGATGTGACGAGTACTCCTTAATATTTATGTTCCCGGACTATTTCAACATTTTCTCCATTATAAGCCCATTTTTCATTCTTTGAATATCTGCCAACCCATCCCTGAATATCATAACTTTTGATTTCTGTAAGTTAACAGACAGATTCCATTTTTCACAATATTTCACCAACCGATTCATCATGCGTTGCATTCCATCCACAGATTCAGAAAAGAATACGATATCGTCAGCAAAAATTACCCCAGGTATTTGCATATTCCCAAACCGAGTCCCACCTCCAATTTCCTCCACGATATCGTTGACAAATAAAATGAATAGTAACGTACTCAAGACACATCCTTGCTTTACTCCCATTTCTGTTGCAAATTCTTCAGAGATGAATTCACCATCCCATACGTAGGCCGCATTATTTTCATGCATCGCTCTGAGTATGGACATAATTCTACCGGATATTCCCAACTTATAAAGCTTATAATAGAGTGCTTCACGGGCAATTGAGTCGAAGGCAGAACGGAAATCGACGAAAAATGCGTAAAGTTTCTGTTTTTTTCTTTTGAAGCTCTCCGCAATATTCATCAGGCAGAATATTTGATCTATAGTCGAATAATTTCTTCTAAATTCTGCTTGGAATTCGTTTAAAATATTCTTGTCCTCGATCCACTGGGTAAGTCTGTTGAAAATGAGGGTACTAAAAAGCTTGGCGGAAGTATTCAAAAACGAAATTCCTCTATAATTTTCTGGTACATCATAAGACCACTTTTTGTGTAGGGGGAATATTATAGCTTTTTTTAAATTTTCTGGGACGTCTGCGCTTACAAATATTCTGTTGTATTCCTCCGTCATTGCGCTCAAAAATTCTTTTGTACAGTTTTTATAGAACTCTACTGGGACTCTGTCATCACCCGGGGCTTTTCCAGTTTTGGCTTTTGCTATAATATTTTCCAATTCAGAGACCGTAAATGGTGCATCAACATCTCATCCTTGAAATATGGAGCTGCGTAGAGTAAAGATGGTGCAAATAGCGGTGCATTGAGTAGGTTCCTGAAATGGTCACGGAGCTCTGAGGCACTGAGTGATGCAGAAATAAAGTTCGCCCGCCCGTTAACAAATTTGGCGGCCTTCCAAAACTCTGCTGAAGTATTAGACGAATTCAGTACCCTTACGTTTTGTTGTTCTAGTTTTTTCCTTTTATCAAAACATAGTTGCTTAAAATCTTTATTGGCTGCTGCATACATGCTTTTGAAAAAGGGGTGTTATGTTTTCTCAACAGCTTCAAAAATGCGAATGACTTTTTTCTTGCTTTTTGGCACTTACCATCAAACCAGCGCTGTTTAAAATTGTCCTTCATAACTTTCTTTTTTGCGCTTGCTGGGGCAGCTTCGATTAGTATCTCTGTAAGGTCTTTCATTTGCAACACACCGTGCAGTCTTCGCGAAGCAAGCTTAAGGTTTAAACTGTTCTGGTAGCTAAAACAGAAACTATCACTCCACTTCAAGCCAGGGAGTAGACCTAGGTTTTTTGTGCAGACATCCTCAGACCCCGAGATTGTGCAAAATACTTCTAAGGGCATGTGGTCGGAGTAAGTTTGTGCTCCTATTTCAAAATCTCGCAGTATTAAATTCCACTTTCCAGACACGAAACAGTAATCAATTATCGAGCAAGCTGTTCCACGAATAAACGTGAACTCTCCATTCGCGTCGCCTTTGGTACTCCCGTTTAACATCCTTGCGTCCAAAGTATCTGCAACTTCCAAAATTTTAACGCCCTTATCTACCATCGCATATTTCGTCTTTAGATCTTCTAGTAGGATTAATGTTTGCTGATGCGGTTCCACTGTTGAAGTTGTTTTCCGACAGTCCAATCCTGGTATTGAAGTCCCCAATGAGCATTACATCCAATGAGCCTAGGTTCTGAAGTGTTTCACAGAGCCGGTTGTAATCTCTCGTCCAGTGCGAGCAGTTAAGGTATATCGGAATGATTTGCAACACATATCCATTAGTTCTCAGCTCCAGAAAATCCATCTCTTCTACTCGTTTAAAACTCAGCGTCATCTCCTCGATCTTATTGCGATAGCCCCACAGCTCGCCACCACTTCCTCTTCCAAATGTACTTGTTTTCACAGCTGGTATCCATTTCAGTTCGTAATTTTTAAATAATTCTTTAAATTTATAGATTTCATTTTCCATTACGTGAGTTTCAAAAAGTACAAATATGTATATCAAATTTTTTGACATAGTTAAAGAAATTCATATTAAAAAATTTATTTTTAAGTCCTGCGACATTATACCCTAAAATACTTAAATTTATATAATTTGTTTGTTTCTGGTAGACGGGTACTCCTCATTCCACTCCATCATGTAAACGGCTACTGGATTGTTGTAGCACGCGCGTGCTTGTGTTTGCACCCCAAGTAGGATTGCCATCGGTCTGCGATTGAAACGATGAAGTGCAACCTACTTCAGTTATCAGTTGCATTGTTTGACGTTTTGCGGTTGACAGTTTGGTTGCTTACGTTTCTATTACTACTAGCACGTTCACGTTCTACTTCATTCATAAAATGCTTGAGATCACGGAATAAGTTGTGTTCCCCGCCAAATATATTTCTTAGCGCCTCTAAGGAATCTCTTTTGCCACAGGTTACCCAAGCGTAAAATCCCAGGTAAAAAGACAGTCTTGAATAAGTACCTTTATCATCTCTTTGTTGGATTTTTACAAGAGAAAATCTAGCGCGCAAGAACTTAGTATTTGGCAGAAGAATGTTTTTTTTGCGACGTGCGTTATATGTGAGTTCCTTATGTACATGAATTTGCGTGTTTCTAAGTGTTTTTGTATTCCGGAGTATAGACTGCGCAGTGTTTCGTGAATCAAGTTTAACAATGGTCATAGCCGTACGACTGCTAGGAGCCGATATCGCACGAGCATGCTCAATCTTAAGCATTGCGTTCTCTGTTCCTAACAAATTGGCACAGACGGACTTAGCTTTTTCTTTCATGTCTGCATTTGCTTCCATGGGCATATGCACCACAACATTTGTTTCAATGCTCTTTTGCAATAAACTTTCAATCTGGTCTTCCATTTGATTGTTTCGCTGTTCCAGATTTGCAATCTTGGCTGAAATCTCCTCGTACTTCGTTTTTAGGCCAGAACATTCTGCGTGCAGTGCTTGAAAATCGGCTTTTGAAGGCAGTTCATTTGACAATTTCTTGTTGCTTTCATCGAGCAACTGCTTCAAAATGTCTACAGTTACTACAGCAGGTGAACCCATTTTCGACATGGAAAGTTCTGGTGAGCGTAAAATCTTTGTCGGCGTTAAGATCCTCCGTTTTTCTTCTCTCAATTCGTCGGACGAGGTAGCGTGCAGACACCTCTTATTCATATGTTGAGGTTATATGTATGCCCCAGGTTAAAACAATGTGAATTTTTTTCAATCTCTAAATTTCTAAAGGCCCCAGCCCATAGAACGCGTTGCGTGCGGTAGAAGCGGCGCGGCGCGGTTTTGCCGCGCGCAACTGATGGGGATGACCCATAGAATCCGTTGCGGTGTTTTGACAGATAAATTTAGTCAAAATGGGGGCGTTCAAGAATCGTATCCGGATAGCTTGTTGTTGTTGTTTACGTGTGGGAAATCGAAAAAAATAAGTTATAATCGTCTAGCAATGATATTTTGAACGTTTTTCTGTTTTCAAAAGTCGAATTTTAATATTTCACAGCTGTTGTCTGTTGTCGATCGTTCAAAAAGGTATCTAAGATACTGCTATCCGAGATAGGCTATCCGATAGGTTCTTGAACGCGCCCATTGTCACTTTTTCCACATAAGAGAAAACTTCAAATTGGTTGTGACTGCGCATGTCTCTCTTCTGTCACCGCGTGAGAGCCGCGGCAAAGTAGAAAGTTGGGCTACTCGGCGCGTTCGGCGCGTTACTCGCGGTGCTTATGGGTCTCCTCTCATAAGAACGTGTGTATTTAATCGAGCTGTCAGTTGGAAGCGGTGCCGCACGCGCGCAACGCGTTCTATGGGCTGGGGCCTTAAGACTTACATATACATTGAATCGCTCTAGTGAGATACTCGATTTTTTCGTATTTTGATGACTTTTTTAGAATTTTTAGTGCACTTTTAATCAACTAACAAGGACTTTAATAGGGAGCTTGTTTTAAAAACAATAACCAATTTGACAGGTCAATTGTCAATCCTACGGTTCCTTACATTCCCACGGGAGCAGAAACGTATACGGGAACTTTGACACTACAGCACCGATTTCAAAAGTTCTTTCACCCTTAGAATGCTACACTATCCCCGAGTAACATAAAAACTAATTCATCCCAATATTTCTACGGTTCCCTATATTCCCACGGGAGCAGGAACGTATACGGGAACTTTGACACTGCAGCACGGATTTCAAAAATTCTTTCACCGTTAGAATGCTACACTATCCCCGAGTAACATAAAAACTAATTCATCTCCATATTCCTACGGTTCCCTATATTCCCACGGGAGCAGGAATGTATACGGGAACTTTGACACTACAGCACCGATTTCAAAAGTTCATTCACCCTTAGAATGCTACACTATCCCCGAGTAACATAAAAACTAATTCATCCCAATATTTCTACGGTTCCCTATATTCCCACGGGAGCAGGAACGTATACGGGAACTTTGACACTACAGCACCGATTTCAAAAATTCTTTCACCGTTAGAATGCTACACTATCCCCGAGTAACATAAAAACTAATTCATCCCCATATTCCTACGGCTCCCTATATACTACACCGATTTCAAAAATTCTTCCACCGTTAGAATGCTACACTATCCCTGTGTAACATTAACTTTAACTCATCCACATATTCCTACGGGAACGGGAGTCTTTACTTATATAATAAGTGTGAAAGGAGCTCTGTCTGTCCGTCGTTCTATGTTACCATCTCCCGCCCAAACTAATAAACCGATTTAAATGAAATTTTAAATAAAGGTTGTTCAGAACCTGAGGAAAGACATAGACTATATATTTTTCCGTGATACGTTACGTTACGATAGTTCCGTTACGCGGACGAAGTCGCGGGCACAGCTAGTAAATAAATAAACTAGAAACATATTAAGTAAGAATATCAAAATCTTCCAATCAAGATATTCGAACAATTTTTTTACCTTCTTTTTTTTCATCAAAGCCAAACCATTATTTGCTAAAACAAATTTAAAACTTTTGTCTACCTTAACTATGTTTACTTTATTTTAAAAATATCTATTACAGTGAGATAAACTTTCATTTATGTAAATTGGCTCAGTACTATACTAACATTACCCCCAAATAACCCAGATGTCATTTTCTTCTTTCTTTTTGCAGCGATGATACTCTGCTCATAATCAAATATTTTGAATTTGACAGCCACTTTTTTATAACTTTTTCGATTGATGATGCTGAGTGAGATGTTCTTATCAGTCAACTTTATCGGAATAGTTTTGGCATAGCACGACTTAATATCGTTCTCGCTTTCATTTTCTCCTAGTACTTCAGCAAATAGCTTCAAACCATCCTCCAATGAAATCTCATTTTTCACACTTGGGATACCAACAATGTCAATGCACTTACGGTAGGTACGGATTTTGTTGCAGAGTGTTGACTGTTTGTTGCAGGTCGTACACCTTGGACTCAAGATTTTTTTTTCTAGTTGTACTTTCTTGATGAACAGTAACTGCCCGAACACAATGGTGTAGCTGTAGCTGTAGTACGTCGCGCTGTCAAAGTCGAAAGTAGGCAAATGCCATAAGAGTGAACACAATGCGTAGAAGTAGCTGTAGCGGTAGCTGAAGCTGTAGTACAAGTTGACTCAACTTCAACTTTTGAGCGCGCTGCAGCGCTACATTTTGACGTTTCACAAAGAAAAAAAAACAAAACAAAGCAAAATGGCTCAGCAAAATTGACATCTTGCGCTACACCATTGTGGACGAGCTGTGCTACATTCCTCAGCTGCACTCTGACTTTTAATTTAACTGCGCGGCGTACCTACTACAGCTACAGCTACACCATTGTGTTCGGGCAGTAATGTATTGGCGTGCATTTTTTTTAGAGAAAAGATCTCTGTATATAATACCTAAAGAGTGATGATGATGGGGACGGAAGCAGCATTATTTACTTCGCTTCGATTAAAAGTAGGCAGGACTTCAATATCATCAGACGATGGTAGCAGTGTTTTCCCCCCAACGCAACGTGCCCAAAATGTAGCGTTGCGGCGTTAAATTGTAGTAGAATGTATGTACATTATAGTTAAAAACGGCATTCCTCTTGTTAAATAAAGTAAACATGTGAACGAAAACTTAAAATTTTATTTCACCAAAGTAAACATTATAAAAAAGACTAACACAATGTTAACATTTAGTTCAATACGTTTAACAAAAATAAATACCTCAACATTTCTTTAACTTCGTATTTTTAATTTATATACTTGAATTTTTGTAATGAGTGGCATTATGATATGAAAAGCCTGTGTGTAGCTAACTATTGAAGCGGATGGATCATAAAATCGTTCGACATCTCTTAAAAGTTTGACGACAATATTGCATTAACAGTCGAAATATTTAAACTGTTTCTCGAATCGCCTTTTATTAAACTTAGACTTGAAAAACATCGTTCTGCTGTCGCACTGCTATGAAGCAAACTGCATAGTGTTAGCATATACATACATATATGCATAAATTGTTAAATGTTGGCTTTCCCTGGAAATTTTTGGCTTTCCTTAAATGAATCCAAAACTTAGCAACATCTTCATCAAAATATTCGTTCAAGAGTTCTTTAGACCCCACTAACAACCTATATTCATCGTTTAAAATAACTGCTTTTTTTCGCAATCAAATTGAAATTTTTTAACTTTTCTTAACACAATGTTTGGTTCTAAATGTATGCAAATCGATTTGTGTTCTGATTTTCTGAAATTGTAGCGTTTTGCGAATATTTTACAAATGTAAGGAGCAGATTTAAAAAAAAAAATGTAGTAAAAACTCTACAATTGTAGTAGGTGCCCCCCTTCTATAATAACGCTGGATGGTAGTAGTGTCGATGGCAGACCAGACGGTGGGTGGTTTGGATGGCGAGATGATGAGAGATGAATCATTAGTAGAATCATTGATGCTGTTTACTGCTTGTGCAATGTGTGGTAGTGTGGTGGGGAGCGAAGGGAATTGCGTTTCTTTCTAGTGCAAGTAGCACAGAGAAATGGAATATTGTTTTTTTTTTATTTATGTACAATCACTCGGTTTAAGTTTAATGCAAATTAAATGAAACAATACTCGACAATCATTACATTGTACGCTATCATCACTTCAATCCACCTTCCGACCAGAGGGGCAATGCATTGTAAATACAACTTTAATTAATTGATTATTGAACTTTTCTATAATTTAGAACAAAAATTCGCTGTAGGTGTGCACCCCTCAACAATCACAACGTTACTGATGTAAAATCCTTGCGTAATCCGTCCAAGTGAGTTACTCATTTGAAACCGATTTCGGTCCCAAGAGTTCGGTATCGGCCACTGAACCGTTAATTTGCTTATCAAGAACTTAGTGCAAATATATTTGTCAATTAGTTATAGAGAAGAGAATAATCGCATTTAATTAAAGAAGAGTCAAAACTTCTTAAAATTCGGCCAAATGGAGAAAAAATAAGTAATAAATCAATTTCTTACCAAATATGTTTTTGCATAACGTAAGAGAGACTTGAGAATCATTTCATCAAAATTGAAAGAGCTTAAACAAATAGAATAACAACCCTGAAATTAATTTTATTTTTCTTTATTAACAAATATGTATCAACCACTGAATTGTTAACAACAACTAATAACACACAAAACAGTGCTGCCAAAAATCAGCATTGTGACATTTAAAACAACAGTTCAAAGAAAAACCATAACTATATAGGTACCTAATTGGTATTATCTATATTCAATGATCAATCACTCTGCATACATATCCTTGCAAGAATTGTAAGTAAGCATTATTAAATTTTAAAAGCACTGTGATTAGTCAGCGCTTGAAAGCAATAAATCCCCAACAAAAAAATGTTCCACATAAATGAACAATAGGGCAACATTTTTGTAAGGAGCATTTTTATGAAGAAAAAAAAAAAAAACATAATAATAATAATAACAACCAACTCAATCAAAAGCATAAATCACCACAACCCAAACATTTCAATGATGTCAACTGCACTCTTTTTAACATTGAAGCCAAAAGGTATCTAACTTAAAAATGCAGCGCAACCACAAACGTCTAGTGTCACCGTCATCGTCACCAATCCAAAGCTACTATTTTTGCTGCTTATGTTGCAAATTGTTGCCATAAATTATTATGAACCATCTCCAGAGCCAGGACGACTACGCTAGCTGCAAATCCAAAGATAAGTACGAAAACTGCTGATGTGAATGTCTGCATATCAACCTGAGCAACAAAAAAAAAAAAAAACTGTGTATACGTACATGCATACATATACACAAATATATATATATATAAGGTGGAAATGAGCAGTGAGGTGCTAGAATTCAGAGAAAACGAAGCGCACACTCACACTAACTTAAATGTAAATCGAGAATGTGGTTGTTTTATTTTTCTTTTTCTTTTTTAATTTAACTCCCTCTGTGGCAAGAGCTGTTTGTTGGAAGATTCTTGTTTTCACCTTTGCAAATGGTAACGACGGGACCACAATATCATGCAAACGAGGGAAAACGGATAAAAACTCATTTTCAACGGATAAAGGAACATTTTACCAGCCCCGATAAGCAAACCTAAAAATAATATTATTCGGTAGAATGTACCTCATGTTGGTACAACGTTTTCAACCTTTGATACTGTGAAAAGAGCAGAAGAAGGTTCCCATAATGGTACTCATTTTTCAAACAAGCATGCTACTTGTCAGACGAGAAAGGTCAACGCCAGTTGAAGGAATGACTGTATATAAGACGCCACAATGGCACACAATAAAACAATCTGCCACGTTGCAGTCTGTATCCCTGTATCCCTGAAGTTCTTACATCAATTTAAAACAAAAAGAAAAAAAACACCAACATGGCAACATTTTTGAGAAAAAATGGATTAACTGCAGTTGCACAGAGATGAGGTAGGTATTCGTGAAATAACTCCGGAAACAAATTTATCGTTTTACTCCGTTTACGTCGTTTCTCGTGTGAAAGCTACGAACCGAGAAAATCCATTAACAGTGTCCTACCCAAAAACTTTGGCTTGGTTTTCATGCCATGCATAAAACTATACTTACCCTCAAATCATCAGTATGGATCTGCTTCACGCACCGCGGTTTTGGAGAGTGCCAGACTTTCCTCTGGTAATCCATTAGGCCAGCTTCTGTGCTCCGACGTAGTCTGTGAAAGCAGAAAATGATAATCTATAGACTTTCGTTTGCGAACGAGAGGTTGGTTTGACTAGACTGAATATATTTGTAATTATTTATGACTCCCTTTCTGTTACCAGAACAGGTAGGTATAGCTAGACTTTCTAGGGTAAAAACTTTACTAATGAAATCCATTTGAGCATTAGGCACTTTTTTTTAACTGAAACCCAGTACATAATTATGATGGACATTATCGCATTATTACTAAGCAGGGTCAAAATTTTTTTCTGAATTTTTCTTCACTTGTCTATCTTAATTTTGTCTAACTATTTACTTTTGTATATGTGTAAGCAGTAAAAAACCGCTATAGTTAGTACGAAAACATTGGAGATTGTTCAAAATAGTTAAATATTAAATTTCGAGCAGGTGATATAAAAAAAACAGGGTAGCGTAACAGAGCGAAGAGCCCCGGGGCCTAGCGTATTTCTTACAACCACTACCTTTGTGAGGGAATGGAGTGGACCTACAATTTTCTGCCGCTTCCGAACGGCTAATCGAGAAAGTGCTTTCATGACAATGAATTTACTAATGGTGATACCCGTGGAAAAACATTTTTGCCTTTGTTGGGATTCCAAACACAAACCTCTGGGTCAGCAGGCGGACATGCTAACCATCACGCCAAAGGTACCACAGAGCTTCAGAGAAACCCGTTGAAAAGGCAATATATTACATCGTTCTGATACGATCAAAGAAACTTTAGAAGGGCAAGGGCACACTAAAACAATCCTGGTACGGGGAAATGCAACGAAATCTGCAAATGGTGAGGCTTGCCGACTGACGCGACGCTTTCTGAGGCCACACGGTGTACCCCACCGGTGGATCACAAGTGTGAAGCAGATAAGTGGGAGAGTTGTGATTTCTTCGAGATAACCATGCTCGTAACTCGAAAAAAGAAGAAAGAAAAAAAGTAATTCCTCAGTGAGAGAAATTTTTGTAATTTTTCACAGTGTTTTAGTGAAGTCGACACCACCCTGTACATAGACTTTAAGACTAATTTTACTTCTCTTGGATTTGATTTGCATCAGATGGCAGTCAGAAGCATTCTATTCATATAATATGCTGACAAGGATCTTGATATATTAGGATTCAAAACCATTGCAAGAGCTCTGGTCTCTTTCACATCATTTAAGTTTATTCATTTCGAGTGTTGGAACCTCCCTTTCAATTACTAGAGGGAACCCCGGTTTACAATTTTACACACTCCAATGATTTTAAACATTATAAGAGGTTAATTTTGAAATTTTGTCCGCCTTTGGATTCACGTTAAAATACTCTTTTCAGCATAAATTACCTCACTACATCGTGCATTTCAATGCTGTAATAAATTTCATGTAAACTTCTTCTACAGACATTCAGGTGTAGAATGGATGACCCCCTATGGGCGTTTGAAGTCGGGGTTGCATTTTTGATTTATGTAACTGGGCGAGTAAAGATGTTTTTAGTTTAGACAATAGGCACTAGCGGTTGTTCATGAGAAATGTTTGAACCAGCTAACCAATTCGGATCGTATAAGTTGAAGAGTTGGAGTGATTTAAAACGAAGTGGGCCATACTCCAAGCAAAGAGAACGGAGGGCCTGTATCGGGACTCGGGAGCTGTAAGAGGTTTCTGCTCCGGTTGCTGATGCAAGTCTAAAAACACGATAAAACAACTTAAGTAATGGAGCAAAAATCTTTCAAATAGCCGCTCAAAGTAGGAAAAATGTTCGCTGAGTTTCATTAACCATGCCCAAGGACAGTTAGTTAGTTTAGTTAGACTTTTATTTTCATAAAAAAAAAGTTTTTACAATATAATTTGTTTATATAATATGAATTGACTATAAGTCTATTTGGTTTGGCCTATGGCCGTCTACCAGAATGACAATTGTTTTTTCGATATTGACAAAATTAGTTTCGCAAAAAAAAAAAAAAAACAGAAAAAAATACAGTAGATAAGGAAATTAAGACAAATTTGAAAATATTAAAAATTGCCTTCTATAATACATTCTCTATAATTCAGGGAAGTCTTTGTGAAGTTGAATAAGATATCCCAGCCATTTGCTCCGTTTAAAATGTTGATTTTCTCATTTTCGCCGACTTTCCAAAGAATCTTATTCTAAATTCCTTCAGAACTGGACAGATAGCTAAGAAGTGTAGGACATCTTCTCTTACTCTCATATTGCAAAGATCGCAAAGTATGGGGAGATCCGATCGGTGAGGGATATAATTTAGTTGTGCTATTTCGCCCCTTATTTTGAAAATTGTGCTAATTTTCTCAATCGAGTAATTATCGAGGAAGTAAGTGTTGTCCTTTAGGTGGTGGTTAAATTTGCTGTAGTAACACCTATACACCGACGATGAAGCTTCATTTGCGAATCTGTCGTTCATAACACGCCCTAAGTTTTCTAACATGTCGTTGAGTTTTTTTCTAATCGAAGACGGATGTTCGTTGGGCGTAACTTGAAGACTGGTTCCACAATCGGCTGCAACTTTTTCCCATTCCTCCCAGACTCCACTTTTGGATTTAATTGAGTTCAGCAGAATTAGTTTTGGAAGTCTTTGATCGTCCATCTCCAGGATCTTAGCTTACATATTTAAAATGTAGATCTAATGTGGGCAGGAACATTGGTGGAGATCCGGTTTCAATATGTAACATGTAGTTTGGGGTATTTTTTGGAAGACGAAAAACCTGTTTTAAGAAATAGCGAAAGAATTTTTCAACAGCTTCATATTTGTTGTACCCCCATATTTGTGCTCCACAAAGAAGCACTGAGGCTGCAGTTGATTGGAATGGTGGAAAAGATTTTAGAATTAAGGAATGTGTTACGCGACCTTTTGAATATTAATAAAGTTGTCTTTGAGCAGGCTCAAGGTCAAGAAATTTCATGTCTTAATATTGTAAGTCTATTGTTATAACCATTGTGTTCTTGTTGAACAATTTAATTGGCGATTGTTTTAATTATTTGCTAATAAACAGACCTAATGAAGAGTGTATCCATGCTCGAAACGTCGTTAACCATATAACAACATTGTTTTTCTTGACCTTGAGCCTGCTTAAAGACAACTTTATTAATAAAGATTTTATTTAAAATTTAAAGCAGAATGGTGGCTGTAGAATATGATACTTTAACTATTATTTTAAAAATATGTTCCTGTTTATAGTTTAATATCAATTTTTTCCAATATGGCGACCACTTAAACAAAAAGTTGCATTTTTGACAAAAAGGAATGTGTGCAGAGATTTTTCCTGAGTTGAACCACTTAACTCCGCTGGTTGACGTGCGGACTCGAACTCGAATATCTGACGTTGATGTTCGCGCTGAAAACACTTCAGACTTGTTTCTTACCTCTGCTGAACCTGGTAAATACACAATAAATGTATTGTCGCCTCTAGACACATCAGACCATTGTGTCATATCTGCTAATTTCTCGTGCCAAAATAACCCAGCTAAATATAAAATCCTAAAGAAAACCGTCTGTCAAATAGATTTTTGTTTCTTTGAAAACTTTAGCTGGTCACTATGTTTCCTCGATAGTTACGTTGATTCCAGTGCTGAAATGGTCACAAACTTAATCCTTTTGGGAATGAAAATTTTTATCCCGAACAGGGTGAAAAGTATCAAACCCAAGGAAAACTCATGGTTTGATTCGAGCTGTAAAGACGTTATCAGGGTGAGAGATGTAAGCTTCCGACGATACAAAGCCAACCCAACTGAGGAAAACCGGAAAAAGTTTCAGCAAGATAGGAAAGTCAGCAACGTCCATATTCGACGAACAAAATTTTTAAATTATCAAAAATTAAGGCAAAAAGTACTGCAATGTCCCGAAGGTAGTAAACATTTTCGGTCGTTTGTTAAAAATATCTGAGGCACAACAACATCTTCTTCTTTGCTCTCTTGAGAAAGCTAACCTTTTTGAGAAGCATTTCTCCGAAAACTCAATGCTTCCAGAAAGTGTCATGGCTCCTCCAGTACTTGAGCGCGTAAATGATTTTGTGTTACCAATTTACTTTCGCACTCGTACAGCAGCAAGGGTCGTGAAAGATCTCGAAATCCGCTGGCCCGGATAGTATCCCCGCTATTGTTCTGAGGAAGTGTTCTTCCACGCTGTCAAAGCCACGCGTAAGCTTTTCCATCTGTTGTACTCTACAGGACTACAGGTCTCTTCCCGAGTGGATGGAAAACAGCTTTTGTCCAACCAGTCCCTAAAAAAGGCGAATCTTCCTCACCTTCTAACTACGGACCAATTGCACTTACTTTCTCTTCTTTCCAAGGTCATGGAAATGCTGATCAATTATCAGCTTAAGAAATACCATGAAACGCGAAAGCTTCTTTATGGCCAGCAGTACGGCTTTCGTAGCATTAGGTCCACTGATGGTGATTTGATGGTATATCTCACCAAACAGTGGCACAAGTAGGGTTGCAACATAGTTATATAAAACATCGATGTTGGAAAATATCAAGGGTCTCCGACAAACATCGATGTTTCACATCGTTCGTAACAATGATACATCGATGTTTTTCCGATGTTTTGCTGATGTTTTAATTATCTTGCCAATAATGAAAAAAATCGGCTATATTTACGTGTACTGCAGCTAAATAAGGAAATTTACTAGTCTTACCAGTTCCAAATTTGATAGTTTTGTCCCCAGAAGTCTATTTCTGTCCTGAGTAATGGTTGCCCCAGCTTCCGAGAACAAACGCTCGCTTGGTCGATTCTTACAAAAATATTTTTCGTTGAACGGGTTTTTTTAGAATTAGTTTTCAGATATACCTTACCTACTAACTTACAAAAGATCTACAGGCTCCTGATTTTGCTGTTTTTCGTTTGTGGGTAGATTGTTGTTGCAATTTAAAAACATTTTTGTTTAATGATTACACTTTACACATCAAGGGCAGTGGCGTATTTAGCTATTCGCTATGGGCCCCCCCCTAGGGGGATGGATCTAGTTCGCAAATTTTTTTTAAAAATGTTAATAATTAAATAAAAAACAAATAACAAGACTTCATTGAACTCATTATTTATGCCATAAAAAATTATATTTTTTATAGATAATATGAACTAAAATAAATATTGATGTAATAAGTAAAATAATATTAATTTAAAAAATAAATCACAAAATAAAATCCAGTTTTTTGTTCCTTTTGGATAAAACACTTATAACCTCGTCTGCTGTTATATGTACTTCGCGATGAATAGCTAGAGCAGCCAAACCATTCAAACGATCCTGCAAACAAGTAAACATCCAAAGCTAATCACAGTGTTATTATAATAGACATATTTTTAAGAATCTCACTTCGTTGGCTTTTTGTTTTGTTTTTATTCTCTTTATACTGGAGAATGTTCTTTCGGGAGTTGACGTTGATACCGGCAGTGTAACTAATATATTTAATAAAATATATAGGTATATTAAGAAAGCTTTCTTTGGGGCAGCTATCGAGCGCTTCCTATATATATAGAAGTTGTGAAGGCATATAAGTACCTCGGTGTAGTTATAACAAGCAACTTACAAATGGAAACGCATTCAAAGAAAAACTTATCCGAGCAAAAAGCGCTATAATAGTGCAGTCAATGAAGCGAAAAATAGGGCCCAACCTCCGAATTTTTTTTACTGTGAACCGATTTGCATGAAATTTTGGAATTAGGCTCATCTTACCCTTAAATTCAAAAGTGAAAATGATTTGCACACCGCCACCACCCTGGGGGTGGTTGCCACCCCTTCTAGGGGGTGAATTTTTTTTTTGAAATAACCTCGGATATCGATAGAAGGCCTAATTTTAAGCAAAAAAACAAATATAAAGTTTTTTGTTAAGTCCAATACTTTTCGAGTTATTGGCAATTGAAAATTCGCAATTTGTTCACGTTTTTCATCTATTTATTGCAAATATCTCCAAAACAATACGTTTTATCGAAAATTTTATAAAGAACAAAATTGTAGCAGGTAAAACAATGAACAATTTGGTTTTTTATAAAGTATTCTAAGAACAATATTAAGCTAGATATAAAAAATCAAAATCAATGCCATGCAATGCCATGCTTTAAAGATTTTTGTATCTAAATACGTAAAATGTAATTTTGAAAATTGAAATAAATCTATTGTAATCTGTAAAAAAAAAATCGAGCGCTTCCAATGAATTCTTAGAGGAAGTATTATTTCTTCGGATCAAATATCTTTCCCAAGTTTTTAATTCTTCTGACGAAGAGTCCTTGAAAAGAACCGAAAACCCTTCTAGTATATTTTCATGGTTTTGTAAATTTTTCTCCAAGGTCCATTGTTTTCAATCCTTCTGTCGATTTCTATGTCAAAAGGATTGAAATCAGTACCTAACACAAAAATTTTCTTCTCTACTTTGAACCGAAGGGTTCGAACGATTCTTTTGTTGGTTCACTACTTTCTTATGTTTGACGTCAATGTTAAGGCCTTCAGTTATTTTTTTCGCATCTTCAAACACTTGCGAAAGTGAGTCGTCTTCTGCCCGTTTAATTTTTAGTTGATCCCTTAAATCTTTGGCGAAATCCATAGCTTGGACCAAGTCGGAATTCACTCTTTGAAACTCACGACTTAATGACAACGAGAGTTGTTAAACCTTACTTCTAACCTTTAAGCTAATCTATAACTCGAAATCCATAGGGTTTTTTAAGTTCTTTGTTCTTATTTGGTTAAGAGTCTCGAACACAAACGGAAATAGGCAGTCAAAATCTTCAACTGCTTGATGTTTTGAGATCTATAGCGTCAAATTCAGTCGCTTATTGTTTTCTTTTCGGCGTGTTGAAATAATTGTAAACTGCTTCAATTGTGGTGGCAATCTCTAATTGCTGGTATTTTGCTGGAAACAGATATAGCAAGGTTCAAAGAATTAGCTGCACAATGGACGTACAATAGAATGTAGAGCAAATTTTTGGCAAATAATTGCCTGAATAACACTGTATCGACCAGACATATTGCTTGCTCCGTCGTACCCTTGGTCGATCAAAAAGAAAATGTCCAGATCACAATTTTGATGATTTTCCACTATAAGCTTCGTAACCGCATCACCTGGATTGTTAATACACTAATGTTTGGTAAACTTCAGTGGCGTAGCGTGGGTGTCTGCCGCCCGGGGCGGAAGACAATTTTGCCGCCCTTTTTATTTAGGTATTTTAATTTAATGTGTACTATACCCTACATACACTAATTATAGAGAACTTATCGGTGAGAAGTTTTGCATTGCAGTAATTCCCGTTTATTTACCTCCCCGCTTTGATGCACAACCCGTTTATGTAAGCAATCTTTTTCTACGCTTGTTATTTTGTTTGATATTGCTCACAAATCAACCCTGTCAAATGCATATCGGATATTTACCCACCCCAATTACGCTTTCTATTTATCAACACGGTTATCTAAAAAGCACGCATTCATTTCGGGTGTCGTCGTACAGAATCTCCAAAAAAAAACCCCATCGATCAAAATCCCCAAAAATTTTTATCCACCTAGCTAATATCCCCATTGAGATAATGCACATTGATGAAATCCACACCTAAACAATCTTTTTCGTCAAAATCCCCACGAAATCTCCAAATCTCCAGAGTCTGTGTACATATAAATTATGTGCATTTAGTTTTCAGAAAAATCTCTCTCTTTCGTTGTTTTTGTAATTAATAAATGATAACGATTAACAGTCTCTTAACAACAAATTACTATAAATGCGTGATTGTATCCTCTTAAAAACTTTTTTTAATTTTTTTTTGTGTTTGTTTCATTAAAGACTTTCAAAGAAATTTCATTTTGTTACCATTACTGTTACGTTATCAGTATATGAATATTTATTTTGTAAATGATTTCGAAAATGTATTTTTATTTTAATAAACGTTACAAGCATTTTAACATTTAAATTTTTTGGATTACATTTGCTGTAATACATAAACCTAATATCCCCAAAACAAATATATTCAAGTAGTGAATCATCGCGCGCGCGATTTGATCGCATGATTCACTACTTGAATATATTTGTTTTGGGGATATTGGGTTTTGTAGATTCTCTCTTTGGGGATTTTGGGAGTTGGGGATTTTCGTTTGGGGATTTTGCGTTTGGGGATTTTCGTTTGGTGCTTGTGTTTTGGGGAAAACGTTATCGAATAACTACCTTACTTACACAAAATATAAATTATTAGCGCAATTCACACTGTTCAACTATTTGAACAAACTTATCTGGAAGCATAGAGTGGTATAGAACAAGAGGACAACCACTAATTCTCTTGCCACAGCTTCCATTAACTTACATAGTGACTTTTGTAATACAAGATTTATCTGTGATACACATATTCAGCTGAATAAAATTTAGTATAAGTGAAATTACACATACCAATTTATATTCGGATAAAAAATTGTCGCAAAAGCAAAAGCTAAAGGTAGGGCTAGACCTTAGTTAGCTTCTGTGAATAACTGAAAAATTCGCTCCCGTAGTTTTTCAAAACTGGGAGTTACAATTTTTTTAATGAACTTAATATTATTGCTGTATTAAGATTTTTATTCCTACTTTTTCTTTTCAATCAATCTAACAGCCTTATTCATGAACTTATTTTTCACAAAAAGTTTTAAAACACTTTCAAAATTCAAAAAGTCAGCCAGACGTGGTCTTGGTGAAACTTCATATGAATCAGTGGTGGAAGCTGTACTCAAAGTGGTAGTAGTGACATTTTGTGTAAAGTCAATGGCGTGGAAGCTGTACTCATAGTAGAAGTAAATTTTGGTAAATGTATGCGTTAATAAGCATGTAGGCAGGTTTCAATGTGTGTGTAAAGCTGGGCATCTAATTGATTTCTCATCTGTGAAATGATACAATAATTCGACTTAGGAAGGAAACAAATAGCGAGATACATGCAGTAAATTTAGTTCTGTAGCCAAACGCTCATTATGTTGAAGCAACAATTGTGTGTTGAATTCGTCACAAAATAAGTAATGGGAAATTCCGTGCCTTGCTCTTTGAATTTGTAGTTGCGATAAAAATATAAAATAGTTCAAGTAGTCCTATTTACAAAATATTTTTTATTACTTATTGTTAAATTTTGCCGCCCCCTAAAAAAACTACCGCCCGGGGCGGACCGCACCCCCCGCACCCCCACGCTACGCCAATGGTAAACTTAATTCACGTAGGAAGTAGGTACTAAATTTCAGAGTGTGTTTCCTTAAATTATTTGATTCATAACTGGTTATGATGAGCAATTATCAATCCCAATGGGGGGATATATACCCCCGATCACCCCCTACCTACGCCACTGATCAAGGGAAATGAATGTGCGATGCCGATGCTTTTCAAAACTGAAAAGAATTTGACGTATCGTTTGCATACCTAGGCACAAGTGTTACATTGTTTTGGAGAAAGTAAGATTATTACGCTTGATATTTCAAAAGTATTCGAAAGAGCTTGGCATCAAGCTGTTTTATCTAAAATACGTGCTTTTGGTTTTAATGAGTTCCTTCTTCGCTGTATTAGTAGCTTTAAACGTTAAGCGTATTGTAATGAACACCCAACATTTATACCAATTTCCTAATCGAAAACGTTCAATCGAAAACACAACTGGCAACACTATAATGGAATGGTATAAAATGACAGGCATTGCTTGTAAGCCAGTGTGTGTGAGTGTAGAGATTTTTGACAGCAAATGTGGAAACCATGGAGAAGAAACTGGAACGCTCTAGATGAGTGTTGTTCTATATAAATAGGACCGCTGACGCAACGAGCAGTCAGTTTTTGATTATAGAGTGATAAAGTTAAGAGTGAAATGTTGTTAACCAGTGATAGTCCAATAGCCGAGTTGAGTTCGAATAAAGATAGATACTGAATAAAGTGGTAGAAATAAATAAATAAAAAGTGAAGTTTTATTTTGCGAACTAAGCGCACGTTACAGTATGTTAAGCTCATTAAATTATGAATTTGACAGCATTGCTCAATGGGGAATAAAAAACCGCGTAGAATTTAATGCTTCAAAAACTCAATGCTGTCTTTTGTCGTTGAAGCGAATCTTACCTCTCTTGCCACAAGTCATGAGTGGCTCTTGGATCGTCAAAACAGAACAGCTTTCATTCCTCGATATAAGCATTACCAACCACCTCTTGTGGAATAACCATATACTTGACATCGCCAAAAATGCTGCAAAGTGCTTAGGTTTTCTTCGACGATGCAAGAATTTTATTTTACCCAATGACCTGGCAATCATCTACAAAACGTCCATTCGTCCTAAAATGGAAAATAACTCCCATACTTGGGCAGGTGCTCCTTCAACTAACTTGAATCTTTTAGACAGTGTTCAGAGAAGAGCCTTTAAAATGATTGGAGATAGGAACACCATTGAAACTTTTACGACACTCGAAAATCGTCGTAATGTTTCTTGTTTCTCCTTATTTTATCGTTTTTTTAACAGACATTGCCAGTTGCATTCCTCCACTTAAACAATTCAACCGTAATACTCGCGCTTTTGGGAATGCCTATCAGTTTTCCCTTGAGCCCAATTTCGGACCTACAGTCAAATACAGAGATTCCTTCTTCAGCCGTACTACGCGAATGTGGAATGTATTGCCTAGCTCTATTTTTACCGCATTACAATCTTCAGAAATTTAAAACTAATGTGCATCGGTATTTCCTTTCAAACTCTCTCCCTTTTTCCAAACGCTCGTACTGTGTTACTTAACATATTAAGGGTAGTCAAAACCCCTTGAATGCGCCCAAATTATATAAAAAATATCAAAATCGTGTGTACTTCACAAGATAATCATCTCAAAAAGTTACGATAAAAACTTCAAGTCAATCGGATATAATCTGAAAAAGTTTCGTTTTCGGCCAATTTCAAAAACGTAGCGGTTGGATCTAATTTGGTGATCCAAAAATTAGTTCTTCTATTTCACAGAAGAGGAGATTTTCTATTGAAAACGTTGGTATCACATCCAGTATTTCCAATAACAACAGTATTACCACATTTTTATCTGTGCTAAATGAAATATATTTTAGATAGATAGCGAGAAGCTTCATATTTATTTGTTTTTTATATAATTCGTGAAATATTGAGAAAGTTTTACAAAAAAAACATATATTCTTGAAATTAAATAGAATAAGTGCAAAAAAATGTACCTATGTCACACAAAATGCTTGAGTATCATTTTTCCCTAAAAAAAGAACAAAAAAATAACCATTGAATAAAATGTTCGTTTGGCAACTCTGCAACTCTTTTGAAATGTTATTTTACAAAAAACTAATTTCACACAGCTACCAACTTGAAATAATAAAAAATATGGTGATGTAAGCTGTTTTATTATCAGGATCCCATCCGGATTGGATCATTGTCATTATAAAACACGGCAATTATAAATGTGAAAGTAATTGTATCTGTCCGTCTTTCTATGTTACTCCCGACCAAACGACCAAACTACTGAACCGATTTAAATTCATTTTTTTTTTTTTTATAGAGATAGTCTAGAACCTGAGGAAGGACAAAGTTTAAATATTTTTTCCCTACATTCCCACGGGAACGGGAACGAAAATGGAACTTAGAAACTACTGCACCGATCTCAAAAATCCTTCCACCATTAGAATGCTACGCTATCCGAGTAAAATAAACTTTAATTCATTCCCACATTCTTACGGGAACGGAAGGCTTTAGTAATATTATAAGTGCGAAAGTAGCTCTGTCTGTCCGTTTTTCTATGTTACCATCTCCCGCCCAAGCTACTGAACCGATTTAAATAAAATTTTGTGCAGAGATAGCGTGTTTAAGTAAAATTATATAATTATAGGTTATTTTAATGCATGTTTGTGTTTTATTTGCAAAATATTTGCACTAAATTGAAAATGCTGCCCAAAGTCACTTTTACACGCGGACGGAGTCGCGGGCACAGCCAGTGAATTAATAAGTTTTATAAATAACTAGCTGAGCCGCCCGGCGCGCGGCGTTGCACGGTTCTGTAGTTTTAAGATTCCCGTTCTTAATAATTTTAAATTTTTGTTGTCAAGAATGATTAAAAAAAAAAACAAAAGTATTGTTTGAATTTAATTTTTTGTTCATTACAGTTGACAATATAGGAATTATTACTTAGATACCGACTGCAGCGCCATTTGCCTGGCTGATTTGTGAATCTAAACCATCCAGGGCCCCACTGAATCGCATACAGAAAAATTCAATTAAATCGGTCAAGCCGTTTAGGAGGAGTTCAATTACATACACACGTACAGCAGAATTATATATATAAAGAAGATAATGAAAGCGCTTTGTCAATTTGCCGTTCGGAATCGGAAGAAAATTGTAGGTCCCTCATATTCCCTCACAGGGCAATGGTTGTGAGAAATGCGCTAGGCTCCTGGGCGCCATCATATTTATTAATTTTATTTAGTCAGTTTAACGTGGTCCTTAGTGAAAGTAACATCGAGTGTTAAATTTTTTTTATTATCGAAAATATGGGAGTTAACTTGAAACTTTAAACACGTTTATCTCGAAACTTTTTTCTTCGTCTTGCGGAGGCCACAAAAAAAACTACCCGACCGATTGGTATGCTATTTTAATATGTTGTCCTGTGCGGTACTAGCTCTCGCTGGGACTAAAACAAATAGTTTCTGTAAAATATTTATATTATTTCTTATTGACAATACATTTAAAACTGGTCTTTATTTATACTTAATATGAATCTGTCAACTTCTTTTATCTCTGATCAAAGGAAAATATAAATAATCTCTCAAGCAGACCGAAACAGTCTTGATACAGACAAATGCAAAGAGATTTGCATTTGGTTGGCCTCAGATATGGAATAATTCGAATCAGGGAAGTTTGAATGCACATTTTGAGGTCAACGCAGCGTACTATACGAGGAGATCACTGGGTTGAAGCATTTCAGTGTACGTATTTTATTCTGAACTTTTCATAGAAAAGAAATGTCTGAAACATTTGACATACATATACCAGGTGCTGCGTTTCTGCGTTTTTTGCGAGCTCTGCAAAACATGCTTTAAGTACCTGCGAGTTACTGCACACTGCACTTTAACTGACGATATATTACTTACTGGTTGCCCGCATCTGCATGTACCCTTGTGAGAAAGTTTTTGGTGTTACGGGTGTTGCTAGACTCACATTTATGTTATTTTCCTAGATTGATTTCTCTTTTGGCCGCCTTCTAACTACAAGTAACATTCCGTTACAGCAAGATTACTGAGATAACCTTCTTTGCACGTACAAAGAGGATGCTAATTAAGCTTTAAACTTCGACAGTATCTAAATATATACTCTTATCTGTTTTTTCGTATGTTCATGAGTAGATAGGTACTCACCCATAAGTGATGATTTTCTTCAAGGGCGACGCCTTCCGCACAATATTGACCATCCTTTGGGGTGGATATAGTTCAATTTCTGTCAACTCACAAATTTCCTTCTCTGTAAATGTATCTGAGATTATTTTGTATGCTCCAGCAACGTCCACATGGAAAGCAAATCCTTGTAGAGAGAACAGAAAACAAATAATGATATTTTAAAAGCTGTGCACACTGCACACTAAAAGCTTATGTTTTTCAGTTGGCTGTGGTTTTCTCAAACGTAATACCTAGTAACCAAGAACGGGGCTACATAGTTTTACCCATATATCCTACTTATAGCTTGGATGGGCTATCTAAATCTGTTAGAAGATTCCTTTTCATACCCAAAAAAAAGGAAAGTAGTAGTAGAAAATATAATTTTTATAATTTGCAAACGGATAATATTCAGTTCATTTCAGTCAAATAATTCTCAGATCCAACACTGACTAGCAAGAGGACTCACAGCTCTGCAATGCAATCGGCTTACCCATCTATGAACCGAACAAAGTACAAAAGTACATTAAAAGGATTTCTGATGTTCCAATGAAAATGAAAATGCATGTCTCAGCACAAGACCTGGATTACATAACGTTGTAAGCTCATTTGTAGGATTTGCTGTTTTGATTAAGGATGCATGTTTCGCTTGATTATTTTTTCGTGCTCACCTCCCTGTTTAATTCTTGCCACTCCATACTCGGCATCGAACCAGTTGGATGCTTCGGTAGTTTTTGATTGTGCTCCACTATTTCGCCGGTTGAGGATCTTTCCTCCCTGATTCTCTGTCTGGTTTGTGTTGTCTAATGACGAAGGATGCGGTATGGGTAGTGGAGCAACTTTCTTTGAGTATAATTGGATAGCATCTGCGTCTTTTGTGCGCTAAAGAACAAAAATATTATCAAATATTATATGTAAATTTATGGTTTCTACCTCTCTCACCCAGAAATAATCTCGATTGTAAAGGACGTCTTCAATTCCGATTTCTAGTGAGCTATGTATGATATCACGTAAAGTTTTGATTGTTTTGGGCTTTTCCATGAGGAGTGTTCCAACTATGCTTGCCGAGTAGAACTGGTAGATTGAAAACGAAAATAAAAGACTTGTGATAATAACGCAACGAGAGGACAACAAATTGGTAGAGAGGGATAATCCTAAAAGTTGTGAATGCATACAAATTAAAAGGAGCATTATTGATTGAATTGAAATAAAAAAGTGTTCGTCTATACCTTGCTGACATATCGACCCAATGTAAAAGAGAATCGACTCTACTGCTATCTCCGCTTTGCTCTTACTCAAATCCATCTCATAATTTTTGCGAAAGTATTGATTCGGTAAGCCCCTCGAAGATTCTCCTATAATTGTGCTTGTAGCTGGTCTATTTTTACTGTGTGAACATTTTTTTTTGATCGGCTCACTAAATCTGTCACCATTACTAAGACAATCAATTTCACTTTGTGTCAAGATACCGCTAGTAGTATCCGATGAAACTGCTTCTTTTTTTTTGTTTTCTGATTTGTTACTGCCATCAGCCCTGTTAGTCTTTGCGAACCCTTAAGTTGAAAGACTTGATTTACGATTTTCAAATGCTGCTGTCTTAGCTACGGTTAAACTTACATGTGGTTCCTTTTTTTTGGGATCCAAACTGTGAAAAAGTCATTTTATCCTTAAATGTGTTAGGATTGATTTTGATGCATAGTCGCTTTTTATATTTCTTCCGAAAAAAGCTATTGGTGTTCTTTTCCAAACCGATTTCTTCCCGTTCGAAAGAATCTGACGAATTGTTTAAAACTGTTAGAAAAAGTTTAAGTTGCTTTTAAATTTGGAGTAATAAACCTTGGTACATTTTTTGTTCAACTATGGCCAAAACTATAAAAAAAAGTATTGTTGCTGCTCCAGAAACTGCCACAAGTATCCAAACGTCACTTACAAATGGTTGAAGAAATACAATCTGGTCTGTTCGAATGGAGCGGGGATGACGAAATACGAAGCAAGGCCTGTTAAATCAAATACAAACAAAATGGAAGATGTGATCCATGACGGTGACATCTTGCGTACCCTAATTTAAATAAACACCAAAATATAACTAATTTGGGGCAGCATTAGGGTTAGTTTGGCCATCCTGGGCATCTGCTCATCCCCAATTCTACCCCAAGCAACTTGACAAACATGAAATAATTTTTGGTCAACCACTACTTAGCTTTGGAGCATCTGGTGAACACAAATCCTTGTAGCATCAACATCAAAAGGGGGTTGGCAAATAGTCATTGAGTTTCGAAATCACCAGTCACATCAAAAGAAAACTTGTGAGCATACAACGTTTTAGAAGAGATCAAAAGTGGGTTCCTTACAATTCCATGTGGTTTCTTGTCTTTTGATTGTATGTGGTTTAATGGCACTAAATAGAGTGAATTGTGTGTGCCTTATTTTTATTATATTCCTAAAAAGGTCGTGTCAATAAAGATATGTATGATTTGAGACTATGATGTTTCATCTGCGATGGTAAGTCATTTTGTTTCTTAGAGAAAATAATGATAAAATAAGCTTTAAATTTTTTAATAAATGATAAGTATCGGTACGTTATTAAACGTAGGCCTTGAAATCGTGGAGATGAAAGCATTCTCCGTTTTTAGATTGAATTGGCTTGACCAAAACACCTTAGGGAGTACCTAAAGAATTTGCGTAGAGCAGCTAAATTAGGGAAAGGAAAATAGCTGTCATTAAAACAACAGACACCCTTAGACCAATATTTGGTTCATCGCGATACCATATGAAGTGCGTGATTGAGTACTTCACTTACAGTTTTCTTTTGAGGGAGATTGCAGGACATGAATAGAGGAGTAGTGACATTCCTCCTCATCTAAGCTTCTGCAGAAGTTGTTTGAATGAACGCTGAGTCCTATGGCGTGTCTACCTACCTATGAGGCAATATCCGGTAATGAATGCTTATGGATATCAAGTGTCTTGTGCGTTTTAGATCTAGCTTTGGCTGCATCTGTGACGTTGCCACACAAGTAGTGATGTTACTTTACCTGTAGTTTGTTTTATTCAGCATGAGTTTGCACGTAGCGATTGGTATATCAATTTTCAACCTGCTGATTGAGATTGGTTAACCCTTTCCATTTCTGGCGGGTTCATCGCTTTGCAGTTACCTAGGATATCTTTGTGCACCGGCAAAAAAAGGTGTATGTTAAACTGTTCAGCCACTTGTTTTAAAGACCAATTGAGTATTGATCCTAGCAAGTTCAGGATTGTAGAGTGAAAAATGAGACGAACGGATACCGTAATACATCATCAACGTATGCAATTACTTTGAATCTCTCAACTTCTAAGCTAACTACAGAAGATCGTTTATAGTTATGTTTCATAGAAGAGGGGATAGGACTCCGACTTGCGGTGTTCCTATGTTGTCGTACCCTTCTAAAATACAAACTTTGTTCGGATGTAAATGCCGTGAATTTATAAAGTGGCGTTGTAGTCCGAACCAATTTTGCGTCTTAAAAGGATACAACAAATTTTAACTGATGAGCCGATTGTCGTACAAACAATAACAAATTCCTTGTAATTGTTCTATAATCTTTTAAGTCTTTTTTCCAACAAAATTTCATCAAACTTTAGTTTGAATTGGGCCGCGAAAAGCAGTGCCCTGGCAAGCAACGTTCTCTTATAAAAAAAATTGATTTCTGAGAGAATGAGCTATGCAAAAGTGATGCAGGATTTAGTGGGCTGCCCAGCTACTATTGTACGTATATATTGCAGTTATTTTCAATCATTACCGGCAAATATACAGAGACCACCTGCAATGTCAAGTAGATGAACAAAGAGGATAGTGAGATATTCAAAGTGTTGCCGTTTTAATCCAGCCGCATATTAAGGTAGAATATAATGTAGAGGTGAGATTTGAAACGGTCCGTGTGAGCGCACGAGATAACGATATGGTAACGTGAAGCCCAATAAAAGTGCTGTTGCTATCGAAAAAGATTGAAATTCGCCAAAGAACCTCTGAAATGGACAATCTAACAATCGAGGAATTTCTAGTGGTCGGAAGAATCGAAAAGCGTGCAAATGGTGGAAAAGGATCGGGTATGTCCCACGTTCAGGAAGCACCGCATTCAAGCCACCATTCACCTCCAAAACTATAAAACACGGATTGTCTAGCATATTTATTTACTATAATTTTTCATTCAACGATATATTGGATTCAGGAAATTAAGGATCGACATCTGCATGTGAGGATCATGGAGCGATGAAATGCGAGTGTTTTGGGTCTTTTAGAAGATCAATTATCCAAGGTGCATGAGTAAAGTCACAAAAGAAATGGTTCCCAAATCAGGGGACAATTGTTTTAAAATGGATTTAGAACTCCGGTATCGAGAATTTGCAATAAAATAAATAAATATACATAGTGCAACGCAACAGAGCGGGGAGCCCCGGGGCCTATTGCATTTCTCTCAACCTTACAATTGTGGGGGAATAAAACAATTTCTCGTCGAATCCGAAAGGCTTACTTAGGTTGGCATTACAGTTCGGGGTGAACCTGGGCCTCAACCAACATCCTTCTATAACGATTTCGATCTCGGGCGAACTCTCTCCAGTTTCGCACTCCAAGTCGGTTGAGGTCTTCATCCACTTGATTGCGCCAACTAAGACGAGGTCTTCCCCTTCCGCGATTTCCCTGCAATGTGCTTTCGAACACCCGACGAGCCGGAGCGTTTGGGTCCATCCGCTCTACATGGCCCAACCATCGTAGCCTCGCGATGCGTACTCTTCTGGCTATGCCCTTGTCGCGGTACAGCTCATACAGCTCGTTGTTGTATCTTCTTCTCCACACATTGTCTTCGCATACGGGACCAAAGATCATTCGGAGAATTTTTCTTTCGAAACGACCAAGAGTTTCCTCATTCGCTTTCGATAAGGTCCATGCTTCCGCGCCGTACAGCAGGACTGGGATGATTAAGGTCTTATACAAGGTCACCTTGGTTTTTCTAGAGAGTGTTTCTCAATTGCCTTCTTAACCCAAAGAAGCAACGGTTGGCAAGAGTTATTCTCTGTTTGATCTCCGCACTGATGTTGTTGTCCGTGTCTACAGCGGATCCTAGGTAGACGAAGTCCTGTACTACCTCGAAGTTATGTCTGTCTATTGTGACGTTTTGTCCAATTCGTCGATGTTCTGTGTCCTTGTTTGATGACAGCATATACTTCGTTTTGCCCTCATTAACCATCAAACCCATTTTTGCCGCTTCTGTTTCAATACTCGCAAAAGCACCTATGACATCACGCTTTTTTCTTCCCATTACGTCAATATCGTCTTCATAGGCGAGTAATTGTACAGACTTTTGAAAGATTGTTCCTCTGGTGTTGACGTTTGAGTTTCTTACAATCTGTTCAAGTATGATGTTGAAGAAATCGCATGACAGTTTGTCACCTTGTCTAAAGCCTTTTTCGACATCAAAGGTCTCGGTGAGTTCTTTTCCGACCTTGACGGAGCAGCGTGAATTCTCCAAAGTCATCCTGCATAGTCGTACGAGCTTTGCAGGGATGCCAAAACTAGACATGGCTCTGTACAGCTCGTCTCTGCAAATACTGTCATACGCGGCCTTGAAATCGATAAAGAGGTGGTGAATATCGATATTATGTTCTCGGGTTTTTTCCAAGATCTGCCGTAATGTGAAAATTTGGTCTATTGTGGACTTCTCTGGTCTAAAACCACATTGATAAGGACCTATCAAGTTGTTGACGTGGGGTTTCAGACGTTCACATATTACAGCAGACAAGATCTTATACGCGGTGTTAAGAAGGCTTATTCCTCTATAATTGGCACAATTTGAAGACCTTTTTTAAGATCGGGCTTATTTCATATTTCATACATTTATTTAAATAGATTTATACAGTAAGATACAATATCTTTTAAAGTAGTATAGTATAATTATTTTATATAGATGTGTTGTAATTCTTTAGTTCAAGTTCAACAATTTATAATACAAAGTTTCGAAATCATAAGACTTTAAAAAAATATAAAAGAAAAATATAAAAGAAAAATCAAAATGAAGAAGAAAGGAAATAGAAAAAAAAAATTTAAAAAAAAAATTGAAATTAAAATTTGTTCAATTTACATATTTACATATATCATCACTACCTTAACGTTGCCAGATATTCTTTTAATTTAGTTCCAAAAAGATTAGTATGGCTTATCATTCTTAAAGATCAGGGTAGACAGTTCCACAGACGTATCACAGTTATGAAAAATTGGCGCTCAGATAATAAAAACGTATAACGCAAAGGCACAAGATTCAATGATCTATTAGAACGCAAATAACATATTTTATATTTTTTTTTTTTGGCGCGTTTGTATGACATTATTCAATAAAGTTAACGATCTATACTTGAAAAGGTTTTCGAGAGTAACACCATAGATGGATTTAGAAAACTCAGAAACGTGGTCGTATCTTTTCAGTCCAAAAATGTATCTAGCTTACGATACTGAAGTTCCATTCATCGGGCATGTTTTCTTCCGTCCATATCATGCAGATCAGCTGGTGCATGCTCCTTTCCAACTGGTCTCCAGCTGCCTTGAAAAGTTCGGCATCAAGGCCATCTGCACCTGCAATCTTATTTGATTTAAGTTTGCATATGGCAAGCTTAACCTCTTCTAGGTCGGGAGGACGGCATTCTTGATCATCGTCCCAGCTGAATGGGGCAATCTGCCTGACAGCGGAATTTGTGTCTTCATCGCCGTTAAGCAGTCTGCAGAAATGATCTTTTCAGATCCTCAGTAGCGACTGTGACTCTATAAAAATGTTTCTCTGCTGGTTTTTACAGGCTTGAGCAGGATCTGGCAGGATCTTTTTACCTTTTGGTAAAACTTCCGAATCTCGTTCCTGTCATGGCACCTCTCTATTTCCTCAAACGAGCGCTTCTCATGCTGCTTCTTTTTCTTTTTGAGAAGTCGGTGTTCTTCCCTTCTTCTCTGCTTGTAAATCTCGTTATACTGATCGTAAGCTGCCCTTGTTCGTGTTTGCATAAGCATTTGTCGTGCTCTTTGTTTGGCTGCATTTGCCTGCCTGCATTCTTCATCGAACCATGGGTTTCGTTTTGGTGGCCGAGTGAAACCCAGAACCTCAGAGGCAGCGGTTCTGATGGCTTCTTGGCATTGCTGCCACTGGTCTTCAATGTTTAATGCTGGCGGCATGGGATTCAAGGATAATTGAAGGGACACTCGATTGGAAAAGGCATTAGCAATCTCCTGCGATTGTAGCTTTCCGACGTCATATCTCTTCACAGCGTTAGTTCGCACTGGTCGTGAACAAGATATCCTCATTCGTACCTTGGCTACAACAAGGTAGTGGTCCGAGTCAAAGTTGGCCCCTCAGAAAGTTCGGACATCTAGAACACTGGAAGAGTGCCTTGCGTCGATCGCAACATGGTCAATTTGGTTGACGGTTAATTGATCTGGGGATCGCCATGTACCTTTATGAATTTTGAGAATTTTGGGAAGCGCGTACTACTTACAACAAGATTCAGCCCCGCAGCAAAATCGATTAGCCTCAGTCCATTTTCGGAGGTTTTGTCATGGAGGCTATGCTTACCGATTGTGTTTCCAAAGATGTCCTCCTTCCCTAGCTTTGCGTTAAGATCGCCAAGAACGATTTTCACGTCGTGTCTAGGGCACTGCTCATACGTTTCTTCGAGGAGCTCGTAGAAGCAGTCTTTGGAATCGTCGTCTTTCTTTTCTGTGGGTGCGTGGGCGCATATAAGGCTAATGTTGGCGAATTTAGCCCTGATGCGGATGGTCAGTATACGCTCATTGACTGGATTTTGGCTAATCACCTTATCCCTGAGTCTTCCTCTAACGACAAATCCGCACCCAAATAAGCGTTGTTTCTTTTGTCTGTAGCAGTCGCCATAGTAGATGTCACAGTTTTTCATCTTCTTTATGCCCGGTCCACTCCATCGCACTTCTTGGATGGCGCTCATGTCTGCTTTACAACAGTCCAGGGCGTCCGCTAATTCTCCAGCTGCACCTAATCCGTTAAGAGACCTTACGTTCCAAGTGCAGATCCGGAGGTCATTGTCCTTTTTTCGTTTGCTTGGGTCGTCAACTTTGAAATCATTATCGTTATCCGAGGCTATTAGTTGTTTCGGAACTAATATTTTTTTTACGTGGTTGGGTAGTTAACCCTACGCGCAACCCCCAACCTGGAGGGCCAGGTCCTTTTGGATCCCTTCGGACATAAAGGGCTGGAATATCCAGTGTCAGTACCCTGCTGCAGGGGTGTGAGTGCTGCCGTTGGCTCACTAGGAGCTCATCCGCCACAATCTCTACTTCAATACCCTGTCCTAGTATTGAAAGACCCTGAAAGACCTTTAAACCAAATATGTTGGAGTAGCTCCTTCAGGGGTTTCTGCTTTTTTGACTGCTGAAGTCCACCGTTGATTCTGTCATTTGAATTCATCCGCTGGGACATTTACGCGAAAGTTCTCGTAGACTACTGAGATTCGTGCAGTCAGTCATTGTTCGCAGAGCAATTATAGTGTTAACCGATCACAATTCTTTTGTTCCGGATTCCCTTGTCAACACTCGCACTTACTAGTTTAGCAGGTCAGCTCTGGACGGAGCATCCCAGGCAGCGTTGCCGCTGTGCCACTTTAGTGTCAGATTGCCACTTTTTTTAGGCTGTGCCACCGAGCCACCACCTTTCAGTCTGTGCCACTTTTTTAGCATTCCCCAGAAGTAAAACTAAAGTTTGCACTTTACCATGCCATTTTACCATACCTTTTCATATCTTTCATGCGTACAAAAGTTACTCACAGTACTCAAAGTTTTAAAGTTCAACATAACACACACATTGAACAAAAAGCATTTAAAAAAACGAATCCCGAATATATGGCACATAGGCTGTGTAAGTCACTCCTTAGCTTAAGTCAACGAATCAGCGGGCGAGGTTTTGCCGCTAAAGAGGAGTTTCGTCGAATTGTTTCTGTAGGTTTTAGGCAAGGTGACAAACTGTTATGCGATTTCTTCAACATCATACTTGAAAAGATTGTAAGAAACTCAAACGTCAACACCAGAGGAACAATCTTTCAAAAGTCTGTACAATTACTCGCCTACGCAGACGATATTGACGTAATGTGAAAAAGAAGCGTGATGTCATAGATGTTTTTGCGAGTATTGAAACAGAAGCGGCAAAAATGGGTTTGATGGTCAATGAGGGCAAAACGAAGTTTATGTTGTCATCAAACAAGGACATTGAACATCGACGAATTGGACAGAACGTCACAACAGACAGACATAGCTTCGAGGTAGTACAGGACTTCGTCTACCTAGGATCCGCTATAGACACGGAAAACAACATCAGTGCGGAGATCAAATAACTCTTGCCAACCGTTGCTTCCTTGGGTTAAGAAGGCAATTGAGAAACAAAACCCTCTCCAGAAAAATCAAGGTAATCCTTAATCATCCCAGTCCTGCTTTACTGAGCGGAAGCATGGACCTTATCGAAAGCGGGATAAAATGCATGCTTCCGCGCCCGTAAAGCCGTAAATCCTTGGTCGTTTCGAAAGAAAAATTCTGCGAATGATCTTTGGTCCCGTATGCGAAGACAATGTGTGGAGAAGAAGATACAACAACGAGCTGTATGAGCTGTACCGCGACATGGGCATAGCCAGAAAAGTACGCATCGTGAGGCTACGATGGTTGGTTGAAGGGGAAGACCTCGTATATATACTTTGGTTCTGAAGCCGAAAATTGTGTTGTAAGTCAAAGATTAACGCAAAGTGAACTTGTTGAAATTAAGAAAAATATTCTAAGCTATTATAAAATACTTTGGGATGAAATATTTAATCGATTTGACATCAAAAATGAAAAACTTTCTATTTGGAGGCATTAAGACCCCAAAGTAATCAAGTCGAAATAAGAGTTCACTTATTTTAAACTAGTTTCCGTTCTTAGTAATTCTACCATAAGTCCCGAAAAGGTAATCGAACAATATAAATTTTTTGGTTTGAAATGGGTAACATTAAAAATAGTTTGAATGAATAATTATTTTGCGACTTATATGAATTTGTTGCAAAAATATGAACCTTGCCTCATAGCAGTGCCTGCGCTGAGAAGGTTTTTTCCAAGATAACTTTGATGAAAAGTAGACTCACCAACAGATTAAAAACTGAAACTTGCGAAAATATGTTGGATTCTTTAAATTTAGTAAGCAAATGTGACACAGCTGAATGGAGTCCTGATGTGCTTCTTATAAAAAAATATAGGGAAACAACCATCACAAGAAAGTAGAGTGTAATACGAATTCTTTTAAATAAATTATTATTTATCTCTTTTTTATTATTTATTCAAACTTTTATTTATTTATTTGTGTGAGTTATCAATAAAAAATGAGCTGTTAAAATTTTAGTTTTTATCTTACGTTGCAATAAACCTTAAAATGATTTTTAAGGTTATGTGTTTTCTTCAACTCCTATGAATTCGTAGGGATGTGTGAAATTTTTTCATACATTATTATGGTGCTGTTTCGTTTTTAATTTCAAGTGCCACCTTTTTTCCTCGAGTGCCACTTTTTTTGCTACTTTTCCAAAATATCCAACGGTAACGCTGATCCCAGGTCCCAGTGGATACCGGTTGGAGGTATAGTAAGCACAATTGACGTGTACTATAAGTTACAGCATCTGGGCGCCGCCAAGTTGGCACCATAGTCAGAGCCTACCCGAATAGTACAACCCCCATCCACCGATCCGAATCCGAAAGGCTATATGTATGCAATTGAGAAATCAACCAGATTTCGTAGTGTGAAAAAGTAATTCAGTTACTCAGTAGAAACCTACAAGCAATTCGCAGTTTTGGGCAGCGGTTCGTAATGCTTTGATATCAATTTCCGTTGGAAGATGTCGACATCATATCAACTCGGTGAGGCGTTGCTCTTGTATCTCGCTGTAAAGCTGTTTTTGCAAACAAGGGTCATGCAACGGAGTAGAAATTAACTAACGTAAAATGTAATTTAACATTTTGGAGCTGAAGTTCGTTTCCTAAACATCTACTTTTTCGTTTACTTAAGACTAAGTACCGAATACTCCTATTATTTTTACAGTCTGATTTTATTGGACAGTTTAAGTTTCATCCAGTTTTTTAAGTAGAAATTAAGTTATAGTTACATATACTAATTTTTCTTTGATGAGCCGAGCCGTACATTCAGTCCAGTCCAGTCCGACAACCTCAGAAAGTTTCCGGAAGCATACAATTTTCAAGAGAAAAGATCAAAACTGCATACATACATATGTACGTACATATTATGTAAATAAAAATATTTGAAGTTGTATGTTAGTTCGATTTTCTTAGGGTGCTACGTAAATTTTGAGTGAGTGTCTTTTTGCTTACTTATGCTAAACTACCCCGGCATAGCTCCTACTTCAGACAGCAGGAACTTTAGTGTAGAATTTTTTAAGTACTACCTACAACTTTCGATAACTACGAACGATTCTTATATTGAGCTACCGTAAATCACTTTTTTTTGTGTTTCTTGTTGAATCTAACAGGTTTATTATATTATCTATCTATACCTACATTTCTCTTCACATGATTAGACGCATAATTTTTTTTACATAAACCTAATTTTTTTGTGAGCAATTATCCAACAATTGCATTTATTTGAAAGCTCATTAAATTCTCAACAAAATAACACTAACAAGTCGAAGGTGAGAGGAAGTTAACGGATATTTTTTCTCTCTTTTGTCTATGCTCCAAGAAAAACTACAGTTTTTTTTTTGTTCACATGATTAGACGCACCTGTAATTATTATAAGCCAAAATGACCATGTTGTGAGGAAACAGTGATTCATACGATAAAAACTGCAAAGGAAGGAAAAAAAACGGCTTCAGCTCATCAGGATAAGAGAAAAATTTTTAAAACTGCATCAAATTCAGCTCTCTCCACCAGCAAAATAAAGGACAAATCGGGGGTAACAGCCAGCACATTAACTATTCGTCGAGCTATTTTAAGTGCAGACCATCTCCAACTAAAAAAACAAAAAAAAGCCTCCACTAAACGCCATAAGAGACTCCAACCGCTGTTTGGAGTTCGCACGCGTTCACATGACCTGGGATACCAACTTTGAAAATGAGCTAAATTGGCCATGTTTTAGTTTTTTTTTCAAGAAAAAAGACATTACAAGAATAAAACGAATAGTTAGTGGAAACGTATTAGAAAGTTTGCAGGACACAATAGAAAAAAAATTTCTTAGATAGGAACGATGGTACAGTCACAAGTCAATCACGATTTCACGACCATGATGAGCAGTAGAGGTAATTCGCATCCGATCTTCGCTAACTTCGATTGTATAAGTTCCCTGGTCTTTTAAATGTTCGTCACAGTAGGATCGAGCCTGGATAATATGGTAATTCCCCAATGATATCATACGAAGTTCTTGAACAGTGAGTTGTGGGAAATTACTTAAATTCGGGATCTGTTCAGTTCAGTTGAGTTTACTTTATTGAGTCTTCAATTCACTAGTTTACTATTTGATTAAATTTTTTTTTTTTTTACCGACTTAAGAGGTACATATGTCTGGCTGAAAGTTATTCAAACGATTAAAAGCCAATTCTAGTAGAACGTTCGCATCAGCACTGTCTTCAATGGTTCTATATCTTAGTAATTAACTTTTTCGTATTCTGGAATATATCTTTAAAATAAGCACCCCACAAGCTCCGTTATCGGAATCCAAAAACGGGCTCTGGCATGCATTCAAAATGAAGGAGGGCACTCTGAGCACTTGTTATAATTGTATTTGTATAAAATACTACTAAATGTGCCCATATTATTGTTTTATTCAAACAAACCTCAAAGCTAAAAATTTTTTGTATTTTTTTTAAATATTATCCGTTTTGTATTTTTTTAAGTATCATAAAATGTATGGGTTTTTGAGTGCTTTTATTACTGAGTTTCTTTATTATTGTTTTGTTCATCTGTAAAAAATAAAGAAACTCTATGTTTATTAGGCATTTTCTGAAAAAAATGTGACCTCAAAGTCAAAACTTTGTTTCGGGAAGAAAATAATATAAAATAAATAAAAATAGTTTTATAGGCAACAATAACTTTTTATTGCGAGGGCGAATCAAATCCAGGCATGTAAGTAGAAAAGTGTAGCTCACTTACATCTTGGTGAACAGCGATGCAAACGCAGCACATTGTTCAAACGCAATAAAAGCTTACTATTGTAATTGTCTCGTTATAATGAGGACTGTTGGTTTTTGCGCTCATGTCATGAGCATTTTGTGTTATTTGGGCTACGCAAGACACCAGGAAGCAATAAATATAGCACCAGCTTTGTTTTTGGATGGAATTTTGATAGATCTAAACGAAGATTAGTTTCTTTTTTATTTGTAGCACTAATATGTATTCTGTTTTAATGTTTTGTAAAAAAAAGAGTAGAAACTACAAAAGAATAAATGAAAAAATGCGTTTGCTGTGGAACTTAATTTTTGTTTAATTTTTTTTAGGAATTTTGTATAATGTACGTGATATGCTTTGTGTATGATAGCGTAATTATATCAAATTAAAGGTTATCTTTCAAAACTAATAAAAATATAGTTTCGATTAAATGCCAAGAAAAAGCAATACCTCGAAAGTCGAAAACCATCCATAAACTATTAATTTCATTTGTTTCTCTAGTTGTTAATAATCTGTACATAGGTTTGAGTATTCCGAGTTCAACAATGTATGTAAACCAGATTTTTAACAAATCACTATCTGTTCTCATTTGATGCAAAAGCTCTATAAAATTACCATTTCAGAAAGATGAAAATAGAATCAAAGAGAAAAGGAGCAAAACTATTTACTAAAGAAAAAATTTAAGAAATCTCAATTCTTTCCATCTTAAATCAATAAGCATGATGTTTATTTAATTTCCTCTTAGATGCCCCTGATAATGTATTCATCACCGAGTCGGGAAACGTTAGCTTTCTAAACGCTAATTTGAAAAAAGTAAATTGTTCAATTAATATTAATCTCACTTAAATGACACCTTCTTTCCTGTTAAGCCCAGTTGATACTTTAAATCCAAAAGGTAATATTTCATTTGAAACATGCCAAAATACGTTGACATATTTCCCTCTAACAAGGTGCTGTGCGAAGTTTTCATTTTATTTTCGTTTCGTTTGTTCTCACAATCAATCTTCGCAATTTCAATACAAGTTTCACAACCTACCTAAGCTGCACTTAACTTGTAAAATGAAAATTTATATCCCATCTGTGTCGAAGGATTTATTCTCAATTAATGTGGCAAACGCCCGCCCGTCTATTTGTTTGCTGTCCTGCCTGCCTATAAACACTCTTCTTGTGGTTAACCAAGAAAAATGACAATCTAAACATATAGAAGCAGTGTCATCATTTTTCATCCGATTGACAGGTAACAATATGCCAAATTAAAACCCCACCACAATAACATCTACCATCTCAACTCACCTGGCAATCCATGTCTTTGTAGTGCAATCAATCACCTTCGCACGCTCTGTCCGGAAGAAAATCGGTGATCCACCGATATCAGCTTCACCTCGTACAAGTGCTCCTATCATCCCATCCCATTTTCCATTTTTCTGATAGCCCCAAGAGGGTGTGCGCGACATGACCAAGCTTCAAAGTAATAATAATAATTGATAGCAGTACATGAGCAGAGACAATTTAATAAATACTTTAAGATATAATTTACAATAACAAAATGTTAAATCATTATACTCACCTAAAGTTGAATAAATCCCGAACGTATGATAAAAGATTGAAATTGCATCGGTGCATTGAATCGAGGTGAACATCATTTGGTTGGGTTAAGTAATTTATTAAACTGTCCAAATGATTCTTGTTGGTTATCTTGCAAGGACGGAAAAAGAAAATTAGCTAAGCTCACATATGTATGTATGTATTAAGAAACAAAACAAACATTCTCGGGTAAAATATAAAGAATTTAATTCAAGAAGAAAAGGAACAAAAAGGACGTTTTAATGCCACCCACGGCCGACACCATCAACCCACTTAAGGGCATGCTAGATTCGAAAGGCACCAAATGTTCTCAGATTTCGGTTTACAGAAGCTTGACTGGAATTTGACAAAATGGCAAATGGGTGTCCTCGGGGGATCGCATTTGCTTGGCTTTAAAAAGCAGCAAAGGATAGATGGTTTCAGGGCATAATTTAGAATGTAAAAGGAGTAAGAAAACAAAAGGACATATTGTAAATCTTCACTGGTTGACCCTTAAAATAAGGATGACACCTTACACTTGGGAAATCAGATGACATGACGTACAATACAAATTTTAGGGTTTCGAATCTCCTCAGAGTGACTGAATTAATGTACTCACCACAATCATGCACCGGATGGGAGCGTTTTTCATGTCCATTCTGCGGATGATGGTTGTGCTCTGGTGATACCACTTTTGTAATCGAAAACCATTTTTGTCCGAGAAATTTCCAATTTCCGTTATGTTTAAGCTGCCCCCGAACTGGAACCCGGGGTTCCTGTGTGCCATTTGTTTAAACCACATGGTACGTAGTGATTATGAAATAGGGAGTTTTTTGAACGTATTAATTGAAAGTAGAAAATCATGGATTTATTGAATTTACTATAAGCACTTCTGAGAATATCAATGATGTTATAACTTATTTTAGTTGAAGAACTGTGTCGTTATTAATAGTTTCACATATCGCACCTTCGTTCGGTAAGACAAGGGCCAGAGTGCTAAAAACTCTAAAAACGCGATATGCAAATGTGCCTCAAAAACCAATTGGCATAATTGTATGCATACATTGTTACTTCATTAAATATAGTTTAAATAAATAAGTAGTTCACTTTTTTGAATTACATACCTAATTTATATTCACAATAGTATTAGGTAGGTATATTTCAGTCTACCAAAAAAAAAATACACTATTTTGCATTAATATGGGCAGAAAAACAACATAAAAATCTAAAAAAAAACCTTAAAATGTCTGTCCTGAACAATTTGAAAAGCACTTCGGTCCTCGTCTTACCGAAGGTGCGATATGATAAACGCGAGCTAGCGAATGTGTGTTAAGTAAGATATCAGAAATCAATCAATTTTTAGTGTCCGACCGAAGCTTCGGCTTCGGCTTCGGCCACATTCAGCTAAAAAAAACTACAATCGGCTAAACCTTAGGTTTCGGCCAAAATAGGCCGCAGTTTTGGCCGAAGCCGAAGGTTTATTTATTGGTGGACGTGGTAGGCGCTGAAAAATAAATCAATTTGGTTTTTCGTAGAGCGTTGAACCGTGTTGACATATTTGTTATTCTTTTCTTTAACTTCAAGAAAATATTAATATTACTAGTTCAAGAAAATATTAATTACTAGAAAATATTAATTACATACTAGTTTAATTTGTTTTTACTTTTGAAAAGTCAAATAAATTTTCCCCGTTAATTTGGTTTACCGCATGAATACATTTGGTTCGTTCGTTCAACTTTACTCAAAGTTGACATAGGTTTCCATGACAGCCCTATGAGTTGTCCAAAAAACCTGGGTTTTCTAGTCCTCAAAAAACACTAAACCTCAAAATCGACGCACATTCCTGTCATTTGAATAAAAATACCGCCCTCAACTCGGCCCAGCAAAAACCTAGGGCGATTTGAGGCAAAACCAGGTCAGCCCCTGGGCTCAGGAACACTCAATTTGACATTCAGGGCGAGTTCAGGTTTTTCAAAAAACGCTTTGTGGTGACCCCAGGCTTTGCCAAACGAACCTGTTCTAGAAAAAAATCCAAAAAACCATTACTTGTTTTCATTTTTAGTCAATCTGAAAGGAAAATTCTTTTAGTTATTGAAGCTTCGGCTTCGGATAGAAATCGACCTTCGGTCGGACACTAGCAATTTTGAAGTATTTTGCTTTCTTAAGCATCATTAAGATCGAATGATGTTTAATGACCAAGTTAAATTGTAGTTATAAAAGAAAACTATGAATCGGCTCTTTTGGTCGTAATGTTATAATGAATAGAAAAACTCTATTTCATTCTTTTCCCAACGCTTCGATGGTAATTGCCTGAAGAAGATGGCAACTACCATCCCTCTGGTGGCCAGAGTCATTAGACCCAGGAATAGGTGAAGCGCAATAAAAGTCTGGTATTCCATGAAACTCTAGCCTCTCCCTCTTCAAGACCGTTATGCGTTTGCAAATAACATCCTGCTCGAGGTGCCACTGCAACTTGCTTACGCAATAACCGAACATAACGGATCTAGACCAGTAAAGGTCGATAAACAATCCTCAAGCCAGTGGTTGAACAGCGACGCCGAGGGCTGAATGGCTAAGGAGATCTTAGTCGCTAGTTGCGAACTCTGGATACCTAGGCAAATCCAGTTTTTATTATAAGTCCTTTACGTTGGCATAGGGCTCTGCCAATGGTGACCTCCTTTCCCCACTACTCGTGGGTACAAAATTGAAAATCAAAATATAAACTTTAAAGAGAGTGATGCTGCTCTAAGTGCATCCACTCCAATGGAGACAGGTCTTGACGACCTTCCACCTATTGGTTCTTTGGAGGAGGCGAAACTTCTTGACGAGGCTGCCCCTTCAACACACACTGATCAAACGATCAAAACAACACATAAAGCGTGCGTCAAGCTTAGTGAAGCTGCTCGCAAACGCTTTAAATTCCTTCTTGCTAGCGGCCTTAACGAAGCCGAAGCCAGGGAAAGAGCCAGAACGGCTGTTCCAAAGGGAGAAAAAAGGAATCGCTCTGAATCCTTCCCTAGGGACACAAATCCTGCCAAAATATCAAAACCCAACATTGCTCACAAGCAGAGGTCTGTTGATGTGCCTTCCGCATCAAATCCGCCTCCAAATCAACAAAAAATAGAGCAACAAAATTTTAAGCAAGCGCTGGAGAGTTACAAAATAGGTATCCTTGCCTCAGACTTCCCGGAAACGCTATTTAACACTGACCAAATGACAGTAGTGCAAGACACCATCTTTGGTCTGATTTGCAGCCAAAAGACAGGGGATATCAGCCCCAAATTCTTTGGCACCAATTTCAGACCAGGATGGCTTGTCTTCAAATGCAAAAATAGGGTCACGGCTGATTGGCTAAAAGGTGAAATACCTAAAATAAAGCCTTGGGAGAATGCCTCACTGAAGGCGGTTGAAGAGGAAGAAATTCCCAAAAACCAAATTCTGGTGGGTCATTTCCCCGTTGGCCCCACCTGCACGAACGAGCAGATTCTCACGTCAATCAAGGTCCAAAATGAGGGTCTCCTCGTTCCTGAATGGAGAATCATAAGAAGAGAGGCCAAAGGTGCAGCCTCCATTCTTACCTTTTCAGTAGACCACAAATCCGCGGCTCTACTGAAAACCAAAAAAGAAGTCATAGACTTTAGGTTTGGCGATGTTCAACTCCGTCATCCTAAAGTGACTCACAGAACTGGCGCCCCCAAACCCCCACCTAACTCCCCTGTCAAGACAGCCTGTACGACTCTGACGACAGGTAATAGTGCTCCACAGCCTTCACCAACGTCAGATCTACAAAACAGGCTGACAGCTCCAATAACCCTAGGTCCTCCCCCCCAGTTGTTATTGCCACAACTACCTTACCAAAGGAGTCAGCCGTGAGGCCCTCCTCACCAAAAGGTACCTCTGGCAATGCAACAACAAATCCCCCCCTCCCTGCTCAACTACCGTTGCCAAACCGTCACCAAAAGCGGTGATGCAACACCAGCTGCAAAAAGCAGCATAGCCAAATTCATGGCTCAAAAGCGGGACCCCAGGCCCAAAGGTAAAGCTCGGCAGAGGCTATTAAAAGCACCAGCGAGCCTTACCTCAACCCCAAAATCAAAATGAATTACAACACCCTAAAATTCCTGCAGATAAATCTCATGCACGCCAAAGCTGCCTCAGCTGCGGCAAGCAGGGAATTTATCAAGCAGGATCTGGACTGCTTACTAGTCCAGGAACCATGGGTAAGAGGCCAAATAAAAGGCCTTCCTACACAATCGTGTAAGTTAATATACGACAACACGCAACTCCAACCACGAGCTGCGCTTCTTATCCATAAAAGAACTAACTTTCTTCCCATTCCAGAATTCATCACAAATGATCTCGTTGCGGTACTAGCTGAGATCCCCACGGCAAGAGGCTTACAAAACATTGTAATAGCCTCAGCCTACTACCCGGGTGATACTACCTCCGCACCACCTGAAGAGGTTAAAAAACTTGTTAGCTACTGCAACGCAAGAGGAAGACAGCTACTACTTGGTTGTGATGCCAACTCCCATCACACCATATGGGGTAGCAAAGACATCAACAAAAGAGGTGAGTCACTTTTAGATTTTCTCATGCACTCAAACTTAGATTTTCTTAATAAGGGAAATGAACCTACTTTTGTCACCTCCACTAGGAAAGAAGTGTTGGATATGACAGTGGCAAGTTTTGCCATAGCCAACAACATTCTCAATTGGCATGTCTCGAAAGAGTTATCATTCTCGGACCACCGGCACATCAGATTTGATCTGTCAAGGCCGAATCACAACAATATAGAAAACAATAGGGTACCAAGACACACGGACTGGAATCTCTACACAGAGACACTTCGTTGTGAATTTGAACCATCCTATCCAAACATTGACTCTCCTTATCAACTTGAAAGGGAAGCAACACGCTTAAGCTCACAAATCACAAGCGCATACGAGTCCAGCTGTCGTATTAGACAGTCCAACTCAAATCGCGATGTTCCCTGGTGGAACAGTGAATTGGAGAAGTTAAAAATAAAGCTTCGAAAGATGTTCAACAAAGCTAAACGAACCAATTCGTGGACCGAATATCGAACAACTCTAACGACTTACAACTCGTTGATAAGAAGGCAAAAACGACTTACCTGGAAAAACTTCTGTGAAAGTATCGATAACTTGCCTTCTTCAATTAGAGTTCAAAAAGCCTTAGCTAAAGATCATAACAACGGTATTGGTCTCTTAAAAAAATCGGATGGTAGTTTTACCCAAAGTTACAGTGAAACTCTGAGCCTACTTTTGGCCACTCATTTTCCTGACTGTATACATACCACTAATCAATCTCTAACCACAAATGTGAGTTACACTACACCTAATAGCACAACAAGAAGTCTAGCAAGAAAAATTTTTAACGAAGACTCCATCAAGGCGCCCGGGGAGGATGGTATCTTTCCTGCTCTCTTGCAGTATGGAATTGATACCATAATCTGCTCACTCACACTTATCTATAAATCTAGTTTTGAATCAAGCTACATTCCTCAAACTTGGAGAAAGGTGAGAGTAGTATTCATACCAAAAGCTGGCAATAGATCAAACTCAGACCCAAAATCCTTCAGACCAATCAGTCTCACATCCTTCTTCCTAAAGGTCATGGAAAAAGTAATTGACTTACACATTCGCAGTACGGCCTTAATAGCAAATCCTCTCAATGCTAACCAATTCGCTTACCAAACTGGTAAGTATACAGTTACAGCTCTCCATCAGCTGGTCAGCAAAATTTAGAATGCGTTTGCTAAGAAAGACATCATACTCTGCTCTTTTCTTGATATTTCTGGCGCCTTTGACAATACTACGTACTTGTCAATTCAAACCGCTGCAACTGTCAAAGGAATTGACACACCAACCATTAAATGGATTGACTCTATGTTAAGTGGCAGAATCGTCTCCACCACACTAGGTCAAACATCAATAACAGTTAATGCTGTTAAAGGCTGTCCCCAAGGGGGTGTTTTATCTCCCCTACTCTGGTCAATTGTAATAGATCAGCTCTTGGACGACCTCAATAAGCTGGGCCTTGATACACAAGGCTACGCTGATGACCTAGTCATCTCTATTCAAGGAAATCAAGAAGCACAGGTCACAAAACGTATGCAAAGTGCCCTGAACAAAGTTAATGACTGGTGCAATAAAGAAGGGCTTAAGGTCAACCCCACCAAAACAGTCATCATTCCATTCACCAGGAGACGTAAAATCGATCTCCAAACACTATCCCTAAATAATGTTCAAATTAATTTTTCCAAAGAGGTCAAATATCTAGGAGTAACCCTGGATAATAAACTCAATTGGAAACCACATCTAGACAAAACCATAGCAAAAGCAACAAATGCTTTCTGGGCCTGTTCTAGACTCTTTGGTAAAAAGTGGGGACTTAGGCCAAAAATGATTTACTGGACTTATCTCACTATTATCACACCCATCATAACCTATGCTTCGCTGATCTGGTGGCAAAAAACAGAGCAAGTTTATGCCCGCAAATCTTTGCAAAAGTTACAAAGACTAACCTGTGTAGGTATCACAGGCGCAATGCGCACCTGCCCAACTTTAGCGTTAGAAAGTTTATTAAATTTTCCTCCGCTACATCAAAGAGTAAAGAAGACTGCTGCACTAAGCGGACTAAAGCTTCTTCTCACTAACCACTCGGGAAAGGAAAACTTACAAGGACATATGAGTATTCTGCAGGTGCTCCCAATACTGGAATCGCCTGCAGCCCACTCCTCGGACTTTATGCCTAAACGCATACTGTTACACCACCCCATTGAAGTAATCTTTCCAAACCGCTCAGCATGGAAGAACCCTGTAACTCTTACTAATAACTTCCAATACATCTGGTATACTGACGGTTCAAAAACAAACAACGGTGTAGGTGCAGGGATTTATGGTCCCAACTTTAAATCATCTACATCCCTTGGTAACACAACTACTATCTTTCAGGCAGAGGTAATGGCTATAGAATTCTGTATTAGGGAATGCATTAGAAGAAACCTCCGAAGATCAAGCATACTAATCTGCTCTGACAGTCAGGCAGCACTAAAGGCTCTGTCCTCGACAAAAATCGAATCCAAACTAGTTTGGAACTGCCTGACATGTTTATTTCAATTAGCTACTCACAATAAAATAACTCTTTCATGGGTGCCTGGTCATGAAGGCGTACCGGGTAACGAAGAGGCTGACCGCCTTGCTAGGCTTGGCTCTCAGTCCCAATTCGAAGGCCCTGAACCCTACTGTGGTCTCCCAATCAGTAGCCTAAAAAACGAATTAACTACCTGGGAACGACAGAACATGATCAGCACCTGGAACAACTCAAATGGCCATCGTCAGTCAAAACTATTCATTGACTTATCCCACAAACGTATGAAAGAAATTCTTGACATGAGCAAACGTGACGCAAAGTTACTTACGGACTTTTTCACTGGACACTGCTCTCTCAAGTATCATCTTAAAAACATGGGCATCAGCCAAGATGACACCTGTCGTCTCTGTCTTGAAGACATAGAATCAGCTGAACACATCTTATGCGAATGCCCTGCCTTAGCTAGATCCAGGCTTAAAATATTCAATAAAGGGTTCCCCTTTCCCCTTGATATCAGAAACACCTCTTCCTCGAAGATTCTTAGGTTCTTACATGACCTCAGCTTCGAATGAACAAACCTATACACTACGTGTTTTCAAACCTAAGGGAACAGCACAAAAGATCTTTCAGGTCGAAGTGCTTGTAAAGGTAATTTTCACCTTCACCCTATTTAATTAATAATAATAATAATAAACCATCCCCCTGTTTTTTTCTCTAAATAAGATTTTTGTAAAATTTGTCATTTCAGGAAGCATTTTTGCTTTCATTTATTGGACTTTTTCTCTAAGCAAAAATGGGGGTTTCTGGACAAAGTACTTTTGGTTTTTTGATTTTATTTTCTCAAAAAAGAAAGAGTTTTTCGCTCGGTTTTCTGTGTTTGACTTAAAACTAACAAGGGCATTGATTATTTAAAGAAAATTTACTTACTTACTTATGTGGTACCCGTGGCGTGATGGTTAGCATGTCCACCTGCTAACCCAGAGGTTCGAGGTTCTAATCCCAGCATAGGCAAAAAAGTTTTTCCACGGATATCGCCCTTCGCAAGGAGTTGGCTAGTCCTCCGATAGTAAATTCATTGCCACAAAACGACCTCAAATTGGTCAACTAACCCCAAAACGGGGTAAGTTGCCCAAGGCTATGGGGTAAGTTGACTATAATCTTATTTCCACTAAAACTATAAGCTAATAGAATTAAAAGTCAATTTAATTTGAAACAACAAACTATAAATAAATAAACTTCGTGTAGTAAACAAAAAAAATATAGATTTAAAAAATGAATTAAAAAAAAAATTAAATTAAGTTAACAAACAAAATCCACTCCCTGTATTATCACAAAATAAGTTCAAAAATTAGATTAAATAAAATAAATTAAAGCTATTTCGTATGATATAACAAACTAAAAACTTTAAAAAATCTTTGATTTCGACGCTCTGGCGGTGTTTCGCACATATGCCCTCATTTTTCTTGAAATTACCAAGGAAAAAATTAGTCAACTTACCCCGTTCGGTGTCCTTTAGCACTAAACTAAATTCAATATAAAATACAACTATCTACCAGCTGTTAAGAATAGCAACACCAAATGTACTACTTTTCCAAAAAAATAATTGACATTGAACACAAACTCCTTAAGAAAACAAAAAAAGAAAGAGAAACAAAAAAATTACTGACGAAGGCAAAAACTTATTTTTGACGCGACGTCCGAAACCAGCGAAAGACAATATGAGACTTAGCAAGCAGGTGTGCTCGATGTAACAAGTGGAATAAACTTGAAAGAAATGGTTTTCTTTTAAAGTCATTGGCGATTAGTCCCACCTGCTCACTTGCCAACTAGCCCCGGTTACCCCTACAATCAACTATATGAAGAAGCAAAAGTGATGCTCGAAAAAACTGAAAAACTGCAAGTACCACGTATCGTTGGAAGGCAACTTAATCTAACACTCCTGCGTCGGATATATACACGTATGGCAAAATAAATTTATATATCCCACACATAGGCGGATCCACGGGGGGGTTATCGGGTCCGGACCCCCCCCCCCCCCCCCCCCCCCAATCGGGAAAATTAAAGATGTTCTTTGTAACATTTATCGGCTCCTAATGTTCAAATTTCCTTACGGAACGGAAAAATATAGCATGAGCAAGACAATAATAGTATTATTTTAAAAATGCAAGAACTTTATTGATTATTATCACAATTCATAAAAAACTGAAGAGCAGGCTACCTTAAACACTGGTAAGTTTTGGAGGTTTTTTGAAAAATTCCACTAGAATTTCGTCCTCTGTAAGTTCAATATGGGTATGGATATTTAAAGAAGCAAGACCATTTAGTCGTTCCTTTCCCATCGTATTTCTCAGGTAAGTTTTGATCCTCCTCAACGTCGAAAATGATCGTTCTGGAGTTGCTGTAGTTACAGGTAGTACTGGCAAGACTCGCAAAATATAATCGAAATTCTTGAACGACCTGCTATTGATTGATGTTTGCATGTGTAACTCGATCCGATAAAAGGGACTTATTAGGCAAAAAATCGGTTGTTGGGTCATGATTGATTACATAAGTTCTTTTACTGAATATTCATGAAGCGCCATCAGAAATTGTAACATCGCTATTATTTCACAAAATATAAATTCAGAGAAACGATTTTTTAGATGGGTTTGAATGGTGCATCAGCGCAGCGCCTCTCAGAGCGTGCTGTGTAAGCTTTCACTTTTGCCTAAAAGGTGCCTTTTCTCGGATCGCGTCACATATAAACATTTTTACATGTAAATTTTTGATCGAAAGATACCATAACCAGTAAAGCATCAAGCGCATTTTGGATGTTCTGTCCGTGGATTCGTTGTCTCCACATTTTGACTTCTGACAGAAAAATTTCTTTCGAACAATCCGATATATCTTCGTAAAATGTGTAGAGGTCAGCGCATTTCTTTTCGTTAAATTCTTGTTTAAGAAACAGTTGCCCGAAGCTTTGGAAAATGGATTTGTGTTCCGAGAACTGACTTTTGAGTTGAGAAATGAACGTATCAAGAAACGGAATGTAGAAAGAAATTCTGTAGCAGTCTTCAATACTTTGTGCTTGAGCGTTGCAACGATTTTTTTGTTGATTAAAACGGCGGCAGCGGCCGGCGCGGCGTGGCAATTTCATTGTGATTTTTCGTACTCAGAACAAATTCTAGCAACATGCTCATAAATAACGTGGAAAGTTGAATCTGCGTTTTCGCGTTTGTACGTAAATTCATTCAAAGCTTCATCTGCCAGCTTAGTAGCCTCACCCAGATCTTGGTTTTTAGATTGCAATTCCCGACTCAAAAGCAAAACAATCGAATTAACTGATTCCATAATGTGACAGGCCATTTGGAATTCAACAGTTGAATTCGCTGTCAAAAGATGCAATGCATTTTGCGAAGTATCTCGATCTTTCCACGTTTTGATTTCTTCCAAAGATTCAATAACAGCCGGTTGCAATTCAACGTACGTTCCAACTACTTCATGAGACTGAGCCAAATTGGTAGGACAAACAGACTTCAACTTTTGTTTTTTTTCTCACTTTTGTTTGTCATTTTTGAAATTTCTTTGTGTAGAACGTCTTGTCTTTTAGGCCAGTGAAAAAATGCTTAAATCGCTCCGATAGTTCCTAACGCATTTTTGATTCCTGACACTTCGCATGCTGCATTGACTGCCAAACTAAAGCTATGTGCAATGCAATGTACATAAATTGCCAGGGGGAAATACGATCTCAGATGAGCCTGTGCACCAATGAATTGGACACTCATTGCCGGAGCTCCGTCGAATCCTTGGCCATACATATATATACATATATAAGCAATCGACACCAACATCATGTAAATAATTTCTGATCGAATCTGCTAAACCTCGTACATATATATAAATAAAATTTTGAGTAATAGAGCCCCCCATGCCCAAATCCTGGATCCGCCACTGCGCCACACAATTCACCAATTGATCGAGAGGTTTGCGAAACACCGTAAAGTAGTATTGGCATTATCTGGTGTGCTACCTTCAAATTTTGCAGTCAGTTCTGAATTTGAAGACGCAATTTTTATGTATTCGACTGTGCTACAAAAAAGAAGTATATCCTTCGTCAAAGCAGAACTTGAAGTGTGGAAAGCAGCTATGATTATCTCATCGCCTAGTCCAAAATCTGCTTTGGAATGCTTAGATAAGTGCGATAAAAAATTATATCCAAATATTTACACATTGCTACAGATATTGGCTACCATACCTGTTTCCACTGCTACACCAGAAAGCACTTTTTAAGCCTATGGAGACTTAAAAACTACTTGCGGAACACAACGAGTGAAAACAGACTTAACGGCTTGGCTCTTGTGAATATTCACTATGGGATAGATATTGACGTAGATGAAGTAGTGGATATATTTAAAAAGAAAAACAGAAGATTGATTCTATGATGCATATGTAATCAAATGAACCTTTTTTTTCATTATATATATATATTATATAAAGGTAATTTATTTCATGCACTTCCATTGGTTTTATTTTCTTGAACCTTGAATTTTTTTCATGTTCTCTATCAATATTGTGTGATGTTTTATTGTTATCTCAAATTTTTTTTCTGTACGATAGCAAAACCTATAATCGCAAGCAAAATGAAAATATGCCGATAAATCGAGGTCAAAAAATCAATTCACAGTCCGCACTCCTATTTAATTAAAGTGCAATTTTACAAATACTTGAACTCTATAGATTAAAAAAAGATCCTTGAGGACTCTTTTTAAAGCAATTTAACGATTGTAGACTGTTTTTTATGAGGCTATGTTAAGGTTCATGTATACAAAGCGGCTAGCCCACTTCTAGCTTTTAAAAAGTAACTGTGTTATAAATAAAATTCTGTGGAGTGGCCGATACAATATTATAGTTGCGCCTCCCCGCTTGTCTTAAGAGGTGACTAAGGGAGTAGTCATATTTAGACCATGTCTCTTACAACAGTGGTGGAAATTTAAAACTTATGAAACTTAGGGTGAAGGACTTAAGTATTATTCACATCAGAACGACCAACGAACGACGAATGAACGAAAATTCGTTAATTTTGACATTTCATTCACATGAGTGTTTTACATTCGTCACGAATAACGAACACAATTTACATGCAAAACAAAAATGGGGAATGATTTTGAGGTTAAGCGCGCGCGAAAAATTTATTCGTGTGAGTGTGGAGTATGTGGAACGAGAATAAAGTCTGACAGCTCGTACCTACTAGATGTTTATTCGTAACGAATAAACTTTTTTTCTCAATTTTTTTAATTTTAGACACAAAAATAAAAGTTTATCCACCTAAAAATAAGTATGAACTATGTTTCCATCGTTTCCAAAAAAAATTCGTGAGGAATTTATGCTTGTAAGGTACTTAAAATCACATTTCTTTATTTATTCGTCGTTCGTTGGTCGTGCTCATCTGAATAGTCCTTTAATAGTGACATTGGGTGAAGCTGTCACACCAAAGCACAAAGTAGGTATTTGTAACATAACATTCAACAAACTAGCGTAATTAAAGACAAATTTTTGCTAGAGGTTTTAAGAGGACACAACTAGTGAGCCAAAAAACATGGTGGAATAATAAAGAAGAAGAAGAGATATTCAAGGACAACTTCTTCTGGATGGCGAAAAATTCTGCACAATTGGTGACAGCATTGAAATGAACTTTGGAACGAATAGCTTCTCCAGAATACTTTAAACAGAAGCTGAACCCTTATACCCCTAAACAGAAATACCTGAAATCACAGTGGAAGATGTTAATGAAGCAGTCAAGTACTCCAAAATATCAAAATATCTCCAAGATATCCATGTGGGCATCTTGCAACGGGTTGAAGCTCAATGCCAATAAATGCAAGTGCCTAATTATTTCAAAAAAAAGAATTAGATCTTTCATACTTTCCTTCTATAAAACTAAACGAGAACACGCTTGAATTTGTTGATACGTATAAAAACCTAGGTGTAATTTTTAATAGAAAACTAACCTGGAATGATCACATTAATTCAGTGGTAGGAAAGACTTATGGAACTCTCAGAACGCTTCGGTTAGCCCAAGAATTCACCCCATTGAAACAAGATTAATGTTAGCAAGAACCCTTGTGATACCTGTTCTTACCTATGGATGCGAAATATTTTACAATTGCGATACCATCAGCAAAAACAAACTTAAGATTGCTTTTAATAGTATCATTCGATACATCTATAGGCTAAGGAGATATGATCATGTTTCGCATCTGCAAGAGAGACTCCTTAATATGTCGCTTAATAACTTCATTAAATTCCGAGCATTGATACTGTTTTTTAAAATTGTGAAAACTCGTCAACCATCATACCTCTTCGAAAAAGTTAGACTGTCAATGTCCAACAGATCAACAACGATTATATTACCACGCTTCTCGTGTATGACCTCGGAAAGACAGTTTTTCATCGCTGCCTGTCGCCTATGGAACTCACTTCCTACCCAAAATTCGAGATACGAATGATATACAGATTTTTCAAAATTACCTTAAACGTTTTTATTGCAATCAAAATCAAAGCAACTAACTTAACTTCTCCTTCAATACAAGATTAAACAAATTAAATGTTATATATGTACTTTTCATTTATTTACCTATCCATATATTTTCTTTTTCGCTTTATCTATATATCTGCTATATTTATCCGTTTCAAAATCAAATATGTAATACTTATAATATAGGTTGAAAATTATTTATATTCAGTTGCATTTTTCGATTCGAATCATATTTTTTCCCTATATTTTGTCTATTATCTTTCTCTCTTTCTCCCTTTTACTTAAATTTTATCTATATTATTATTTAAAATGTATATTCATAAACTTTCACTATATTATAAGATACCTACTATCTTACTGTGTAAGTTATACTTTGAAATAAATACTAAATACTAAATACTAAATACTAAAAATGCAGCAAAGATGCTGGGCCAGAGAAGACACCACAAAAGTTTTGGGAAGAGATGGGAGCACGGTTGCCACTTGACAAAAAACTTTGTGTCCATAAATGAAAATAAAAATGACCAATCACTGCTTAAAATGACCAAAATAATGGTTGATTCCGATGAAGAAAGAGAAAGGAAGGAAAGAACATCAAGTTCTCAAACGGAAAAAACAGCATGAATACCGCTTGATTGAAGAAATACAGAAATGTCATGATATATGCGAGCTTTGGTTTGTACCAAAAGTTAAAAAAATCATTCAAGGGTGGAAAAACAAGCCCGTAAAGACAACCAAGGATGGTAGAAACACAGTATATTCTGATGATCGGGAAAAGCTACTATTGCAGTAGTTCGTTACTTTCTTCGGAAGCAAAACTAGATATCGAAATCAAAAGAAGTTTAAAAAACTGCAGGCGGAGAATTATTCTCATTTTACTACTCCGCAGATAAACCCACGATATAGTTGGTTAAATTCCTCAAAAAACTTGTATGTTAGCTTAAATCAAATAAAACTGCATTTGCACACGGCCTTGACTCCTAAATTTGCAAGGCAGCTAGAGATTCAAAAGAGAATGATCCAGCTGCATGATTTAGCCGATAAAAAGCATGTTCAATGAATGGAGATTGGAGAACCTTATCTATTACCCTTACTACACGCACCGAAACACTGTGTCGATGCGTGGTGTCGGTAAGGTTTTCTAGTCGTGTAAAATGGAGATATGTCGACACAGCATTTCGCGGTGTGTTGCACCGGTAAAGTATGTCGACGTGATGTGTAAAAGGGGGCGGAATGCTTTACCGATGCGGTTTCATGTTTTTGTTGTTGGTTTGTCGCTTGACGCTTGGTCGATTTTGTTTGCTATTTTTTTATTATTGAATTAAAAGAAATAAAGAACGAGGCTGATAAGTTCTTCCAATAAATTTATTTTTCTAATTTTTGGCAATTGACTTTTGACAGCCCCACACCGGCATAAGGGTGTGTAAATGCCCATACAGAATCGGAATGACTTGCCGGTAAGGTGCATCGACACTACTGTGTAATTTAGGTATATGTAAACGTCTGAGAACTCCCCACGTCAACAAATTCGTACAGCACACTGAAGATCATAGAAAAATCCCGCATATGACAGTATTGACAGAAACATGCTGTATAGCGTCATGTTTGATTGCCAAAACAACCTTGGTTTTCGGTTCATTAAAAAAAAAAAAATGTATGACAAAGCCACCGCAGCTGCTGGTCATTTGAAGAAATGTCAATTGACCTCACTGTTTGTTACCTCTCCTCAGCAAAAACTTAGTTTTACTTAAGGGTGAGTTGATGGCAAACTCAAAAAACACCCAGCTTTATATTTACGGTAAGTTGAGGTCAGGGGCGTAGCGAGGGGGGGGTGTGGGGGGGGGGGTGTAGCACCCCCCACGATTTTTCCGAGTCGGCAAATCGAGGAAGAAAAACAAAGTAAATTTGTCGAGTTAAGTCAACTCAACCAAGAAGACACGAATGGAAGTGTTTGTGACAGTGGATTTGTTGCCAAAAAAATAACAAATCGGCAAATTAAGTTAGAAAAACAAAGTAGATTTTCCGATTGCCATGCCGACTCGAGTGATCTCAACCAAAAAGACACGAATGGAAGTGTTTGTGACAGTCGTTTTTTGGCAAAAAAAAAAATAACAAGTCGGCAAATTAAGGTAGAAAAACAAAGTCGATTTCCCGACTGCCATGCCGACTCGAGTGATCTCAACCAAAAAGACACGAATGGAAGTGTTTTTGTCTCAACCTAAGAAAATTTAAAGAACAAGGCGGAAAACCACACTAACACATTGATACCACCCCACAAGCTGGTGCACGCACTCATTCACAAAATTTCACTAGCAACACTTTATATTCGGATCTCAACACTGGGCTTACACAAAAAATTGTAACAATACTACTTTATTCTCGTCTGGGAACCGGTTTTTGTTTTTTTTTTTTTACTTTTAGTCACCCTAAGGCTACGTCTGGCAGGATTTTTGGAATTAAAACTTTTTTTGGGTTTGTAAATAAAATTTATTTGTGATTATATACTTTTTAAGTATTTGGAAATAAAAATTTAAGCATCAAAATATAAAAATATTTTCTTTTTTGTTAAAGATTTCTCTGAGTAGTCTCCTCCCTTCTATTTCTTCTTTTTTAAAAAACGTTTCTTAAGAGAAATAGACAGAAAAGTATGACTGCTTAAAAAATACATACTAAAGCAAAACAGTAACCAATAAATATGAATTCATTTTGCATTTGTTTGATGAAAGAGATTCCAACTTAAGCTTTCGATTCTCTTCTTGAAGCTGTGTTGAAAATTTAAGCAGTTAATTAATTGAATAAAAAAAAAAAATCAAAAAAAAAAAGAATTGAAAGCGGATATCAAACTATGTAGACATTTTTTGAAAAACTTATCTCAGTCAAAATATTGAAATGCAGCAATCTTGTAGATATTATGGAGAGCTCAGAAAGCCTTCATTCATCTCTGTAGCACAATTACTTACAAAGCGCCAACACTTTAAGTTTTAATTTTTTTTTGTGTTAAAAAAAATTTAAAACTTAAAGTGTTGGAGCTTTGTTAATAATTGTGCTACAGAGATGAATGATAGCTTTCTGAGCTCAACACAACGTGGACAAAAATTCCACATTTAAAGATTTTGATTCAGACAAGTTTTTAAAAAATTTTCTACCGAGCTTTTAATAAAAACAAAAAATTAAAACTTGTGGTAAGAAAATCCCGTACATTCCATGTCAAGCGCATCGTATAAATATTTTCGTTGAAAAAGCATGCAATTCAAGCGTGCTGATCAAAGAGTTTTTTAATACTTTGGAAGCATTGTTTGTTTTTTTCTATGGTAGTACAAAACGTTTTCAGTGTATGCAAGAAAAATTCAAAAACATTGAAAACTCCTTGCAATTGAAAAATTTGTCAAAAACTCGATGGACTGCTAGAGCTGAAACAGTAAAAGCTGTGTGGATATCCTTTGAAGGCATTGTAAATGCTTTAGAAGGAATAAAAAGCGATGCCAGTTCTTTTGATAACAATAATCGTAACTCTGCTTCTGGACTTTTGAAAAAATCTTAGATTTTGATTTTATTAGTTCGTTGTATTTTTGCAAAAATGTCATGTTTAAAGTTAAAAATTTGACCGAAAGTCTAGAGGCGGAAGAGTTAAACGTTTTTGACGCTTCATTACTGATTCGAAGCACATTGGAGTTATTTCAAGAAATGAACGATGATGACATTCAATTAAATGCTTTGATAAAAAGTTCTTCTTCATTTGCTGAAAAACTAAAGATAAGTCCCGAAAACGATTTTTTAAAACATCATAGAACGCGTCGGTTACCAAAGAGAATTGATGAAAATTCTGAAACTGCTTTTGTGTTTGATCTAGAAACATTTTATAGAAAAGAGTTCAAAATGGTTCTTCAAACTTTTATTTCGCACGTTAAAGATAATCTAACAGATAATTTTACCATTTTTGAACCTTTCTTAAAAATTTTTAAAATACCCGCTTCCAGAGCAAATGCCAACATAGAACTAGTCAAATCTATCATAGAATTAGATCCATTTTTTTTAAAGAAGATGTGGACTGCTATTTATCGGAACTGCAAATTCTTCTTTTTACTTGTGAGAAATGCTCAAATTTCGATGATATTGTCAAAGAGGTATTCAAATTAAGATATGTGATTCCGTTAGCCTTTAAACTAGTTTGCAAAATGTTAACTGCTCCTGTGACGTCGGCTTCTTGTGAACGGTCATTTAGTAAACTTAAAATAGTTCTTAATTATTTGCGTACGACGATGGGTAATGATAGGCTAAATTCATTAATGCTTCTGTATTCCTCAAAGGATGTTGTTGATAATATTCAACCTAGTGAGGTCGTCAACAAATGCGCATTATTAAAACACCGGAGAGTTGGAGTTTAAATTCCAATTGATGAACTTTTTTTTCAAAGAATATGACCAAAATACTATATTGTAATATTATTTCTTATAAATACTTTTAATTTTTTTTGTTGTTATATCGTTAGGTACATTGTAATTATAAACTGATTTTTTATGTTAATAAATGAATTTCTGTGAAATGAACACTTTTACGTTTTTAAATAGTTTTATTTATTTATTAGCTGAGCCACCCGGTGTTGCTCGAGTCTGTAGTTTTAAGGTTCCCTTTCTCGTTCTTCCGCTTCCGTAGGAATATGGGTATAAAATATAAGTTTTTTCACTGTGGGATTATGTGACATCGCAATGGCGAAAGAATTTTTGAAATCTGTTCAGTAGTTTCTAGGTTTCCGTTCCCAACCCCGTTCCTGTGGGAGTATGGAGATAAAACCTTGAAAGGAACCATCTCTGGTTTGAACTATGTCTACCCTGAAAATCTCATAAGAAACCAGTCTACAACGGACATAAATACAAACATACATACATCCTATTTTATATATATGTATATAGATTTATTTTTTGATGCTGTCGGCAAATTCTGAAGACTAGTCGGCATTTCATTAAAATTCACCCCCCCATGGCTTGGAGCCTCGCTACGCCCCTGGTTGAGGTTTTTCAATAGAAGGCATTATGGTTACCTCAGAGCAATCCCTGGGCTGAAGCTTGAATGAACGAGCTTATGAATGCACTTCTTACAACATACTGCTTTTTTTTATAAATTTCATTTTTGAGAACCTAAAAACTGAAGTGTTTTTTTAGTTTCATTTCGTTGAAAAAATGACCAAATGAAATAAGTAATAAATGACCATGTGACCAAGTGAAAAAATAATTACCAGCTTTGGTCATAAATGACCAAACTGACAACCGTGGATGGGAGGCATCAGGCATAGAGCGATTCTCATTTTCCAGCTTTAATGGGATGATAGGCCTGCCTCGTAACGTAATGGAGGGAGAGTTACCTTACTCAATATAAAAAGGGAAGGGAGATACTGGAAATTGTGAAAACTACCGATCGATCAAGCTGATGTCGCTCACATTGTAGATCGCTACGGGGGTATTAGATGGCGGAAAATACGATCGCATTAACTACCTGAAAGCCTGTTGGTTTGTTGCGGGCAAGTCAACAAAAGATGCAACATCCAGATTCATAGTTTAGTTTAGTTTATTCATCAAACAAGATCAGATGATTCGCACGTTCTGCTGGTTGACTTTGAAAAAGCATTCGATCGACAACCATACTAGATTGAATATGGGTGACCCTCAGACAACGAGGAATTTCAGAGGCCTATATGCGGTTGATTGAGAATATGTATGAAGGAGCTGTGACAAGGGTTAGATGTTCAGCTGGTGTGACTGAAGCATTCAAAGTCACATTAGGTGCGTACAACAAGAAAGCGTCTCGAGTCCTTTACTTGTTATTAGTCCTTGACTACCTGAAGATAAAATACAGAAAACCAAATAGCCCGGTATACCTGGCTAATTTTTATTTTGTGATTAATGTCAACCTAATTTTCCCTGAGTAACTTCATTTTGTTGAGACGCCCAACAATTTTCTAACGAAAACTTTCGACTGTGGTTGCTAACAGAGGTAGCAATTGTAAAAGATGTCGATTTGATGAATCTCAAAAATTTAAAAGTAACAGTTTCTTTTTTGCTTAAACCTCGAAATAATTATCTGAATTATGTGAAAAAATATTTGTTCTCCAATTGTATGGTTTGACCCAAAAAGTCCACTTCCATGTTATCATGTATCGATTACGAGGTCATCAAAAGTGAATACTAACTAGCTGATTTTTTTTTTGTTTTTACTTATTTAATATTTATAAAATTTAACAGTCAGATTGTCCTACAAATTCGGTGGTACGTTGTCCCGGTCCTACGCCCAAAAGTAGTAGTACAGATCCTTGATGTTAAAAATAGAGCGCTACTCTATCGTGGTTCTCCAATTGATATGTATTTGAAATTCATGAAATAGAAAATCAATTTATTTAATATCATTATATTTTATTTAAATTAAAAATTGATCTATATATATAAAAATGAATTGCTGTTCGTTAGTCTGGCTAAAATTCGAGAACGGCTGAATGCATTTATCTTATCTTGGTCTTGAAATGTTCGTGGAGGTCTAGGGAAGGTTTAAAAGGTAAGTTTAAATGAAAAAATGGAATTGAAATAAAGTAAAATTAAGAATTTCTTTATTCTTAACTGTAATGAATAAGAAATTAAATTAAAACAATGCTTCTGTTTTTTATTTTGACAATGAAAAATTAAAAAAATAAATAGCAAATAATATGATTAATGGATTGTTTGGTTTAGAATTCTTTTAATTTAATTTTTGACTGGTATGGTTAGAACAAAGATTTAAATTTTTAAAAGTGTTACTTTTACTATAATTAAGGCAATTTTTCATATACATACATATTCCTTGGACTTCTACAAGTAATTCAAAATCTAATTTACTGACCCGCCCGGCGTAGCTTTATAGAAAATCAAATTTGCGAAGAGAAACATCACGTGCTAACCACACTGATGACCAGCGAGAGACATTAACGAAAATAGTCTTATAAATATGTCACAACTCACAAATACGTTCTATAGTGAGTGGAAATGGAGTGGATAGGTTAAGAATACAACGAGTTCGTGTCCATCGGACACAACAACTGCGAGCACGACAAAATAAAGTTGAACGTAGTGCTTTTGTGATTCTGCAACTAGCAGCATTCTACTTTGATCCAAAAATAAATTATTACAATTTTTTTTTTGACAATAAATGGCTGACTATAATTATTTATAGTCAGCCATTTTTACAGGAAATGGTTATAATCCTGCTTTCTTTCGCGAAGGAAAAAAGAGACCTTTCAGTATTTTGAAGAAAAATAATAATTTTCCATGCTTTTATTCAACTCCTACGAATAGGAAGTACAGCATTAACAACATGGAATGAGGTATTTAAAATTATTGAAGAGTATGTATGCAGAGTTTATTCATTAAAAACAAAAAATGATATTAACTAAAGGAGGGTATGAGTTATTTGAAAAAGGGTATAAATCAAAAAATTAAAACGATGATATTGTAACGTGCGCTTAGTTCGCAAAATAAAACTTTACCTTTCTTTACTTTAATTCCACCACTTTTATTCAATATCTACTTTCGGTATACAACTCGACTAACAATCACGTTTACTTAATATTCACACTATCAGTTTCTAAATAAAACTGACTCTGGTTGCGTCAGCTCCCTCTTTATATAGAACTGTGAACCATCGAGAGCTTTCTGGTAGTTTTGCTATAAACCATAATGTCTAGACACATTCTCCTCCCGGTATTTCTGCACACACACACTCACTCACAAACAACGTCTTCCATTATAGATTATAGCATTCCATTATAGCGTTGCCAGCACTTGTGTTTTCGGTTGAACATTTCGATTAGAAAATTAGCATTAAATGTTGGGTGCACATTACAATGCCCCCTCCTTAAGATTGTTCGTCCCGAATAATTCCATCTGCAGCCTCGCCACTATATCGATGCAGCCGGTCACAATGCACTACTTTTAACTTGCCTCTTAGTCCTCTTTGGATGCGGTAAACTACGTCGTTAATCCTCGTGACAACAGTATAAGGACCCTCCCAGTTTTGCTGAAGTTTCGGTGACAATCCCTTTTGATGATGAGGATTATAAAGCCACACACGATCTCCTGCTTGAAATCCTGCCGTTGTCGCTTTTGTGTCGTACCGTGTCTTCATCCGGTCGCTGTATGCTTTCATCCGTTCCCTCGTTCTTTTATGGATGTCAGCGAGTCTCTCCTTGAGGTCGTCCACATACTCGTTCGTGTCCTGTGACTCCTCTGTGGGGCATCCAAATTTGAGTTCGCTGGGCAGCCGCATGGTTTTTCCGAACAGGATGTCAGATGGTGTTTTTCCTGTTGAGCTATGTACCGCACTTCTATAGGCCATCAGGAATAGCGGTACGTGCCTATCCCAGTCTCTGTGGTAGTCGCCTGCGACCTTGTTGAGGTGTTTTTTCAAGGTCCGGTTGAATCTTTCAACCATCCCATCAGATTGTGGATGAAGCGGTGTGGTTCTCGTTTTCTTAATGCCCAGTAGTCCGCACACTCCTTGGAAGATGTTTGACTCAAAGTTCCTCCATTGCATTGGTCGGGATGGAGTTCCATAGGCACGCCAAACCTACTTACCCAATTAAACACAATCTGGTCGACCACCGTTTTGGCTTCTTGATTTGGGATGGCATACGCCTCAGGCCACTTGCTAAAATAGTCCATTACAACCAGAATGTACTTGTTTCCAGCGTTGGTCTCTGGAAAAGGCCCAGCCACATCTACTGCAATCCTCTCAAAAGGCGATCCAACGTTGTACTGATGCATCTTACCTTGAATCTTCTTACCAGGTCCTTTGGTTGCAGCACACTTGTCACATGTTCGGCACCACTTCTCCACGTCATCTCTAGCATGTAACCAGTAGAACCGATGTCGTACCTTCTCCAGTGTTTTGTTAACTCCCAGGTGGCCTCTAGAAGGTCCGTGGTGCATCTCCCGAAGAACTTCACTGACTCTCGATTGCGGTACGATCAGCTGCATCACATATGATTTACCGTCAGCGGACTCCCATCTTCGCCTGAGGACACCTTCTTGCACATATAGTGAGTCCCACTGTGCCCAATAGGCTTTGAGAACTGGACTCCTGGCAGAAATGTCTCCCCATTCAGGTTTCTCTTCATTTTCTTTCCATGCGAGAATGGGTTCGATATCTGGATCCTCCTGTTGAGCAGTCCTCACTTCCTCGTTGCTCCATCCGCATATTGGGTCAGCTCTTAGCCGCTGAGCGGTTATATTTTCTTTGTCTTCTTGACACCTACAATGCTTGCAATCCACTTTGCAAGGTCTTCGCAACAATGCGTCGGCGTTTGAGTGCAGCTTTCCTCTGCGGTGTTGTATCTGGCAGTCATAAGTCTGTAGTCTGTCTACCCACCTTGCGACTTGACCTTCTGGATTTTTGAAGTTCAATAGCCAGTTCAGAGCACCATGGTCTGTTCGCAGAAGGAATTTCTGTCCATAGATGTACTTATGGAAGTGCTTTGTTGCCAAGATAAGAGCTAGCAGTTCCCTTCTGGTCACGCAGTAGTTTCTTTCGGGTTTCGAGAGGATCTTGCTGTAGTATGCCACCACTTTCTCTTCGACATCATGCACTTGGGATAGTACCGCCCCGATTCCAGCGTTGCTTGCATCTGCGTCGATGATGAATGTTTTGCCAGGTGTTGGATGTGCCAGCACTGGAGCGTTACAGAGGCGGTATTTGAGTTCCTGAAAAGATTTCTCACACTCACCTGACCATTTGAACTGCTTCCCTTTTTCGGTGAGCTGATGCAAACTCTTTGCAACTCCAGCAATCTTAGCGAAACGTCGGTAATATGTGGCAAGACCAAGAAAGCTTCGGAGTTGATGTTTGTCCTGTGGTATTGGCCAATTTTTGACGGAGTCAACTTTTTCAGGATCAGTCTTCACTCCTTGGGAAGAGATGATGTGTCCCAAATACTTAACTTCGGTTTTGAATAGTGCATATTTTTTCGGATTCAGTTTAAGATTAGCCTCTCGAAGTCTCTGAAACACGGCTTTTAGGTTCTTGCAATGTTGGTCAAATGTTTTCCCGTAAACAATGACATCGTCCAAGTAGACTAGGCAAGCTTTCCACGTCAGTCCTTGAAGAACGCACTCCATCAAACGCTCGAATGTTGCCGGAGCGTTGCATAGCCCAAACGGCATAACTTGGAACTGCCAGAGCCCATTAGCTGTAGGAAACGCAGTCTTTTCCCGATCATCAGGGTGGATGTCAACTTGCCAATATCCACTCTTCAAGTCCAGCGTCGAGAACCACTGGGCTCCCTCCATGGCATCCAGGGTATCACTAATTCTGGGCAGGGGATAGCTGTCCTTCTTAGTCACATCGTTCAGCCTTCGGTAGTCCACACAAAAACGAGTGCTTCCGTCTTTCTTTTTCAGCACCACTGGTGACGCCCAAGGACTTTTGGAATTTTCGATAAGACCGTCCTTCTTCATTGTTGTTATCATTTCCTCAACCTCACCTTGTTTGGCCAGTGGAAGGCGTCTTGCTGGTTGGACGAATCGGTCTTGCATCTCCTGTGTTGATGCGATGCTGCACCAACTGTGTTCTACCATATTGCCCCTTTGACGATGCGAAGATGTCAGTGTACTCTTGTAGGAGATTTTCAGCCATCCTTGTTTGTTGGTGATCAAGATTGGATGAATTCAGTATTTTAGCTCTGATGGTTTTGAGCTCCTCCGGAGTTATAGTTTTTCCTTTCTTCACCCTTACATCGTACGGTCTGGTGTTTAGTAATCGTACGGGGACCATTTTGTTTTTCGGTGCTACCAGTGTTTTCCCAATGATGACGCTTTGGGAGGAACACTCTGGGTCTGGTTCCACCATGAGGTATCGAAGGCTTCCAAACTCACCTTCAAGTTTTGTCCAAACGAACGCTTCAGAAGAAGGAGGCAGGATCAGATCTTCCGTGCTGACAGTCCTCAGTGTTGACGTATTTTCATTCGAATAGGTCATTGGAATTTCTTTATTTTGGTATTTCAAAACTTGATTACCGATATCCAAAATAACTCCGTGCTGTTTCATAAAGTCGATTCCAATGATGCACTCGTCACATATATCTGCCACCAGGAATTGATGAGTAAACACTAGATCAGCCAGTCGGATTTTAAGACACACTTCTCCATATACTCTTGCTGCTTCTCCCGTTGCGGTTCTTAGACGGTAGCTATTGGTGTTATGAAGCCACGTCATCTTTACCAGGTCTCGACGTACTATGGATGCTGTGGCACCGGTGTCGATGGTAGCCACATGTTTGTTCCCGTTGATAGTAGTCTCTACAGTCAGACTTTTGTTGTCTCGTTTGGTCTGAGAGACCTGGATGGTGGTTCTGGGGTCATCGATACAAGAAACCAGCCTATGGGAAACGGGCTGATAGGCAACGCTGGTGTTGTTGTTATCTTGCTCTGGGTTGGATCTCTTGCTTCCACAATGTTGGCAACCGGCTTTATTTGGTGGTAGTCGGCATTGACGCTGTAAGTGCCCGGTCTTGTTGCAATTCCAACATCTTGCTAGTCCGCTCCGCTGGTTCTTTTGTATTTCAGCTCTTTGGCACGAGCATTCTTCGACTATGGCTTCTCTAAGTCGATGTACTCCATGAGAAGCCTGTTCTGCTGCTTCAATTGTCAATGCGAATGCTAAAGTTTCAGAAAGAGTACGTGTTCTAGCAGTTCGCACAGACCTCTGAAGATGTATATCGGAAATGGCACGAACGAAGGACTCAACAACTAGCTGGTTGATGATTTCTTCTCCAGCATCCGGGTATGCCAGGTGAACCAGTCTTTCGACGTCTGCTTGGAGCTGCTGTAGACTTTCACCCCTTTTCTGGACTCTGTTATTGAGTTCGACTCGGAAGACTTCTTTCAAGTGGCTATCTCCAAAGCGTTTATCTATAGCTGCCACGAGAGAACTGAAATCACCGCTCTTACCAGCTGGAACAGTTTGAAGTAATTCAGCTGCTGGACCTCTAAGAGCAAGAGTCAGTGCTATGTACTTGTCTTCGTCATCCCAGCCAATTTTTGTCGCGGCTGCCTCAAATTGTCTCTTGTAAACTGGCCAAGAAGACTGTCCATCAAATATTGAGGGTTTCATCCCCTTTTTCCTTGCAAACTCTCCAGCAGATTCTCGAATTTTGATTTTGCGGATCTGGTCCAATTCCTTGGTCAGAACAGAGAACTGTTTATCACATCGGCTTTCTACGATTTCGAAACGATTCTCTACAACAGAAAGCTGTTTTTCCATACCTTCAACGCGTTCGTCAAGGGCACATACATTTTTCTCTATGTTGCCCAACTTGCCTTCTAGAATGTTTTTCTGACCTTCCAAAACATTCTGTTGCGCCTCAAGTCTTTCGAGAATATTCTGTTGTTCTTTCTTTTGTTCGTTTCGTTGTGCTTCAAGTTGCTCCAGAACATTCTGCTGTTCTTTCTTTTGCTCATTTCGTTGCTCTTCCAGCTTATTTTGTTGTACTTCGAGTCTTTCGAGAACATTCTGCTGTTCCTTCTTTTGCTCGTTTCGCTGTTCTAACAAAAGTTTCATCAAAATTTTCCGCGCAAGCGCAGAACGAGCTCATTTTTCGATCCCGCTCTAGAAAGATTTCGCTTACCTAATTCACTTTTAAGCTAAATGCAGTTGAGCTCTTCCAACAACTTACCCATTTTCACTGTATTTAACTTTTTTTTTTTTTTTTCTTACACTTTACTAGTCAAATTCGCTCTTTTTTTTTTTTTTATCAAATAAGTTTTATTTACACTTCTGACACCAATGTAGCGTGCGCTTAGTTCGCAAAATAAAACTTTACCTTTCTTTACTTTAATTCCACCACTTTTATTCAATATCTACTTTCGGTATACAACTCGACTAACAATCACGTTTACTTAATATTCACACTATCACTTTCTAAATAAAACTGACTCTGGTTGCGTCAGCTCCCTCTTTATATAGAACTGTGAACCATCGAGAGCTTTCTGGTAGTTTTGCTATAAGCCATAATGTCTAGACACATTTTCCTCCCGGTATTTCTGCACACACACACTCACTCACAAACAACGTCTTCCATTATAGATTATAGCATTCCATTATAGCGTTGCCAGCACTTGTGTTTTCGGTTGAACATTTCGATTAGAAAATTAGCATTAAATGTTGGGTGCACATTACAATATTTTAAAACAAAAAATCGTAGGATATGATCCTTCCAGTTTGCCACCAACAAAACAAGAATTGTTGCAACAAATTAAAAGAACTGCATGAGACCCAGAACCCACGGAAAAATTGCAAGAAAATTTTGGATGGACCATATTGATGGCAAATATGAATATTATTGGTTTGATAGTCCCCAAAATCCATCTTTTGAAGAATTTTTGTAAATTTTAGTGCTAAGTCAACTAAAAAATAAAGCTATTTAAATTTAGGGCGAGATGTTTTCACTGTATCTTATGTCACAAATAAGAAAACGAAAAAAATACAATTCTTGTCGGACTAGCGATACCTGTTTTTTTGTAGGACATTGTTTTATTTGGGCAGAGAACACACTAACCTATTATGTAATATTTTTGTCCTACAGTTAGTAATGAAAATAATGATCTGGTGGTTTTGACGTTTTCTGAGCGTGAAATAGACTTTCTACAGACATGTTTCAAGCCCTGGTGATTGCAAATATATGTATTTTATTTTGTTTTTTTTCCCTTTTCATACCATAATTGCCTTTTTTTGCCTTTCTTCGCCATTGTTGCCTTTTTCTGCCTTTTTTGCTTTTTTATTAAAGTTTGTCTAGAAATATCTAATAATAATTAGTTTTGCATTAAGAAAAAATGGGAACATTTTCGTTTGCCGTTGAGAACCTTTCGCTAAAAATCTTGTACAGTTTCAAACAAACACAAAAACTATGGAAAATGTTCGAATTAATGCATGTATTAATGTTTATCAGCGCAAACATGCTTGGTACTTCTTCCTCACCTTCGTAAACGTAATACCTGCGTTAACAAAATGTTGGCATGTATGCATGTTTTTCTACGCAGACATGCTCGGTGCTTCTTCCTCGCAGCGTAAAATGCATACCTGCATCAACATTTAGAACGTTCTTGACTGTTCGGAGAAATGATTGAAGATGAAGATCTGCAAGCGCAGCTGGCGTACAATAAAGTCAATTTTGAGTTTTTAGTCGATCTGAAAAAACTTATTTTCAAATACCTACTAAAAACAGGAACCTCAATTGACGAAGTGCTGCCCGTTTTGAAAGACATTGAGGAAGTCTTGAAGAAGATTACTGGCGTTTCCAATGGAAACACAGGCCTAAAAATTATTGTGCAGATAAATTCTGTAATAAACCGCGAAGTGGATTCCAAACTCCCAGGAAACATTGAAGTGAATAATGTTGAAAGTTTTAGATGGGCTCCTCTCGTTTCAGCTGAAGCTGAGAAATCATTTAGCTCCTTCAAAGCCCTTTTTAGGGTCAGCCGAAGAAGATTGCTACCTGACAACTTTAAAAAACTCTTGGTAGTCCAATGCTACTACAATTAAATGTATTTTTGTTTATTTTCCTTGCATTTTTTTAATAAATGCCTTTTCTTTGCCTTTTTAAGTGTTTTGTTTTGCCTTTTTCCGATTTTTTAGGTCAACAAAATCCTAACCCTGGTAATGACTTTTGATGACCTCGTTTTCGATACATGTTTGAGGAAGGGGACTTTTTGGATCAAACCATACAATTTGTTGGATAAATATATTTTCACATAATTCAGATAATCATCTTGAGGTTTAACCAAAAAAGAAACTGTTACTATTAAATTTTTAAGAATCATCAAATCGACATGTTTTACCCTTGGTACCTCTGTTAGCTACCACAGTCGAAAGTTTTCGTTAGAAAATTGTTGGGCGTCTCAACAAAATGAAGTTGCTCAGGGAAAATGAGCTTGATAGTAATCATCTCGGACTAAAAGGGCGATATAGCCATCATGAGTGGTTATCCTACATCCCAGCAAGAAGCACTTAATGTATGGGTTGAAAAAGGTCTGAGTATACATACTTGTGTTGCCCATTTTCTGATCGAGATGTGTCAATTCGAAACATTTATTTGAATGTTAATGTGATTCTCAAGTGTGAAATGTTTAAATTCTTAGGATTTAAGATCAATAGTAGAGCAACTTGTGATGAGGATATTATGCTCCAAGTAAGAATGGCGTAGATGATGTCGCGAGAAAAATCCGCAATAGAAATTGAAGGAAAGACTCTACACCGCAGTTGTACAATGTACATCCAGTACTCACATACGGTTCGCAAGGTTGGACAATGTACAAAAAGTAGGAGAGTAGGAGTAGTCCGTTGAAGCCGTCCCATCAAAAACACCATCTTGAAGAAAAATGTCCTGTTCAAAAGAGATATCCAGAGGACCACGTCAATAAAGCAATATCATATAAAGTTCAGAAACGATCGCGAAGGAAACAAAAAGAAACGCATCACTGCTGGTATAGACAAATGCAACGAAAACTTGTATTTGGTAGCCCAGACATGGAATAGTCCAAAGCCGGTTGGTTTACTAACGCATTATGAATATAACGCGGTGAAACAGTTAAGTCGAAGAACTGCAACTGTAGTCCCTTCGAGATCACTATGCTCGTAAGAAAAGAAAGAAGACGATATGTTTCAATATATTTGACTAGTAAAAATTAAAGTTTCTCTTTAGAATTATGTCATTCTTTAAGCATGTTATTTGAATATCGCAATCACTTACTCAGTGCCCTTGATAACGTGAGTGTTCGAGCCGCGAATATAAGAAACGAATAATTTTTTCCCACCAGAGCAATAACTCTCAATTCGACGGACGGTATCAATAAAAATCTTGTAGGTCCTATCGATCCCTCAAAACGTATGGCGGAGAGAAATGAACTAGGCTCGGGGCTTAACGAAGTCTTTTCCATCACTAAATAACAAGGGCAATTCCGCTAAGAAAATTTATTACACAACTCCTATCCGTTTTATACGGGTATGACCTAAATGGTGGACATACAAACTGCGTTCCACCTTCTCTCTCTTGTTAATAGATTTGTTTGAGTAGTCAAACAAGTATTGCTTTTTGAATTAACCTATACATTTGGGGATAACCTATGAAAATAAGTAAACTATTAAATAGAATTAATGTTCCATCAACCCGTTTAGCCTAAAGTCTAACGAAAACTTTCATACGGTCTATTGTGTTCCAAGTTTTTATGAATTTTAACTTCTTTGCACTAAAAAATAAAAAAAATGGGCACGACTGGGTCGCACGAACTTGCGATTGTGTTCTAAATACGATATCAAAATCTAAAGGCTGAGTTAAAGGTTTTGGTATTAGCTCTTCATAATATATTTTGTGGTGCAGGGTTGCCAACTACACCTTAATTATAGAAATTGAATTAAATCACGCAAAATAATGAAAAATTTAAATTAAATATTCCAAAGGTTTCAAGCAAAAATCTAAAAACGCCATTCTTTTGCAATCGCTAATACATATGAATGATGAAAATTTAATCAAAATCGTTGGAGCAGTTTTTCCAAAAAGCTGTTTTTTATTTTTTACTTTTTTTTAAAAACTGTTTTTTAAAAGTCGAGTATACAAAGTTTTAGATCTTAATAAGAGTTATTTTGACAAAAAATTTAAAAAAAATCAAAGTTATAGTTTTGAAGTAATTTTCCAAAATTAAAATTTTTTAAAAAAATTTATAAAAATTTCCAAAACTAAGTTTTTTTAAATATTGATATGCAGTCTTTCTTCAACAGTTTACGACTTCTTAAATCCAAAATTTGGTCAAGATCGTGTAAGCCATTAACGAGAAAGTCGGTTTTGAAAAAAACGGTACTATGGGAGGTACCGTTTTTAGCCTTTTTCCAAAAAATTTTTCTACATCATAAGAAAGATAATCCAAAATTAATAACTCACACAAAATTTTATTGAAATCGTTGGAGCCGTTTTTGAGAAAAATAAGTATTATCATATCGGTTGTATGGCAGGTACCGTTATTTCAAGACCTAGAGACTCAATTCCAAAAACTCCTCTGTAGACTGCTCCACAGATCCTAACTGCAAATTTTGAAGAAAATCGGTCTATTAGTTCAGGCTGTAGATCCATATACAGACAGACAGACACACAGACTGACAGACACACAGACAGACAGACAGAATTGCAGGACCCACTTTTTTCGTATTCTCTATCATCGTAATATCATATTTAATTGTTATCTAAAATTTTTTTTTCTGCACGATTGCAAGACTTGCCTTATAGTACCTATAATCGCAAGTAAAAATATGTATAGGTTAGGTACCTACTTTTCCTTTCCACCAAGTAAAACGGTATAACAAACAATCAAACAGAATGTAGTAGCCGTGAAGCTAGCTCTAACCTACAAAATACCCATAGTAAAATTTGGTTTCTCCGAAGTATTAATTTTCTAATGACAAATCAATTCCACTTTATTCTAATACAGCTCCGGAAAACACAATATTGTCGTGATTGCAAACTAACTAAGTTAAAACTCTGCATCAATCAATAACTACATGTTATGTAGTCCCTAAAACATTATTAAAAAAAAAAAAAATACGTACTTGTACAAACTAGATGAGTTTTTGTATATCTACTCTCTTTGCAGAGATATGAACTAAAAATCCTTCTTTAATACATATACATGAAAATTGGTGCGAAGAGCAGATAAACATTGATAGGTATGCTCACCAAACATCATACAGCATGTAGTAATCCTTCTCCTCTGAATCTTGATCTGGGCCCTCATTGATTCGCTTTGCCAATATTAGCTCAGTATTTATATTGATGTTGATTTTTTCTAGAAGCTTTTCAATAAGCAATAAATTTCTGTCTTTGGTAGCATGACTAGAGACGTAGTTGTCACTGTCGTCTCGTCCACTATTGATTTCACCATTCCTTGACGATTTTGAGTCGGTAGCTTCAGGATGTAAAGCATTACCAGCAAGGAAATCCTGTGGCAGTTGGGAATCATTCCGCACATAACCATCGTCCTCATCTCCTCTCCGATTAAAAGCATAATCCTCAATCAAGAGCCAATGATATGAGGAGTTGAAAAGCCCTTTGTTCGAGGCCTGTGTGTATGTGATATGAGGATAAACGACGACATAAAAAGAAAAAAGAAGGCGGAAAAACAAACTAATTACGTATTTATTTATTCTTCTTTTTTATATAGACTTGAGTTCTTGAAGGCATAGAAAAAGAGAGGAAGAGAAAAATGAAAGAGGGGAATAGACTGGACAAAAGAAAGTGTTTTTGTTCTCTGGCTCTGGATGAAGCCGAGATAATTGTGGATTACCAAGTCTTTCTCGACAATTACGGAAATTCAACAACTGATTTTTATCGTGCCACTGGATTATGGTAATGGCACGATTGTGATGGTAAATGCTGACTGCTTGAAAATGCAACAGATTTTATGGGATGGACGGAAGGTCAATAAGAGGATTGTTGGGACATGAAAGCACTGGAAGAAGTTGTTTTATTTAAATGTATAAAGAGCTGTAATAAAATATAGTATACCTAATTGAATTATTATTTTTAAATGTGGAGAATTGTTAGTTTGAAAAGTGCTCCTAGCCTTAAAGCAATACAGTTCGAAGGGTCAGATGTAATTGAAATAATTTAACAGGTTTATTGTCGTTATTGAAGTCTATGCTCTCTGTTCAAAAATTAAAAAAAAAAAAATTGTGTGTTAGCTTTTGAACTCAAGATTGTTTGCAAAAACAACGAACCTTACGAAGAAGCCAAAAAGTATGCAATCAGAAAACCAATTTAAACCACTCCCGCTTTTGGGAGTAAACGCGTATTCAGCAGGACAAACTACCTTGTATAAACAAAAAGGACTCACTATTTCTATGACTCTTTGACTTGCAACACTGCAAGATAAATCCAAAACTACAATTTGTCGTAATACCTCACTACGAAGGAAATTTTCAAGTATATCGGATGCAGCATTACCAAAGTTTGTATTGTTTGCAAAGCTTTCGCCTGCTTTTCTATTGATTAATAGATCTATTTGGAGAACTTTAATTAAAACACTCTTTGGCTGAAAATCTCCAATGCGTCGACGACGACGATAACGGTCACTGGAACTAGAGTTGTTGGAAATGTTGACACCATCAATCGTGTATCCCTTATACTGACGATTATCCTTGCCTGTGAAAAACGATCTCAATATTGTCAGCGTGTCAATATTAATCGATGTCCTTGTTTGCTCTCGCAGCTGTCGGGCTGGTGACCCGTTCCCGGCTGGGCATGACAGCAAACTTACCCTGGGTATACGCTTGTACTGGGTAAGTTCATAAATTAAATGGTGTGGCATCACTAAGTTTGCAGTAGTTTCTAGATGGTTGAAATCAATATTGTTTCTCTTTTGGTAAACAAACCGATTGCCGTTGTAAAATTGTGTTGGTGTTTGGCGTAATAGCCCCGCAGTATAATAAGATGCAATTTTCGGATTATCGTTTATTTTCTTGTTAAGCGTTGTTGTGGATGCCAATAAGAACTGATGTAAGATTAAAGCCCAAAACAAAAAAGAGAAAATGTTATCCATAATGAAGTTAAACTTTATTTTGGAGATAGTAAGAACCACTGAAACTTTCGTTATGAAATGACTTATGATTGCGGAATCTGATTCTTTTATATTCTCAGACGGATATGCCAAGAGTCACACCAAATTATTTTTTGACAAATGACATGACTTTGATACTGATTACCAGAATACCATTACTGCATACCTATAATTTATTATATTCGTATTCATAAACGTCAAGAAAGGATTCTGTAATTGGTGAGGTAGGTTGTTACTGTTATGCGAGCAAATATGATAATAGCTGGAAATGTTAAAGAAAATTATTTATTCGTAGTCCAGTGACAGTTACTGGTAAGGACATGAGTTTTTTTTTTTTAATTTCTGCTAATACATAAGTGCATTTTGAGCGAACAAAAATGTGTAGAAACCCGGACTACTCACTGTTATCCATAGTGTATATCAGTGGCGGATTATGGTCTCAAAAGGCCCTGTGACGAACAAGTTTTATCTGTTTAAAGACAGAACATTTCAAACTGAACGTTAGTTAAAGGCAGATGACAAAAAGTTAAAGGCCTCCAAAATTTATATGTGCAATTAAATTTTCGCTTAACGGATCCGTAAATATTTTGAGATTTCGCACTGATTGCCTTTGTGTTACAACTAAAGAATCTCTAACATTATTGTTAAAGTGCTTTGTGAAGTTTATTTAAAGTGAAAAAAAGATTTTTATGAAGAGAAACAAATAATGGATAGAAAATGCAAATTATTAAAATTTAATATGAAAAATTCCAAAGTTAACAAGAACCCTTCAAGTGCAAAATGTAAACAGTAAACAGCAATTCGGATTCTGCCTTGTAGACTCGCGGTAACATGAACTATTAAAAACCGAGTGTGTCCATGTTTACGGGTTGTTCACGTTTACGAAGGTGTACCTCTTTGAATTTAAAAAATAAATTTTACACATGTTTAAACTCAAATTCATATATTTTTTTCGTATGTTAAAAAAATTTATATAAATACATGCGTAAAAAATAATATTTTTTGTTACAAAAGGAATGAGAATCCGTTAAAATTAATGAAAAAAACGTGTTATTTTTTTTTAATTTTCTTTTTTTGCAAGTTTCTGAATACGTCCTTTTCGCGAAGACGTTTAAGTACTTTAGATCTAATTATTATCAATAAAAACTCAATACCACGCACAAAACTGACTACCACACCACAATAAAATATCAAAAGTAACGAAAAATTGGTAGCGGGCTTTTCCCCTTAAGTAAAAAGGAATCGAATAACCGATAAAAGTAGAAAAAAGCAATGTTGGCTATGTTAAGTACATTTTTAAATTTGTTCACGTTAAAGGGTTTTCTCAACGTGTTCACGTTACCGAGTAGTCAATACAAAGAAAGTTTTGTTCACGTTAACCGGTGTTCACGTAAGGCGATGTTTTTTTTACCGCGAGTTTACTGCATTTTTTTTTTTATTTTATGCCGTCTGCTTGGTGACTTGGATGGAAAGTCAATTCGAAAGAATTTTAATGCTGGTCCTCTGGACAAATTTGTTATCGAATTAAAATTTCGTAAATCTGGCATTAAAAAAATTCAATTTAACTGTTTCGATTACAGACCGGCAAAGTAAAGACTGATGAATTTTGAATAATTTATCGATTCTTCCTATTGAAAGGGATGTTTTGTGCAAATGTAGTGCCCTGAAGCGGCTGGCTCAAAATTTATATGATAATCCGCCACTGGTGCATATGTACAGTTTTCACATTATATTTACATATGTATAACGTGAGATTAAAAATTGCTTACTTGAGAAGCAATCAAAACCCGATTTCTTAGGGACGGAGCGGAGACGTCTACGTACTCTCTTTGGTAGTAAATTAATAATACAACGGTGTCCTGTTGCGTACAAAATCTATGCAAGATTTTGACTGTTTATAGGTATGTACCTACATTTTACTTTCAATGCAACTTGAATGAAATTAAAATGATGAAGGTATTCTTAATTAATTAATGAATTGAAGAACAGCCGTCTTGCTGCTTACATTTCAAACATTTCGAAGGACAGTCACAAGTGTATCCAGTGGCGGATCCAGGATTTGGGCATGGGGGGGGGGTGTCTATTACTCAAAATTTTATTTATTTATGTATACGAGGCTTAGCAGATTCAATCAGAAATTATTTACATGATGTTGGCGTCCATTGCTCATATATGTGTGGCCAAGGTTTCGAAAGAGCTCCGGCAATGAGTGTCCAATTCATTGGTGCACCGGCTCATCTATCGGAGCGATTGAAGCATTTTTTCACTGGCCTAAGAGACAGGACGTTCTAAGAAATTTCAAAAATGACAAACAAAAGTGAGAAAAAAAAACAAAAGTTGAAGTCTGTTTATCCTACCAGGTGGGCCCTGTCTCATGAAGCAGTTGGAACGTACGCTGAATTGCAACCGGCTGTTATTGAATCTTTGGAAGAAATCAAAACGTGGAAAGATCGAGATACTTCGCAAAATGCATTGCATCTTTCGACAGCGATTTTGACGGTTGAATTCGAAATCGCCTGTCACATTATGGAATCATTTAATTCGATTGTTTTGCCTCCAAAGTTTCGGGCAACTGTTTCTTAAACAAGAATTTAACGAAAAGAAATGCGCTGACTTCTTCACATTTTACGATGATATATCGGATTGATCGAAAGAAAATTTTCTGTCAGAAGTCAAGATGTGGAGACAACGAATCCACGGCCAGAACATCCAAAATGCGTTTGATGCTTTACTGGTTAGTATCTTTCGATCAAAAATTTACATGTAAAAAAGTTTATATGTGACGCGATCCGAGAAAAGGCACCTTTTAGGCAAAAGTGAAAGCTTAAAAGCCACGCTAAATACTTAAAAGGCACCTAAATACACTGCAGAAAAACTGTGAACGTTGTATATAAAAACACAGCGACTTCGCACGGGTATAAAATATAGAGCCTTTGTCACTCACTGAAAAAATGATTAAGATCGATCCAGTAGTTTTGATTTATTCATTACTGCCCGTGGTCTGCACGCTTTACATTTGGAGTAAAATAATGACCGCTGCTAAATTCCAAGTGCTCTAAGGAGAACCGCGGCCTCCGACGTGCTATTTAAGGCTCGCTCCCGCCGCCCCGCTCGGCTGGTACCGCCGCAAACGCTACGTCCCGCAGTTTTTAAATCTGTAATATCTTCGAAAACATTCATTTAAATCACATGCACATAGATCAATTTTGATCTACATGAAATGCACAACGTATCTAATGTATTTAATTGGATAAGGAATGATACTGTATCGTTTAAAATAGCTTGGTAAATAAGCCATAATTTTTTTGGAATATGTAAAATTTAAAAATGGTTACTGTGGATGATAAACTGGTTCTTAGGAGATAAACATATGCTGTTTTATTCATCTTTTTAAGATATACAATTCCGTAGTACATAAATTTGATCTATCTCGTAAGGTTTAGCCAGCGTTTGTAATGTAAGCGCAGAAAAATATGTTTGTTACGACATCACATTACAAATCTTTAGATTTCTCGGCTTTTCTCTACTATAATATGCATGTATTATACATATAAACCTTCCTCTTGAATCACTCTATTCATTAAAAAAAACCGAATCAAAATCCGTTGCGTAGTTTTAAAAATCTTAGCATACATGGGGACATAGGGACAGAGAAAGCGACTTTGTTTTATACTATGTTAAGATTAAGAAGATTAAGATAATCAATAAGGTTCTTGAATTTTTAAAATAATAATATAACTTAACTTTTTTGTCTTGCTCATGCTATATTTTTCCGTCCCGTAACGAAATTTGAACATTAGGAGACGATAAATGTTACAAATAACATATTTTATTTTCCCGATTGGGGGGAGGGGGGGGGGGGGGGTCCGGACCCGAAAACCCCCCCACGTGGATCCGCCTATGAGTGTATCGCACAGCGGGCTAAGATGATTTCTGAAAATAATTCCAGTAGCGGGGCTATTCGGGAGTAGAAGCCCTATGATAGGATATGTACGACATCGTACAAAATGACGATTCTTTATGCACCGAAACGGGTATGTCTCCTGGCCTTTCATGGGCGGCCGTGGTGCAGTGGTAGAGTATTTAGTAGATAGGCCGGACGCGTGGGTTCGAATCCCGCTCTGGGCATCTACTTTTCTTTCAGCCTCCCAGTTTCATATGGACGCCGCCCTTGAGGTTATGTATGTGAAATTACTAACAACTTATTTCCAACTACTGCAACACAAAAAAAAGGGAAGGCTGCTACTCTGGTAGTACAATGGGCCGGATATTAGGTCTGAATTCTCCAGATTAGCATATTATAAGCCTCCTCTTTTTTTCAAAAAAAAAAAAAAAAAAATGTCTCCTGGCCTAATTTTCCGGAAAAGCATTGGCTTTACCCACGGATGCGTTTGAATCGGATGATAGGGCTCATCCCGCTACCGCACTGAATTGCAGAGCAAGAAAAACAATACAACAGTTGATTTTCGAACGATTTTTGGAACTAAAACAACAACATTTCGAGGTTAGCGAAGAAAGACGAGAAAAAAGAGATGAAATGCAATTAGCTATGCCAATCAAAATATGAGAAGCGGAAATAAGAAAGCAAGTTTGTCTTGCAAGCAGTAAAGAAAACATAAAACATGTATTGAACTAAAAGACTGACTTTATTAAAATTTTTTTTTTTTAAAATTTATCTATTAAAAAAAAGTATTTAAAAAAAATTTATTTAATGGAAAAACAGTCTTAAAAATATTTTAGACTTAGATTTATTAGATTATGTATTAGTTTTCAAACATTTAAGTATTAAATTTGTATGTACAATACAAATAATCAATTTGGACATGGCTTTGCCGTCTGCCGATTGACATAATTTCTATTTTATAAATACATACTTCATATTTTATTAAATTGCATATTTAGTTATTGCTTCTATCGATATTTTCATGTTTTTTCTTAAAAGTTTTCATTTATAATGTTTTCCCGGTAAGCTAGAGCTATTCTACAATAGTTAGTTAATTTCTTCACATCCACTTCATTTAACAAAAGAAGAATACATTCTTCGTCTAAAAAGACTACGCCGAAGTAATATCTTCCTGTCTCTCTTAGTGTTGGGCATTTTCCCAAAAAATGAACAACATCTTATCGAACTCCTTGGTTACAAATGCTGCATATTACTGGTAGATCCTCCCGGTGTGGTATATAATTGAGTTTGACTAGTTCCACTCTTAGCTTACCCATCATTGAGATTTGTTGGATGCTATATTCGTCTCGGAAGTAGTTTGATTCCTTCAAGTTGTGGTTGATCACACTATACGTTGCTCTGTAAACCGAGCTAGACGCTTCCCTGAGGAAATCATCCCTGCACATCCAGTCAACCTTCTTTAACAGGCCATATAGAATTGGCTTCCATAGGGTATGTTGTTCGATGTCAAGATTCAACGTGCTAAACCATCCGGTTTTGCTCCTGATTGTTTTTAGCGCAACTATCTTGGGTAGTCATCCGTTAGGCATATTCAGCACCTTTAGGATATAATCCACATAAAGTTTGAAGAAGCGGTGATAGTCCAGTTTTTTTTTATCTCAGAGACTAAGTCGCACGAAGCTTAGAGCAAGCTCATTTGTACGTACTTATCTACGCTCTTCAACTTCAACACCAGCACAAAGAGAACGTATATATATATTAAAAAAAATTTACAAATAGTGACATACAATATAGAACACCTTACATGAAATACAATAATAATAATTAAACAAAACTACTAAAAATAAAACTTAGCATAAACTACAAATATTTTGAAAGACAATAAACTAAGAAACATTGAACAAAAATCATGCATGTGGAGCACTGGTTTTAAATTTTTGGTTTTAAACTACATTTATTAATGTTGAAATCTAAAAGTAGAGAGTTAGAATTATATAATCTACACATGCGCGATAGCGGCTCATTCATGCCGTAATTGGTTCTATGGTGGGGGCAATGAATCAACTCCAAATTACGCAAGTGGTGAGATCCTCCGCGGTAGTTAAAACCTATGGACGCGAGCAAGTAAGGAGCATCTATAAAGCCAGTCAAAAGCTGATGGAAAAATACTAGGTAATTGTTGATACGTCTTTGACTAAGGGTTTGCAATTGCAAAAGTTGAATTCGATGTTCATAAGGAGGTAGATTGAATGGATCTTCCCAAGGAAGACCCTTCAAAGCAAAACGTATTAATTTGTGTTGTACTGCCTCAATATGATGTTTATGAATTTCTTATAGAGGAGACCAAGCTTGTGAGGCGTACTCGAGATGAGGGCGAACATAACAGTTATACAAAGATAGTGTTACATAAGGATCATCAAATTCTTTTGACCACCTCTTTATGAAACCTAGCATAGAATTTGCTTTCCTTACAATTGAGCTTATGTGCTCACTAAATTCAAGGTTAATATTGAAGTAAACACCTAGGTCACGAAAACTTGAGACATTACATAATGAATGACCAGACATTAAATACAAAGCATTACTAGGTTCTCGTTTTTTCGAGAAGGTCATAGTTTGGCACTTCGAGGGGTTGAGATTAAGACCATTCTTTTTACACCATATTCCAAAGCTATCGATATCTTTTTGAAGAAGTACGCGATCAGAACTATTTTGAATGGATTTAAAAATTTTCATATCATCTGCGAAAATCAGAATTTCACTATACGAAATGCACGAAACAACGTCACTGATGGCAACAATGAAAAGCAACGGCCCAAGGTGACTGCCTTGTGGTACACCCACAGAGCATTGAAGGGATTCGAAAAGCTGTTACGAAATTTTACTTGGTACGTTCTTTTTTCGAGATAAGAGCAAATTCATGCAATAAATATTGCAGGAAATCTAAAAACCTTGAGGTTATATAATATAACATCACGAGAGAGTTGGTCGAATGCTTTGGAAAAATCAGTGTAAATACAGTCGAGCTCAGACCCATTTTCGAGGGTATTGGAACATTTGTGAAGAAAAGAAAGAAGGTTTGTTACCGTCGATCTTTTTTGCATAAAGCCATGCTGCTGTCTGCAAATAATATTTTTTGTAAAAAATGAGAGGCTGTCACCAACAACTTGCTCAAAGAGTTTGGGGATGCAAGAAAGTTTGGATATAGGCATGTAGTTTTTTATTTCTGTCTTATCACCCTTTTTAAAAACCGGTGTGATAAAGGACTTTTTCCAAAGGCTTGGGAAAATGCCTGTTTTGATTGAAAGCTGAAAAAGATATTGAATACTTCTTGAAATCAGTTCAGCAGTTTCTAGGTTCCCGTTTACGTTTGCATTCTTGTGGGAATACAGGGATAACATATGTCCATCTTCAGGCTCAAGACTATATCTCTGTACCAAAATTCATATAAATTGGTTTAATAGTTTGGGCGGTTTTTGATAGCAAATAAAAAAAAATGGGCACGACTGGGTCGCACGAACTTGCGAATGTGTTCTAAATACGATATCAAAATCTAAAGGCTGAGTTAAAGGTTTTTGGTATTAGCTCTTCATAATATATTTTGTGGTGCAGGGTTGCCAACTACACCTTAATTATAGAAATTGAATTAAATCACGCAAAATAATGAAAAATTTAAATTAAATATTCCAAAGGTTTCAAGCAAAAATCTAAGAACGCCATTCTTTTGCAATCGCTAATACATATGAATGATGAAAATTTAATCAAAATCGTTGGAGCAGTTTTTCCAAAAAGCTGTTTTTTATTTTTTACTTTTTTTTAAAAACTGTTTTTTAAAAGTCGAGTATACAAAGTTTTAGATCTTAATAAGAGTTATTTTGACAAAAAATTTAAAAAAAATCAAAGTTATAGTTTTGAAGTTATGTTCCAAAACTAAAATTTTTTAAAAAAATTTATAAAAATTTCCAAAACTAAGTTTTTTTAAATATTGATATGCAGTCTTTCTTCAACAGTTTACGACTTCTTAAATCCAAAATTTGGTCAAGATCGTGTAAGCCATTAACGAGAAAGTCGGTTTTGAAAAAAACGGTACTATGGGAGGTACCGTTTTTAGCCTTTTTCCAAAAAATTTTTCTACATCATAAGAAAGATAATCCAAAATTAATAACTCACACAAAATTTTATTGAAATCGTTGGAGCCGTTTTTGAGAAAAATAAGTATTATCATATCGGTTGTATGGCAGGTACCGTTATTTCAAGACCTAGAGACTCAATTCCAAAAATCCCTCTGTAGACTGCTCCACAGATCCTAACTGCAAATTTTGAAGAAAATCGGTCTATTAGTTCAGGCTGTAGATCCATATACAGACAGACAGACACACAGACAGACAGACACACAGACAGACAGACAGACAGACAGAATTGCAGGACCCACTTTTTTCGTATTCTCTATCATCGTAATATCATATTTAATTGTTATCTCAAATTTTTTTTTCTGCACGATTGCAAGACTTGCCTTATAGTACCTATAATCGCAAGTAAAAACAGATAGATTTCATTTCAGACTTATGATATTAATAAAAACTCCCATTCCCGTGGGAATATGGTAACCGTTCCCGTAGGAATATGGGGATGACTTACAGTTTATGTTACTCAGGGATAGTGTATCATTCTAATGGTGGAAGAATTATTGAAATCGGTGCTGTAGCTTCTAAGTTCCCGTATACGTTCCCATTTCCGTGGGAATATAGGGATAAAATATATAGCCTATGTCCTTCCTCAGGCTCTAGACTATCTTTGTACAAAATTTCATTTTAATCTATTCATTAGTTTGGGCGGGAGATGGTAACATAGAAAGGCGAACAGACAGAGCTATTTTCACACTTATTGTATCAGTAAGGACTCCCGTTCCCGTAGGAATATGGTGACCGTTTTCGTGGGAATATGTGGATGAGTTGAAGTTGTTGTTACTCCGGGATTATGGAGCGGTGGAATTTTTGAAGTCGGTGCTGTAGTGTCAAAGTTCCCGTATACGTTCCTGCTCCCGTGGGAATATAGGGAAAAAATATATAGCCTATGTCCTTCCTCAGGTTCTGAACAATCTTTGTAAAAAATTTCATTTAAATCGGTGTATTAGTTTGGGCGGAAGATGGTAAAATAGAACGACGGACAGACAGAGCTTCTTTCACACTTACTATATTAGTAAGGACTCCCGTTCCCGTAGGAATATTTGGATTAATTAAAGCTTATGTTACTCTGGGATAGTGAAGCACTCTATCGGTGGAAACATTTTTGAAATCGGTGTTGTAGTTTCTAAATTCCCGTATACGTTCCCGTTCCGTGGGAATTTAGGGATAAAATACATAGCCTATGTCCTTCCTCAAGTCTTAGACTATCTCTGTATCAAATTTTATTTAAATCGGTTCAGTAGTTTGGGTGGGAGATGGTAACATAGAAAGCCGGACAGACAGAGTGACTTTCACATTTATAATATTAGTTAGGATATGGGTCGGGGTCGTTACATTGTCAAGTAAAATTGGTCGTCTGTAGGGCGCTTATGTCACTCGGTTGAATACATCCCGCATTGTGTAATCTGTTGCATAGCTATGTAATTCATCAGCGAACGGATCACAATGTGGGACCATGTACAAAAAGTATGAGAGTAAATTGGCAGCAACTGAGATGATGATGCTCCTTATTTTATTTTTTGCATCTCAGAGACTTAAGCGGTACTGAACTCTGAACTTAGAGCAAGCTCATACACACACCTACACACTTACGTATCTACGCTCTTCATCATTAATGCAAGTGTTAGTGCAGTGGTTGTAAATAACGCCAACACAAGCACAAAGAGAACGTATACGACAAAAAAAAGATGTTACAATTATTAACAAAAAAAAGGACATTATAAGAACAAAATAAACTAGGGAAACAATATTAAACAAAAACTATAAATAAGAACAGAAATCAAATTAATAAAATAAAAGACCAAATATTAGTCTAGCAGGTAACACTTAGTTAGTCATGCAGGTTCTTAGTTTTAATTTAAAAGTATTTTTACTTAGATTGAAATCGGAAATAAAAGGAAAGGAGTTAGAGGGTTATCTACTCATGAGAGAAAGTCGGGGGCATCAGTTCAAACGGGTATTTATTGGTAAAAAAAACACTTAATCATTGTTCATTCGTCTCTGTGAGAGGGTTTGAAGATTTAATAGGCGAATACAATTTTAATAAGGAGGGAGTTTGAAAGGATCCTCCCAAGGAAGATCTTTGAGAGCGAAACGTATGAATCTATGCTGTATTGATTCTATTCGAAATTTATGAATATCATAAAATGATGACCACACCTGTGAGACGCATATTCTAGATGAGGACGAACATAACAGTTGTATAAAGAGAAAGTGCCATAGAGGTCATTAAATTCTTTTGCCTTACGCTGAATAAAGCCAAGCATTGAATTTGCTTTGTTAATAATGAAGTTGATGTGTTCATTAAATTCGCGGTTGGTACTTAAAAGAACACCGACGTCATGGAATCTAGAAACTTGAGATAGGGATTGTTGCAATATTGAATATTCTCCAATATTATTTGTCACAACCCCAGTTTGGTAAAACCTTTTAATTCTATTCTGTTGAGTGAATTTTCAACTGAATATGTGAAAGAGAGATTTTAGTTGCCTTAGCTCTTACATAATGGCATTTGCCAGTAGCCCTGTTTTTGGTCAATGGTAGACATATGTCCAGCAGCTCGGAGTTGGTCTGGAATACCTTGAATAAAGGGAGGTGGGTAGGCGTCTTTCTCGGATCGATCATTAAGCTGTCGATAGTCTATGCACACTCTCCATGTCCCCGTTTTCTTGCGCACAAGCACAATGGGAGAGCTAAAAGGGCTTTTAGAAGTTTCAATTTTGTTTGTTTTCAGGAGGTCGTCAATTTCTTCATTGATAACTTTTTGCATTGCTGGGTAGTAGCGCTGTTTAAATGGTGACGGGTAATTGAGGCGGATTGTGTCCTCTGTGACATTACATACCCCCATTGATTGCTTCAAATTTAGGGAGTTCTTGGCTGAGGAAGTCTTGCAGTAGGAGCTTTTCCTCTATTTTAATGTCCTTATCCCCTATGAGACATACTTTATCAGAATTGTCGTGTTCGTTTTCGGCTACGACGATATCACCAACGGTCATCTGGAACTTGATCTTCCGCAGAAAGTTCTGGTTTACGAGTACAACCTCAACGTGATAACTCTCTCGTGCTGTTACTGGGCTTCCATTTGCTATTTGCACAGTATGCTCTTGTAATCGGACTGGTGTCTTAAGTCGGCGTAAGTTTTCTCTTATCTGGGAGTTAATGAATGATTTCGTTGCTCCAGTGTCAACGAGTGCTTTAAACGGTTTGCCGCCTATTGAGATAGACAGGAAAAGTCTTGGATCATTTTCCGATTATTTCTGTGATCCTTGGTGGTCACCTTGGATCGTTTCGGGGTAGGTCGGAATGTCGGCATTGGGATTGCTTTCGCCGTCTATGATACATTCTGTTTGCTGAGCGGACTGCGATGGCTCTTTCACCCTTGAGCCCGTCACAGTCTTGGGTTGCCTTTTTGATAACATTGCCGAGGTTCTGTCGGGGTAGCATGGTCAGTCTTTTGTTAATCTGCCATCCTCTCCACAGAAGGAACAAAACAAGCGGATCGGCCTACGGCATTTAGCTTTGTTATGTCTTCTTTGTTTGCAATTCCAACAATGTGTTTCTCGGTCGTAAGGAGCTGGAAGAGCTTTGCGAAACGGTTCAGTGGTTCTAGGATGGGGATGTCTGAGCTCAGGTTGTGTCCAGCGAATAAGAGCAGATGATGTCGGAGCAATAGGTGGTCGGGAGTTTCGAAAAATTTCGGGTAGGGTTTTCGTCATATGGTTCCGCGGTATACCGTAGCAATCTGCGAGCTCTTCTATGCGTTCCACAAACCCTGATGGGTTACCGGATCCATCGAATTTAAGTCCCAATTTTCAGACTACGTTCATAACCTCTGCTTCGTAGCTGAGGTTGAGTCTTGGAGCACGTGTCGGTGTTGTCAGAAAAGGTTGATGACTGAAACTTGGCTCTATACGGGTGTTTTCACTTCTGGAACGTTTGGAACAGCAGTTTGGTGACGACAAATTTTATGTTCGGTAATTGGTTAATCGTACTAGTGAATGTTGTTCATTCTGGTAGTAAGGAATCTGGTAACTGGAATGGACTTCTTAATGAAGCCCCTGCTCGGGCGATCATTTGTGATGTGCATTTTTCTCTAGGGGGGTTTTTTGGTACTCCAAGGAGACTTTGCTAAAATTGGGAATCTCTGCGCACACAACGTACCCCTGGTTTTCCTCTAATGGAAATAGCCTGTACACTAGATTGGTACTTTTCCAACACGGACCGACTTCTGCTTTCTCGTATTTTTCAAGTTCCCTTATAAATTTGTCTTCACCTACTGCATGTGATTTCTATGGCGTGAGTGAAAAATGTCATGTGACAACAATGGTATGTGAATTGGCTGGCGGTAGGGTGTGTATTTTGTAACTTCGCTACAGTATGTAAATATTTGTAAAAGATTCATTTCAATTTCACAGAAGTAGTGTTCCATTTGAGAAACGTTTCATATATAATGTACATTGTTCATATATTATATATATATATATATACGCACACACACACACACACACACACACACACACACACACACACACACACACACACACACACACACACACACACACACACACACACACACACACACACACACACACACACACACACACACACACACACACACACCCACACCCACATATATATATATATAAGTTATATACGCTCCGAAATGCACTCCAGCAACAGAGGCAAATCTTCAACATGATAAGAATGACATCATGTTCAACAAGCCAAAATAGAAGATAACACAGCACATGCAGCTGTAACAATAAAGATAACACAGCACATGCAGCTGTAACAATAAAGATAACACAGCACATGCAGTTGTAACAATAAAGATAACGAAACTGTAGATATAAATAGCACCTAGATAAAATATTGTTAGTCAGAAAAGAATTAAATTTTGAAATTATTAGTGAGGTTAAGAACACTGCGGGATCGGATTGCATTGAAGTGAATGTTGGTAACCAAAATATAATGTTAAAAATACTAGTAGTCTATAGGTCTCCTAGTTTTTCAAGGGCTGAATTTTTTAATATGTTTGATAACGTACTAGAACGAGTGAATGTTGAAAGGGACTTAATTATAGTTGGTGATTTAAATGTGGATTGGTTAAGTGAAGGAACTTATAAAAATAGAATTCAATCGATGTGCGTTGAAAACAATTTATCGGTTATAAATGATCAACCAACGAGGATAACCAATAATTCGTCAACACTTATTGACTATGTTATATCTAGTACAAGATCTATTACTGCAAAAACGGATGCTAAATTAAAAATAAGTGATCACGAAACCATTAGATTTGATATTACATTAAATAAAAATAATAAAACATCTGATATTTCGAAATATAAAGTACTTAACTATAATAAAAATACTTTTTTCTCAAAGCTCTTAGATAGTAAATTGATTGGAGTAGATGTTGTTAATGAAAGTGTGGATTATCTGGCAGATCTATTGAGTGATGAATTGAAAGTTATTTTAGAAGGTATGGTGGTAGAGAAATGTGTCAAATCGAATGAATGTGAATGGTTTAATAAAAAGCTGGTAAAGTTAAGACGTGATAAATCATTGAAATATGAGCAATTTAGATTTGGTTCACAGGAATCGCAATGGAAAAAGTATATTTGCGCTAGAAATGTGTACAAAAAAGAGCTTCAAATCGCGAAAAACAATTTTATTCAAAAAAAGATTGATTCATCTTCAAACCCTCAAAAAATTTGGAGTAATATTAAGAAATTTGTGTTAAATACGAATCATTGTGAGATTAAAAACGTTTCATTTAGTGGACATGTGTGTTACTCTAGTAAGGAAATTGCGGGTGAATTTAATAAGTATTTTATAAAGAGTGTTGATGACATTGTTGCTGAGATTCCTTTGAGAATTTATCATGACAGTTTAAATAATGCAAGTACCGTATTTAGTTTTAAACCTGTTTGTTGCAAAGATATAGTTGAAATTTTAAAATCGATGGGAAAAAAGAAGGATTATAATTATATGAGTGCTGAAGTGTTTTTAGACGGCTTTGAGATTCTTGGTCCATTATTAAAAACTATTTTCAATAAGTCAATGATGACGGGTTATTTTCCAAGTAAATGGAAAGAATCAAGGGTAGTACCTATTCAAAAAGTTCAAGGTACAAAATTGTGTGAAGAATACAGACCTGTTAACATGCTTCCAACGTATGAGAAAGTGTTTGAAAAAGTTGTCGAAAAACAGTTTAGAAGTTATATGGAAGAGAATAATTTGATAATGCAACAACAATCGGGCTATAGAAAAGGATATTCGTGTGAGACAGCATTGAATTGGGTTTTAGAGAGCTGGAAAAATGAAATGGATTGTAAAAATGTGATTGTAGCTGTGTTCTTGGATTTTAAGAGAGCGTTTGAGACTGTTGATCGTGAAATACTTGTAAAAAAGCTTGAAAGATATGGTATGCGAAATAATGAACTCAAATGGTTTGATTCATATTTGAAGTGTCGTACTCAACGTACGGTGGTGAATAATAATGTTTCGGAGGAAAATGTTGTTAACACCGGTGTTCCTCAAGGTTCTGTGTTGGGTGTTTTCTTATTTTTACTCTATATAAATGATATCAATCTATGTGTACGGTATTCTAAATTATGTATGTTTGCGGATGATGCATTGCTGTTTATATCTGGTAAAGATATTGGAGAGTGTACACGAAGATTGAATGTTGACCTTCAGTCAATAAGTGAATGGCTGCGAGTGAATAAACTTAAATTGAATGTAAAGAAAACCAAATATATGTGTATTAATAGTTCGAGTGATAATAATATTGTGCAAATTGATGGGGATAACATTGAGCGAGTGAATGAATTCAAATATTTGGGAGTTGTAATTGACAACAAATTGAACTTTAAAGCCAATATAGATTTTGTTTGCAAAAAAGTGGCTAAGAAAATAGGTTTTCTTGCGCGAATAAGGAGAAAAATATCGCTTGCGACCGCTTTAAAAATTTATAATGCTGTTGTTAAACCCCACTTTCAATACTGTTCGACTGTTCTTTTTTTGTCCTCACAGGGTGATATAAACCGGCTTCAGAGGCTTCAAAATAAAGCAATGCGGATTATCCTTAAATGTGCGCGATTAACTCATATTGATCATATGCTTAAAAGATTAAACTGGTTGAACATTACGCAGCAAATAAGCTTAAATGTGTTGTTATTCATTTTCAAAATCAAAAATAATATGCTACCAAAATACCTCTGTAACAACTTGAAATATATTAGTGATTCGCAACCATATAATCTTAGAAGTGGTCAAAATTTTAAATTAGATCATAAAAACACAACTCGTGCTCAGAACACTGTGATGTTTAGAGGTCTTCAACTATACAATAATCTTCCTAATCATATAAAACTTTTGAATAACCTTCGGAAATTTAAAGTCGAATTGATTAAACATTTGAAAGCGGATTATCGATAATTTGATCTAATTATTATGAGTATTTAAAACATTTATTACAACAAAATGGCTTTTTAGCCAAATCGCATCGCTCTTTAACTCTTGGTCCTAGTTAATTAATTTTCTAATATAAACTTTAATAAATAAACAATACATCATCTAATTTCTCAAACTATAACTAAAACAACCTTACTATAATACAAAAAATTAATTAATGGAACTCCCCGCGCGTCGGTTGGGAGGGGAAAGGAGGCGGGGCATAATAATAATTAAGAAGGTCTTCAGTCTACGAGGTACTCTCGTCACAAGACTAAATAAATAAGTTTTGAGAAAATAAAAACTCTTAGTTTCATTAAAAACAAAATTGGCGCAGTCGGTAGGATAGAGTTAAATTGATTCTATCCTGTAAAAATCTACAATCCGTTCCGGTACAGTGAATTTAATTTTCAAATAAAAGTTTTCCTGCTAAAAAGTTTGAACGAATATTTGAATTAATAACAAAATCGGAACCGCGACATCCTTAATTATTTCAGTGAAAAACCGTACCAACATTGACGGAAAACATTTAAATAATTTAAATCAATTCAGTGAACTAGAGACAGAATCCTTAACGAAAATAAAGATTTTAAATCTGTTCAGTGAATCCTGATTAGTCCATGACTCAACCAACGCATATGGTGTATGTCAGAAAGTCCATAGAGGAAAACTAATCAAAACAAACATTAGATTAAGTGAAAATAGAAATTGCAAATAAAGAAGAAAATAAATACGAAAATAAATCGTGTGAGTAGAAAAATAAAAAGAAAAAGTGACCAGTATAAAAGTAGAAGAAAAGGGCAGCATCCGAGCCCCGACTTAAGAAGAGTAGATGTCCAGAAAATTTAAGAAGTGGATTAAAACTAGCTACAGACATACTGACGAAGAATCATTATCAGGAGAAGAAGCAGATCAACATTTAAACAACATAAGAAACCAGGAAATACCTGAGCACATCAGTAAGAATAATTGTAAGCTAGAAAATAATAAATTTGAAAATTTTGAAAACAATAAATTAAAAATTAATATTGAAAATAATTTTGGTGAAAAAACTATAGCAGAAAATAAAAATAAAAGTGAGTTGAAATTAGAAATCAGTTACCAGAATACTAACAAAATGTCCTTAGCTACAGCCAAGAAGAGCTTAACGCTCCAACGCCTTTCGATGGGAGGACAGAAGATTTATACACATTTCTTACAAATGTTGACGGAATTATTCCAATCTTGAAGGAGTATGATAATCAGAGCCAAATCATGTGCATTAATATCCTTAAATCGAAGTTCATAGGAAAAGCTAAACTCTGCATTGAGATACATCCTCACCTACAGAAATGGACCGACATCAAAGCGATGTTGATCTCTAATTTTGGAGGCTTTAAAAATAGCATTCAGTTGTATGAAGAACTTAGACAGATCTGTTTTAGAGAAAATATCCTTAGATTTTATAATGACATTCAAAAAACACTTTGCGATCTTAATCAAAAAAGTGTACAAGAAGATAAAACACATATTTTTAAAGAAAAACTACCAGTACATATGCGTACCATCCTTTTTGCTCTCAAGCCTACCAGCTTACAAGAAGCTTTACATCAGCTATCTGAAGCTGGTTTTGTTAATACAAATCCTATTGATGAGAGCCAACAAAAACGTCAGATGAATAATAGAAACTTTCAACCTAAACTTTACATCCCACAACAGTATAGTAATAATTCTTTTAGACCTCAGAGTAATTTTCAGACTAACTCCCAGAATAATTCTCAGAATAACTCAGGACAATTAAGAAATAATTTTAGTAACAACTTTAGACAGAACAATTTTAGACCACCCTACAATCACTTCAGTAATCAAAATAACTTTAGACCCCCATTTCAAAATAATCGTAACCCTAATAGAAACTATAATAATCAAGGGAATGAGCCCATGGAAGTCGATCCAGGCTCGAGCCAATTCAGGAGGAATCCTAACCTAAACAATAGGCAGGTAAACTACAATAGAAATGTAAGCCCAAAAACTCATCCTGCGGGATACGTAGAAACAAATACTAATATTAATAATAACCCTGCGGGATATCCAAAAACAAATAATGAAACAGAAAAATTTTCAAATACCAGCCTCGGATTGCCTTTTGTTCGGATAGAAAAAGCAGGCAGGATATTAAGAATGCTAATCGACACAGGAGCGACGAATAGTATATTAAACGAGAAAGACGCTCCTCAAAATCTAATTAAGATACGAACAGAACCATTAAAAATTAATACCGTAGGAAACCCAATCTTAGTTGAAAAAGAAGTACTCTTACCAAAAGAAAAATTCATTTGGAAAGTTACTGAAGACTGTTTATTTCAGTTAATGACTTTCAGTCAGAGCTTTAACGGCATCATTGGCAACAACATTCTTATACCAAACAATGGAAAAATTGACTATGCAACTAAGATATTAGAACTAAACGGAACTAAAATACCAATCTTTTTTGATGAAACAGATGAACGTGATTATTCCATGGAGATAAATCACTTAAATGGCTTAACGCCTCACGACACTATTTTCGACGAATTTGAAAAGAAAAATATAGACCACATGAATTCAGAAGAGAAAAAAATTCTATTTCAAACTTTAAACGAATATTCAAACGTATTCTTCCACAAAGGCGATGATCTCTCTTTTACATCGCACGTTAAGCATAAGATACCAGTACAGGATAATTGTCCTATTTTTACTAGAATCTATAGATATCCCGAAGTACACAAAAATGAAGTAAACAACCAGATTCTAGAACTATTGGATCAAGGTATCATTAAACATTCAACTTCTCCCTATAATGCTCCGATTTGGGTTGTACCTAAGAAAGCAGATAAGATGGGAAATAAAGAATGGAGAATAGTAATAGACTATAGAAAACTAAACGAGATAACAAAAGAAGATAAATTCCCGATCCTACTCATAGATGATATTTTAGATAAGATGGGACGAGCAAACTATTTTTCCACACTAGACCTTACGAAAGGTTTTTACCAAATTGAAATTGATCCCGAAGACCGAGAAAAAACAGCCTTCAGTACTTTATCAGGTCATTACGAATGGATGCGTATGCCATTCGGTTTAAAAAATGCACCCGCAACATTTCAGCGGATGATGAATGAAGTTTTAGGCGATTACATTGGCAAAATATGCTACGTATACCTAGACGACATTATTATTTTCTCAACTTCCCTTCAAGAGCATACACACCACTTAAAATTAATATTTGAAAGATTACGAAAAGTTAATCTTAAAGTTTCACTAAACAAATGCAATTTTCTTAAAAAAGAAAGTGAATTTTTAGGTCATATAGTCACACCAGAAGGCATAAAACCAAACCCATCTAAAATTCAAACAATTAAAGATTTTCCCCTTCCAACTACGATTAAAGAAATACAATCATTTTTAGGTCTTACCGGTTACTATCGCAAGTTCATAGAAGACTATGCAAAGATAATAAAACCTATGACCTTGTACCTAAAGAAAGATTCTAAAATTGATTTAAAAAATGAAAAATACATTGGCGCGTTCAATAATTTAAAAATAGCTTTGCAAGATACATTGATAAACAGACACCCAGATTTTACAAAAGAATTCACACTGACAACCTATGCTAGCAACTTCGCTATCGGTGCAGTCCTAAGTCAATCCCACGGACCATTATCTTTTGCTTCACACACTTTGAATAAACATGAGTGTAATTACTCATCCATAGAGAAGGAACTTTTAGCTATCGTTTGGGCCACCAAACAGTTTAGACATTACCTTTACGGTTGAAAATTCAAAATATTAACAGACCATAGGCCTCTAGTTTGGCTCCAAAACTTAAAAGAACCTAATTCAAAATTACAACGATGGAAGATTAAACTCGAAGAATACGACTTCGATATCGAATACATCCAAGGCAAGGAAAATAAAGTCGCTGATGCTTTGTCAAGAATTAAAACTGAACAGATAAACGCATTTGAAGAAGATCTCGTGAGTACCCAGCATAGCAATGAATCAGACAGTTCAAATCTTATCCCAATAACAGATAAACCCCTCAATATGTTTGAACGCCAAATAATTGCTAAAACAACAAGGGTAGACTCCCGAGAAATAACATTCCCATACGTAGGAAAAAAACAAATAGTAATTACAAGAAAGAATTTTACCTCTAAAGACTTTGAACAAATAATTTTAGAATGCGACATAGGAAAACCTAACGCAATATTTTTTGATAATGATGACTTACCACTAAATAGATACGAACCAAACGATGAGTTATTTCTAAAATTCCAAGAATACTGGAAGCAACACCATTACAAACAAAAACTATACAGAACCATGTCCAACTTAACGAACTTACATTCCCCAGAAACTGAAGAAATAATTAATAACACTCACAAAAAATACAATCACATCGGTATAGAAAAGACGTACTTAGAAATCATTAGAACCTATTATACACCAAACCTTAGAGAAAAAATAAATAAAATAATCAATAATTGTGAAACTTGCAATCTTAAAATAGAAAGAAATCCACTAAAACTCCCATATGAAAAAACTCCAACACCAACAGGTCCCCACATACATTATCACATGGACATTTGGCCCATTCCTAGAAATGGAAACTACCTAACATGCATTGATAAATTCTCTAAATTTATCGCATTAGAAAGACTAGAAACAAAAACCCAAGCTGACGTATTAACAGCAATGACAAAGATATTCATTTGCTTAGGTTATCCAAAAGTCTTAACGACCGATAACGATAGATCTTTTCTTTCATATACAATACAACAATATCTCAAAGATAACAATATAATGAATCATATAACCACGCCTTATCGCCACACAGGCAACTCAGACATAGAACGTCTACATTCCACTCTAAACGAGCACATTCGACTTTTTGAAAAACAAAAACCAAATTTAGTCGATAATGTAACACGTACCATAGAGGTTTATAATAATAGCCGCGTTTTATTGAAAATTTTCTATGTGCACTTATGTACACTTTCAATAAAACGATTTTTTGGTTTATATTCACTTCGGACGTCACTTTCAATTTTCACTTTCAGTGTTGGCACCCTTTGCAATTGTTCTAAGGATAAGAAACATTAAAAATTTGCATTCTAAGGATATAAATGCTTACCTTTTACTTTCCATTTGTATTTTTCTCTATTTAATTCTCGATTCTCAATTTATTTGCCGCATTTCAACTTTTTACTTTCGAGGTAAACAAACAAATGTCACTTTAATTTTTTTTCGCAATGGCTGTGTTCAATTAGATTCATTTTGTGACTCATGTTTTTGGTTGCCTTGGTTCTGATGTTCTTATGTGTTCTGTCTGATGTTCTTTTTTTCTGACCGATTGCGAAACTTCCCTTGTGTGTGTGTGTGTGTGTGTGTGTGTTAGTAACTGCGTGTCTATTTATGTCCCCACTAAGTCACCACCTGACTCTTCTATTAGCCATTAGGTGTGTTTCTTTACTGAAAATTCGCACGAAATGCACCGAAATTCGGCGAAAGTCAGTCTAATCCCGTTCCGATTTTTCGTAGCAGTGCACAAAAAAGAGAGTGCTCTCGAGAGAATAAAAAAATTTCCCCGTCCTGCGAATTTCCGGCACCAAAATTTCTGTGGACAGAAATCGTGCACAGCCAAAACAAATACAAAAACTGTCAAACAGACGTTTTTCCTAGTGTTGCGTTGCTGCGAATGGTTTGTTCAAGGCGTTTCTTTACTTTTAAGACAATTACGCTCTTTAATAGATTTTCTGAAAGAATTTTACAACCACTCCTTAAAAAAAAAATTTCTGTGCACAAAAAGTAAAGAAACAGACTTATTCAATCTGTTGTCGAAAATCAGAAATATGAACGAACACAACCCAAAGACTGCCAACCTCTGGGTGCCAAAAAAAGAAATTTACCAACCATCCCTGTGTGCAGTTAGCTTACTGCGATATTTATGTGCACTTAGGCTATTGACATAAGGAGTTGTTGTTTTCCCATGAGCGATGTTTTACTGAAGTGTACATAAGTGCACATAGAATTTCGATAAAACGCGCCTTAATAACAATACGACCAAATAGAGACCCTCAAAAATTACACAAAGATCAATTTAGAAAAAGAAAGAAACAGTTTAAAAATGATTCCATTAAAATTGATAATAGCAGTATTGCTATGGCTGTCAACGTTGACCCATAGTCAAGAGATACAAATGTATGAAATTACACGAGAATTTGCGATTATAAAAAGTGAATCAATTAATTTGATAGAGGATTACAAGACAATAGTGCACGTTATAAATTTAACCAAATACGAGCAAGCAATATCTAAACTTAAAGAACAGTATAGGCTGATTCCAAACAAACGATATAAACAAAATAGTGAAATCACAAAATTAGAAACTAAAATTCAAACATTAATACCCCATAAAATAGTTAAAAGAGGAGTTATAAATCTAATTGTATCAGGCATGAAGTTTCTTTTTGGGACAATGGACGATGAAGATCACCAGAATATAGAAAATAGACTGAAAGCCTATGAGGAAAACAATGAAGAAATAATAAAAAATAACAACCAACAGATAAAGATTAACGACCATTTCAATGAACAATTTGAAAGACTAATAGATACAGTAAACAGAGGGACAACTTTAATCAACGAACTAAAGAACCAAAGAAGCGATGTAAATGACCTTAGAACGGAAATAGAATTTTTTAATCAGATTAATGAAGTAAAAAATGCTTTAGAAAAAATAGAGGATATTATTTTAACAAGTAGAACAGGTATGCTAACTCAGGACATTTTAACTCTTGAAGAAATTCAAGAAAATAACATAACGTTCGATAAATTACAACACCTAAAGATAAAATTAGCAGTTTACAAAGTTAATATCTTAATAATAATTTCTATTCCCCAATTCACAATTGAACGCTATAACAAATATTATATCCAAAATTTTCCTGTTAATAATAAAACTTTGAACTTAATCACAAACACAATTTTAGAGAAAAATAATAAAACATATTTCCCAGAAAATGAAGTAGAAAAATTAGAACTAATAAAAGACGAATGTATTAACGATTTAATATTTCAAAAACCACTTAAAGATTGTAAAAGAATTAATTTTAACCACACAGAAATAAAAGAAGAAGGAGAATTTATCGTAATAAAGAATATTGAACAAACTCCTATTAAACAAAACTGTAATGACTTAAACTACTCTATTAAAGGAAATTATCTGATTAAATTAAGAAATTGTAAACTTCAAGTAAAGAATAAAAAATTTAACCGAAAAGAATACCTTGGAGACTTAATAGTCCCAATATTAGATTACAAATTTGCAACAGACAATAAAGATATTGATTTAATTGAATATAAATTTGTACAAAATATAAAAGAGCTAAGCAACATAGAATCTAGGCACAAAACAATAAGCTATAGTTTAACATTGGTATCAATAGTTTTAATCTTAGTAATAGTAATATTCATTTGCTTAAAAAGAAAAAATAACAGCCTCAGTACCAATACGTGAATCTACCATCCGTAGAGTTTCATCAGATGGACGATTCAAAGGGGGGAGGAGTTATATACGCTCCGAAATGCACTCCAGCAACAGAGGCAAATCTTCAACATGATAAGAATGACATCATGTTCAACAAGCCAAAATAGAAGATAACACAGCACATGCAACAATAAAGATAACACAGCACATGCAGCTGTAACAATAAAGATAACACAGCACATGCAGCTGTAACAATAAAGATAACGAAACTGTAGATATAAATAGCACCTAGATAAAATATTGTTAGTCAGAATTAAGAAAGTCTTCAGTCTACGAGGTACTCTCGTCACAAGACTAAATAAATAAGTTTTGATAAAATAAAAACTCTCAGTTTCATTAAAAACAAAATTTATATATATGTATATATATATACAGGGTGATTTACATAAGGTGTGACAAAAAGATAGGGTGTGTAGTTTGGACCTAGACAAGCAAAAAATCGTATGGGAGGGGGGGTCCATTTTCCCCCGTTTAGGCGGGAGGGGCAATTTAAGAAAAAAATCACTAAAAATGAAAAAAAAATATTATTAAAAAAAAAGGTAATACCTACAGAGTTTTGCTATAGCATTTTGAAAAGCCAAAAACCTATACATTAAATAAAATTGAAAAATAAGTTGTTCATATGAATAGTTTTTGAAATATAAATTTTCAAAGTCAAAATTTAAAAAAAAAAAAAACATAATTTTTTTCTTCAAACCATTTTTTTTCAAAATTTTACGTAATTAAGTAGTATTTTTCACTAACAAAACCACAGATAAACTAATAGAATAAACAATAACAAAATAAACTAATAGAAGCTACTCCGAAATTGAGAAACACAGGAATTGTAATTCATCGCGAGCAATCAATCATAACACGGAAAAAAAGAAGTGCACTTTACCAAATCAAAACTAAGTTATTAGATATGGCACCTGCAACAAAGATTGTTATAAGAGGTGTAAAGTTAAACATAAACAATCTTTCATTTGCATACAGCTTTTCGCGAGGTTTAGTTGTTAACAATGCGGATGAATTGACGTTTATAAAAAACACGTTTGGAGAAGGTGGATTGCAGTTCTTTGACATTGATAACATCAACAGCAACAACCGTCATAATATTCAGAACTATGCGATGAGAGCGCCAGTTTCTCCACGAGGTGAAGGCAGCATGCAATACAGTCAACATCGAAATCAAAGTTAGGATAGGGTTGCCGTCTGCCATTTAAATCTAAAAATTTTATGTTATAATGTGTCTGGGCTAAAAAACCAATTATTAATCCCAGATTTTTTTAAATTTATTCTTACTTTTGACATTATTATTTTAATAGAAACATTTCTTGAAGAGAGTTGTGAAACACAATTTATAAAATATTTTAAAGAATTCTCAGTTAAATTTATTCCAGCTACTAGAGTTAATGTTCTTGGTAGAGCAGTGGCATTTTAATCGCATACAAATGTAATCTAAATAACTTTTTAAAAATGAAGTCGATAAATAGGAAAACTGTTATAGAGTTAAAACTAAGGCATGACCCCTATTACATTATTCCAACCTATCATAATTGTAATAATTGGATAAGTGATTTTAATGACTTAATAACCTTTTTTAATGAAAATGAGCTACAAAATGTTTTGGTACTCGGTGATCTAAATGGAAGAATCGGTAATTTTCAAAACCCAGCTTCTCTGATGGAAAACGTGTCGCATGTGTTTGAAAGTGTGAGAAACTCGATGGATAAGACTGTTAATAGGTGCGGAGTTCATCTTGTAGATTTTATTGAAGATTTCGGTTTTATGGTTCTAAAAGCTAAAAGTGATAAAAGAGGGTAACTTACTTTCATTTCGGGTCAAGGCACTTCAGTAATCGATTATTGCTTAGCGAGGGGTAATTGGATTGGAGCTATTGAAGATTTTGAAATTTTAGTTGCAAATTACTCTGGTCATTTACCAACTGTTACAACGCTTAAACTTGAAGATCTGTCGTTGATGCCCAGGAACGCAATTAATAAGTTAAAGTGGGTAGATAATCGTGCTGATGTGTTTAAACGAAGACTAGATGCGAAATTAATCTGCGTTCCTGCTCAAGAACATCGTAATTGTGACCAAACAGCTGAATTTATTACAAAATGTATTAGAGAATCTTGGATTACCAAAAATACTCACTCTGGGAATATGTTTGCGGCTGAGTGGTTTGACTGGGAATGTAGGAAATTGCGTAAAAAATCTTTTGCCTATCTGAACCTTTTCAGAAAGACTAATTCAAATTTTTTTAAAACCCTGTATTTAGATTCGAATAAGCTTTATAAAAATCTCTGTGTTCAAAAACAGAAAAACTATATTACTAATGTTGCTGTCACCCTTTCATCGTGTAAGAATTCAAAAGATTTCTGGGCAAAGGTGAGACTGCTTGGTGGCTGTAAAGCTGTGTCATCTTCAGTTATTGAAGTTGAAAAACTCGCAGATCACTTTGAAGAGCTCCTAAACCCTGTTACATCTCACCTAGTATTCCAGTTTGCGTTACCTCTAGTCTTAGTTCCTGAACTTGATGGGCCAATTACAGCAACAGAGTTACAAGTTACGCTCCAATCAATGAAAAATGATAAAGCAGCAGGGGTTAATGGCATTCCCGTCGAATTCTATAAGAATTCAACACCGAGTTTTTTGGAATTAATTAACTCTTTTTTTAAATCCCAAAATCGTTTTTAAAAGCTTGGATTTGCGCTATTTTTAAAAAAGGTAATGTAAGCCTTCCCAGTAATTATAGGGGTATATCGATCCTACCTTGTCTTAGAAAAATATTCACCCATCTTTTATACCATAGGTTGACGAGATGGGTTGAAGAGAACAAACTCCTTAGTGTTTTTCAAGCTGGTTTTAGAGCGGGACTATCCACGGTTGATCATATATATGCGCTAACAAGTGTAGTCAAAATGTTTTTGGACAAAAAGAAGAAAGTGTATGCTTTTTTTGTCGATTTTAGGGCAGCTTTTTACTCTGTAAATAGAGCTTCTTTGATTTATAAGCTTTCAACCTTAGGTTTATCGACAAAGTTCCTCAATGTATATAAGCTACTTATAACCGATACTTCTGCGGCTATTTGGAAAGGAATATCAATGTCCGATTTTTTTAATAATAAAACCGGTGTTCCTCAAGGTTGTGGGTTAAGTCCGATTATGTTTGCTTTGTTTATTGATGATGTATCAAAAGATTTCCCGGGAGGAATTAAGTGTGGTGAAACTGTTATAAAGATGCTTCTATATGCGGACGATATAGTCATATTTGCAGATAATCCTATAACTCTATACAACTTCAAATAAACAAACTGAAGCGATTTTGCGACTTATGGGAGCTTTCAATTAATGTCACAAAGTCCAAAATAATGATATTTGAAAGCTCTCAGCGTAGAAGACTTCCCCAAGAAAAGTGGTTTCTAGAGGGTGAAGCATTAGAAATGGTCAGATACTTAGGTTTCCTTATAACATACAATCTTGATCTTCAACCACATGTTAAAGATAAATGTGTTGCAGCAAAAACAGCAATTAATCTTATGTGGAAAAAGTTTTTTTGCAATAAATATGTTGATGGGTCTACCAAGTTTAGAGTGTTTGAGGCAACCATAAGTACATGCCTTTGCTATGCAAATCAGGTATTTGGCTATCAAAATATTGAGGGTTTTGAAGTTATTAAACGTTTTTTTTTTAAATGATTTTTAAGCTTGCCAGTACTACACCCAACTATGCTATCTACGTTGAATCCGGTATACCTCAAATATTCTTAAAGAATTTAAAATCAAATGCGGATTATTTAATAAGAGTAATGAACAGACACGACACAAACCTTCACAAACAAATTATGCAATACGCTCTCCGGAAACAGTTATCACCTTTCAAAGAATGGCAAGAGTTGGCTAATCGCCACTGCCTGAATCTTGATCTCTTGAATACACCCCTGACCAATTGGCAAGACGCATTCTATAGATGTATAGCTAAGGTGGAAGACTTACTTTATCTTGAATGTTTGAATAGAGCTCAAACATCTACAACAAGATTAATTTACAAAGATTTAAACCACTGTATAATTATTTACTGTACCAAAATAATTATTTTAATGATAAGCTTTCATTTAACCAAATAAGTATCATTTTCAAAGCAAGAACTGAGATGCTCAATCTAAATTATAAACCACACAGAAGTGACCTTCACCCGTTATGTACTTTGTGCAACCTTAATGAAACTGAAAATACGTACCACTTTATAGCTGTATGCCCAATATTACAAGAAATCCGCAGGCTTTATTTTTCAAAGAGCTTTCTTACACTTGAAGATACAAAACAGATTTTGAACGGGGATTTTGGTTGGAAAATTCCTTGTTTTTATATTAATCATGCCTTAGGGTATCGTAGCAGATTTTTAGACTGATTAATGAGATCGTAAGTGTGGGCTCTGTATATTATGAAATTCAATTTTTTAATTTTATATATTTTTATTGTTTAAATGAATTCACGCAACAATCTATTTTTTATTCTAATTTTTCTAAAATTATGTTTTCTTTAACTTTAACTTCTTCCATTTTGTAACAAATCTCGAAATAAGTCAATCGAGGCAGACGGCAAACTTTGCCATGCAATCATTCTTAGAAAAATATAAAATCTTGTAAAATATCGAGAATTTTAATAAAGAATTTATAATTATAATAATAATAATAATAATAATAATAATAATAATAATAATAATAAAGTAGTATTTTTCTGGCTTATTTTCAATGCTCTTATTTATTTTTGATCAAACACAAAAAACCGGATGCCAAAATAACCTTTACTTAGTTTTTGAGAAAACCAAAAATTACTAAAACGACTTTTTAAAAATTTTTTTCTTTTAAAGTTTTTTTTTCTAGGTCTAGGTCCAACCTACACACCTTATCGTTTTGTCACACCTTATGCAAATCGCCTTGTATATATATATATATACAGGGTGATACGCATAAGGTGTGACAAAAAGATAGGGTGTGTAGGTTGGACCTAGACAAGCAAAAAATCGTATGGGAGGGGGAGGTCCATTTTCCCCCGTTTAGGCGGGAGGGGCCATTTAAGAAAAAAATCACTAAAAATGGAAAAAATATTATTTAAAAATAACGGTAATACCTACAGAGTCGTGCTATAGCATTTTGAAAAGCCAAAAACCTATACATTAAACAAAATCTCAAAATAAGTTGTTCATTTGAATAGTTTTTGAAATATTAATTTCAAAGTTATTGGATTCTTAAGTGAATTTAGGAAATAAAGGATGAATTTTCTCTTTACTTTTTTTCACTTTAGAATCACTTAAGAATCCAATAACGAAAAAAAAACTTCAAAAAAAAAATTTTTTAAAAAGTCGTTTTTGTAATTTTTGGTTTTCTCAAAAACTACAGGTTATTTTGGCATCCGGTTTTTTGTGTTTGATCAAAAATAAGTAAGAGCATTGAAAATAAGCCAGAAAAATACTACTTAATTACGTAAAATTTTGAAAAAAAATGGTTTGAAGAAAAAAAATTATGTTTTTTTTTCAAAATTTTGACTTTGAAAATTAATATTTCAAAAACTATTCAAATGAACAACTTATTTTGAGATTTTATTTAATGTATAGGTTTTTGGCTTTTCAAAATGCTATAGCACGACTCTGTAGGTATTACCGTTATTTTTAAATAATATTTTTTCCATTTTTAGTGATTTTTTTCTTAAATGGCCCCTCCCGCCTAAACGGGGGAAAATGGACCCCCCCCCCTCCCTACGATTTTTTGCTTGTCTAGGTCCAACCTACACACCCTATCTTTTTGTCACATCATCATCATCATCATCAGGTCCTGTAACCCCGCTCGGGGCATAGGGCGTCAACAAAACGTCTCCATCCTTCTCGATCAGCAGCTAGATACCTTAACTGTGGCCACGTCTTTCTCTGGGAATTAGCTTCTGATAACACTGTAGATTTCCATGTTGTTCTTGGTCTTCCAACCCGCCGTGACCCCTGAAGATTCCATTCAAAGGACTGCTTCGCAATATCATCGTTTGGTTTCCTCAGTGTGTGACCAATCCATTGCCATTTGCGCTTTCTGATGTCGATGTCCATGCGCCTCTGACCTGTCCTACGCCACAACTCCTGATTGGATATTGTTTGTGGCCAGCGAATTTTCAGGATGTGACGCAGACAGCGGTTCACGAAAGCCTGCGATTTTCTCGAGATGGTGGCCGAGACTTTCCATGTTTCACAAGCATATAATAGCACGGATTTCACATTGGATTCGAAGAATCTCAGTTTAGTGCGTAAGGAGACTTGATTGGATTTCCAAATTTGGGACAGAGCACCAAAGGCAACGCGAGCTTTATTTATTCTGCTTTTTACGTCCAGATCCGTACCGCCCTTTGCCGATACAATACTTCCGAGGTAATTAAATTTTTCGACCTCTTCAACGGGCGTGTCATGCAGAATAATACGATGTTGTGTTGGGGGGCCTGTTAGCATTATTTTTGTCTTTTTGCTATTTATTTTAAGACCGCACGATTCTCCTTTCACCCGTAAAGTTTGACACATCTCGTTCAGCCCACTGATGTTATTTGCCATGAGACATATATCGTCGGCATAGTCTAAATGGCTAAGCCTTTCAAACGTTCTCCATTGAATACCCTGCCTCTCAGTTGTACCGACGCTGGCCGTCAACACATCATCTATCGCCAGCAGAAAAAGAATTGGCGATAAAACATCCCCTTGTCTCACACCCTGACGCACCTCGAAAGAGTCGGATAGCTGCCCATTATGCAACACAAAACACCTTGCATTGTTGTAGGACTCCTTTATAATGGCAACAATTTTTGACGGAATTCCTCTACCAAGAAGTGATCTCCATATACATTCTCGGTTAACTCGGTCAAAGGCCTTCTCAAAATCTACAAACATAAGATTTAGCGGTGTTTGAAATTCTGCAGACTGCTCAAGAACAATGCGTAAGGTGTTGATATGGTCAACGCACGACCGACCGCTTCGGAAGCCAGCCTGATGCCTCTTGAGTGTAGTCTCAATTCTAGCCTTTATCCGTTCGAGGATTAGAGTTGCCATTAGCTTTGGAAAAACGGACAAAACGGTTATACCACGCCAGTTGTTGCAGTTCTTGAGATCACCTTTTTTTGGCAACTTAACAATGACTCCATCCTTCCAATCCCTGGGATAGGTTTCGTTTTCCCAAACAGCTTGTATAAGCGGATGCAAGATACTAGCTGCTATGGCGGGATCAGCTTTCAGGAATTCCGCTGGTACTCCGTCAAGTCCCGCTGCTTTGTTGTTTTTGAGGAGATTAATCGATGTTTCAATTTCAGCTTCTGAAGGGGGTTCGATGTCAATACCCCTGCAGGATCTGCGCATCTCGTTGAGTTGGGGCACTTCAGCACTCTGTTCAACGGGATCATTTAACAGGGCACAAAAATGATCCTTCCACCTGCGAAGCTGATCTTCAATTGATACCAATAGTGTTCCATCCACATCCATTACAGGATGATTGCTGTTACTTTTTTTCCCGACAACTTCTTTGGCTATTTGGTACAATTCTCGTATATCTCCTCTTCTTGCAGCGTTTTCAGCATTTTCAGCGAGTCCATCTATCCGCACCCTCCTGTCACGTCTCACACAACGATAGACCATCTTATGTGCAGTCCGATATTCGCTTCGCAATTCAGCCTTTCGTTGAGCGTCTGTCTCGGCGATTATTTGAAGCTTCAACGATTTACGAAGCTCAATTTTTCCCCAGGTGTCTTGGGATATCCAAGAGTCGCTAACTCTCGTACGCCTAGGTACAGTCTCGGATCCAGCCTCCATAAAAACACTTTTTATTTCACCCCACATCTCATCAACATCTGAGTCAGCACTCACATTTAATGACGAAGCTCTGTAGTCTTTTTGTCACACCTTATGCGAATCACCCTGTACAGACACCAGTGGCGAGGGGTGAATAATTCCAAAAGGTAACTCGAAGGAAACTTAGTCACCAACAAAAAAAAGTTTACTTAAAATTTTTTTGTGCAATGTTTGTCTTCGCATCAAGCCAAAAAGTCAAGTATTTCAAACCAACTTTGCTATTAGGTAGAGCGTCATAACTTGTTTTTTCATAAAACCAAGCTAATTAAAACTATTTGTTTCCTCTAAGTGAAAATCAGTTAAGCAACAGTCAACAGATATTAAGGCCATAATCAAACCACTGAAACTTACTATCGGAAAACTTTTCAGAATTTTTGTACTTTTCAATTTTTAAAGCCTAAATTTGTAATATTTAAAAAAATCACGAAAAGCACTAAATCAATTTAAATAAGTATTGCACTGCGTTCTGCTGGTAAACTGCGTTTTTCAAATAAAATACGGCTCATTGGGAACTGAATTCATTTAGGCCAGTTGTGCCACATTAGAAAAATTGTAATTATAGTTTGCATTTTCTCCCAAAAATATGCTTTATGCTATGAGATCTAATATCCACGCATATTTGTTATCAAAGTGGCAACCTTTGAGCTTTGACACATGAGTCTAGTGCAGTAACAGATACAAATTCATGAAATAAGTCGGAGACCACCGTGTTATTTTCTTGTTCTTCAAGCAGAAACCTACCTCTCAATCTGCAAACCTGCCATATACATTTTTGTTTATAAGCATGTGTCCATGGGAAATAATACGAAGCAAAGCGTTTTTTCTTTTATAAAACCAATATCATGCAAACACCGAAGTGTGCAGTAGCCAGCGTTGCCGCTGTGCCACTTTAGTGTCAGATTGCCACTTTTTTTTAGGCTGTGCCACCGAGCCACCACCTTTCAGTCTGTGCCACTTTTTTAGCATTCCCCAGAAGTAAAACTAAAGTTAGCACTTCACCATGCCATTTTACCATACCTTTTCATATCTTTCATGCGTGCAAAAGTTACTCAAAGTACTCAAAGTTTTAAAGTTCAACATAACACACTTATTGAACAAATCTCATTTAAAAAAACGAATCCCGAATATTTGGCACATAGGCTGTGTAAGTCACTCCTTAGCTTAAGTCAACGAATCAGCGGCCGAGGTTTTGCCGCGAAATATAAAGGAATTTCGTCGAAGGTTTTAGGCAAGGCGACAAACTGTTATGCGACTTCTTCAACATCATACTAGAAAAGATTGTAAGAAACTCAAACGTCAACACCAGAGGAACAATCTTTCAAAAGTTTGTACAATTACTCGCCTACGCAGACGATATTGACGTAATGTGAAAAAGAAGCGTGATGTCATAAATGCTTTTGCGAGTATTGAAACAGAAGCGGCAAAAATGGGTTTGATGGTCAATGAGGGCAAAATGAAGTTTATATTGTAATCAAACAAGGACACTGAACATCGACGAATTGGACAGAACGTCACAACAGTCAGACATAACTTCGAGGTAGTACAGGAATTCGTCTACCTAGGATCTGCTATAGACACGGAAAACAATATCAGGGCGGAGATCAAATAACTCTTGCCAACCGTTGCTTCTTTGGGTTAAGAAGGCAATTGAAAAACAAAACCCTCTCCAGAAAAATCAAGGTAACCCTGTATAAGAGCTTAATCATCCCAGTCCTGCTTTACTGCGCGGAAGCATGGACATTATCGAAAGCGGGATAAAGTCCATGCTTCCGCGCCGCAAAGCCGTAAACCTTTGGTTGTTTCGAAAGAAAAATTCTGCGAATGACAATGTGTGGAGAAGAAGATACAACAACGAGCTGTATGAGCTGTACCGCGACATGGGCATAGCCAGAAGAGTACGCATCGTGAGGCTACGATGGTTGGCCCATGTATAGCGGATGGAACCAAACGCTCCGGCTCGACGGGTTTTCGAAAGATTATTACAGGGAAATCGCGGAAGGATAAGACCTCGTATATATACTTTGGTTCTGAAGCCGAAAATTGTGTTCTAAGTCAAAGATTAACGGAAAGTGAACTTGTTGAAATTAAGAAAAATATTCTAAGCTATTATAAAATACTTTGGGATGAAATATTTAATCGATTTGACATCAAAAATGAGAAACTTTCTATTTGAAGGCATTAAGACCCCAATGTAATCATGTCGAAATAAGAGTTCACTTATTTTCAACTAGTTTCCGTTCTTTGTAATTCTACCATAAGTCCCGAAAAGGTAATTGAACAACATAAATTTTTTGGTTTGAAATGTGTAACATTAAAAATAGTTTGAATGAATACCTATTTTCCGACTCATGTATATGAATTTGTTGCAAAACTATGAACCTTGCCTCATAGCAGTGCATGCGCTGAGAATGTTTTTTCCAGATAACTTTGATGAAAAGTAAACTCACCAACAGATTAAAAACTGAAACTTGCGAAAATACGTTGGATTCCTTAAATTTAGTAAACAAATGTGACATAGCTGAATGGAGTCCTGATGAGCTTCTTATAAAAAAATATATGGAAACAACCATCACAAGAAAGTAGAGTGTAATACGAATTCTTTTAAATAAATTATTATTATTTATTATATATTATTTATCTCTTTTTATTATTTATGCAAACTTTTATTTATTTATTTGTGTTGAGTTATCAATAAAAAATGAGCTGTTAAGTTTTTAGTTTTTATCTTACGTTGCAATAAACCTTAAAATGATTGCTAAGGTTATGTGTTTTCCTCAACTCCTATGAATTTGTTGAGATGTGTGAAATTTTGGTGTTATTTCGTTTTTAATTTCAAGTGCCACCTTTTTTTCTCGAGTGCCACTTTTTTTGCTACTTTTCCAAAATATCCAACGGTAACGCTGGCAGTAGCAATGCTGCACTGC